>CM027847.1:14967459-15567459 GCA_016097595.1 Eucalyptus pumila
CAATGGTTTTTCCACGTCCCAAATATTTTTTTCTAATTTTCCGGATTTTCTCAATTTTTTAAATACCAAAAATAAAAAAAATATTTTCGGTCGTCAAAATTTTTTCTGACTTTTCCACAATTTAGATCACATTTTTCTAAGCATCTCTGCAAAAAATCTCATCAAAATTCAATTTCTACAATTTTTTAGAGGGGTGGTGCCTACTCAAACATGGTGAATGTCTACTCCTGCTGGGGGCAAAAATGCTCCTAAGGCTCTTTAGGGGGGTAGGGGTGCTCAGAGGCCGCGGGCAGTTTTCGGGCGATCGTTGCGCGATGCATGAGTCATGTCACAGGCACAGAAATGAGTCAAGAATGAGTCATAACAACGTTCAATGATCCTCGAAATAGGTTCCGATCGATCGAAAAGAGCGCCCCTAGACAAAGATGGATGCATCGCGTGACTCCCCTCACGCAGGCATCATGGCCGAGCGCATGGGTCGTTTTCGAGCCAAGCGGCCATAGAGGATGAATCGATGACCGAGTTACTTGGGAATTGACGAATCTATGAGTCCCTTCGGTAAGACGAGATCGTGCCTCGGGCATGAATGAACGAGCCACGCGCTGTATCGATCCACGACCCGAACAAGACATTGGTGTTCTCGCGTCTAGCGGTGCGGATGCGACCTCGTTTGATGATTCCGTGTGATCCTCGAGTCCTTGTGCTTGAGGAGCTACGGATGAGTCGGCTTGGTTCGTTTCCAGTGTACGCGATGGCGTGTGAGAGACGATAAGAATGTGTGCGTAGGCAGGCTCTGTGCTGGTGCATCGAACTGCTTCCCTCACTTTCGATCGCTGTTGCTCCGCGAGCTAAACGTCGGATGCAAGATGTGGCCAAACACGTCTCACAATTTCTAACATGCCAACAAGTGAAAGCAAAAAAGTCATCAGCTAGCAGGAATGTTAAGGCCATTATAAATTCTTGAATGGAAATGAAAACACACAACGATGAATTTTGTACAAAGGTTACCAAGGACATCGAGAGGTACATAGAATTGTATGTAAGGTTACCAAAGACATCGAGAGGTACATAGAATTGTATGCAAGGCAAATTGTACAGTTACACAGAGTTCCTGTGACTATAATAACTTCGGATCTATGAGCTTAGTGATTATAGCTAGGATTATTTTAACTGACATATACAGATCGGTGGCTTCGCTGTTTCTACATTCGCGTGAACCTGGCTCTCATTCATTCCCGTTCCTTCATCTCCTCTGCATCTCTTTTCGTTGCCATCTTAGCACACTCTTTCTATTCTGTGCGACACCGAGCTTCACGCCATACGACCATCGGAGAACCCTCATCCAGCTAGCAGCTCAGCTCAGCCCCTGTTGTCCTGCATCATCCACCGAAAACAGGTTGCACATTGGGACATTTTGACCTGCTAAGCATAGGTTGATTATTGTGCATCAAGGTCGATTTGGGGACATGTTAAACCGCATAGGTTGATTATTGTGCATCAAGGTCGATTTCCTTAGATTTCCATTGTCTCATTTGATTTCGTACATATTCGTGTTAATTGGCGATTTGGGGACATGTACATAACCAATACTGTTGAGTTTATGGTTGATTGAGCTTCGGAAGTTGTTGTTGAGGTGCCAGTTGTTGATATTTATACATAACCATTTGAGGGCGAATGACACAAGTCGTGGATGAAATTTGAGGACGTCATTTTTACAGGATCGGTTTACTATAAACCCATGATTTTGCCAATTTTATACTGGTTTATGCAATACAAATTTTATGAGGCTTTATTCACGAAAGTTGCACATTATATTGTGTTCTATAAGATACTTTAATTTTGAATTTTTTTAACTTCATATGATCAAAATATGTTTGGAAAAGTAGGCGGGTTTGGAATATGTTTTTCTTGGAAACTTACTGACCCTTACCCTCACCGCCTCTGATTTCCATAACAAAAGTAGTACAACTTCTTAATAAAGGTTGCCAAGGTTACTTAGCATCCCAGTGGTGTGGGAGTTTCCTGATGTATTCCCTAAGGAGCTACCAGGATTACTTACCACCTTAAAGGGAGATAGGGTTCACTATTGAGCTGGTTCCTGGAACAAAACCTATTTCTAAAGCGCCGTACCGAATGTCTTTGGTGGAGCTTAAGGAGTTGAAGGTGCAATTACAAGAGTTACTTGATAAGAATTTTATAAATCCTAGTGCCTCACCTTGGGTGTGCCAGTTCTATTCGTAAAAAAGAAAGACGGGTCATTACATCTCTGTATCAACTACCGACAATTGAATTGAGTTACCATCAAGAACAAATATCTATTACCACGGATTAATGACTTATTCGATCAACTTCAAGGAGTAGCAATATTTTCCAAGATTGATTTATGCTCGGGATATCATCGGCTGAGAATTGACTGGATAATATTTCCAAGACGGCTTTCAAAACTCGATATGGTCATTATGCCGTTTGGTTTGACGAATGTCCCCCAGCAGCTTTCATGGATCTCATTAACCGAGTATTCAACCCATATTTGGATCACTTCATCATAGTATTTATCGATGACATTCTAGTCTATTCAAAGAATACGACAGAACATGAGAGAGTGGTGTTGCAAACTCAGTATGTGCGAGTTTTGGTTAAACTGCATGGTATTTTTGGGCCATGTGGTGACTAGTGAAGGGATATTAGTAGATCCTGCTAAGATGGAAGCAGTAATAAATTGGCCAAGACCAACTACAATTGTTGAAGTTTGAAGTTTCCTTGGCTAGATTTTATCAGAGATTCGTAGAACGATTCTCTAGTGTTGCTGCTCCCCTCACTCAATTACTAAGGATGTGAAATTTGAGTCGATAAATAAATGTGAATTTTCAAGAATTAAAACAAAGACTGACAATGGCTTTTGTACTCACTATTCCGTCTGGATCAAGAGGTTTTGAAATATACAATGATGCCTTGCATAAATGACTTGGTTATGTGTTAATGCAGCATAGTAAAGTGGTGGCCTATGCGTCCAAGCAATGGATGGAACTTTTGAAGAACTATGACTGTGAAATATTATACCATCTCGATAAAGCAAATCAAGTTGCTGACGCCCTTAGCCATAAATCCTCTCTTGCACAAATAATGGCTCAAGAGTGGAATCTCCTAGAAGAAATCTGTGATTATGACTTCAAGTTTGAGATAGGACAACTTGCAGGGTTACTGGCTATGCTTAAAATGAGCCAAAGATAATATTGAAGATAAAAACATTACAGTGGCTCGACTCGAAGATTCAAAAGGTTTGGAAACAAGCCATGGCTAAGAAAGTAAGTGATTTCCACATTACGGAAGATGGAACTGTGAAATTCCATGAGCGTTGTTGTGTACCCAATTATGATAAGCTTAAGGAAGAAATCTTAGCAAAAGCGCATCGAAGTAAGTAATTACAACATCCACCCTGGTAATATGAATATGTACTAGAACCTTCGACAAAACTACTAGTAGAATGGCTGGTATGAAGGCAGATATTGCTAAGTATGTTGCCAAATGTTTATTTTGTCGACAAGTGAAAGCTCAACGTTGCAAGCCTGCTAGGTTATTACAACCACTTGAAATTCCCAAATGGAACTGGGAACATATTACTATGAATTTTGTTCTGGGACTACCAAGGAGTTAGAGGAAATGACTCGATATGGGTAATAGTCGATCAATTGACAAAGTTGGCTCATGTATGTACATCTACATGGAGTACCAATGACTATCACTTCTGATCGATATCCTAAATTGATGGCTAGACAAAGAGAACTATTTAGACATTGGAGGACATGCTGAGAGGTTGTACAATTGATTTTAAAGGAAGCTAGGATGAGCACTTGCATCTTGTCGAATTTGCTTATAATAATATTCATCAGTAAAGCATTGTTATGTATCCATTTGAAGCACTATACAACCTTGAGTTGGTTCAACTTACTACTGAGGCAGTGTACATAATTAGGAAGAGACGAGACTTAGAGACGCCCAAAAGCCTATAGAATTCCAAGTAAGAGATCACGTATTTCTCAAGTTGTCTCCATTGAAAGGTATGTCTCGTTTTGGTGAGAAAGGTAAGTTAAGTCCACAGTACATAGGACCCTTTGAAATGAAAGGATAGGGAATATGGCCTATCGGTTGGCTTTGCCACCAAAACTTGCTCAAATCTGGCACATGTGCTCAATTTCGAAGAGTTCGAGGTGGACAAACAAAGGTCGTATATTGAGGAGCCAGTACAGATCGTGGATAGACATGAGCAAGTAATCAGAAATAGGGTAATTCCCTTAGTTAAAGTCCTATGAAAGCACCATGAAACATAAGAGGCCACCTAGGAAAGTGAAGAAATCATGAGGCACAAGTACCCTAACTTATTTTGAGTATACCCGGATACATTATGAAATTTCGGGAATAAATTTTTAAAAGGGGGGGAGAGATGCCCTGATTGAGTTAGGAAGCCAGCAAGAAGCTGGAAGCAGTCAAGCCGGGAGGGCCTAGTCAAGCCAAGACAATGCTATATGCATAAGTATGATATGTTGATATATTTTTTGATATGCCAAAGGTAAGTATGCATTGAAGCATGTTGCGATGGACATTTGCATATAATCAAGGGTACTTTCTAGACTATGATGATAAGATAATTTCCTAGTAGAGAACTAGAAATTTTACTTACTGAGTTTTCCCAAAACTCACTCCCTCATCTTTCAATCTTGTAGACATGGAAGTCTCACATCAGCTTTGGGAGCTGCAGTCACGCTAGAGGAGATAGGATTTCTCTTGGCCTATGTGAAAAACTTGTATTGTGATGTAGCAAGGAAAGAGGGCCCATAGAGAAAAGGCTTGTAAAAGTACTATTATAATATAAATTAATGTGTTATGTGTGATGTATGTCTCAGTCTTCCAGATGTTGGTTGTCTGGGGACTTAAAAAGAATCGGGACAGTGATGAGCCTGGGACATTGCGAAAATAACCCTTATTGCTTGTGACCAAGGGGATAGAGTTGGGGTCATGACAGGTTTGGTTTGAGATACCTCACACGCCTATTAATAAAATGTGCACATGCTTTATTGAATCTAAAAAGAGATCAACGGCTTAAGATCCAATCATTTACAAAGAGGACAAATGAAAGAAATCTGCACAAACGAATTGAACAAATGAAAAAAAAAAAAATCCCTTGTAAAGGAGAATTAATGGAATGAGAAACTATTAAAGCACTTTTTTTTTAATACACCAATTGTTAGTTATGATCACATTCATAGCTCCAAGGTGGTAGACTCTTCATACTTTTGGCGCAACATCTCGAAAACCAACATCCACTTATCAAGCAAACTTTGACCTTAAAGTTCAATATATTCCTACCAAAAAAAAAAAAAAAAACCAAGAAAAAAGGTGCAATGCAATCTTGGGCCCATCGATTCCTTTCATTTGCAAGCCTTCTTCAGCTAATCAAGCTTGTCTTTCACTCGATCCAAGCTTATTGGGCTAGTTTGTTTATTATTCCTAGTGATATTTTGGACCGCATAGAACAAATCCTTAGAAATTTTCTTTGCCTTCCAAAAGAGGAGGGATGGCTTGGCATTCGCGGGCTAAGAGATTGCAATAAGGCAACCATGCTCATGCACATTTGGATCCTGTTTAACGACAAGGAATCCTTGTGGTGCAAGTGAATCCACTCGAATTTTTTAAAAAGGAAAATTTTTTGGGTGGCAAGCAAGCCAACCTACTGCTCATGGGCTTGGAAGAAGATCCTTCAGCTCAGAAGGGATTTCCAACATTCCTTCCTATGGAGGATTGGGGATGGCTTATTGGTGTCTCTCTAGTTCGACCATTAGCACTCTATAGGCCCTCTTAACCTAGTATTCTCAGACTCTCTCACTTATAGCTTCGGCTTATCCAAGCAAGTGACGGTGGCTGGCCTTTTAGGACCGTGTTGGAGTCTTGGGAGCATCCCCTCCCCGTCCTATCTCAGGTCCTGGATCAGCTTCGCTGGCTAGAGAACCCTTTTAGTCTTTTTTTCGGTTGCCTCGTCATGGGAAGCCATTAGGAAAAAGAAGAACCGAGTCCCTTGGGCTTCACTTATTTGGAACAATTCGATCTCTCAAAGATATCAATTCAACCTCTGGTTAATGGCTAAAAACCGGCTTCCCACCCAAGTTCTCTTACTTTCCTATGGAAGAATTGAGAGTGCGACTTGTGCTTTTTGCAACACTAGACCTGATTCTATTGATCACTTATTTTTTGATTGTCGCATTATTGCTAGTCTTGCATTTATTTTTTTTGGGCTGCGAGATGCAACCTTCCGTAGTAGAACAAGTCTTGGTTGGATAATCTCCTATGGGCTATGAAGTTTCTTGTAGGCAACGAGTTCCATCATTGCATTGCTCGATTCTCCTTTGGAGCCCTGTGCCATATGATTTGGAAGAAGAGGACCATCATTCTCTTTAGGGAAGAAACCTTGGTGGTCCTGGCTTTAAAGAATCACCTCATCAAAGTGGTCAAGGATAAGGCCTTGACTTGTACCAACATTGTAGATATGGCTAGGAATAGAAAGCTTCAACGCAATTGGGGCATCGACCCTTCCATTTTTTCTCCTTTGGTGGCGAATCCTCCCTCATAATTCGTCATTAGGCACTGCCGATGCTACCCCAATTTCATTTTTGGCAAAGGAAGGGTTGCTCTGGTCTGTTTCAACTAAGGGGTCAACATTAGGTTCCTGTCCTTGGGTTTGCCGTTATTGGTGTCCTACTCTCCTCTGGCGGTGAAGCTTGGGTTGATTAGTTTTCCTTAGAGGCTTTGCTATGATGCTATTGGCGTTCGAAGGGGGCCAAGCTAGATCCGTTTTTAGAGGTGTTGTTGCTCTTGTGAGGGCTCCTGCTAGTCACTGTTTGGTTCCATCTTCCTCCTTGTAAATGCCTCTAGTTGGTTGTTCTTGCTGTTGTTTCTTAGGTCCCTACCTTTGTTTTGGTTGTTCTTGCCTTGGTTGTCTGTTTGCTGCTTTTTGGTGGCGGTTGTTGGTTGTTTTCTGTCGGCACCCTTCCACTTGTTTTGAATAATCTATCATGATCAGTGTAATATTATTGGTGCCAGACCTTTTTGTGTAGTTAGTGGCTCAATATATTTTTAATTTACCCAAAAAAAAAAACAATTGCAAAAAAAAAAAAAAATAGCTTTGGCCATTTGCTCCTTCTCGATATATTGTTCATGGATGCTCTCTAAGCTTGCGATTATGCTACTATTCCTAACTCCTAGTGTTGCTCAGATTATGGCTGCATTGGCCGATGGTTGGGCTGATTTTCGGAGGCAAGGCTCGTCTGACCCCCGTCTTCATCCTCACAGAATCGATTGGCCCGATACGCTTTTCTTCAGAAGCTATGCGTTGTCCGTGTTAGGGTTTCTTGATTTTGCGTGGGTTTTAGCTTTTGTCATGGCTTCTACATCTATTGAGGTGATTGATCAGTAGGGTAAGGCCCATATTGGTGTGGATAGTATAAGCGGGCGAAGCCCCACCTCTCGTTCTCAAAACCCCCAGCCCACTAAGGTCGTGTGACATTTGGGCTCGCCTAGAGCACGAAATGCGGTTTCGATGGAAGGCCAACAAGGATCCCGTAAGGCCCCTTTGGATTCAAATGGAACTCGTGGTCGTAGCCGTACTAGGTATGCCTCCAAGCGACCCCAGCCCAAGAACCAACATGCTAGGAGCTCAAAACCTTTGGCTACCCAATCCTAGGTCATGTCGCTAGAGCGGCAACTAGGGGATATGATTTAACGTTTGTTCCACCAACTTTTGTTTACAATAAGCCTATCGTTACTCTCTCTAAGGAAGTGCTGGAGGCCATCAACCCAAAATAGCACGAGTGCCCGAACGGGTATTATGTGGGGACAAAACTCCCGCTCACGGAATTTGCCTTAAAACATGCCTGGGGTCCGAAGCTTTTTGAAGTAATGGCAAATGATCAGGGGTTTTATTTCTTTCACATCCTTCACCCGGAGTTTCGCAGGAAGGTTCTCAAGGATGGCCCTTTAACGGTTGCAAGGATGTCGCTTATCCTACAACAATGGAAGCCTCTGCTGAAATTAAAAAAGGACAATCATTCCTCTATCTTGGTTTGGATACAATTGAAGAATCTTCCATTTGATCTCTGGTTTGCACCAGCGATAAGTGGGATTGCCAGTGTTGTTGGGAAACCTCTTTATATTGATCAACGCATTGAACAAATGAGTATGATCTCCTATGCTAGGGTGTGTGTGGAGATTAATGCAAAACAACCTTGATGTGATTCGGTTAATGTTGTCCTCAATGGGGTATCTCGACATGTGGAGGTCGAATACGAGTGGAGACCGATGTCATGTCCTAAATGTGGCACCTTTGGCCACAAGTGTGTGACTCCTCCATCTCCATCTAACAATGAGAAGGTTCTTTAGCAAGTCTTGGCTAGTGATGCTCCTTCTGATCGTGACTAGGTTCTTGCTCCTGTTCTAGACGTAGCCCAGAACAAGGTTGGAAGTAGGTGGGGAGGAAAAAGAAGAAGCCGCCCTTGGATTCGAATGAGGGACTGCCGTCCCTTCCGGTTGTCCATAATGCAATAGGAATGATCCTGAAGCTGAAAGACACCAGCCCTGGGATTGCTGTGCCCTCTACCTCAACCCGTAAGGCCCAAAGGGGACAAAAGGTTCAGTTGAAGGCTGAGGATACCCTTGCCATCTCATATGTTGATGTTACCTCTAATACTCTATCGTTTAGCTCTGGGGAAGAATTGGATGACTTGGCCAGCTTGCTTGGCAACTCCAATGAGGATGACCAAGACTTGTAGTGCCCTCCCTCTCCAAGAGCTATCCCCATTAGCAGGAAGTCTAACTCTAAGTAGAATAAGATTCTGACCCCCTGCCATGCCTCACCCCTTACTGATCCTATGGTTCAGTGGCCAGCCAACATCGGATGAGTAAGCGGAGGTGATTCCCAGCTTGGCTGTATATACTTATACTTATTTAATTACATGTATATAGGCGTATGGAATATCAGGGGTCTTCTTGATCCCACATGACATGTGGCATCCGAAAATCCCAACCAATACCAATTGAGTAGACATGGAATAAGAGAGGAATTTGGACATTGGTCAATTAATTTTGTGCCAAAGGGATGGAATTCGGCCACGCATGCTGAAAATTTAGAGTAAAATTTTGAGGAGTTGGACTGCACATGATAACTTTGGTTATATCCTTGTATATGAAGCAAATTGACTATAGGGATATCAAATTGATTTTTATAGAAACCAAGTGCTTAATAATTGTACAAAAACTATGGGCTTATTTTTCAAAGATTGTGGGCCATTTAATTTGCACTTTCGGACACAAAGTTTCAGGCCCAAAGCAAGCCCAAGAGGCCCACAAGGCTATCGACCGAAGGGAGGAGTGAACCGGATGGAGAAGGCCACGCCACCTCCTCCATTTGTCCTCTTGATGAAGCCACTTGTCTTCCTCTTGGAACCAAGTGTCTCTTGCATGTAGAATCTAATGATTACTAGCTAATTAAGAAATTAAAGGAAAGAGGGGAGGTGGATTGATCGAGAGAGAACCACCGAAAGAGAGAGAGAGTGAGCGAGGAGAGTTCGAGCGGGAGAGAGGGCACACGAGTGTGGGCCGTGAAAGCGGAAGAGGAGGACCATCTTCCGCCATGCACCAGCTGCCGCCGTTGATGCTGCCTAGCTTCACTGTCGATCGAGCCACGCCCGAAGTCCTCAAGTCGTTGTTTGCTTGTTGTGGTTGCGTTGGACTTAAGGCAAGTGAAAGTCCATTGATCTACATTTTGTTGTGCTGCGATTGTCTAGTGAAGTGTAATGGATATTGGAGATGCTTGAATCTTGATGCTGGTTGTTGGAATTTCGAAAGGATAGAAGTAGTTCTTTAGGACTAGTAAACTGTTTCATGGAAAAACAGCTTGATCTTTGGTGACTCCGTGAATTTTCTCTAATTATCTAGCCGAAATTTGACTTTATGTCCTTGATGAAAGTTGTAGATGACATCTTGAGGAGTAACATATTAAAATTTGAGAAGAAAAGGACAATAATTGGTTGGTGAAATGATTTTTCTTTGAAAGTGTTAAATCTGGAGACTGTTACTGAGGGTTAGGAAGAGTTATAGTGATTATAGCTCATGATCTATAATGAATCTGACTTTTATTTCTTCACAAAACTTTTACCTCTAGGTCTTATCTATAACATATCCAAAATTCATAATTTTCAGAGTTAGGGGTTATTCCGAAATTTTCATTAAAACTGCACATTCTGGTTTTTAAGCTGTTTTACTCCAACTTTGCTCAACTGATTTCAATTAGTGAAGTGCATTCTGTTTTGTTTGAAAACTATTTCAGCTCAAGAAACAATTGAATTGCTCTATGAGTTGTGATGTCTTGAGTTGTTGTTTATACAATGGATGCGGTGACATTTAGCATATCATATGGCATCAAAGGTTATTTTGAAAGTGAGACATATATGTGAATATATCATGATGTTGATATTACCATCAGACCCTTGAGTCGACGATGCCTCGGGAGTTTCGAGATGCCCGAAGGTGTGTGCTGGATGTCCTCGAGAGTTTCGAGATGCCCGGAGGTGTGTGTCGGAAGCCTTGTGACACTAGATGAGGTACGAGATGCCCGAAGGTGTGTGCCGAAAGTCTCGTGATGCCAGGATTGGATGTGAAAGCCCAAAGAGATGCAAACACTGGTCCCCGGGGAAAATGAGATCTTTTTGAATATCAAAATGGGAAATGAATCGTGTACATGTGTGTGCATATGGCATGATACATGAGTTGTCTATGAATTGTGAGTTGGTATTATTTGGCATTGAAAATGTGGTTATTAAGGTATGGGATGAACCTTATGGATTTATATGCATGGTGGCATAGATGTTATGTGCATGAAATCTTGGTTGTCTTGCTTGTTGCATTGTGTAATTTGATGGATCTTTTACGGTTGAGTGGTTGTACTTACTTCTTTTGGAGACTAACATTTCAGACTAGGAGTTATGTCTCTGTCGCTAGTCACCCCCGGTACTTACTATGGCATACCGACCGACATCGAGGTTGAGTGTACGGATCATCATCACCCCAAGGTACGGGGGTAAGTTTTTGTTCGTGTGCAGGTTTTAGTTTTGTACGACATTGGATCACCCGCCGACCCTGTCACTCAGGAGTTCTTGTTCGTGCATATCCGCCACAACGGGGTTATGCTAAGGATGCTACCACTGCCGCCGGCTGACGGACCAGGTTGGGTTTGATTGAGCACGATGGAGGGAGGATGAAGCTTCTTTTTGGATTGCTGACACTAAATGATGGACCGATGTACATGACTAATGTAAAGTCAATACTTTTGGTTATAGCCAAGCTTAGAAAAGCCTTGGCCTTTTGATGTACTGACTCATGATGTCCATCAAAGTTATGTAAATAAAAGTGTTCAGCCTAACTTATATAAGATGTGTAGTTGGTGTGTATTGCATTATCATGTTGAGTATGGGGTAGGGAGATTTTGATTATGCTTTCGCTATATGAACCGCGATGGGACCGATTTAAAGATATAAACCCCAAGATTTATAGGCTCACTATAATTCAATGGTATCAGAGTGGCATGTTATTAGGACAAGTGAAAGGTAAGCGATATTGTGGTGACCCTAGTGGTTCGGGGGCCGTTACGGGGGTGCCACAACACAGGCTAAAGTTCGGAACCTTGTTTCCTCTAATATTCTGTGTGTTATTGGTTTAATGGACACCAAAGTCCCGAGTTCCTTTTCCTTTATATTTCCGCAAGACTCTTGTTAGGTTGGAGCTGGGTGGCTAATTATGATTACTCTCCGAGAGGGAAATTTGGATTGGTTGGAACCCTTCTCTTGTAAGCTTTGATGTCTCCTCAACCAATGCTCAAGCGGTCCATGGGAGATTAAAGTATGTTGTTTCGAGCTTGCATTGTTGCTTCTCGGCTATTCATATGAGTGCCGGATTGCAGGACTCATCTTGGCTGGTGGCAGGTGATTTCAATGCCATTAAGGACCCGTCTAACTGGATAGGTGACACAGACGTTTGGATCCCCTACTTTGACGAGTTTAGTAAGTGTTTAAGCTCAACCTGAGCTAGAAGATCTGAGGTATGTTGGTTTTTGTTTCACCTGGGCTACTTCCGCTAGTCCTAACCGGAAATTAAGGAAGATTGATAGGGTTCTTGTGAAAATAAAATGGAGCCAAGATTTCTTCTTCTTAGAAGCTTCCTTCCTTTCCCCAAGTATATCCGACCATACCCCTATGGTTGTCAGAGTCTTGAACCCTATACCTCATAAGAAGCCTTTTAAGTTCTTTGATTTATGGATGAAGCACCCTTCCTTCTCTTCTATTGTTACCCAAGTGTGGGAGACCCGGGTGAGGGGGTTCTTATGTACAAATTAGTAAGCAAGTTGAAGACGGAGGTGAGGACAGCTTTATGTGTCACCCGGTTGTACTACATGAGGACCCGACCAACGTAGTTCTTGCAGAGTGAGAGAAGACTCAACGTCGGACTTTTGTGGACCTTCGGAGCCAAGAAGACAGTTGAGGAACATGATTCTTTTGGTCTTGGATTCCTCTAGTAACCTAGTCACGGACCCTAAGGTAGTGTAGCAACTCTTCGTTACCTACTTCCAGGACCTTTTGGCACCACGGGATGTGCCTGTGAGGCTTGAGATGCAGGAGGTCATTATGTGTCCTCTAAATGTGGAGTAGGTTAGTTCTCTCTCCTATCTTGTATCTGACCTTGAGATCCGGGATACCCTTTTTCCATTGGCTCTTGGTAAGGCACCTAGGCCGATGGTTTTACTGTTGAATTCTTTAAACACAACTGGGAGATTGTAGGGCCTTTGGTCCTTGAAGCGGTAAAAGACTTCTTTAGCTCAGGTAGACTTCTTCGGGAGATAAACAACACCATCTTAGCTTTGGTGCCAAAAGTACCAAATGCTTCTTCAATTTCTTATTACAGACACATCACAGACTGGTAATACAATTTATAAGTGCATTACCAAGATTTTGGCCAACCGAGTGGCTTCTGTTCTTCAAGCCATTATTAGCCCGTCTCAAAGTGCTTTTGTCAAAGGCCGGTGGATCAGAGATAACATACTCCTAGCCAAGAAACTCTTTAGTGGTTTCCACCTTGACCCTTATTTGCCCAAGTGTGCAGTCAAAGTGGATTTCCAGAAAGCATATGATAAGTAGATTGGGACTTCGTCGAGCTAGTCCTGAATTAATGATTTTATTTTCAAATGAATAAGTTAAGTTTTTCATCTACACGCTTATAGTTCTTTTCCTTGAAATGATCACTCACGGGATAACTAGTCTATCGGGTAAAGCCATTAAGGAATCTAAACGTAATAGACTTAAGAATTCGACTAGGAATCGACTGCTTAACTATGCTAATCTGCAAGGGTCATTACAGCAATGTCAAAATCGATTAGAGGCTGGAGATAGGTCGATTCAACAAAGGTACGTGATTAGTGTGTGGCTGATTGTACCTAATTGCAAAATTTCTATTGAACGACACTAAACCGATTTTTTTGTCATTTATATACTCTGTGTTCGTATTTGAAACCTCAAGATTTTCAGGACAACCAAGAGTCGACAATGTATCGAAGATCTATAATGTGACCTGAAAATAATCGACCATGGGTTAGATGCGCTAAAAATTCTTAAAAGCTACCCGGTAGGTTAGGTAGCGCTACAATCGTGCTAAATTGAAATTAACTGTGAATTTAAACTCGATTTTAGAAATTGAAAGTTCTATCATGTCACAATTTATTATAGAACCGTCGACTCATCTTCCAATATTTTTCTGTAAACCGAGATTTTTGCCGAAAATTCAAAGTAGGATCGTTTTTTTATTGGAAAAATCAAAGGACCATTTTTGGTCATGTTTTCGAGATTCAAGTCGATTCAATTGATTATGAAAAATGTTGATTGTGATGTGGGCACCTTGGATGAATTGTTTGGGCTTCAATTGAATTGATTAGAAGGGGAATTGAATGAAATTGATGAGCAAATGTCCAAAATTCGTAGGCCATGGAAGAGACAACATTTTGGACCCTTTGGCAAGCTTGTTGAGGAATATTGGAGTGGATAATGGCTGAGGATGTTGGCTGATGGATGGTGGGGGCAAGCAAAGGGAGAATTGGATAAGTGTTGAAGTTGGAAGCCTTTGGGGTCCCCCTTGCTTCAGTAGCCTTCTTCTTCCTCTTGCTCCCTCCTTTCTCCATGGTTATGATCATTTGAAAGCTTGAGAGAACCAAAGAGAGACCGGCCAGCCTCCCCTTTGTCGTTGCACGTACACTAAAGCCCATTGCACACCGCACGTTGCCATGAGTTGCGCTCCGCCCGCCACACGTCGTCTTGCCTCCCCGCTCGTTGTCCACCTCCTACTCGCAGTCTCAAGCTCCCTTCCAGATGTCAAAGTCATGCCACTATCCCCATCTAGCTGTTGGAAGCCCTGCCTAGCCCCTGTAGCTTCACCTGATCGCCTAGCCTCCCGCCTTGGCCATTCCAAGCTTGGTTTCCTTTGGTTCAACCGAGAATAGAAGTAGAAGCCAGCAAGGGCTTTGAGACTTCAAGGCCCATTTTAGGTCTATTCCGGGCCTTGTTTGGTGTCACCGCTAGGAGGTTTGTCGCCCGTCTCTACGTAGCCATTGCCGTGGACTCACCAAACGCTAAACCGGTGAGTTTACTCACTAAACTTTGCTTACGGAGTTAATGATGTTTAAGTGGTGATTACTTTAGGCTAAGTATGGATTTGGTGGTTAGTTAGAATGGATTAGTGATTTAATTAATCATTTGTGCATGTTAGGTGGTTAGAACATATAGATTATTATATAAGTTGTACTATTTATCTAGATAGATTCTGAAATTTTTTCGGCCCATTCGGGCAATTAATTAAGCGTTTCCAGCCTAAGTTGGTATTTTTGGTATTTAATTGCATTTTTTTTATTTAATTATTTAATATTTTCCAGAAATTATACCAGGATAGCTGGTGACCATAACTTCATGCCGATTGCAATGGTATGCTTAGTTTTTGAAATTGAATGCTAAATTGTACAGTGATAATTGTCATTTTGGATATTTATTCCAAAATTGAGTAATTTCGGTATTTTAATTAGAAAATCTCGGGTGTCAAGTTTTGACAACGAAAATGGTTTTAAGGACTAGATCAAATTGTGAGATTTTAAAAGTGAGAATATTAATTTTTTTGGTTCAAAAGGAATCGTTAGCTTTGGTGAGCAATAATATATATATATATATATATATATATATATATATATATATATCAGCTTTGGTGAGAAATAATAATAAATCTCAACTTAGGTGAGCAGCGATCGAATTGAGTTGATTGATTGAATGGATCGATAGATTGATGGTTTGGGTTGAATTGATTGGTTGAGATTATGAACTGTACTGATGTGCAGGAGGGAACTAAGGTAAGGTAAATCTTCTGACTTATGTGTATAGCTAACTCTAGGTGTATTTCTTTCCTAGTCGGAGTTTATGGGATAAACTTGGTGAGACATTGTCTCACCCCATCGTGGGCTCAACTTTTTCAAGTCCTTAGATGGTGGTTCCTCCAAAGCATTTTGGCCAGCCCAAGAGGGTCACCGAACAAGCCTCTAAGATTCCTCTTCCTGAGGGCCAAGGAGCTTGGGTCTATGAGCTTGTAAGGACCATTTTTTGGGTTGATGTGGGTTTATGTCGGAGGGTACCCCATCAATTCAAAGCGTGGTATTATCGCAAGCGAAATGGACCCAGAGAAGGTCCCCTACAGGATTCGGAGATCCTATGTCGGTGTTAGAGATCGCTTTTGGCGAGAGTACAATTGACCCTCCTGGTGGTGCAATGGTGGACCCAAGTTCCTAAAAGAGTTTGGAGTTTTCAGCTGGGGATTCGAACGCTTAAAGGACTTGCTTTGTGCTTGAATAGACTCATTGTATATGGATTAGTATTGTAAATAAACTAGTCAGCTGTATATAATGGTGTGTTGTGATTGTGCAATTGTGATCCCGTTTTTCTATCCCATCTTTGTGTTGTCTATGGATTTATTTATATGCTTTTGCATACGCATTAAAATGAATGGGTCAGCAACGTGTCCTGGGATGTTATAGTTTAATCGACCACCGAGGGATGGGCACACACTCGAGGATTAGGACATGACATCCCCGCTCGAAGTGGTATCAGAGCTGGTCGATAGTTGGAGTGATAAGGTGCAATAAGTTATAGGATAGTTGGTAGGAATGACCTCTATTTTATGCTAGTGCATGTCAATGATAGCTGATTGGTACATTATTTTGTGGGGATCGCTCAAATTCTAATATGGTATTGGAATTGGAAAGCAGGTTTCTATAAAGATCTTGTAGATGAGTGATCGGAGGAGAGAACTCCTAGGAAAAGGTTGGTAGGACTTGTGACTCCAGGTAGGACACCATTTAGGGTTGGTACCCAAGGTAGAGCGTAGGCTAAGGCTAGCGCTAATGGAGTAGCACCACTTCCTGTTGATATTAGGGTAGTAGCCCCTGGTGATCCCAAGATCAAAGGGATCATGCAGGTGTTCGAGACACTTAGGAATCTAATGGGGCAACAGGCCTAGAATCAAGCCGACGTCACTACAACTCCTACTACTGCTATCGTTGCCGCCACTGCTAAGGCCACAGTCACTACTACTCCTACCGAAGTTCCACTTGGGAACATAGTTGTGGAGAGAGAGAGAGCCGATTCATAAGTTGGTAGAACAGTTCTTGAAGTTGAACTCGCCAAGGTTCAATGGCGCAAGAGATCATAAAGTTGTGTCGCTCTAGATCCAAGATCTAGAGAAAGCCTTTGTACTTCTGATGTGCACTGAGAAGGAGAAAGTTGTCATAACAGTATACCAGCTGTAAGGTAATGCTAATACTTGGTGGAGAGCCACCATAGTTACAGTTTTCCCTGAAGGCGTAGTCCCGGTGTGGAATGCTTTCTTCAGAGCCTTCAATGACAAGTACTTTTCTAGTAGCGCCCGAGAACATAAGATGGAGGAATTCCAGCGCCTTCGTCAGGGCATGCTGACCGTGGATTAGTATGAAAATAAATTTTCACGGAGTTGTCGTAGTATGCTCCAAGACTAATAGAGGATCCGAAAGACAAAGCTTAGAGGTTCATGAACGGCCTCCAACCAGAGTTGAGGAGACCACTGGTGCCATTTGACCTTAAGGATTACAACAAGGTTTATGGTCGAGCCCAACTGATAGAGAATGACTTGAGTGAACAGACTACTATGTCTAGTTCATGGTTCAATTCGAATAGGGACGAAATCCGATTCGGGAAGAAGCCGATGACGGAAGAAAGATATCCTATTCCACCCAATAGGAATGGTGGAATTGGAAATTTAAGGCTGAATCAGAATGGTGTGTGACGCTTCTATGGGAGGCGACATGGCTCAGCCCCGTGCCCTTTAAGGATGGGTGCTTGCGTCAAGTGTGGCCAACAGGGTCACTTGGCCAGAAACTATCCTAGAAAGTCGAGGGGATTATAGCAATTACCTCTGCTACCACCGTTGGGTCAGAATAGGGGGTTTGTGCCGCAGATCGCACAGCAAGGTGGACTGAATAGTCCTCTAACTCAGGGAAAGACGTATGCGATCATGAGAGGATAGGCTAAAGATGCGCCTGATGTGATTATAGGTACGGTTTCGCTGAACAACCATGCTACATATGCTTTATTTGACCCTGGCGCCACTCATTCGTTTGTAGCTGAATAATTTGTTAAGTTGGTAGAATTGAGTCTTGAGTTGTTGGAGTCGGTGGTTAGCATATCTACACCATTAAAGGATAAGGTGTTAGTTGCAGTGGGTTGTCCTAGTTGCAAGTTAGTGATTGGTGAGCGAGAGGAGAAGATAGATTTGTTAGTCCCAACCATGTATGATTTCGATGTGATAATTGGCATGGACTGGCTCACCAAGCAATGAGCTAAGATGGACTGCTATCGTCAATCGATTTTGTTTAGCCCGTTAGGAGGTGAGAGTTTTGAGTTTACTAGGAATTAAGGAGGATCCCGATTTCCTTAATCTCATCTCTTGATGCAACCCGTTTGTTATACAAAGGTTACCAAGGTTACCTGGCGATTGTCATTGATACAACAATTGAAGAGCTAAAGATTGAGGACATCTCAATAGTTCAAGAATTTCCATGTGTTTCCAAAGGAATCGCCAAGTCTGCTGCCAGAGAGAGAGATAGAGTTCGTGATTGAGTTAGCACCCGAGACATAGTCAATCTCTAAGGCTCCTTACCGAATGGCATTATCTGAGTTGAAAGAACTAAAGGTGCAGATGCAGAAGTTGTCGGATAAAAGATTCATATGTCCTAGTGCATCACCTTGGAAAGCACCAGTTTTGTTCATGAAGAAGAAAGATGGTTTATTGCATTTATACATCGACTATTGTCAACTCAATCAAGTGACGATCAAGAACAATTATCCGTTCCCGAGGATCGATGACTTGTTTGACCAACTGCAAGGAGCATCGATATTTTCAAAGATCGACTTGAGGACAAGGTATCATCAGCTGAGGATCAGAAAGAAGGACATACTGAAGTCAGCGTTTCGTACTCGATACAGCCATTATGAGTTCACTGTAATGCCATTTGGTTTGACGAACGCCCCAGCTGCTTTTATGGATCTGATGAACTATGTGTTCAAGGAGTACTTGGATCATTTTGTGATTGTTTTCATCGACGACATCCTAGTGTACTCTTGTCGTCCGAAGGAGCATGAAAGACACTTAAGGATAATGATTTAGACTCTATGGAATCATGAGTTGTATGCCAAGTTTAGCTAGTGCAAGTTTTGGTTGACTCGTGTTGCGTTTCTAAGTCACGTGATATAGATCGTAAGCTTTTTGGGTTTGCAGGTTACTGTAGAAGGTTTGTGGAAGAATTTTCAACATTAGTGTTGCTGTTGACTCGATTACTAAAAAATGAAGAAAATTTTATGTGGACAGACAAGTGCGAGTATAGTTTCTAAAAGCTTAAACAGAAGTTGACTACCACCTTGTGCTAACCATACTATTTGGTCTTGGAAGATACGAGATCTATAGTAATGCGTAGTTTGAAGGACTAGATTGTGTGCTGATGCAACATGGTAGAGTCGTTGCATAAGTATTCCATCAGTTGAGACCTTATGAGCTGAATTATTCAATGCATGACTTAAAACTCTCAGCAATCATTTTCGCTCTGAAGATTTAGAGACATTATTTGTGTAGAGAAAGGTTCTAGATCTTCATTGACCATCAAAGTCTCCTATTCTCTTAGAAGGAGTTGAATATGAGATAGCGTCGCTGGATGGAACTCCTGAAGGACTATAATGTGATATTTTGTATCACCCTAGAAAGGCGAATAAGGATGCAGATGCGTTGAGTCGGAAGTCTTCGGTTGCGCATATGATGGTCAAGGAATGAACTTTACATGAGAAAGCTCAAGATTTGGTTTTCAAATTTGAGGTAGGCCACCTTTCAAATCTTATGGTCACCCTCAGAATTGAACCGAAAGTGCAGATAAGAATCAAAACGCTTCAGTGGATAGACCTAGAGATTTAGAAGATCCTTTCAAGGACGGAACACTAAGGTTCCAAGGACAATTGTGTGTACTTGATGATGTAGAGCTTAAAGAAGAGATTTCATTAGAAACTCATCATAGCATTTACAACATTCATCTTGATAGTACAAAGATATACCAGAATTTGCGTCAACACTATTGGTGGTTTGGTATGAAGGCAGATATTGCCAAGCACGTCACCAAGTGTCTAATGTGTCAGCAAGTCAAGGCACAGCATTGTAAGGCGGGAGGACTTTTGCAACCTCTCGAGATTCTAGAGTGGAAATGTGAGCACATCATAATGGATTTTGTGACAAGCTTACCAAGGAATCAGAAGGGTAATGATTCCATTTAGGTAGTGGTTGACAAACTAACGAAGTCGGCTCACTTCATCGTCATTCGAAATGATCTTGATTTGGACAGGCATGCAGAATTGTATGTACATCATATTTTTCATCTACATGGAATGCTGGTGATGATTACCTCAGTCCGAAACCCGAAATTCACAGATGCCTTTTGGAAGAGTTTGTAGGCTACTTTAGGAACGAAGCTACAATACAATACGGCCTATCATCCTCAGACGAATGGCCAGTTTAAGAGGACGATTCAAACCCTCGAAGACATGCTGCGAGCTTTGCGTATTGGATTTCAAGGAAAGTTGGGAGGAACAGCTTCATCTTGTCGAGTTCGCCTACAACAACATCTACCAACAGAGCATTCAAATGGCTCCTTTTGAAGCGTTGTATGGCAGAGCGTGTAGAACGCCGATGTGTAGGGATGAGGTTGGAGAAAGAAAGATCACAGGCCTAGAGTTATTCCAGCAGTCAATGGATGCAGTTTCCGTCATTAGGAGCAAATTAGAGACCGTGCAAAGCCGCTAGAAAAGCTATGCAAATAAGCATCGAAGGCCATTGGAATTCCAAGTTGGTGATCATGTCTTTTCTGAAGGTGTCACCAATGAGAGGTACTTCGCGCTTTCGGTAAGAAGGGAAAGCTGAATCCGAGGTACATAGGTCCCTTTGAAATTCTGGAAAGAATAGGAATTCTAGTGTATTGTCTTGCATTATCGCCGAGGTTGGTGCAAGTACATGACGTCTTTCACGTGTCGATGTTGAGGAAGTATGAGCTTGACCCGACCCACATGCTAAATTTTGAAGAGTTAGACGTGGATGACAGAATGTCATACGTTGAAAACCTGATTCAGATTGTGGATCGGAAGGAACGGGTTCTGCGCACCAAGACGATCCCGTTGATTAAAGTAGTCTGGCAACACCACGGCACTAAAGGAGCAACTTAGGAAAATGAAGATTTGATGAGACAACTGTACCCCCACCTTTTTGTTTAAAGTTTGTAATGGTTTAAATTTTGAGGACGAAATTTTTATAAGAAGAGAAGAGTTGTGACATCCCGAATTTCTAATTATATTTTCAATTGAATAAGTCGGGCTTTTCATCAACGCGCCTATAGTTCTTTTCCGTGAATTGATCACTTACGAGATAACTAGTCTATCAGGTAAAGCCGTTAAGGAATCTAAACACAATAGACTAGAGAATTCGATCAAGAATCGACTGCTTGATCGTGCTAATTTGCAAGAGTCATTACAACACTATCAAAATTGATCCGAGACGGGAGATATGTTCATTCAATAGAAGTATGTGCTTAATGTGTGGATGATTCTACCTAATTACAAATTTTTTTGTCGAACGGTATTAGACCAATTTTTCTATCATTTCTATACCCTATATCCGTATTTGAAATCTCAAGACTTTCACGATAGTTGAGAGTCGCCAATGTGTCGGAAATGTACCATGTGGCTCGAAAATAATCAACCATAGGTTAGATGTGCTAAAAATTCCTAAAAGTTACCTAGTAGATTAGATCGTGCTAAAATTGTGCTAGATTGAAATTAACCGCAAATTTAAACCCGATTTCAAAAATTGAAAGTTCTATCATGTCACATTTTATTTTTGGACTGTCGACTCATCTTCCAAAGATTTTTTTGCAAATCAAGATTTTTGGCGAAAATTCAAAGTAGAACCGTTTTTTACCAGGAAAATCAGAGGATCGTTTTTTATCGCATTTTTGGAATTCAAGTTGGTTCAATTGATGAGGAAAAATATGGATTGTGATGTGGGCACCTTAGCTAAATTGTTTGGGCTTCAATTGGATTGATTGGAAAGCGAATTGAATGAAAGTGATGAGCAAATGTCCAAAATTCGTAGGCCATGGGGGAGACAACATTTTTGGCATGCTTGTTGAGAAAGATTGGAGTGGATAATGGCTGAGGATGTTGGCTGATGGCTAGTAGGGGCAAGCAAAGAGAGAAATGGACAAATGTTGAAGCTTGGAAGCCTTTGGGGTCCCCCTTGCATCAGCAGCCTTCTTCCTCCTCTTGCTCCCTCATTTCTCCATGGTTGTGATCATTTGAAAGCTTGAGAGAACCCGGAAAAAGATTGACCAACCTCCCCCTTGCCGTTGCACGCCCCCTGAAGCCCGTTGCACGCCGCCGCTAGTCATGCTCTCTGCCCGTCATGCATCATCCCACCTCCCCACTCGTCGTTTGCCTCCTGCTCGTGATCTCAAGCCCCCTTCCAACCGTTGAAGTTGCACCACCATCCCCATCCAACTGCCGGAAGCCCTGCCTGTCTGCCGTAGCTCCCCTACCCACCTAGCCTCCCGCCTTAGCTATTCCAGCCTTGGTCTAGTTCGGTTTAGCCAAGAATAGAAGCAAAAGCCAGCAATAGCTTTAAGACTTCAAGGCCCATTTTAGGTCTCTTCCGAGCCTTGTTTAGTGTCACCGCTAGGAGGTTTGTCACCCGTCTCCGTGTCGTCATCGCTGTGGACTCACTAGAATGCTAAACTAGTGAGTTTACTCACTAAACTCTGCTTAGGAAGTTAATGATACTTAAGAGGTGATTAGTTTAGGGTAAGTATAGATTTGGTGGTTAGTTATAATAAATTAGTGATTTAATAAATCATTTGTGCATGTTAAATGGTTAGAATGGATAGATTAGAGACAAGATAAGTTGTACTATTTATCTAGATAGATTATGAAATTTTCCCAGCCCGTTCGGGCGGTTAATTAAGCGTTTCCGGCCTAAATTGGTATTTTTGGTATTTAATTGCATTTATTTAATTATTTTTTGTATTTATTTAATTATTTAATATTTTTCAAAAATTGTATTGGGATAGCCCGGTGACTGGAATTTCGTGCTGATTGTAATGGTATGCTTAGTTTTTGCAATCGAATGCTAAATTGTACAAATTAAGTGATAATTGTCATTTTGGATATTTATTCCAAAATTGAGTAATTTTGGTATTTTAATTAGAAAATCCCGAGTATCGGGTTTTAACATCGAAAATGGTTTTAAGGACTAGATCGAATCGTGGGATTTTAAAAGTGAGAATATTAATTTTTCTAGTTCAAAAGGAATCGTCGGCTTTGGTGAGCAATAATATATATCAGCTTTGATGAGCAATAATAATAAATCTTAGATTAGGTGAGCAGTGATCGAATTGAGTCGATTGATTGAATGGATCGATGGATTGATGGTTTGTGTTGAATTGATTGTTTGAGATTATGAACTGTACTGACGTGTAGGAGGGAAATGAGACAAAGTAAGTCTTCTGACTTGTGTGTATAGCTGCCTCTAGACTTATTTCCTTCCTAATCAGAGTTTAGGGGATGAACTTGCTAAGACATTGTCTCATCCCTGTTGTGGGCTCAACCTTTTTAGGTCCCTAGATGGCGACTCCTCCAAAGCGTTTTGGCCAGCCCAAGAGAGTCACCGAACAAGTCTCCGAGATTCCTCTTCCCAGGGGCCAAGGAGCTTGGGTTTATGAGCTTGTGAGGACCATTGTTTAGGTTGATGCGGGTCTACCTAGAAGGGTACCCCATCAATTCAAAATGTGATATCGTCGTGGGCAAAATGGACCTAGAGAGGGTCCCTACAGGATTCGGAGATCTCTGTGTCGATGTTTGAGATCACTTTTGGCAAGGGTACAACTGACCCTCCTAGTGGTGCAATAGTGGACCCAAGTTCCTAGGAGAGTTCGGAGTTTTCAGCTAGAGATTCGAACGCCTAGAGGACTTGTAGACCTTTATGCTTGAATAGATTTATTATATATAGACTAATATTGTAAATAAACTAGTCAGCTGTGTATAAAGGTATGTTATGGTTGTGCAATTATGGTCCTGTTTTTCTATCTCATCTTCGTGCTATTTGGAGATTTATTTATACGCTTCCGTATACGCATTAAAATGAATGGGTCGGCAACGCGGCCTGGGACATCGCAATTTAATCGACCACTGAAGGATGAGCACGCACTCAAGGATCAGGGCATGACACTAGTTCTCCATGCTTTTGGATTTCCTGATCAGTTGATCCACCATATCATGGTTTGTGTGTGCACACCTAAGTTCTCCGTATCCTTGAATGGGGAGTTGCATGATTTGTTCTCGAGTGGTAGGGGGCTTTGTCAAGGGGACCCTATGTTGCCGTTTTTATTCACCTTGGTCATGGAGGTTTTTCCGGGGATTCTTCACCGTCACTCAAGGCAATCGAAGTTTAAATTCTTTTCAAGGTGCAAAGCAACAACTCTATCACACTTATTATTTATGGATGATTTCTTCTTCTTTTGTGGAGCAAATATGGCCTCAATTTCTTTCCTTAAGGAAGGCCTTAATACCTTCTCCTCTTGAAGTGGGCTGAGACCAAACATTAACAAAAGTGAGGTTTTCCTTGCTAGGGGTCGACTTCATCTCAAAACCAAATTACTCTTGCCCTGGGGTTCCCGAAGGGAAGTTGCTGGTTTGGTATCTAGGAGTCCCCATTATAACCACGTGGCTAGGTAAAGTGGATTGTAACTCCCTTGTCAACCACATCACGGAGAGGGTACAATCTTGGACCCAACGCTTCCTTTCTTTTGCCGGTCAACTTTAGCTAATTAGGTTTATCCTTCACTCGATCCAAGCCTTTTGTGCTAGTGTCTTTATTTTGCCTAGAGTTATGTTGGACAAGATTGAACAAATTCTGAGACAATTCCTTTGGAAAGGCCCGGGACTGGGTAGAGGTGTTGCTAAAGTATCATGGGAGGAGATTTGCCTTCCAAAAGAGGAGGGAGGTCTCAGTATTCATAGGCTGCGTGATTGTAACATGGCTTCTATGTTAAAACACATGGACCCTCTTTACTAACAAGGAGTCCATATGGTGTAAATGGATTCATTCAAACTTCTTAAAGAGGAAGAAATTTAGGAAGAAATTTTGGATAGCCAAGAAGCTTACTGTTTGCTCTTGGCCTAGAGAAGATTCTTCAACTTAGGAGGGAGTTCTGGCTTGCCTTTTAGTGGAGGGTTGGGATGGTCATTATGTGTCTTTTTGGTTTGACCATTGGCACCCTAGAGGCCCCTTAAACTTGTATTTCTTGGACACTCTCATTTATAGTCAGGATTATCCAGACTCGCGAAGGTTGTGAACCTTTATTCCATACCCGACCAAGCTATCAAGTCTGTTGTGGAGTCTTGGGACCACTCCCTTCCCGTGCTATCTCAAAACCCGAACCGGTTTTGCTGGGTGGAGAACCGTTCAGGTTTGTTCTCGATAGCTTCAGCATGGGAAAAAGTCAAGTTGAAGAAGGGCATAGTAACATCGTTCACGTTTATCTGGAGCACTGTGATCATACCACGATATCAATTTAATCTTTGGCTCATTGCAAAGAACCAGCTTCCCACACAGCGTCTCCTTCTTTCCTATGGAAGAATCGAGAGTGCGGCTTGTGTCTTCTGTAACACTAAACCTGATTCTATTTATCACTTATTTTTTAGGTGTCACATTACTACTAGTATTGCGTTTTTTTGGGCAACGAGATGCAACCTCCCTTGGCGAAACAAGGCTTGGTCGAATAATCTCCAATGGGCAATTAAGTTTCTCTCAGGCATTGAATTTCACCAATGCATGGCTCAGTTCTCATTTGGAGTCTTATGCCATGTGATTTGGAAGAAGAGAAACAATATTCTCTTTAGAGAAGAGCGGTTGTCGGTTTCGGCTCTTAAGAACCACCTCATCATAGTCATCAAGGATAAGGCCTTGACTTTTACTTGCATTGCGAATACTGCTAGGAATAGGAGATTTCAACGTAATTGGGGCATCGACCCTTCCATCTTTGCTCCTATGGTGTTGAATCCTCCCTTCTAATTCCTAGATTTTGGGAGGTTAAAGCATTGGTGAGGGCCAGATTCGGTTTTGGAGTTGCTGTCCTAGGGTGTGCTGCTGCTGGTTGGTGGTTGTTTTGTGGGAGGGCGAAGTGCAATTGGGAACCAGTCTAGGCTATGAAGCATCGTCACTGTTGTGAGGGCTACTGTTGTTGCTGTCTGGTTTTCCTTTCTCTCTTCCTTTAGTTGTTGTTGTTGTTAGTTGGGTTTTGCTGTTGTTTTGGCTGTTTTCGTTGCCCCTATTTGGGTTGGTTGCCTCTGTTTTTGTTGGTTGTTGCCTTTTTAGGCTGTTTTTCTTTCTTTTTCTTGACCCCCTTCCACTCTTTTAGACTAGTTTGTCTTTTTGGGTGTAAGTCCTTGGTACCAAGACCTCCTTTTGTATAGTTTGGTTAAAGCTAATACACACTTACTTTACCAAAAAAAAAAACAACAGCGAAAAAAAATCCTTGAAAAAAAAAAACAACTGTGAAAGCATAACTTTTGGCCATTTCCCCTTTCCTCGAGTATTGTTCACGCGGAATCGATCCGCACGGTGAATGGAATCGATCCACATGGTCAAGGCTCTCACACGATCGATCTCGGCTGACCAGGATCGATCCATGATCGATCCACATAACCAAGGCCCTTGACCACGATCAATTGGCATGGTGAGGGGATTAATCCACAATCAATTTACACGATTAAAGGATCGATCCACACGATGCAGGATCGATCGACATTCACTAGAAGTCATTTGCGCTCAAGTCATGGCATGTTGGCATTGGCAAGTTACATGCTAAAGTAAGTCATGGAGCACCGACTTGTGTATGAACTCAAGTCATGGGAAGTTGGGCAAGCACAATTCATGGGCGCATACACAATACTCCGAGCGTTTTGATTTTTGATCACGCCACTTATAATACATCACTCAAGTTGTGGCATGTCGGTTGAACCAAGTCACATGCTCATACGTGGAGCAATACACATACCCAAAGCGTTTCCATTTCCACTTGGGTATGCACTCAAGTCATGGAGTGTCGATTGTCTCCGCTCATGTGTGCACTCTCAAGTCATGGCACATTGGTGTGGGGAGCAACGAACGACTTAGAGCAATAGAGCATTCCCCTTCTGCCTAAGCCTTAGGAGACGACGAGGCCTCCGATGATGCATGCACTCCTCGCTCTCAAGCCGTGGGTGTGAACTAAAGTGCTTGGGACTTAGGAGAAATCAGCGGGGCCTCATGGAGGATGGCAACCCTCAAGCTCTGTTCGAGGAAGAGGAATTTGTTGGTTGGTTCTAGAGTTAGGAGTTGGGGGGAGGGATGAATCGAAACAACAAAGGCTGAATCTCAGTGGATCATGGTAGCAAGTTCACTTTGCCACTTACAACACCTCATCACGTATTTAAGTCATCTGCAAAAGATTCTACTCGTCACTCAATAGGAATTGTGCTTCAAAGCGGCCCACACAATTCATCCACCATGAGAGCTTCACCAACAACATGTGCCCTTGGGGGAACAAGTCCCCTATTGCAGGTCGGCAATTGAGCGATGAGCTTATGCCTTCTAGCTCGGATTCTGACTTAGAGACGTTTAGTCATAATCTTTCTTACGGTAGCTTTGCGCCACTGACTTTTCAACCAAGCACGATGACTAATTGTGCAAATCAACGATTCCTCTCGTATTAGGTTGAATTACTATTGTGACATTATCATTAATAGGGTAAAACTGACCTATCTCACGACGATCTAAACCCAACTCATGTTCCCTATTAGGAGGTGAACAATCCAACACTTGGTGAATTCTCCTTCACAATGATAGGAAGAGCCGACATCGAAGGATCAAAAAGCAATGTAGCTATGAATGCTTGGCTACCACAAGCCAGTTATCCATGTGGTAACTATTCTGACACCTCTAGCTTCAAATTCTGAAGATCTAAAGGATCGATAGGCCACGCTTTCAGGGTTCATATTAGTACTGAAAATCATAATCAAACGAGCTTTTACCCTTTTTTCTACACGAGATTTTTGTTCTCGTTAACCTCATCTTAGGACACCTGTGTTATCTTTTAACAGATGTGCCGCCCCAGCCAAACCCCCACCTAACAATGTCTTCCATTCGGATCGGCCTGCATGCGTAAACCTTAGTTCTAAAAGAATGGGCATTGCCCCACCTCCGTTTCACGGAATAAGTAAAATAACGTTAAAAGTAGTGGTATTTCACTTTCGGCATTTCCGGCTCCCACTTATCCTACACCTCTCAAGTCATTTCACAAAGTTGGACTAGAGTCAAGTTCAACAGGGTCTTCTTTCTCCGTTGATTTTGTCAAGCCCATTCCCTTGGTTGTGGTTTCGCTGGATAGTAAACGGGGACAATGAGAATCTCGTTAATCCATTCATGCGCAACACTAATTAGATGACGAGGCATTTGGCTACCTGAAAAGAGTCATCGTTACTCCCACCGTTTACCTGCGCTTGATTGAATTTCTTCACTTTGACATTCAAAGCACTAAGCAGAAATCACATTGCATGAGCATTCGCAGGGACCATCACAATGCTTTGTTTTAATTAAACGGTCGAATTCCCCTTGTCCGTACCAATTTTGAGTTGACTATTTTACGCCCAAGGAGGGCCCCCAAAGGAACCATTCCTAATCCGTCCCCCGGCCGACACGTGGCGACCCACTCTCACCGCGAGAGTAGCTCGAGCAATCCACCGACAGTCGACAGGTTCGAGATTACAACCCCCGTGCCCAGTCCTTAAAGCCAATCCTTTTCCCGAGGTTATGGATCCATTTTGCTGACTTCCCTTACCTACATTGTTCAATCGACCAAAGGTTGTTCACCTTGGAGACCTAATGCGGTTGTGAGTACGATCAGGCATGGACGACACTCGATCCTCCAAATTTTCAAGGGCCGTTGTGGGCGCACTAGACACCACGTGACGTGCAGTACTCTTCCAGCCACTGGACCCTACCTCTAGCTAAGCCATTTCTAGGGTGGGCAAGCTATTAAACAAAAAAGATAACTCTTCCCAAGGCCCCCGCCAACGTCTCTAGACTCCCTAACATTGCCATCAGCCACCACATCCCAATTCAAGAATTTTAACTCAATTCCCTTTCAAAGCTCGTGCACAAGGCGCTTTCAGATGAGCTTCCCCCATCTCTTAGGATCGACTAACCCATGTACAAGTGTTGTTCACATGGAACATTTCCTCTCTTCGGTCTTCAAAGTTCTCATTTGAATATTTGCTACTACCATTAAGATTTGCATCGACAACCACTCTGCCCAGGCTCACACCTTAGGTTTTGCAACAACCACCGTTCCCTCCTACTCATCAAGGCCTGGCACTTGCCTTGACGGCCGAGTATAAGTCGCGCACTTCAGTGCCATCCATTTTCAGGGCTAGTTGATTCAGCAAGTGAGTTGTTACACACTTCTTAGCGAATTTTGACTTACATGACCATCGTCCTACTATCTTGATCAACCAACACCCTTTGTGTGTTCTAGGTTAGCGTGCGGTTGGGCTCCTAACTCGACTTTCGATTCATCCCACATCACCAGTTCTACTTACCAAAAATAGCCCACTTGGAGCTCTCGATTCTGTGGCATGGCTCAACGAAGCAATTATGTCGTCCTACCTATTTAAAGTTTGAGAATAGGTCAAGGGCATTGTGCCTCTGATGCCTTTAATCATTGGCTTTACCCGATAGAACTCGTTCTTGAGCTCTAGCTATCTTGAGGGAAACTTTGGAGGGAACCAGCTACTAGACGATTTGATTAGTCTTTTTCCCCTATACCCAAGTCGTTCTTGAGCTCTAGCTCTGGCTTCGCCCCACTCAAGCATAGTTCACCATATTTCGAGTCCCGATAGGCATGCCCTCACTCGAACCCTTCTCGAAGATCAAGGTCAGTTGGCGGTGCACCTAAAAGGGATCCCACTAATCAGCTTCTTTACACCTTTTGGGTTTGCCACCCATTGACTCACACACATGTTAGACTCCTTGGTCCGTGTTTCAAGATGGGCCAAATAAGGAGCCCACTAACCATGAGGAACTCATGCCTCACTCAATATCATGCAAGCATAAACAAGATCCATTCCATAATACAAGGAACTTACGCCTCACTCAATAATATGCGTTATAACAAAAATCCATTTCATAAAGTGAGGAACTCATGCACACATGACACGATTCATTTATTAACAGCCAAAATCCATCGACTCTTTCGAATCCACCGGACATTCGAAATCCATCGAGCAACATCCCATAATCCAAGGGTGACGGCGATCCTCCAACAATGAGTTCATCAGGCAACGTCGCCAAAATCCATCGATCGACATCTAGAAATTAGTCCATCGTATGACTATGCATCAAGCATTACAATCCAGTTTTTATCTTCACTTTTAGTTCAAGGACCCAAAGGCATGCCATGTATAAGTGTATGAAATGACTTATCGAAACCGAGGCATTAAGCATGCCGAGCATGGATCAAGGATCGTGACTTGATCCAACACGTTTGAGCACCGATCTAGTACCCAACTTGGCTCGGGAACGATATGCCTCGACCATGATAGGATTTTCCCATTGTGACATGTTCACCAACCTAGTACAGACTCGACTTGGGAACGATACACCTCAATATCGTACCGAGACCATGAAAGGACTGGCCCGTCGTGACATGTTCATCAACCTAGTACCAAAGTTGGCTCGGGAACGATATGCCTTGATATCGCACCAAGACTAAGAGAGGACCGATCCGTCGTGATCCCATGTATGTCAAGGCCGACAAAACCCTTTTCTAAATTCGGGGCATGAACTAGAACATGCACTTGTGAAAATGATTTAAAATAGCTTTGCAAGGAAATAGCAAGCTTTCACAAAATGCTTTTAAAGTAGGATTGTATCGAAACAAAAATCAAAACATATCAAATAAACACACAAACCAAGCTTCTTCTTAGTAGCTCAAGCCAAAGCTCATCAAACAAGGATCGAACTCAATCAAGGAACAAGGTCTAAACTGATCCAAGCAAATACAATCGAACTTCAAGCAACAACAAGTCAATCAACTTCAGTCAAGGACTCGTCACACACTCGAAATAGTGTAACACAACGTCCTAGCCAAATGTTGGTAAGTTCTACTTACCACACTTCAAGGGATGGCCTAGGTAACCAAGTAACATGCAGGCGAGCAAATGGGCAAGAGGGGTGTGGCCACAAGAAAGAGAGGGAGGGTGACAGTGAGGGTGAGGTTGAGAGAGTGGAGGAGGAAAAGGAAGTGGTGTGATGTGGGAATGAGGGTGGAATGTCCCTCCCCTATTTATAGGCAATTCTAACTTGTTCTCCAAGCCTTAAAAGTCAAGACTTCCTCACTAAGTCAAGAAGCATTAAATGCAAGATAACTTGGTCACCAAGTCTCAAGGTAAGATAGGGCTTTAGCTTGGTAGCTTGGGATACCTCAACATGGCATTTAAGGACTTGAGTCCAAGCTTGGGTAAAACTCACACCTCCTGAGTGAGAAAAACAGTTTTGAACAATTTCTAAAATTATTGTCTTTAACTTATCAAACGAAATTGAAAGATTATGATATTTTAATATGTTATAGAGAAGACCTTAAATAACATTTTTAATGAAGGAAGTCAAGTCAAATTTGTGCTGTACAAAGAGCAGAAAATCATTGAACACAATCCAAATATTTGTCTGTCGAGCAGATTCAATAGTCAAATAGAGACTCATTTTGAAATCCAAATCTTCACAAAAATCTTGAAATTTCTATATGTCGTAGACATAGATGTTGTCATGACCCCAACTCCATCTCCAGGGTCACTAGCAACAAGGGTTATTTTTGTAACGTCCCAAGCTCGTCACCATCCTGATTCTTTTTTTCTCGTTATCCTGCACATGCGGAAATGTTAACAAATAACCTCCCAGAGAAACAACAGCTGGAAGACTGGGACATATATCACATAGAACACACTAATTTATAACATAACGGTACTTTAACAAGCCCTTTTTCTCTACGGGGCCTCTTTTTTTTCTTTTTTTTTACATGGCAATACAAGTTTTCCACATAGGCCAAGGGAAATCCTATCTCCTCTAGCATGACTGCAGCTCCCAAAACTAATGTGAGATTTCCATATCTACAAGACTGAAAGATGAGAGGATGAGTTTTTGAGAAACTCAATAAGTAAAATACCTAATTCTCTACTAGGAAAGCATCGTAAGTAGACTTACTAACGTTTGGTTAAGACGTTGTGTTGCATCCATTCAAGCTTGTAACAAGTCCATGCATGATCTGTTGTTCTGATTGAGGTTTGATTCATGCTTCCTTGAGTTGATTTTAGATTAATATTGGACCTTGGTTTAGCCTTTGGCTTGTGAATTTAAAGTGTCCAGGATCTTGTGCTTATTCTACTATGCCTCTATTTTACCTTGATCCTAATAATTTTGAAAGGTATTTGAAGAAAACTCGATGTTGTTTTATAAACCATTCTAAATTACTTTTGTAAGTGTATGTTCACGACCCGAGTTCTGAATAAGGGTTTTGTTGGCTTTGGACGAACGCAAGACCACAACGGATTGGTCCCTTTCATGTTCTCAGTGTGATATTGAGACGTATCATTCTCGAGCCAAGTTTGGTACTAAATTGGTGTAGCAAGCAAATCAAACCAAGCCACAAACCCTAATTCATGCTTCGCATGCTCAAGGACTTGAAACCGGTAAGACATTTCACACACTTATGCATGGCATACCCTCGGGCCTTGGACTAAGATGAAGATAAGAACCGGATTATGATGCTTGATGCATGGACACACGAGGGACTAAACTCTAGCCGTTGATCGATGGATTCGGTGACGTTGCCCGATTAAGTTCAAATGCCCGACGGACTCATTGTCAGAGGATAGTCGTCACCCTTGGATTAGGGGATGTTGCCCGATAGATTTTGGATGCCTGGTGGATTCCAAAGAGTCAATGGATTTTGACTATTAATAAATGAACCCTGTGTGCATGAGTTTCTGAAATTATGAAATGCATCCTTGGTGCATGCTTGCATTTAAATATTTGAGGGTTGCTCATGACTTTACTAAAGGCATAATTTTCATCTTGATATTGATCTGTCATCAATAAGTGTTTGGGATAAGTTATGTGCTTGTGGAAAGACGAGACATCATCCTACCCGGATTCTAGTAAAGTTTACTTATTGAGTTATACTTACCCGTTGTCTCTTTTTAGACTTGTAGGATGGCCACACTGCCTATGAGGTTCAGCATCCCCATGAAGACGATTGTGTCGAAAACATTACTCTACTTTGCTAGTATACTATCGGATGGTCATTATGACCGTTTGGGTTGATGAAGGGCTGAATAAACTCATTCCCCACAAGTACCAAGCTTGGTACGAGTGTCTTGATAGGGATTTTGTTGGTCTGCTCCGTGGCTTTGATGGTCTGCCATGGCTTGATGGAGATGCTCCACCCAACGGCGTTGTAGATGACTACTAGTTAGCTGGTCCTTATAGGGGGAACCATTTTTGGTTAGAATATCATCAAAGGAGATAGGGTTAGCCCGAAGTTGATGTACTTCTGGAATGGACCGTACACTTTTGTAGTGTATAGCTTAGCTCAAGTGGAATGGCTTGTAATATTAAAAGGAAAGACATGTAATTATATGTAGTAGCATGCCATGTATATGTAAATATATGGTTGCACGTGTGTTTTCCTACTACTTTTGATGTTTCAATACTATGGTGATTGGACGTTGATTTATTGCTTCCGCATGTGCATAACTCAAAAACTTATAAAAAAGAAAAAAAGTACGGGTTAGCGACACACCTAAGATGTCACGAAAAATATAACCCATACCGCTCGTGACCCTGGAGATGAGGTCGGGGTCGTTACAAATAGGAAGACTTTTGTCACACTTCAAATCCCTTCTAATTTTCCAAGACAATGGATATAACAAAACTATACACACCTTCACTTTATCCTTTCATGGAATGAAGGGATTACTCGGGATTTGTGACAGCTTGATTTTCAAGTTCTGTTTTCGATTGAATAAGTTGGGCTTTTCATCGACGCACCTATAGTTCTTTTCTCTAAATTGGCCACTCACAAAATAACTAGTCTATCAAATGAAGCCGTTAAGGATTCTAAATACAATATACTCGAGAATTCCACTAAGAATCGGCTGCTCAACCATGCTAATCTGCAAGGGTCATTATGGCACTATCAAAATTGATTAGAGACCGGAGATAAGTCGATTCGACAGAGTCATGTGATTAATGTATGGGTGATTCCACATAATTGCAAAATTCTCATCAAACGACACTAGACTGATTTTTCTATCATTTCTGTACCATGTGCTCGTAATTTGAAACCTCGAGATTTTCATGAACCAAGAGTCACCAATGTATCGAAGATGTACAATGTGACTCGAAAATAATCGACCATGAGTCAATTACATAAAAAAAATTCCTAAAAACTACCCGATAGATTAGGTCACGCTAAAATTGCGTCCAGTTGAAATTAACCACAAATTTAAACCCGATTTTAGAAATTGAAAATTATGTCATGTCACACTTAGGAATGTCAACTCATTTTCCGAAGATTTTTTTGCAAACCGAGAGTTTTTGCAAAAATTCAAAGTATGGCCATTTTGGACCAGGAAAATTAGAGAACCATTTTTTTGCGCACCATTGGCCATCAAGTTGGTTCAATTGATAAGGAAAAATCATAAGAGGGACGATGGCACCTTGGCTGAATTTTTGGGACTTCAATTGGATCAAATCGGAGGAGAATTGAATGGATTTGGAGGCCAAAGGTCCAAAATTCGTAGGACCAAGGGGCAGCAACATTTGGACCATTTGGGGAAGCTTCTAGGGGAATTTTGGTGCAGCAAATTGACTAAGGTTGAAGGCTGAACAAGGTGAGGCATTTGCAATGATCAAATTGTGATATTTGGCTTGATATTTAGACAATTGGGTCCCCCTCTCCAGCAGCTCACTCATTCTTTCTCCTTGCTCCTCACTTTCTCCATTGTTGTGGATTTTTAGAGCTTAGAGAACTAGAGAAATCCCCTTGCCGTCGACCACCCCCTGCTACCGTCGCTACCGTCGCGAGTTGCACGCCAGCCTACGCGCCCATCCGCTGCTCATTCCACCTCCAACTCGTGTCCCTACGAGCCCAACAGATGTTCCGACACCCTCAAGCCAATGTCGCAACTCCCATGGCCGTCGTCCAGCCATCGTCTACCTCCTCCATCACCCACTGCAGCCTTTGCCACCATTCCCTCGCCATTTCCAGCAAAGTCAAGCTTCGATCTAGCCTTTATGAGCCCAAGAGAACAGCCAAATCTCACGGTGGGCTATGAGCTTCTAGGCCTGTTTCAAGGCTCGTCCTGACCTCCATTGGTGTTGCCATAGGCTTGTTTGTCACCGCCTCCACGTCGCCGTCACCGTGAACTCACCAGATTGTAAAATCAGTCACTTTACTTGTTGAATTATGCTTAGGGAGTTAATTATGATTAAAGAATGATTATTTTATTAGGTGGTTAGTTAGTTTAGATTAGTAATTTAATTGTTTAATTATGCATGTTAGGTGGTTAGAATAGACTAATTAGGGACTAGATAGATTGTACTATTTATCTAGTTAGGTTCAGAAATTTTCTAGGCCCGTTTAGGTGGTTAGATTAGTATTTCCGACCTAAGTTGGTATTTATTGTATTTAATTTACATATTTAATTATTTTTGTAATTTATTTAACTATTAATTATTCTCCGAAAATTATACCAAGATAGCCGGTGATCGAAATTTCATGCTAATTGCAATGGTGTGCTTAATTTATACTATCAAGTGTAAATTTATGCAAATTGAGTGGTGATTAGAATTTTGGTTATTTATTCCAAAATTGTGAAATTTTGATATTTGATTAGAAAATCCCGAATGTCGGGTTTGACACTGAAAATGGTTTTAAAGACTATATCAAACAGTGAGATTTTAAAAGGGAGAATATCAATTTTCTGGTTCAAATTAACCGTGTACCCACACACGATTATTTTTATTAGATGTTTTTAATGCGAAGAAATAGGCCAAGTCATCATTTTAATTGAGGCATTTGAATGCAAAGCACAATGTCCTTAACCGCAATTGATTGATCGTGTGTTGGCTAAGTGAACCCATCCCCGATGTGCGTCAGTAGGACGTTGCCCCTATATAGGATACCCCTGGTCAATGGAAGCTAGTCGCAGGAGATTCTGGAACAATGCTCATTCGGGAATGCTGTCCCCGATGTGTGACGGTGGATGGTGCCATGCTCAATGGAGTGAAACAAAGCCTGGCTACGCCAGAAGATCGATGTGCATTGGTAGATCATGCTTGTGTGAGTAATAATCGAATTGGAATGTATGATTGATTGAAATTGATGCATCGGATTATGGGACAAAATTGTGTGGCATGGTATGGAACGTGTCATAACGATTTGATCTTATAATTAGGACCTCTGGATCGATTGTATTGATTGTATTGATTGAATTGATTGATTGATCATTTGAATTGATTGGATTGATTGATCGATTGTATTGATTAGATTGATTGATTGAGTATATGAATTATACTGACATGCATAAGGGAACTAAGGTGAGGTAAGTCTTTTGTCTTGTATGTATAGACTACCTTTAGGCATATTTCCTTCTTAGTTGGAGTGTAGGGGGTGAACTTGCTGAGACATTGCCTCACCCCATCGTGGGCTCAATCTTTTCAGGTCTTTAGATGGCAATTCCTCTGGAATGTTTGATCAGCCACGGGCTATTATCGAGCAGGGTATAGACGTCCCTATCCCGAGTAGTCATTGGGTCTATGAGTTAGTCGTGACTACCGTCTAGGTCAAAGAGGGCCTACTTCAAAGGGTACCTCATCGATTCAAGACATAGTTCCACCATGGACTTCCCTCTAGGGTTTTGAGATCGTCGTTGTGGTAGTCGACGCCGCCTTTGGCGAGGGTGCAGCTAACCCTTCTGATGGTGCTGTGGAGGACCCGGCGCTCTCGGAGCTTGTGGAGTCCGAAGGATCAATGAACGCGTCTGACTAGTGGTCGTAGGATGGTTTCCTTTTTTAGGGTCAATCTTTTTATAGACAGACTAGTATTGTATATAAACTTAGTTTGTTTATAAAGGTGTTTGGTTTGATGTGATTGTCCTACTTTCCTATCACATGATGGTTGCTGTCAGGGGATTTGTTTATTCACTTATGCATGTGCAATAAAATGAATGGGTCGGCAACGCATCCTAGGATGTCGCAATTTCATCGACCACCGAGGGATGTGTGTGCTCAAATGATCAAGGCGTGACAAGATTGCTCGAATGGCTCTTTTAGACACCTATTTCTTGGACTACCAACATGCTTGCATTGGTACCATTCAGATTACTCTCAATGCTGAAATAGTATTTGTCACGCTGTTTCCAAACTTCAATATGGCCCTCTCAAATCCGCGACTTCTCTCAACCCTTAAGGTTGAACTATAGATTCAAACTCTAGATTTTATTACTGCTACCTTGCATTACCAAATGGTTTATCAAGTCCAAAATCATGCCATTAACCTCAACTTCTCGGTTCTGAATATAATTTGTTCAATGTGGTGGACAATGATGAAACTTTTTGTATCTATGTGCCCAGATAGATTCCTTGAGATCAACTTCTGAAGTTACTCCCAAGTGTCATGGGTCAATTGTTTTCGATCGATCACGTACTTGTGCGGCCTTAGGATTATTGATCCCAAGTCAACCTTTCACATACACGCACGAACACAACGGTCGTATTAGCAAGGAGCGAGTATATTCACTTGTGAATGAGCTTAATACAATGAGGGGGAGGGACCCCTATTTATACAAGTTTGGGTCGTATCTCAACCGTCGATCGTCCATTCGATCCAATGGTGGCATTTGAATGTGTATCATCATTACAAGTCTACACAACAGGCCACTCAATGACTCTAGCCCTTGGGAAAGCCCATGGGCGTGTGTCAGAAGCAAGGGTAGGTCAGTAGGGCCGCCTGACACGGAGTAGGTGAGCGGTCACAGGTTGCACATGGGCTGGCCAAACATTGCTCACGAGTTGATTACGAGTCATGCATGGGCCTTTGTCTATATCACTCATGGGTTGGCCGTGCGCAAATCATGGATCATTCATGGGATTGGTCATGAGCTATTCTTGGACAAGCCCTTGTGCATGACACGGCCTCATCATGGATGGTCTTGGATCATGCTTCACCCATGCACCGTGTCACAAGCATATGGGTAACTAACTATGAAAAAAATTTCTTCAAACTCCAGGACCATTCAATCCACAGAGTCTTAGTTTACCAAGAAGAAAGATGGCACGATTGTCATCAAATTTAGTAAGGAAAATGAAGAGTCCACATCTTCTATGTTCCTACTATTTTTATGATGCAATCCTCCGCAACTCATGTTCCAACTAACAATAGCCATCCATATCCAAAATCCATGATTGAATCTATTGACCGAGAGGGATGCCCTATTCATTATTACAAAGATTCACATACAAGACATTGTTTCTGGGATTTTGATTATCAATGCTCCCTTTGCACAAACCCTCTAGATGACGAAGAAGATGATAGACCGTCCAGAAGAAAGAAACGGTCAAAAGATGAACTTTACCAGAGGCACCTTAATGGAGACCCCACTATTAGACCTAGTCCCCACTATTGGACCTCTTGGTGAAGATAAAGGAGAATATCATTTCATGGTCTCATATGGACCACCTCAACCATATCCACCTCTAAAAATCCCTAAACCATCTGAACCTCCTCCACCTCATCAGTCACCACCCAGAATGAAACCTTCATCCCAAAAACTAGTTGTCTCATCCTTCTACATACCTATCCACAAATGGGTTTAGAAGAACCCTTTTCCTCTAGAAATACCCAAAGTACCTCAGCCCTCATGTTCCTCAAAATCAAAACCACCACCTGTCCTTCCATCTATCTACATGTTCTAATCCTCAGACTTTCCACCTTTGGAAAGATCTAATTCCAGTGCCCCATTCCCAGCACTAAAAGAATTTACAAATGTTCATAATCGATTTCCTCATATCCCTAAGGTCTTGAATCCTATAGATATTGATGACCAGGGAGGCAAAAGAAAGTTATGACTACTAAAGTTGTCCTAAATTGGCAGTCAAAAAATGCCTTGGCCCAAAATAATATTCTCAAGATAATTGACACCAAGCTTTCAACTATCCAAGCCCGTCTTGATCATGTTGACCAAAAGGTTAATCAAACGACTTTGGTTACAAATAAATTGCTTGAGACATTCCAAAAGAAACTTCACCAGATGGAATATAGGAGATATGTTTCTTATCATTATTTGGAAGACCAAAAGGCAATGGAAGAATTGAGGAGACAAATCAAGCTTCTATAGGATGGAAAATTTATCCCTCCTCTAGATCCATTTTTCCAACCTTGGCAAATGATTCCAATGGAAGTGGGCCCTTATAGGGATACATCAATTGCTTCAATAATGACAAAGCTCCAAAACAAGATAAAATGGATATTGTTACACTTCGAAACCGTATCAGAGAGATAAAAAAAAAAGCATAAAAGATCAGTGAAGAAAAGAAGCCAGCTCTTCAACCTTTTTCGGAAGCTCCTTTTGCTCATATGGTCTGAAATCCACTTGAGTCTTTCTTGCAAGACCAAACTAGACAAAAGATACCAACCATTGCTGCATTTGATCCTACCAAGCAAGATACCTCCGAATTAGCCTCATAATCGAATTCTCTTTCCTCAGAAAATACTTCAACCTCTAAGTCACAAACACAAGTATCCTATATGCCTGCTATCTTTATGGTCAATCCTCCTAAAGTAGAGATGAAATCAAATTCATCCAAGCTAGTAGTATACCCTCATGAATCAAATCCTAAATAGAAGTCTTTGACTTCAAAATACCACTTCACACTCAATGACATTCCATATTTCAAATGGCCAGATAAATTGCAAGAATTCTATGCTTGGCTCAACACCAAAGCACTTTCTATTGAACACCGATATGACATATTGACCGAGTTCATGAACAAATTCACTGGAAGCTTAAAAGATTGATGGAGAACTATTTATGACTAGGATCAAATGACATTTCTACTCCGAAAAGATTTTCATCATGTGATTCAAGTTATCCATCAATTCTTTATTGGTAAACCAGAAGATCTCAATGAGCTTGGAAGAAGAGAATTTTTTGAAAGAAAGTGTTGCTCTCTATGAAGAAGGCATCTCAATAGGCATTTCCAAGAAATGATTAAACTATTCTATGCTTTGGGAGCTAATCCTACCTCAAACAAGTCTTCTTGGCTTCCATCCCAAAAGAATTTGGATAAATGGTGAAAGATCCATTCAAATAAGCATAAGATTGTTGCCAATGTTCATCTTGGAGAACTCCAGCATAAGATACATTTTGCTCTTGATTATCTTTATATCCGAAGAAAGGCTATTAGAAGTTATCTCATAAGCAACAAGAAACTTGACTAGGCTTGTCAAAAGCCTGAGTTAAGAATCAAGTATTCAAATAAAGACTCCTTTGACGATCCTTCTTGTGGAGATCGATGCAAAAAACAACAATATTTTAAAAGATTCTCCTTAGGACACGAATAAAAGGCGCAAATGGCGATTCTTGCAAAGAAGACACTCTAAACGAAGTTCTTCTGGAAGACATCAAAAATCCGACTAGTGTTACATTTGCGACAGAAAAGGCCATTTTGCCAATAATGGTACAAAGGCTGAAGGAAGAAATTCCTATTTAATCTAGAAGATAGAAAAGCAAACTAGAGTATCACTCAATGACATTGATTCAAACTTCTCCCTGGAAGATGAACCGACCAAGCACATTGTGTGTGCTATCCAGACATGGTCACAAACTAGTGACACTGAAAGCTCATTGGAAGAACTTAAAGAAGAGGTATTCTTCTTCTCTGAACCTCATACAATCCAAGATCTTTGTGCATATACTCCTTTTATCCTCCCATATTTCCTTATGAAAATATATCCATCTAAGTATGACAAGCCTATTTCTCTTATTGCCCTCATCAATATTGGAGCTAGTGCTTTATAAAAAGATACTCCCAGAAAAATACTAGACATCATACACCTGGTATTTTAACTCTACCTCTAGAGATACCTTTGCTAAGAGTACGGAGTAAACCCATCACCATACAATTCTTTCTCCAGTATTATGTTACTATCAACATCCTTGGGTCTAGCTCACTAGATAAATATATCATTATTAGTTGGGATATCCTTACACAAATTCCTAAACTCATAATTGTGCCTAATGGGCTACGTTTCAAATGACAATTTCATAAATTTGTAGACATCCAAAGATTTTTTACCATTTAGATGAGTATTCTAGATCCAATCCTACAAACCCTTCTTAGGACATGTACAAACTCTCACTCAAACTTTATCCAAATATGCTCCAGCCCTTTGTGGAAAAATCATGATTTCTTCATCAATCTTCCTTTCACAAAAAATGAGGATGTCAATCCCACTAAAGCCAGTCACTCTAGAATGAATCCAAAACATTTACTTTTAGCCCAAATGGAATGTTCAAATTTGCTTCATCAAGGATTAATTGAGCCATCAAACTCTTAATGGGTTGTGAAGCATTTTATGTCAACAAACAAGTGGAGTAGAATAGAGGAAAATGAGATTGGTTATCAATTATCAGCCTTTGAATGAATTTTTACAAGATGATAAGTCTCTATTGCCACATCAGAATTCTTTATTCTCTAGCCTCACCTAAGCCAAAGTGTATTCCATGTTTGACCTTAAAGCTGGATTTTGGTAATTGGAAATTCATCTAAAGATAGGTACAAAACTGGATTTTGTAATTAAATTAACATTTCCAATGGACAATGCTCCATTTTGGCCTCAAAATAGCTCCTTTGTCATTCCAAAAGTCTATATGCAAAATTTTCCAACCTATCCTGACCAATACTCAAATTTACATTAACAATACCCTCCTTTATAATCTAGATGACAATTCTTATTGTAAATTATTAGCCCAATTTGTAGACCCGGTGCGACAGTATGGCATCATACTATCTCAAAAGAAGATGATCATTACATAGAAAGAAATTGAATTTCTTGTAATGCATCTCAAAGATAGAACCTATAATCTTGGTCCTCGTATTGCTGAAGAATTGCAAAAATTTCTTAATGAAAATCTCTCCCACGGTAGGTTCGGTAATTTCTTGAGATTATAAATTATCTCCGGAATCTTAAAAATCACGAAGTTTGTAAGTCCACTGCAACAAATGCTCAAGAAAGATGCTCCTTTATAAGAGCCATAGAAAACTGAGTATGTACACAGACTTAAGGAAATTCTACAGCACCTTCCTCTATTGCAAATCCCTTCCACGTGGAAAAGAGTACTATAAATAGATACCAATGATGAATATTGAGCTATTGTTCTTTTTGAAGAAATTAATGGAAAGTGATGAGTTTGTGTACATAAGAGTGGAAAATTCACTCAAGCATAAATGCATTACCACTCTACGTTCAAAAAATCTTGGTGGTCAAATATGTCATTAAGAAGTTTGAATTTCATCTCATAGGACATCATTTCCTTGTGGAGATGGACATCTTCTCATTCTCTCAAATGCTAAAGTTCAAGAAAAAGAAAATTCCTCATCCACGGATTCTTAGGTGAGCATAATGCTTTTCAAAGCATTCCTTCGAGACCAAACACATTGCGAGAAAAAAGAATATACTTGCTAATTTTCTATGTAAACCAAAAAAACTTGCAAATACCACATCCATATATATATATATATATATATATATATATATGTGTGTGTGTGTGTGATAAGAAATCCAAGAGGTGGCTTCAAGGCCTGAGAAATCAAGTTCAAATGGCCTTCGTATTTATACCCATCAGAAATCCCTAGGCTTATTCAAGACAGTGTTCTTAATAAAAATCTTGGAAGACTTATGTGATAATATCATTTCCATATTTTCAGTGAAAATGGTGGTCTTCTCCATAAGCCAGATGGATTGCATCTAAAATATCCATTTATTCATTGTCTCACTTTCTTCCCATAAGAAGAATTCTCGGAAAAACTCAAATTGTTTTATTGGTATATATCTAATCTTTATACCATTGCCATTAAGTTTCCAATAGCCAAGATGCCTCTTATTATTAGCAAAATTATTCAAAGAGAAGCCAAGCATAAATATCTTGGGGAAATGTTTAGTTGGTTCAAACAATTGGGTGCATGAAAAAAATATTTTTCAAGCTCAACTTAGAGCACGTAGGCTTGACCCGGAACTATATCATTTTATATTTTAGGCCATGGATATTTGTCTAACATGTAGAGATATGTATAAAACTTTGGCAAATGTTGGAGTATCTATATATAAACCCCGACCTATTTCGAATGAGATTTTTACAATACTTTCTTGTAGATTCTTAGCTTATCCTTGACAGTATCATAAATTGTAGAGGATATAATGCTAGTGTAATCAAGTTATTATGCCAAAAGTATGGCCAACAGAGGTTGATCCTATTTCTTGGGATCACAATGATGACAATCGTGCAACCATTCAATGATCGATGCTCGCCTAAAAAGATACTACGGAATCAATGTGCCAAATATTTCTAAATCACCAACAAATTCATAGGGTCCAGCTTCATCATCGCAAGATCTCCTTGATCAATGTCATAGGATCCTTTTGACCATAATGAATTATAGCTTACGCTTAGTCTAGGTCTTGATAGAGAAAGTCCATCACTTCAACTTGGTATTCCAGCAAGTTCTTTTGATGCTCCAACAAATTCTCATCGGTCATCCAAAAGACAAAGATCAACTAAATTAGATATAGAAGCTGCTCCAGCTATTAAAGAAGTAGGAAAGCCCCTCAAAGCGCTTAGGCAATAGTATCTAGAAAAAGGCACTCCTAATCCTCTTAACATTCCGTCCAATTCAAACTAGCCTCTAAATGATATAGGTATCAAACATCTTGAAGCTCTGGAAATCAAAAGAATGCTCAAGGAACATTGGAGGCGGAAGTATGACGAAGACTCGACGATTCAAATGGCAACACTGAAGAGCCTATCCATAGGCATAATAAGTGAAGGAAAAGAAGACTCCTAGAAATCTATTCAAGACAAAACAAAAGAGGCAGAGGAATCATGTGATGGAGACGAAAAATTTGGCTAAAAAAGGTACTATAGCGTACTGTTCACGTATTGTTTATGTGACATCCACAATTCGAGCCCCAATCAGCCTAAGAAAATAGCCATTAAACCAGTTTTGAGCTCGGCCATGAGTTAGTCGCAAACTAGCTCATTGTGAATGAACGTGAAAAAAAAAAAATCACCTAATAGTAGAAGTGTCCACATTAGCTTGACTCTTAGGATTACCATGATGACTTTTGGAAGTTTGCAATTTAATGGAGGAAACACCTAAGCGTTGGATTAGTCAAACTTTCTTAGAAATGAGTATGAACAAGTGTGAACAAGTGTGAACAAGTTTGAACAAGTGTGAAATGTATTAAATGAAGATAATGAGTGTAGAGACTTATGTGTCCCAAGTAATTAATGAAAGGGGGATGACTCATGATCTAAGGGAATCATAGCAAGTGATCTTGCAAGTCAAGTAGGATGCCACCTCTCCTTCATAGACTTGCCACCTTGAGTTTCATAGGTTTTGACTTCCCAATTTTTTTGAAACTACTAAACATTTCCTACTTTCTAATTTTATAGGGTTCTTTGTGGTTCGAATTTGGAGAAACTTCCTCCACTAAAGTTGTTCAAAACATCGTGGCCTATGACATACTTTAATTTCACATTTTTTTCTAAGTTGAGATGGTTGGTACAAAAGCCTAGTCATTCCCCGTCTAGAATCTATCCAATGCGGTAAAAATAGTGACCGGGTTGTCTTCTCGAATTTTTATAAAATCTTCCTTTTCAAATATGGATATCAAAATGAGTCATTCTTGGATTACTCCCCGATATATTATTCATCCTATGCTCTCAAAGGGGCAATTCTGCTACTGTTGCTGCGGTTTTGGGATTTTGCTGCTACTAGAGTTTTAGCCGTTCATTGGGGCTAAAACTCGAGGATTGGCTCACCTTACCTCCCTCTACAACCCTACCAAAGCGTTTGTCTTGGTAAGTCCTACAAGTCTTGCTATGTTCGTTCTTGGTTAGGGTTTGTGGGGTTTTCTACTAGGTTTCGGCTGTTACTATGGCCTCTTCGTCGTTAGAGGTGACCGACCGCTTGGTAAGGCCCAAATTGGTGCGAATGGTGTAAGTGGGCGTAGCCCCAATCCCTATGCCCAAAACCCCCAGTCCTTTGAGATTGCGAGACAAGTGGGCTTGTCCAGCGAGAAACAATGGCTTCGAAGGAGGGCTCACGTGGATCTTGGAAGGCCCCTTGCAATTCAGTCTATCCTAGGGGACGTAGCCGAGCTCAATCCACCTCCATTTGACCCCAGCCCAATAACCAGCAAGCTCGAAGCTCCAAACCTCCACCTACCCAATCCTAGGCAAATGTTGTGCGAGTAGCAACAAAGGGATACGACCTTACATACGTTCCCCCTTCTTATGTGGACAACAAGCCTGTTGTCACTCTTTCTGAGGAGGTGCTAGAGGCCACAGACCTAAAATGGCACCAATGCCTCGTTGGGTACTACATTGGGAGGAAACTTCCATTTAAGATGACCGAGACAGCTCTAAAACACGCTTGGGGACCAAAGCTCCCTGAAGTGATGGCAAATGACCAGGGTTTCTATTTCTTCCACATCCTTGACTCGAAGTTTCTTAGGAAGATTCTTAAGGATGGTCCTTTAATAGTTGCTAGGGTCCCCCTTATCCTACAACAATGGAAGCCTTTGCTGGATTTAAAGAAGGACAACCATTCCACCATTCCAGTTTGGATACGTTTAAAGAACCTCCCCTTTGAATTGTGACCTACACCAGCAATAAGTGGGATTGCCAGTGTTGTTGGTAAGCCCGTTTTATGTCGACTAGCGCACGGAACAAATGAGGATGCTTTCCTTTGCTAGAGTGTGTGGAGATTAATTATGAGTGGAGACCAGTGGCTTGTCCTAAATGTGGCACTTTTTGCCACAAGTGTGAGAATCTCGAGCCTTCATCCAACGCTGAGATAAGTCTGCAACCAGCTCTGAGCGCTGAGGCTCCTTGTGACATCCTGAATTTCCAGTCCTGTTTTCAATTGAATAAGTTGGGCTTTTCATTGGTGCGCCTATTGTTCTGTTCTCTGAGTTGATCACTCACGAGATAACTAGTTTATCTAGTGAAGCCGTTAGGGATTATAACGCAATAAATTTGAGAATTCGACCAGAAACCGACTGCTCGAACATGCTAGTCTGCAAGGGTCATTACGACATAGTTAAAAATTGATTAGAGACCGGAAATAGGTCGACTCGACTAAGCCATGTGATTAAGTGTGGGTGATTCCACCTAATTGAAAAATTCTCGTCGATCGGCTCTATACTGATTTTTCTGTCGTTTTGGTACCTTGTGTGTATATTTGAAACCTTGAGATTTTCACGACAACCGAGAGTCACCAATGTGTCGAAGATATATAATGTGGCTCGAAAATAATCGACCATGGGTTAATTGCACTAAAAATTTCTAAAAGCTATCTAGTAGGCTAAGTCACGCTAAAATTGCACCAGATTGAAATTAACCATGAATTTGAACCCGATTTCAGAAATTAAAAATTATATCATATCATGATTTATTTTAGGACCGTCGACTCATTCTCTAAAGATTTTTCAACAAACCGAGATTTTTGGTGAAAATTCAATATAGGGTCGTTTTCAAATGGAAAATTCATAAGACCATTTTTTATTGCGTTTATGGGATGCAAGTTCATTATATTGGCGAGGAAAAATGTGAATTGAAGTGTGGACATCTTAGTTGGATTTATGGGGACCGATTTAGGTCCAATTGAAGAGAAATTGAACTCAAATTAAGGAAAATGTTCCAAAATTCGTAACCCCCATGGTGTGCAACATTTTGGACCACTTGGGGATGGTTCTAGGTGGTTTTTTATGCACAAATTAGCTGAGAATAGAGATGAATCAAGTGGGTGCCAAAGCAATGATCAAGAGGGAGATATTTGAAGCAAAGTGGCCCCTCCAAGCCTCCAATTGTCTTCTTCTTCTTCAGCAGCTTCACTTTCTCCATTTTCAAGCCTTTGAGCTCCCAAAAGTTGCAGAAAACCAAGCTAGCCACCCCTTTGGCTATCGCACACCCGCTAGGAACCCCCTACCCCACCGTCGCACCCCCGCGCGAGGTCACGCTCGTTCGCCATCTGTTTCACCTATCCCGCGTGTCCAGTTGCTGTCCCGATGCCTTCGAGCCACTGCCACAAGTCATCGAGCATGCCAGGCCGCCCATCCCACCACCCTAAGCCACCGCCTATCCACCATAACCCTGCCTGGACTGCTACTGCTAGTCCTCACCGTTTCAGCCCAAACCAACCTCTGCTCCAGCTCTCTCAGCCCAAGAGTAGAACCATGAAGCCTCAGCCAAGTCGTGACTATTAGGCCCATTTTGGACCTCTTCCGGACCCCACTTGGTTTCGTTGTTAGGAGGTTTATCGCTTGTCTCCACAACGCCGTCGCCGTGGACTCATAGGATTGCAAAATCAATGAGTTTACTCACTAAACTTTGCTTAAGGAGTTATTGATGCTTAAGGGTTGATTAGTTTAGGCTAAGTATGGTTTAGGTGGTTAGTTAAAACGGATTAGCGATTTAAATATTTTTTTATACATGTTAGGCAGTTAGAACGGCTTAATTAATGACTAGATAGATTTTTCTAGGCCCATTTCAGTATTTAATTAGGCATTTCAGGCCTAAGTTTCTATTTTCGGCATTTAATTGTATTTTTTAATTATTTTTTATTTTTCGAAAATTAGACCAGGATAGTCGGTGATTGGAATTTTGTGCTGAATTCATTGGTATGCTTGGTTTATTTAATTGAATGCTAATTTGTGCTATTTGAGTGGTAATTATAATTTTGGGTATTTATTCCAAAATTGTGTACTTTTAGTAATTAATCAAGAAACATCGGGCGTCATTTTATAATGCCAAAAATACCTTTATGGATTATATTAAATAATGAGATTTTCTAAAAGAAAGATATTGCATTTTTGGCTTAGGCCGACAGTGTACCCACACATGATTATTTTATTCAATTAGTGAGAACAATATACTATATCAGCCTGTAGACTTTGATATGTCAGCTTCGGTGAGCAGTACTTAGCTTCTGTGAGCTATATTATCTAGCAGCTTCAGTGAGCACTAATATATATATATTTCAATTTCGGTGAGCATTATTATTATATTTCAGCTTTGGTGAGCAATGAATGTATCGATCGAATTTGTAGATGGTATTGCTAGTATTGAATCGATTGGATCAATTGATTGATGATTTGGTTTGAATTGATTGGTTGAATATATGAATTATACTAATATACAGGAATGAATCAAGGCAAGGTAAGTCCCCTATCTTGTGTGTGCAAAGAATGCCTTTAGGCGTATTTTCTTCCAGTCGGAGTTTAGGGGGTGAATTTGCTGAGACATTGTCTCACCCCATCATGGGCTCAACCTTTTCAAGTCCATAAATGGTTGCTTCTCCTTAGCGTTTTGGCCAGCCTAAGAGGATCACCAAATAGATCTCTGAGATACCTCTTCCCGGGGGCCAAGGAGCCTGAGTCTACTAGCTTGTGAGGACCATTGTCTGGGTCGATGCGGGTCTACCTCAAAAGGTACCCCATCAATTCAGAGTGTGGTATCGTCATGAGCACAATGGACCTAGGGAAGGTCCCTTACGGGAATCTGAGGTCCCTATGTCAGTGTTAGAGATCGCTTTTGGTGAAGGTACAACTGACCCTCCTAGTGGTGTAGTGGTGGACCCAAGTTCCCAAGAGAGATCAGAATTTTCAACTGGGGATTCGAACGCCTAGAGGACTTGTAAACCTTATGCTATTGTAGACTTTTGTCTATAGACTAGTATTGTAAATAAACTAGTCAGCTGTGTATAAAGGTGTGTTGTGGTTTGTCAAATTGGTGGCCCTACTTTTCTATCACATCTTTGTGTTGCCTAGAGATTTATTTATATGCTTTCGCATGCACATTAAAATCGAATGGGTCGATAATACATCATAGGACGTCGTAGTTTAATCAACCACCGAGGGATGGGCATGCACTCGAGAATCGAAGCATGACACTCTTGCTGCTCGCGACGGGATTTTTGCCCCTATTCTTGAGGGACCGGTTGATTAAGGAAGCCCTTATCCAGGATGGACGCAGGTGATGAGGAAAAAGAGGAAGCCCTTTGGTTCTAGTGAGGGGATTGCTAGACTTACTGGGTGATCCTAGTGAAGCAACACAGATTTTGAGGTTAAAGGATTCTAGTCCTGTAACTGCTTTGGCCTCCACTTATACCCATAAGGCCTAGAGGGTTCAAAGGAGGCTTTCTAAGGCTAAGGACCCCCTCGCCCTCTCTTATGCCGGTCTGGAAGACTTTCCTATTGAGGCCTCCACCTCAACCCCGTTGTCCAATTCTGCTAAGGACTCAAATGACTTGGCCAGCCTCCTTAGCAACTCTAATGAAGAGGACCAGGTCGTGCAATGCCCTCCTTCTGCAGAAGCTGCCCTTGCCACTAGGAAGACTGTCTCTAGGCAGAATAAGGTTATGCCCCCTCGCCCAACTCACCCCTGCTAATTCCCCTAGTCCAATGGCTAGTTGGTGTCGGTCATCGCAGCGGAATTAACCTCTTGTTACCATTTGTATATACTTACTATATTATTACTTACTTATGTATATAGGTGTTTGGAACATTAGAGGTTTTCTTGGTCCCTCTAGGTAGGCTGAGGTTCAGAACCTAGCTTCCTCTAATAATCTTTGTGCTATGGGTTTGTTGGAGACTAAAGTATCGGAGCCTCTCTTCCTTTCAATTTCTGCAAGTCTCTTATTGGGTTGGTGTTGGGTGGCTAATTATGAGTACTCTCCAAGAGGGAGAATCTGGGTCGGATGGAACCCATTGCTTGTAAGCTTTGATGTTGATTCGACCAACTCTCAGGCGATTCATGGGAGATTAAAGTTTTCTTAGCTCAGGTTTGGACTACTGTTTTTCAATTATTTATGCTGAGCATACCTTCATGTCCTGATGGTCACTTTGGGAAGACCCGGTTCTTAGGAGCCCCGCCTTTCAGGACACTGCCCGGTTGGTTGTGACATCCTGATTTTCAGGATTCTGTTTTCAATTTAATAAGTTGGGTTTTTCATCGATGCACATATAGTTCTATTCTCTGAGCTAATCACTCACAAGATAACTAGACTATTCGGTAAAGTCGTTAAGAGATTTTAACACAATAGACTTGAGAATTCGACTAGAAATCCACTGCTTAACCGTGCATCTACAAGGGTCACTACGATACCATCAATATCGATCAAAGACCGAGATAAGTCAATTCGACAGAAGTATGTGATTAGTCTATGGGTGATTCCACCTGATTACAAAATTTCTATCAAACAGCACTAGACCGATTTTTCTGTCATTTATGTATCATGTGCTCGTATTTAAAATCTCGATATTTTTATGATAATCAAGAGTTGTCAATGTGTCAAAGATGCACAATGTGGCTCAAAAATAATCAACCACGGGTTAATTACACTAAAAATTCCTAAAAGCTACTCAATAGGCTAGGTCACACTAAAATTGCGCCAAATTGAAATTAATCACGAATTTAAACCTGATTTCAAAAACTAAAAATTCTATCATGTCACGACTACTTTGAATTTTTGTCAAAAATCTTGGTTTGCAGAAAAATTTTCGAAAGATAAGTTGACATTCCTAAAATAAATTATAACATCATAGAGTTTTTTTATGAAAACTCATAGGGCTGTTTTTTACCGAGAAAGTTATAAGGCCGTTTTTGTCGCTTTTTGGGGTTCAATTTGGATAAATTAATGAGGAAAAATGTTGGTTTTGACGAGGACACCTTGGTTAGATTTTTTGACATCCAATTGAACTCAATTGGAGGGAAATTGAATGAAATTGAAGAGGCAATGTCCAAAATTCATAGGCCAAGTGGTGGGGGCATGCAATGTCAGGAGGAAGGTATCCTGTCCCACCGAACAGGAAGGGTGGGATAGGTAAGTTTGCGCCAAGTCAGATGAACGTGTGTTGCTTCTACGAAAGGCAACATGGATCAGCCCCATGCCAGTCCAAGCCGGGTGCTTGTTATGAGTGTGGCTAGTAGGGTCACATCGCCAAGAATTGTCCCAGAAGACCTATAGGACCGCAACAGTTGTCGTCGCCACCACTGATGGGTCAGATTAGAGGGTACGCATCGTAGAGTACACAGTAGGGTGGACAAAATAGACCTCTAACGCAAGTAAGAGTGTACGCCATCACTAGAGGACAGGCTGAGGACTCGATTAATGTGATTACAGGTACTATTTCCCTAAACGACCACGTTGCTTATGCTTTATTTGATCCTGGTACGACGCATTCATTTATAGCTGAGCAAAGATTGAGTCCTGAAATGTTGAAGTCTGTGGTTTATATATCTACACTGTTAAAGGATAAGATGTTATCTACTATAGGTTGTATTGGTTGCAAGTTAGTGATTGGTGAGCAAGAGGGGAGGATAGATTTGATAGTCCAAACCATATATGATTTTGATGTAATAATTGGCATGGACTAGCTCACCAAGCAATGAGCTAAGATGGACTGCTATCGTAAAGAGATTCAATTTAACCCGTTAGCGAGTGAAAGTTTCAAGTTTATTGGGAGTCAAGGAGGATTCTCGATTACCTTGATCTCATCGCTTGAGGCAACCCATTTGTTAGACGAGTGTTGTCTAGGTTACTTAGCGACTATCATGGATACCACAATTGAGGAGTTGAAGATCAAGGACATTGCTATAGTGCAAGAATTTCTAAACGTGTTTCCAAAGGAATTGCTAGGCTTGCCGCGAGAGATAGATAGAGTTTGCGATTGAGTTAGCACCTAGGACAAAGCCAATCTCTAAGGCTCCTTACCAGATGGCACTATCTGAGCTAAAAGAACTGAAGGTTCGGATGCAGGAGTTGTTGGATAAGGGATTCATACGTCCCAATGCATCACCTTGGAGAGCACCAGTTTTATTCGTGAAAAAGAAAGATGGTTCGCTGCGTCTGTGCATCGACTATGTCAACTCAATCAGGTGACAATCAAGAACAAATATCCACTCCCGAGGATCGATGACTTGTTTGATCAGCTACAAGAAGCGTTATTTTCTAACATCGACTTAAGGACAAGGTATCATTAGCTGAGGATCAGAAAGGAGGACATACCGAATTTAGCGTTTCGTACTCGATACATCCATTATGAGTTCACCGTAATATCATTTAGTTTAACAAACACCCCAGCTGCTTTTATGGATCTGATGAACCAAGTGTTTAAAGAGTATCTGGATCAATTTGTGATCGTGTTCATCGACGATATCCTGGTGTACTCGAGAAGTCTTGAGGAGCATGAAAGGCATTTAAGGATGGTACTTCAGACACTGAGGAATCATGAACTGTATGCAAAGTTTAGCAAGTGCAAGTTTTGGTTGACTCATGTAGCGTTCCTATGTCACATGATTTCAGGCGAAGGAATCTACGTGGACCCAACTAAGATTGAAGCGGTGATCAACTGGCTAAGACCGACTATAATGACATAGATCAGAAGCTTTCTAGGTTTAACAGGGTACTATTGAAGGTTTGTGGAAGGGTTTTCAGCTTTAGCCTCACCTTTGACTCAACTGCAAAAGAAGGAAGAGAAATTTGTGTGGACAAACAAGTGCAAGCGTAGTTACCAAGAGCTTAAGCAAAAGCTGACTACTGCACCCGTGTTAACGATTCCATCTTATCCTGGAGGGTACGAGATCTATAGTGATGCGTCGTTTAGAGGACTAGGTTGCATGTTCATGCAACACGGTAGAGTTGTTGCATACACGTCCCATCGGTTGAGACCTCATGAGCTGAATTACCCGACACATGGCTTAGAACTCACAGTAATCATTTTCACTTTGAAGATTTGGAGACATTATTTGTGTGGAAAAAGATTCTAGATCTTCACTGACCATTAAAGTCTCAAATATCTATTCTCTCAGAATGAGTTAAATATGAGACAACATCGCTGGATGGAACTTCGGAAGGACTATGATTGTGATATCTTGTATCACCTTGGAAAGGCGAATAGGGTCACAGACGCTTTGAGTTGAAAGTCTTCAGTCGCACAGATGATAGTCAATGAATGGATTTTACTCGAGAGAGCTCAAGATTTGGTTTTCAAATTTGAGGTAGGCCACATTTCAAATTATGGCCACCCTCAGAATTAAGCCGGAAATGCAAATTAGAATCAAGACGCTTTAGCCAATAGACCCAGAAATTCAGAAAATTCTGTAAGAGGATACCGAAAAGAGGAAGGCTAACCTCAGATTTCTGAAGACGGAAGACTAAGGTTCCAAGAACAATTGTGTGTACCTGATGATGCAGAGCTTAAAGAAGAGATCTTATCAAAAACTCATCGTAGTAGTTACAACATTCATCTAGGCAGTACTAAAATGTATCAAAATCTGCGTCAACACTATTGGTGGTCCGGTATGAAGGCGGACATCGCCAAGCACGTCGCCAAGTGCCTAATGTGTTAGCAAGTGAAGGCACAACATTATAAGCCGAGAGGACTTCTGTAACCTCTCGAGATTCTCGAGTAGAAATTGGAACATATCATAATTGATCTTATGATGGGCATACCGAAGAGTTAGAGGGGTAATGATTCCTTATGGGTAGTGGTGAACAGACTGACGAAGTCGGCTTACTTCATCGCCATACGGAAGGACCTTACGTTGGATAGATATGCAAAATTGTACGTGTGTCAAATTGTTCATCTACATAGAGTGCCGGTGAAAATTACATCAGACCAAGACCCAAGATTTACAGTTGCCTTTTGAAAAAAAGTTTGCAAACCACCTTAGGAACAAAGCTGCAATATAGTACGGCCTATCATCCTCAGACAGCTGGCCAGTCTAAGAGAACAATTCAAACTCTCAAAGATATGCTGCAAGCTTGCGTGTTGGATTTTAAGGGAAACTAGGAGGAATAGCTTCATCTTGTCAAGTTCGCCTACAACAATAGCTATCGACAGAGTATTCAAATGGCACCTTTTGAAGCGTTGTATGGCAAAGCATGTAGAACACCAATTTGTTGGGATGAGGTTGGAGAACAAAAGATCACAGGCTTAGAGTTAGTCCAGCAGTCAATGGATGCAATTGTTGTCATCAAGGACGGACTAAAAACCGCTCAAAGCTGCTAGAAAAGCTACACAAATAAGCATAAAAGGCCTTTGGAATTCCAAGTTGGTGAGCACATCTCTTTGAAAGTGTCACCAATGAGGGGTACTTCCGCTTTGGCAAGAAAGGGAAGCTGAGTCCGAGATACGTAGGATCCTTTGAGATTCTGGAAAGAATAGGGACTCTAGCGTATCGTCTTACATTGCCGCCGAGGTTGGTGCAAGTACATGACGTCTTCCATGTGTCGATAATGAGGAAGTATGAGCCTGACTCTACCCACGTGCTAAATTTTGAAGAATTAGATGTGGACGACAGGTTGTCATACGTAAAAAGACTGGTTCAGATTATAGATTGGAAGGAGCAGGTTCTACGCATCAACACAATCCCGATGGTTAAAGTGGTATGACAATACTATGACACAGAAGAAGCAACCTGGGAAAGTGAACATTCGATGAGACAACTGTACCCCCACATTTTTGTTTAAAGATTTGTAATGGTTTATTTATAAGATGGGAAGAGTTATGACATCTTGATTTTCAAAATTTTATTTTCAATTTAATAAGTTGGGCTTTTCATCAACACGCCCATAGTTCTATTCTCTAAGCTGATCACTCACGAGATAACTAAACTATCTAGTGAAGCCGTTAAGGGATAATGCAATGGACGTAAGAATTCGACCAGAAATCGACTGCTCGACCGTGCTAATCTGCAAAGGTCATTACGACACCATCAAAATCGATCAAAGATCAAAGATAGGTCGATTCAATAGATATATGTGATTAGTGTGTGAGTGATTCCACATGATTACAAAATTTCTATCGAACGACACTAGACCGATTTTTCTATCATTTTTATACCTTTTGCCCGTATTTGGAACCTTGAGATTTTCACGGTAACCGAGAGTCACCAATGTGTCAAAAATTCACAATGTGACTCGAAAATAATCGACCACAAGTTAATTACACTAAAAATTTCTAAAAGCTACCCAGTAGGCTAGGTTACGCTAAAATTACGCTAGATTGAAATTAATCCCAAATTTAAACCCGATTTCAGAAATTGAAAGTTTTGTCATATCACAATTCATTTTAAGAACGTCAACTCATCCTCTGAAGATTATTCTGCAAACCGAGATTTTTGGCGAAAATTCAAAGTAGGGCCGTTTTTTATCGGGAAAATTATAGGGCCGTTTTTTGTCGCATTTTTTAGATTCAAGTTGGATAAATTGATGAGGAAAAATATTGATTTTGACAAGGACACCTTAGCTGGATTTTTAGACATCCAGTTGAACTCAATTGGAAGGGAATTGAATGAAATTGAAGAGGCAGTGTCCGAAATTCGTAGGCCAAGGGGTGTGCAACATTTGAGGCATCAAATGAAACTTCTAGGGGGAATTTTGTTCTACAAATTGGCCATGGATGACAACCCAAGTGGTGGGGGCATGCAATGATCAAGAAAGATGATATATGTGGTCAAAGGGGACCCCCAAAGCTTCTGCAGTCTTCTTCTCCTTCAACCAACCTCCTTTATCCATTGTTGATCAAGATTTGAGCTCCAAAAATCAAAGAGAGTCCCCCCTTGCTCGTCGATGCCCCTGCCACCGTCTAGCGTCATCACTTGCCCGATGTGCCACCCACGAGCCAAGCTAGCATCGTCTACCTCCCTGCTCGCATCTGCTCGTCCCCGTGCCCCTGTCCAACGTAGCCAAGCCGCGTCTATGGCACCCCTCGAACGACCCCTAATCTGTTGGGGTCGCCACAGTGCGCTTACCTTTCTCTTGTCTTGATAAAATATCACTCTGATACCATAGAAATTTAATAAGTCCATGAATCCTAGGGGTTTATATCCTTTACATAGGTCCCTGCATAGAAATATGGTGGAAGCGTATCCAACAATTCCCTTCTTTATTTAGAAACAATGCACACCAACTAAATATTTTATGAGTTAAAGCCGAACACTTTTATTTACATAACTAGATGGACATCTTAGTCGGTACATCAAAAACGCGTGGTTTTCTATACCCGGCTACATATCAAAAGATAACCGACATCTTTTCCAACTGTCGTATACTTAAAGTCCATCAATCAGTGTCGGCGTCCAAAAGTTCCTTCATTTGCTGTCCTCCTCCTCACGGTCATATCCAACCACTCGGTCCATTTGCTGGTGATGGTGATAGCAGAGGTATCTTATCTAGTCTGAAATGTTAGTCCCCAAACGGGGTGAGTATAACCACTCAGCAGTAAATGTTAGTCCTCGAGATGCATCATGTCTAGTTACACAAGTCTCGATCATAGAGCCAAACTGTTATGACACGTCTCATTCCATGCCATACAATTTAGTCCTATAACCATACCACACTCACACTTAGTATAATCTTCAGTTTTAACATTCAAAAGGGTTTCATCCCCCAGAGGACCAACGTTTGCATCCTTCTGGGATTCCGCACCCAACCCTGGCGTCGCGGAAGCCTCCGGCATTCAGCCACTTAGGGCCACCGGGCATCCAGAGCGTATCACATCTCTAGGTATCTCGCACCCCACCTGGCATCACGAGGAACCTCCGGGATGCCATAGACATGGTTACCCGTGCCATCTGGAATTACATACCGACAAGCATACCACCGGGCATCCCGAAGCTCCCGGGGAAAAACCTCCGGCATTCAGCCACTTAGGGCCACCGGGCATCCACAAGGCATCGACTCCAATCCATTGGGCATCCCGACTCCCGGGGCATCGTTGACCCGAGGGTCCAATCAGTAACAATTAACATCTTAATTTCCAAAAATACTCTCAAATGCAATGACAAGATGTCCCAAGAATCCTTCATCAAATCTCAATATTGCATAATATGCCAATGCTAGTATCATCATGTCACATAACAATTCAAGATATATTCATCTTTGAGACAAAGTGAGCAAATTCGGAACAAAACAGCTCAAACATTACAATGCGCAGTTTTGTAAGAATTTTGGAATAATCCCTAAATGAACTCAGAAAATTATGAAATTTTGACATGTTATCAATAAGACCTAAAGGAAAAATTTTCATGCGGAACACCAAGTCAAATTCCTTATGTATCAAGAGTAAAAATTTCCGTATTCCTTGCTAACATTCTGTAATAACTTCCAGCTTTAGCATTTTCATAGAAAAATCATTTCGGCTGTCATACCTTGTTCATTTATTCTAAATTTTTTATATACTGTTCTTAAAGATGTGCACTACAACTTTCATTGAGGATCCAAAGTCAAATTTTGGCTAGATAATTACATAAAAATCATGAAATCACCAAAGGTCCTGCTGTCTTCTACAAAAACGGTTTACTGTCCTAAAGAAAACTACTCCTACTCTTTGAATCTCAGCATCCAACGTCCACAGCCAAGTATTTACAAGTTTATTACACCACAATACAGCCTCTTCACTTCCAAAGATCCACCATAGCTAGATCCTTGAGTTCTCATTTCAATTCAAAAACCAAAATCCACCAAAACATGCTATGTTTTTGCTCAGTTTCTTAGTCCAGCTTCATCTCATTCATCTAAAATCAACATGCAACTCCAAATTCTGCATTTTCTCACATCTACCAGCATTTCACAGATAATTGCAGCAAGCAAAACATAGATCAATGAACTTCTACTTGCCTCAAGCTCTTATACTCGGTTACAAGCAAAAATAGGGGCTCGAGGGTCTCGGCTTGGCTCAACGGCGATGGAGACTGGCGGCATCGACGGCGACAGCTTGATCATGAGCACGGGCAGAGGGCGGTCTTCCTTCTCTGCCCTCACACGCTCGGACCGCTCACTGCTCGCACTTCTCTCGCTCACAACCCTCTCTCTGCTCACAGCTCTGCTCGGTTTACCCTCTCTCTACTCCTCTATTCTGAATTTCCTTTTTCTTTTCTTTTTTTTTTGGCAAAAGGTAAGAAGTCTGAATTTCCTTTTTGTTCTTTCATTAGTTAACTAATTAACTTTTGCATGTAGGTGACAAATGGCTTCAAGGAAAGGACAAGTGGAGAGTGGCATGGCCTCCTCTGTCCGGTTCTTCCCCCCCCCCTTTGGTTGACACATTAAGGGCTTCATGGGCTGTTTGGGCCTAAAAATTTGTGGCCAAAGGTCCAAATTAAACGGCCCATGATCTTCAAATTTAAGCCCATAATTTCTGTACAACTATTAAGCATTTGGTTTCCACAGAAATAAATTTGATATCCCCATAGTCAATTTACTTCATATACAAGGATATAACCAAAGTTCTTGCATGCAGTCCAACTCCTCAAAACATTTGTTCTTAAATTTCAGCTTGCATGTTCCTCACGCATGACCGAATTCCTTCCTTTCGGTTCTAAAAAATTAAATAAAAAATTATTCAATCATAGTTCAAAGATTTTCTCTTGTTGCACGGTTGATCAGTCCATTGCTAAACATACCATATCAATCCAACAAATAAACAAATATAGATAACTGCCCGAAATGACACCAATGCCATAGTTCGATGATATTTCTATCGATTGGTCATGACCGTCACCTATCCGAGGATTCATTGAAATTCTTGGATGCCACAGCGTCGTAATCATCCCAAGTCACCTGGCCGCCCGTCCAAGCCGTCGACCACCTCCACCTGGTCTGCCACTACCACCACTGTCCCGCCATGTCCCTTTCCCAAGCCGAGCAGCCCCTTCGACCGATCCCTGCAACCAAGATCATAAGCAGAAGTTCCAGCAAGGGCTTAACCTTCGAGGCCTATTTTATTCCAAGCCTTGTTTGGTGTCACCGTGGGCTTGGTTGTTGTCCGCCTCCGTGTCGCCATCACCGTAGACTCACTGGATTGCAAAACTAGTGAGTTTACTTGCTAAACTCTACTTAGAGAGTTAATGATGCTTAGTGGATAATTAGTTTATGCTAATTAGGGTTTAGGTGGTTAGTTAGAATGGATTAGCGATTTAATTATCCGTTTGTGCATGTTAGGTGGTTAAAACGGATAGATTAAGGACTAAAGTAATCGTACTATTTATCTAGATAAGTTCGAAAATTTTCTAGGCTCATTTAGGTGGTTAGATTAGTGTTTCCGGCCTAAGTTGCTATTTATTGCATTTAAATTGAATTATTTAATTAATTTTGGCATTTATTCAATTATTTAATATTTTTCTGAAAATTATACCGGGATAGCCAGTGACCGAATTTTGTGCTAAATGCAATGGTATGCTTGGTTTATTTAATTGAGTGTTAATTTGTGCAAATTGAGTAGTGATTGGACTTTTGGTTATTTATTCCAAAATTGTGAAATTATATATTTAATTATAAAATCCTGGGTGTTAGGTTGTAACACCGAAAATGGTTTTAAAAACTATATCAAATCGTGGGATTTTAGAAGGAAGAGCATCAGTTTTTCTAATTCAAATAGACCGTGTACTCATACATGATTACTTTACCATGAATTTTTAATACGAAGAAAATAGATTAGGTTCACTATTTTAATTGAGACATTTGAATGCAATGCACAGTGTCCTAGGCTAAGGTTGAATGGTTGTGTGTTGGGTAAGAGAACTTGTCCCCGAAATGAGTCGGGTGGACGTGCCCCTATATGGGATACCCTATCAATTGATGCCGGTCGCAGTAGAGACTGGATCGATGCTCCTATGTGGAATGCCATCAACATAATGACGTTGCCATGCTCAGTGGGGTAAGGTGATGCCTAGTTACGCCAGAAGACCGCCAAACGTCGAGTAGGTCGTGCCCGTGTGTGTGGATGTGATTAAAAATTGGAATGCATGCTGAGTGAAATTGAGTGCCGGATTATGGGACAAAATTATATGGCACAATATGGGTCATGTCATAACGATTTGGCCCTATAATCGAGACCCTTGTGCTTATTGAGATGAAAGTGATGGTGTTCCAATTGGTTGAGTGTGATTCTTGTATATGGTTATGTATTTGAACTGTGCTGACCTATAAGGAGGAGTTGAGACGAGGTAAGTCTCTATGATTGTGTGGTTATGTGGTTGTATGGCTAGATGTATTTCCTTCCTAGTCGAAGTTTAGGAGGTAAACTTGATAAGACATTGTCTCACCCCATCGTGGGCTTTAATATTTTCAGGTCCTTAGATGGTTGTTCCCCCAAAATGTTTTGGTCGGCCCATGAGGGTTACCAAGCGGAGTTTTCACTACCCTGATCCTGGGGGCCACTAGGTCTATGAACTCGTGGTGACCACTGTCTGGGTCAATGAGAGCCTACCTTAGAGGGTACCCCATTGATTCAGAGCGTGGTTTTGCCACGGATTCATTGGATACAAGGAAGGTCCCCTCCAGGGTTTGAAATCCCCACTATGGTAGTAGACACCGCTCTAAATGAGAGTGTTGTTGACCCTCCTGATGGTATTGTGCAAGACCTGACACCCCCAAAGCCTATGGAGACCAAAGGATCGGCAAATGTGTCCGACTAGTAGGTCTTAGGACAACTTCTTTTGAGAGCCAATCTTTTGTAGACTCTTGACTGTAGACTAGTGTTGTATATAAACCGAGGTGTTAATAAAAGTGTTTTGGTTGTGAATATGTTTCCTGCTTTTCTATCCCATGTTGGTTGTTGTCAAGGGTATTGTTTATTCGCTTTTGCATGTACAATAAAATGAATGGGTCGGCAAAGCATCTTGGAATGTCGCAATTTTTATCGACCATCAAGAGATGGGCACACGCTCGAAGATCGAGGTGTGACATTGGTAGCCAGGGATTTCAATGCCATTAAGGACCCGTCTAATCGGCTTGGAGGCTCTGACTCTCGGATCCCCTGCTTTGATGATTTCAGGCAGTGCTTAGCTCAAGCAGAGCTTGAAGACTTGAGATATGTTGGCTTTTGCTTCACCTAGGCTACTTCATCTAGGCCTAATCACAAAGAAAAGAAGATTGATAGGGTCCTTATGAATACAAAGTGGAGCCAAGATTCTCTATCTTCAAAGCTGCATTCCTTGCCCCTGGTATATCAGACCTCAATGGTTATTAAAGTCTTGAACCCTATCTTTCAGCGAAAGCCATTCAAATTCTTTGACTTTTGGACTAAGCACCTATCTTTCCACTCTATTGTTTCTCAAGTTTGGGATACCCCAGGGGAGGGGGTGCCCATGTACAAGTTAGTAAACAACCTAAAGACCCCCAAAGATTGGCTCAAGCTCCTCAATAGGGAGTCGTTCTCCAATATCTCAGCTAGAACAGCTAATGCTAGGAATGCTCTATATGCTACCCAGAATAGCCTCCAGCAAGACCCATCCAACATTGCCCTTGCAAAGTTAAAGAAGACTCATCGGCATACCTTTGTGGACCTGCGGAGTCAGGAAGAGTCTTTTTATAGGCAAAAGTCTAGAGTTAAGTGACTAAAAGAATGAGATAGGAACACAAAGTTCTTTCACCACTCCATTATTAAAAGATAGTTGGGAAACAAGATTCTCTCGGTCTTGGATTCCTCCGATGTTCTGGTCTTCGCCCTAGGAGCAATTCAGCAACTGTTTGTCAGCTACTTTCAGGACTTGCTGGCATTGTGGGTGGTGGAGTTGATTCCAACTTTGCAGGAGATCCAAGAGGTCACTCGGTGCCCCCTTAATGAGGAGTAGGTTTCCTCTCTTTCTCGCCCAGTTTCTAACCAAGAGATCCGAGAGACCCTCGTCTCCATACCTTAAGGCAATGCGATTAGACCTGATGGATTTACTATTGAATTCTTCAAACAAAACTAGGAGACTATAAGGCCCTTGGTCCTAGAAGCAATTAGAGACTTCTTTATTTCAGGTAGGCTTCTTCGTGAAATAATCGTGAAATAAACAACACTATTTTAGCTCTGGTGCCAAAAGTGCCCAATGCCTCTGTAGTATCATAATACAAGCCCATAGTTTGATGTAATACAATTTATAAATATATTACCAAGATCTTAGCCAATCGAATGGCTACCGTCCTTCAAACTGTTGTTAGCCCTTCTCAAAATGCCTTTGTTAAAGGTCAGCGAATTAGGGACAATTATCCTCCTGGCCCAGGAGCTTTTCACTGGATTCCATCTCGTTCCTTATTTGCCAAAGTGTGCAGTTAAGGTAGACTTCTAGAAAGCATATGACACTATGGATTGGGATTTCCTCGAGCTAGTTCTCAAGGCGTTTGGTTTTCCTGATCATTTGATTCGGCTCATCATGGTATATGTTCACACTCCAAAGTTCTCTATCTCTATAAATGGCAAGCTTCATGGTTTTTTCCCTAGTGGCCAAGGCCTTCGCTAGGGAGATCCCATTTCTTCTTATTTATTTATCTTGGTTATGGAGGTTTTGTCAGGGTTGTTATACATGCGCACTAGGCAACCGAGGTTCAAATATTTCTGGTGGTGCAAAATGACATGTCTTTCGCATTTATTCTTTGCGGACGATGTCTTTCTCTTTTGCAAAGTTGATATGCATTTGATTTCTCTCCTAAAGGGAGGCTTGGATGTTTTCTTGGATTGTAGTAGGCTATGGCTTAACTCTAACAAAAGTGAGGTCTTCCTTATGGGAGGCTTGTCTTCTCTTCGGAACCAAATTCTCCTTGCCCTTAGCTTTCATGAAGGGAAATTGCCAGTGCGATACTTGGGGGTGCCCATTATTTGTCACACCCCGAACCTCGAGCACGCGCACGTCCCTCGATGGTCGATAGAATTTTGCAACATTCCCATGACTTGTCGCCGACCATTTTCATTTTATTGCACATGCGGAAGCGAATTAACTAATCCCCTGACAACAACAAACATGGGATAGAAAAGTAGGACAACCAATTTCAAATCAAATACACTTTCATAAACACCTCAAGCTTATATAGAAAATCTATCTCATAAAGGACTACTAGCCACCTATGCTCCTGACCCTTTCACTTCAAGCTCCGGGTTCTTCACACTAGAGACCTAAAAATGGTTATTCAATAATTAATAAAATATAAATCTCAACGAGTTCTTCCCCTAATCCCTCAATTAATACACCAACTCAACTTGGGGTATCTCTTTAGAACCATCCCACAAACAAATCAAATATTAACAACCAACAATCAATAGTTAATTCGCATACATCCTTACTTAGTATGTCATACCGTACACGTCATAACTTAGCACGATACACGCAATGCATATGGCCATTAGATGATGCAGTTCATTAATTACATATGAATCGTGTTGCAAGCGATCTCACTTGGCCATTGCCATACAAACACGTTGTCTGAGGTAGAGGCGCAGACACACCGGAATCTCTCATCCCAACCCAATATTGCCTCTTTAGGCCCCGCACTAGCGCGGACAAACCGCCATCCCAATCAGGCCACCCATCAAGGCTTTGTTCTTAGCACAACAAAATCATGTGTGAAATGCGTTATCAGTTTATGCGTGCATGTCATAAACAGTGTGCTCAACTCATGCATAACTAGAACCAAAGATGCCATGATTTTCATGCGTTCTTGCACATTAGTGCACCACACGATATATATCAATCAATCACACGAGTCCCGATCATAAAGTAAAATTGATGTGACACATCTCATTTCATGCCACACAATTTTACCCCATAATAAGACCCAACCTCAATACTCATGCATTCTAATTCATTTCGACCCACCGGCCACGGCCGACTCAACAGTCAGCAGTCTTCCGGCTTAGCTAGGCATCGTCTCATACTATCAAGCATAGCAACGTCTACATCTATACGGCATTCCATATAGGAGCATTGGCTCAACCTCCACTGCAACCGGCATTCGTGACATGGGGCATTCCCGAAAGAGTATCATTTGACCACAAAGGCTCGTGACGGCATCTTATGTCATTCATGCATTTATTCAATTTTGGCTCAAAACACCGTGTATTGCACTCAAATACCTCAATTAAAATTGTGATCCCAGCCAATTTTCTTCATATTAGAAATGCACGGTAAAATAATCGTGTGTGGGGACACGGTCAGATCGAACTAGAAAATTTGTGTCATCTCTTTTAAAATCCCACAGTTTGATATAGTATTTAAAAACACTTTCGGCGTCCAAAACCTAACACCCGGTATTTTCTAATTAAATACCAACAGTTTCTAATCACCATACTATTGCACAAAACATCATCCAATTCATGCGGATACCCATGCATTTACATATCCATTTACTTCATAAAATCAATACACATAAAATTAGACCACTTTTCATTCTCGGGTGAACAAGCGGGTGAACAATAACTCGTGAACCAGCGTCATGAAAAGTTGTTGACACCTGAAATTTTCGTTGACATTTTAAACAAATAATTTGCAAAAAAAAAAAAAGTTTGAAATGAAAAGATAAAAAAAATTAGAAATAGGGAAAAACGAAAAAAATGAATGAAAAAAAAAAAAAAAAAGAGAAAAAGAATACGGAACCAAAAAGATTAAAAAAATGAATGAATGAAAACATAAAATTAAAAAAAAAACTGAAAAATGAAAAAGAAAACAAGAAAAAAAAGTAAAGGAAACAATAAAAGAAAAAAAGAAAAAGAAAAAGAAAAGGGGGGGTTTAGCTCGCACGAGGGGACTCTCTCGGGGCTTTTTCTCATGGGCTCTCTCTCGAAAAAGAAGAAGGAGGGGAGGACGAAGAATCGGAGGAGGAAGAGAGGAATCGGTTACAGCTCACGTCGTTCTTCAACGGACGTATTCTCCTCCGGCCCGCGGCGGTGGCAATTGGGGCGGTCTGCTATTGATTTCAGGGCCTCCAGCTCCCGCAATGGAAAGCTCTCTCCCCGAAGCTCCCGACGATCGCTTTCGGAGACTCCCTCTTCTCTGATTCTTTCACTGGTTCGCTCGGTCACAGCGACATCGACGAAGACGGTGGCGGTTACAGCAACGGCAACAACACCAGCGGTTCTCTATTCGCTGAATCTAGTTCTCTGCTTGCCTGATCTGATTGGATCCAAAGCCGACCACAGCCGTAGCTACGATGGTGGCGAATTTGGTTCGGCGGATCACCCTCGGAAATCGGAGATTGATGGTCGGGTATCGTGAAGGGGCTTTCAATCGCTTTCGCCCGGTGGTTCGAAGGTTTCTCGCGAATCTCTCTCGGTTTGGGGCAAAGATCGGCGACATAGGCGACTTCGGCCGTGGTAACGGCTTCCGATCGTCTTCTTGTTTTGCTTTTCCGATCTCTCTGACCTTACACATTTTCTCTCACACCGGATCTGATCCACTGGAATGGCCGGTCGAGGACCTCGGAGTTCAAGGCTCAGATTCGTGCGATCCGCTCGGTTTACAGATTAGATAACTCCCCTGTGACAGCAGTGAAGTCAACAGCAGTGGTGGTGATAGCTTCTCATCGCTTCTTTATTCTGCTTTTCTGATCTTGCCATCTTCCTGTGGTCCAATCCAGGTATAGTTGAGACGCCGTTGTTGTCTCACATTTCTTTTATATAGAGCAATAACATGGATTTAGCTTCAGTTTTCATTCGGTAGTTTATGTAGCATTCTGTCAGCCCAACATAGAAATGCAGCGACTTGTAAGTGATCATGGCTGTGGTTGGGGTTAGTATATTCTTTCTTGGCATATGGTAAGGCAGTATGTGCTGAGTAGATGGTTTTTGGTTGTTGGAAATTTCTGAAGAAGATGAGCAAGGTATTATGGATGGCTCTATTTTGTGACAAACGGTGATGTTGCATTGGGAAATTATTGAGATGAAAAGAGGAAGGGGTAAGAATATATGTGTAGCTGCAAGCTGGTTGTCTTGATATGATCTTGCCAATTCTGTTCACTAATTTTGCTGTTTCTTTGTGTGCTTTTTTTTTGCTGTTTCTTTAGGTACTGATTTTGCTGGTTCTTTGCTTTGAGAGGCAAATTGTCTAGAAAAGATATACAATAATAGATTGAAACGTTTGAGAATTCAAATCGCAAGTTTGTTATCTGATTGTGGGAATAACGTAGCCATATCTTTTTAGCAAGTTGGGAAAAAGTAGGAAATTTGTACCAACCTTGCTAGCACGTTGCCATGCTTTTCTCTCGCCTGATTTGCAATGAGTTGATGATTATTGATGATGAACTTGAAGTTGATTGAATTTGATTTGCCTTGATCTGCAAATTCGTATACCTGATATATCACTTTTTGTTTTGGCTTAAACGAGGTGATAGATAAGGTTTTTTGACTTCGAGCCCTTCTAGACATATAAAATACACTTCTAGAGCTTCGATTTGATATGTTGCACGCCCTGAATGGACGTCATTTGGTCATCAAAAAACACTTACAAAATCTGTTGATTCTGCAGTAGTTTTTTTTTTAGGTTGATTTGTTGTTCTGCTCTGTTATTCTGTTTCTTTCGCTGATCTTACCTTCTGTGCAAATGACTTGATATGAGCTGGTTGTTGTGGTTTTCTGTGTTCGAAGTCTTCATGAAAGTCGAAGATGGTTCGAATATCTTTCCAATGAGCTATAGAATGCCCTGATTGAATCTCATTTGATATGATTTTCACATGTCCAAAGTTCAGTCAAGAATCTGTCCTGTTTGAGACCTGATGCGTGTGTTCAAATTTGAGCTAGTAAACATGCTTTGCTGGAGTTGAATCTTTCATGAGAGTCATTATCATATTTGAACCTCATTTGATGTGAATATCATGCACCCATTTGGCTAATTGCAATTGACATTTGCTGTTCATACGTGAATTTGCTGATATTGAAATTTGGAAATAGTCTTGGTCTAGAATACATACTTTGTTTTTGTAACTTCAAATACTTGTGAATTTGGTACGAATTTTTTGTGTGAGGAGTTTGGGATTAGGTCCTTCATGAAAGTTGTCATTCACATAAAAACTGCATAAAAAAAAAATGGTTGTATGTTTGCCTTGCTGCTCTGTTCTACTTTTGATTGACCTTGATCTCTTCCAGGATTTTATAAATTCACGTGCTTTTTGTTATAATATATAATGAAATGCTGTCTTTGATTTTTGAAGTTGATTCGATTATAGAAATGTTGTCTTTTCTGTGGCTAGTTGTTGTTCGTCTTAAGATGAGATAGTAGATTTGTCCAATTGCTTTCAATATGTTGTAGAATGACGGTGTGACATGTTGCCTTGTTCTATTATAGACTGACTAGTTCACATTCTAGTATTTTTAGAAATTCATGCTTTAGGAATCTTGAAATGCTTTCTTCATAAAATAACGTCCTTTGTCCATTGTCTACAAAGCGGTTTTAGATATCTTGTGGGTTACATATTGCCTACTTCGTTCCCCTTGAATACATGTGTTGAGCGAATTCAATGATGCATGTGTTTGAATAAGTGATCCTTAGTTGGTTTACTCATTGGTTTGGATTGATTAAGAATCAAGACCATTGCATGTCAATTATGCTTCGCATGTGATTGTCAGATAAATGACTTAGGTGCGATGCAGAATAATGTAAGTGCATTTGGGATGCTGCATAGAACTTGACTTAGGATTTCGTGACTTTAGTCACAATTTGTGAACATAAAAAAAATGTCTTGCTTTTGATTGTTTTGATACGTGATAATTGTTTCTTTCATTTGTATGCATCTAATCATCCAGTTTTCCTAGATTAGGTTTAGAATAGGATCCTAAAAGTGGAGAAGAAGTGAAGATGGTGGAGGTCGATGTCCACTCCGACCGTTATTCTGTAATATTCGTTTCTCTCCCTACATATGTCTCGGGTTCATTGTGTTGTATAAAACCCGACGAGTTGCGGGTTTTCCTTTTTTCCCTCATTTTTCTTAATTGTGTTTTCTCTTTTATTTTTATTGTTTTAGAATTGCATGATTAGGTTTAATTGCTTTCTCTTGATTGTTTACTTCATGTCTTGCATTTTAATTTTCATTGATTGTTTTCCTTTCATTTCTTAGGAATAGAATTGAATAGAATTGAATGAAAGTGTCCACCACGCATGATCATTTAGTATAGAATTGATGATCCTGAAAATATAAAAAGAAATGCATGAACATGTTAGGAAAAACACAACATACTGTTTAGGTACCGAAAGGGCGCTAATAGCAATATTAGCGTAACCCAAGTCCCCGAACCTAGATATCTAGTTGCGTAGGAATCGAGGGAATACTCCCGACCCTCGATTGGGTTTCTAGCCGACCCCTAAAAATGAGGCTAGTGGCAACTCCTGTATATTTTTAGGTTGTTAAACAATTAGACCGCATAATAAATTCGCTGTCACACGGGGTATGAGCTTGGGAGAGCTCGCGATCTCGAGAGGAAACTCTTGAGATCAAGTATCCCTAAACCCGACCTTTCCCTCCTTGGATCCTTTTCGAGGGGGCGACGAGATCGGATCGCGACAAAAGTGAAATTTCAGAATTAAGTAACTAATAAATTAAATCCACAAGTCATTAAAAATACTAATTAAAGCAAGCAAAGCATCAAGAATCATCACCAAACTAGCATCGGTCCTAATTGGTAAAAATCGGGCCTTTGCACATCTCCAAATTTAAATCTAGAAACCTAACTAATCAAGTTTGGAAAATTCTTAAATTTGAACATGTTGTAAATGACACATAAACAAACATTTTTCATGAAGACATCTAAATCTAGATCCTTCTAGATTCAAGTCAATAAATCACTCAATCCAGCACCAAAACTGGGTCCATTTCTAAATGGTCTGTTTTCCATTTAGTTCGGGGTCCGAAATAGGTCCGTTCAATCTGAAATTCGAGTATGTTAAACTAGAAAGGGTGAAAACAACTTTTTTTAATAAACTATTTTAAAATTCAAACTCCAAGAGTCGATAAAAACCCCTAGAATCCTAAAAGGTCACCAGTTCCAACGAAAATTACACGTTTGTTTGAAAATGGCGGAGCTAATATCTCCTACTTTTGAGTCCTTAAAAATATTGAGAAAAATATATGTTGTAACTTGAGAGATCTAAAACATTTCTCTAGAAGACATCGGCTTCAGATTAGTGACCGATTTCAATCTACAAAAATTGCAAACAATAGACCTCCAAGAACCAATTCTGAAGAACAGCCTCTGTTTTCACCCAAATCATCCTCAAACGTGTTAATCTTACAAATTAAGCTAACATTAATCCATTCTAATGCTAGTCTAACCATTCTAACTTATAACTAATCCATACTTAAGTTAGTCTAAATCATCCTTAAACCTAATCAACCTCCTAAACAAGTGTAAGCATTAATCAAAGGATAAGAAGTTAAACTCACCCAACGACAATTCCAACAACATAAGGGCGATGGCGATGGCAAGGGTTATGCTCGGTTATTTTCAAAATGTCACGAAGGTGCTCGGCAAAAATAGGTCTCCAATTTGGTGGTTTCTGATTTGGCACGAACGGCGGGCGAACGGCTTGTAGATGGTTGGTGCAGCTCTTCAGCGGTGGATGGTGACTTGCGGACAGTGATGGCCCACAACCATGGTGCAAGGTGATGGCTAGCTTGGGGCAAAAACAGCGGCACACGATGCTATTTTGGAAGCAAAACAAAAAAAAAAAACTAAAGAAAGGAAGAGAAGAGGAAGAAGGGAGGGGGTTGTCGTGAGGAGGAAGGGGGAAAGGGGAGAGAGAAACAATAAAATAATAGAGGAGAAGTTGTGGGGAAATTGCAATAGAAGGATTGGCGTAGATGAGGGGGTGGAAAAGTGGGAGAGAGAAGGAGAAAAAGAAGTTACTGTAAGTGAGGGGGTGGAAATTGCGTGCGAAGGAGGGGGAAAGAAAACGTGAGAGAGAGAGAGAGAGAGAGAGAGAGAAGAAAGAGAAAAGAAAAAGGAGGAAGAGGAATCTTGGCCGAAGGAGGAGGAAGTGTAGAGGAGAGGAGAAAGAGGAGAGAGAAAAAAAATAATAATATTGTTATCATTTTTCTTTTTCTTCTAATCTCCAATTTTTCATCCAATAATTTCTTTTTCTGAAATTTCGGGATGTCACATTATTTCCTCGTGGCTTCGTAAGGTAGATCGCATCTCCCTAATTGATCGCATCACAGTGAGGGTGCAATCTTGGGCCCATCATTTCCTCTCCTTTGCAAGCCATCTTCAATTGATCGGGTTAGTCCTTCACGCCATTCAAGCTTATTGGGCGAGTGTGTTTATTATCCCTAGCGCAGTGTTGGATCGCATTGAGCAAATCCTAAGACAATTTCTCTAGAAAGGCCCGGGCTTGGAAATGGTGGGGCAAAAGTTTCCTGGGAAGATGTGTGCCTCCCGAAAGTGGAGGAAGGGCTTAGCATTCGTAGGCTTTGGAAATGCAATAAGGCTTCCATGCTTAAACATATTTGGATTTTGTTCACAAATAAGAAATCCCTATGATGCAGGTGGATCCACTCTACCTTCTTACGAAGGAAAAATTTATGGGTGGCTAGTACACCAACTTACTACTCGTGAGTTTGGAGGAAGATCTTGCAACTCAGGAATGAGTTCCACCATTCCTTCCTTTAGAGGATCGGTGATGATCAGTGCCTCTATGGTTTGACCATTGGCACCCTAAAGGCCCTTTGAACCTTTTATTTTTGGACACTCTCATATATAGCTCTGGCTTGTCTTGACAGGCAAAGGTGGCTAACCTCTTCTCCAATTATGGTCACTCCATCAAGGCCTTAATGGAGTCGTGGGACCAGCGCCTCCCTATCCTCTCTCAGGTTCCGAACAAGCTTCGATGGATGGAGAACTCCTCAGGTTTCTTCACGATTGGCTCAGCATGGGAGGCCATTAGGAGGAAGAAGAACCAGATCCCTTGGTTTGTGTTTATTCGAAGTAATTCGATCTCTCCAAAATATCAATTTAACCTTTAGCTTATTACTAAGAATCGTCTTCCAACTCAAGCGCTACTTTTATTGTATGGTAGGATAGAGAATGTGTTTTACGCCTTGTGCAAGGAGAGGCCAGATTCCATCGATCACTTATTTTTTTACTATCGCATCATTGCTAGCCTTGCTTTCTTTTAGGCAGCTAGGTGCAATCTTCCCTTGCGGAATAGGTCCTAGTCGTTCAATCTCCAGTGGGCTATGAAGTTCCTTTTTGGCAAAGACTTTTATCATTGTATAGGCCGGTTCTCTTTTGGTGCCATTTGCCATATTATTGGGATGAAGAGGAATAGTATTATGTCTAAAGAGGAAGCTCTGGCAGTCCCGACCCTAAAAAATCACCTTATCAAAATCGTTAAAGGACAAGGCCTTGACGTTTAAAAGGGTGGAGGATAGCCTAAGAAATAGAAGGTTGTAGCAAAGCTGGGGAATAGAACCCTCAATTTTCTCTCCTAGCTTCCTAGTGCCTCCTCCTTAGTCCTTGGTGCTTGGATTTCGATGCTGCTACAGTCGTTTTGGTCCTCTACTCGAGACTAGGGTTAGTTTCGTAGGATGCGATCATTGGTTGGTGGTCTCCCATCGGCTGCTGTCCGGGTCTCGCTTTTCCCTGCTCTTCCATATCGATTGATGGCTGGCTAATGCTTTTGTGCTGGCAGTTGCCATGCTGCTGCAGTTCACCAAGTTTAAGAGTCTTCCTTTGTCTGGTGTAGTTGCTCGCGGATCCTTCTTGCCTTGTTGTTGCCTAGGTGGTGGCCCGGTTGTTGTTTTGATTGTGGTTGTTGTCTAGCCTTTCTTCCTTTGTCTAGCTCTTTGCCACCTTTCATGTTGCTGTTGTTGTTTTACTTCAGCACCCTTTCACTCATTCTGACATGTTGTCATTATGAGTGTAATTTTTTTGTGCCAGACCTTTTTGTATAGATTGGTTAAAGCTCAATATATTATTACATTTACTAAAAAAAATGAGTCTTTCTTTGCGGCCATTAGATTTGCTTGACCAATGAATTGTTGGGTTATGTTCAATGACTTGCTGCTCTTTCCACAAGATGAATTAGACTTGGTTTCCTCATATGTTGTTTAAGATCTTTTCTACAACATATTAAAATTTCGAAATTTTAACAGCCCATTTGATATGGTAATAACATTGATTCCAAAAGTTACTCAAAACTATTTTCATCCCAAAATTGGAAAGCTACACGTCCCAACTTAGAGGGGAAGGGAACACCTAACTTGAGGAGTAAGTCAACCTAGAGTCTTCTTGGCTTAAAGATAAATGAAAGAAACTTGGAGAGCAAGTTGAATAATGTGAACACATCTAAGCCTAATGATTGCATGTAATCTAGGCAATTAATGAGAGGGGTGAGTCATTTAGCTTAGGTGTCCCCTAAAAGAATAGGTCATAATAACACCTAACCTAAAATTTTGAGAGCAAGTATTCATTTCATCATTACAAAACTTGGGTGGCCCAATAGGAGAAGGAGCAAGTGTGGCCTTAGGGATTAGGCTTGCCACCTTTTTCTCATTAGCATTGCCACCTTATCAACCTAGACTTGCCACCCAAACAAATCTTATTGGTCCATTTGGAAGGGTAATGATGGGAGGTGTGCCTATAAATGGGGACATTCCCCCCATTACCACACCACACACACCCCACTTCTCCCTCATTTACTCTCTCTTTTTTCTCTCACCCTCTAACCATCACTCTTTCTCCTTCTCTCGACCTTGCTCGCCCAACGCCTCATAAGACAGTCCTCTCTTGGTAAAACCACCTATAGTTTATCGAGGTTCATTGAAGGTAAGTAGAATCTTTAACTTTTGACTAAGGTGATAACCTACGTCGTCAAATTTAGTAATGTGCTCACATATGCAAGCCGTGTGTATATTATAATGTTCTTTTGTATAATTTGTTCATGTTTGCATGCTTGAATGTGTCCATGCCCTAAGACAAGATCGAGGTCTTGGAATCGACATCACATCGCAATGGCCTAAGCCATAAGGCCTTAGATCGGCATTAAAAAAAAGAAAGGTCAGTTCCAAGTCTTGTTTGGTGCAGACATTGGCCTAGGCGTGCAACTCAAGCCATGAACCAAGAATCATACCCAACATATCATATAGGATGATGTTAAGAGCCATGGCACACTCACATTCAAGTCATGTATGAGTGCATTAAGAGAAAAGATAAGAGCCAACTTGTATGATGCATTTATGCATGCACTTAAAGAAGAAAAATCACCCATTGCCACACAGCATTGGTAGCAATGCCTCGTTCATTGAACGGGATGCCCTAGTTGAGCCAGAATGCCTAGGTTTGAGCTTGGATGCTTTGAGTAAGCTAGCTTTGGGATGCTCTAGTTTAGCCAAGATTCCTAGGTTGAGCCCGAATGCCTTGGTGAACTAGTACCAAGATGCCTCAGTTGAGTCAGAATGCCCTAGTTAAGCTAGGAAGCCCAACAAGAAGTTAGAAGGCCCAGTCGAGCCGGGAGGGCCTAATCGAGCCAAGATGACTATAAAGGAATTTACATGAGTTCTGGTCATGCATAAGTATGATAGGTCAATATGTTTCTTAATAAGCCAAAGGTAAGTATGTATTGAAACATGTTAGGATGGACATCTACATATAGTCGAGGATAATAATAAGTTTGTTATTTCTGTTATTGACATTGTATAGAGAGTGTTGTACCTACTAGATTTGATATGAGATGTCCTCCTAGTAAAGAATTAAGGGTTTCACTTACTAAGTCCATGGCTCACCTCGTTGTTTTTTAGAATTGTAGACATGGAGGAGTTGAAGTCTCGTTAGAAGAGCTAAGATTTACCCTAACCTTTTGAGCATAGAACATGTAGTGATTGTCAATATAACGCCCCATGACAAAAGGGCTTGTAAATTTACTATTGTAATATAATAGCAATATACTTTGTGTGGTGTTTTTCTTGGCTACTTGATTGTTGTGTTGTCTGGGAGATAGTTGTTGTAATGCTTTTGTATGTGCGTAATGAAAAGTTAAAAAGAAACAAGACGATGAAGCATTTGGGACATTGCCAAAATAACCCCCATTGCCGGAGACCTTGGAAATGGAGTTGGGGTCGTGACAGTTTAGCACTATTCATGTACTATTTGACATTGTTTGATACGGTAGCATACTATTCACAGTATTGCGGCATTGTAATAGAAGCAAAAAAATCAGGATAATGAGTGAAGAAATTAGTTTGTCAGTAAAAAACTTAACTAGTGCAAATAATTGGCTTCTATCGACCAAACGGAGTACGTAAAATTCTAGCATGTTGTTTTACGCCTAGAAGAAGAGATGAAGAGAAAAAAAAAAAAAAAGAAGGAAAAAACGCTTCTTCTTTTTTCATTATTGTTTTTGGAATTATTCTTGAAAATGAAAAACAATATTTTTTTTGTTCATTATTTTTATTTCAAATCTATTTTTGATAATAAATTTATTCTCTCAAACAAAAAATTTACCAAACGTGTTTCTATTTTATTTATATTTTCGAAACAATAAAAAATAGAAATACATATTCTGGGAATTATTATCAAATGCAGCCTTTGTATCTTGTCATTTGCAAATAGTTACAAAGTAATTACAATTAATGTGGATGATCGCTAAGGATTATCCCTTCTATTATTTATTAATTACCTAGGGTTAGCATTTTCATCGGACAAACTCTATCGTATATTATTAGTCACGAGTGCAAACGAATTACGTCAACAATACGAATTTTATAACTCATAAATGATCATGTAAAACGGTAACCGCTCTTACCTTAATTTCAGAAAAGTTACGACAAATTGAAGAAAATTACGACTGAAAAGGGGGACCGCTGCTTTTTACTCTTTCTTTCACTGCAGTTTCATCACGTAACGATGACGTGGCGGGAACAAAAGTGGCGGTCTTTTTTTGGTTTGGCGCCGTTTGCCCAAATAAAATAAAATAAAATAAAAGGGAAAATGTAAAACGAATAAGAAAAAGAAAAAGAAAGAGGGGAGATTTCATCGTCGGTCCTTCTTCCCGAATCGTCACGTACTCGTGGGGGAGATGCAATGGCGAAGAAGAGGAAGAAGAGAGCCGACGATGGAGAGGAGCCCGCCGTCGCAGCAGCGCCGCCGCCGCCGCCGTCGTCTCTCCCTACTTCCAGAAGAAACCGGCGAGCGGTCAAGCGGCGGAAGCTGATCCCGAACAGGGAGGCCTTCCCATCAGCGAGAAGATCCTGGAGTTGATATCGCGCTTCACGTACACGGGCGGCCCGTTGTTGAAGAAGCAGAAGGAGGGTTTAGCGCCAATTTCGCGCTCCGACGGCGGGCCCAGGCTCTCCCCTTATTTCCAGCAGAAGAAAAGCAACGGCGAAGGCAACGACGGCGGTGTCGGCGGTGCTGGCGGTGGTACCCTTGGAGAGAGAAAACCAGGTGACGAGAAACCACAGTCGCGGGCCAAGGCGAGACCGAGCGCGAGGGCGAAGGCGGGAAATGCTGTAAAGGTCTCTCCTTACTTCCAAAAGGCCGAAGGCGCGTCGCAGCAGCAGCAGCCGCAGCCGCAGAGAGACGGGAGAGCGAGAGGGAAGAAGGCAGTTAAGATTAAGGTTTCGCCCTACTTCCAGAAGGCCGAAGGTGAGGCGCCGCAGCCGCAGCGGCAGCGCAAGGCAAGAGCGAGGAAGGTTAGGGTTTCGAAGAAGAAGAAGGTCGATGAGGAAGGGGAAGGCGCGGAAGCGAAGCAAATAGCGCCAATTTCGCGCTCCGACGGGGGGGCCAGGCTCTCCCCTTATTTCCAGCAGAAGAAGAGCAACAGCAGCGAAGGCAACGGCGGCGTTGTCGGCGGTGCTGGCGGTGGTACCCTTAGAGAGAGAAAGTCAGGCGACGAGAAACCACAGTCGCGGGCCAAGGCGAGACCGAGTGCGAGTGCGAGGGCGAAGGCGAAGGCGGGAAATGCTGTAAAGGTCTCTCCTTACTTCCAAAAGGTCGAAGGCGCGTCGCAGCAGCCGCAGCCGCAGAGAGACGGGAGAGCGAGAGCGAGAGCAAGAGGGAAGAAGGCGGTTAAGGTTAAGGTTTCGCCCTACTTCCAGAAGACCGAAGGTGAGGCGCCGCAGCCGCAGCCGCAGCCGCAGCGCAAGGCGAGAGCGAGGAAGGTTAGGGTTCCGAAGAAGAAGGTCGATGAGGAAGGGGAAGGCACGGAAGCGAAGGAGATAGCGAAGAGGAAGAGGCGGGCGTATGACAGGAGGAGGGTGTTGACTGCTGCGGAGAAGAGAGCGGAGGCCTACAGGAGGAAGGCCCCCGATAACACATGGAAGCCTCCGCCCTCCGGCCACCGTCTCCTGCAAGAGAGCCACTGGCGTGATCCTTGGCGTGTTCTCCTCATCTGTATGCTTCTCAATGTCACTACTGGCAAACAGGTACCGCTGCTTCCTTCCTTCCCTTGGTCAATCCTATTCGATTGCATACATGCAATGGACTTGGGCTTAAGTAGATTATGCGCAACTAATTGGTTCTCCTTTCGCTCTGTTTATTTTAGAAACATGGTCCCGTTTCAGAAATTTTCGACTTTGAAGTTCGAGTCTTGTGAGCTGCTCTTGGTTTGAGAAGCTTTTAATGTTTTTGAGTTCAGAAAGGTCGTGTGGTCTTGGTTCAACCTGCTAAGCAGGGGATGGGGTCAATGTCTCTGATAACTTGAAAAGGATGTCTCCTTAATGCCTTTGACATAATTTTAAAAGAGATTACACCAAATGCACTTCTTTCAAATCGGTTCTTTAACAACCTTGCGTGTGAGATTATAAATACATGGATTCTAATTATTGATCCCATATATCTCCCAAAAGCAATGTCGTACTGTGTTTTGAGTTATGTTTACCCCATGGTTTGGAAGAATGAAGCTAATTATGATTTGTTGTGATTTATACTTTATCTGCAACATTCAGTTCCATGTATATATTTGAAAATTTTAACTTCAAGAGGAAATTTGGAAATTTGTTGAAATTGGTCTAAGTCAGTTATCTGAAAGGAGAGATTTTGACATTTGTCATTTGATCTCGTCGACCATCTATTTGTGAAAGTTGAATTTAGCATGAGTGTAAACAGCAAATACAAATTCTCAAACTTACTTCGATTTGTCCTCATCATGTCTATAAGCTTGCTGTGCCTGAGAACTCCTAAGGAACACGTTTTTTCTGTCAGTCACTTCCTAGAAGTAATACTTATTTATTGGAGTGAGTGACGGATTACAAATTGACGACAACTTTAGTACTGAGTGGCATAACTGTAGAGCAAGGTGCGTGTCAAGTTTGTGTTTTTCTTTCTTATTTCTCTGGTTCTATCTTTTCCTATTCCAAAAATTGGAGTTCACTGGTTTCATCTCTTCCTGAATTGCTCAGTCATTTCCCTAATATAGAACTTGCCAATATTGCTGGAATGTTTTTCAAGAAACTGATAGTTTCAGAATGTGAAATGTCAACAGGCAGTAGAAGATGTAGAGACCCTGGTAGGTGTGTTCCCTCTAAAGTTAAGACATATTCCTGAAAATGGGCCCTCTCCATGGTCTTCCGAGAGGAACATGTTTTGTTTCTCCTTTCTTCATAGTAATATTGATCTCCATGTACTAACAACAGCATTGAAATTCTTCTAACTACAAATCGTTGGTTATTAATGGTAAACTAATATTTTAACTTAAAGTCTACATCAAGTCAATTTCCATTGAACTAGGAGTTTTAGATTACATGCTTGGATAGCCTCATGACATGATCAGCAGGCTTGGCAAAGTTGAGTCCAGGTTGAGTTTTCAATTTATGCAACTTTGTCTTTATATAAGTTTGTTTAATGGGGTTACTAATCAAGCTCAAATTTCCATAATATATTAGTTTGCATTATTTTTATTGCAAAGTTTATTCCAGAAGCAAGTCTTGTCGCAGGTTTGCAATTGGTTTCTTAAATTGAGTGTCTTGAAAAGAAATGAAGATCTTTTATATTTGTAGAGTGTATCGGGGGTTCTCTTTAGTTTGCATATGTTTCTTCAGTCTCCAGGAGGCTGAATGCAGCCTTGTCAGTGTCTCTAAGTGGCGATTTGTTGTTTTCTCCCCGTCTCTCAGTATCTAGTGCTCCTTTGAGGTCCAGCAATTTTGCTGTAAAACTATTGTTTGTCAACTCATGTTATCATTTGGTGTATGTTGATTCTTGCACATGCCCCTTGTAGCTACATATTGCAACCTTGCCTAAGAAGAAAGTCTATATTTGCTGTAAAATTACTCTTTGTGAACTGTTGTCATCACTTTGGTGTGTGAGTTGATTCATGCACATGCCCTCTGTTTTTTTCTAGCTACATATTGCATCCTTGGCTGGGAGGAATTGTATTTACTACATGTGTGATGTGAATGTGCCCACAGTCTTGTGCCTTTGGAACAATTGTGATGAGTGGGTTTTTGAACAAAAAAGAACACTATAGCTACTCTTCTGGAAAATATGAAGAACTTGGCAATGTAGATTACTCAATCATTCGAGGTATTACTTGATAGGACTAGTCAATATATTCAGGTATGTTGCCATGTTCCTCCTCAGCATTCCCTCACGTTAACCACAGATTGAGGGCATTCATCAATGCTCTTTCCTCCAGGAAGGCTGGTCTTGTATTTAATCATGGGGGAAAATAAATTACTTTGCAGGGACTCATTCATTGTGAGTGGAAATGTCATGTGACAGTAATATGAGGAAAGCCAACATTTGCATGGATTTCCTAGCAAAGCTCGTCTTTCTAACCATTTTCTTTTTGTTTTTTCCTCTTTCTGAGTTGAGGGTGAGCACTGGTTCTGGTTCAGTCTGAGCACTAGGTCTGGTTCAACCCAGGAGGAACTGGTCAGAACTGGCCTGGTTGGTCCAGTCCAAGGTTGGATCAGGTGAGAACCAGTCCTGTTTTCGAAAACCAGGAACTCGCCAATGATTGGATCGGTTCTCGGTGCATGCTGGTTCAACCCAGCAACCGGACCAACCAGGACGGCTCCGCGGTAGCTGGTTTGGAATAAGTCCTTTACCTTAGCTGTTGCCAGAGAAAAAACCCACATCACACTGTAGAATCCCAACCTGTCTTTGATTTTGAGAGCACACAAGCAGGACCGTGATGCCAGCAAGAGCACTTGGGTGGAAGCATCACCAACGATTTTTTAAGTTTACATAACCTGAATTTTTGGGGAATATTTTAAAACCCTAAAGGTGGCCTCACATCTTTTTCTTCTGGAAACAGGGGAGGTCAAACTTGGAAACGTCAGAGGAAAGCAATTCCCCTGGCAAATGAAAGAACATCGGTCTTTTTTCTGAGTAGAACATTCTTGGGTCTTGAGAATTATATTCAGTGCTGAATTATAGGCATGCAGTACTGGCTCATAACCCATATTTGTGGGATATCTACATCTATTGATTTTGGTTTAGGTCTTGCTGTTTTCTTTCTGTTCTTTCTTATGATTTATTTTGTGGCATTTTTTTTTTTTGTTTCAGTGTTTGATATAAAAGATAAATGTGGACCTTTCTTGATCTTTTGCATTTACAGGATAGGTGTCCTCGAGCTTTTAGATGTCTTATATTGTAGTATGGTTTAAGCTTCTGTATTGACCAACTTTTTTGATGCTTCATTAAAGTAGTGGGATAGGTAGGGATAAGCTTGGAGAGCTGGTAGTTAATTTTTATTTGTTTGTACATCTATTTTACTCATGGAATGTGAGATTAACTAACGACCGACCTTTTGCAGACAAGTCAGTACTTGGATGCTCTGTTCAAGGAATATCCTGATGCCACAAAGGCGGCGGAGGCTTCTATAGAAACTCTGGAGTCTATTATTCAGCCCCTGGGTTTGAAAAGGAAGAGGGCTAGAATGATTGTGCGAATGTCACGTGAATACCTTGATGAGAGCTGGACTCATGTGACTCAGCTACATGGTGTTGGCAAGTAAGTTGGGCAATGGTTGTGGTCTGTGTATGTTGTCATTAACGTCCATTAGATTTGAGAATATTTCAAATTTGGCCAGGAATCATTTGGTGATGTGCTTTGCTTTTCATATATTTGGGCAGGTATGCAGCCGACGCGTATGCTATATTCTGTACAGGAAAGTGGAAAGAAGTGAATCCTCTGGATCACAAACTTAATGATTACTGGCAATATTTATGGTGGCTCGAGGATAGAAGACTATTGAAATAGGTGTTCCTAGTGTCCAATGAGCACTTCTTTTTGGTTTCGTAGAATTACGGGTTTCGCAATGGTACATAAACCTGAGAATCGGTTAATTAGTTTTTGGCCTGAGCATGCTCTCGGAGCAACTAAAGGGTTGTGGGCGCTGTATATGGTGATAGGCTCCTCGCTCACCCTCTGGTCGATGTACTTATTGGGGGCTCTTGTTTATGTGGCAAAGTTGCCAGGGAAGGCTTTCATTTTGTTAAATAGTCTGATCAATCAGCGAGTTTATCTTCTGAAGTCTGTTACTCAGATTCTAATCTAAATATAATCCTAAATCTGAGTAAATTTCCAATTTGGTTATTTTGGTCAGTTTAAACCTAAAAATGTTAGCTCTACCAACTTAGATAATGCTGTTTTGCCTAATAAATTTATCTTTAGATTTTTCCTATATTATTTTAGTGTCTTTTTATTGTTCATCTTCTTCCTCATTTATCCTTGTTAATGTTCATCTACAACAGTCATCACTGTCGCCGTTAAGCCCTACGTCTCCTCACTGCTCTCCAAAAGGAATTATCGGAATGACAAAAAATAGTAATTTTAAACAAATTATGAAAAATGTCACTTAATGGTGGTCTTTGATAATTGCAAGGGGAGGGCAATTATTTCTATCCTTTTAATAATTCTCTCTTTTTAGTATTTTTAATTTACCTTTCTATTTGAGGCCGTTGTTACCACAGCATAAACACCGCGTGATGGCCCTATCATCAATAATAAAGAGAAATTTTTTTTTCTTTTTTCTCTTCTTCTCCTGTCAAGCCGTGCCGCTGTTGCACCAATCGCTACGACCTGCCATTGCCAAGAATCATATACTTTTTTCTTTTATTAATATCTGTTTTATCGCAACAATTCAAATTCAAATTTATGGTTCTATTTTCCTTTTGAGTGAATGTCACTTTAGTGTGACACAGGAATTTTGTTTCATGTGTTTATCAGATATTCTTAGCAATTCATTGAAGTATCTTGATAATTCTTAGCGATTTGTGGAGAAAATTAATTGACCATTTGATCACTTGCGTGGTCAGTAAAAAACATTAGGAAAATTGAAAAAGAAAAACACGCACAAAAGAGAAACTATGCCGTGCAATAGAAAGCGTAAAACCGACCAAAAAATAAAGATAAAAATAGAAAACGTAAAAATAAGGAAGGAAGGAATGTTACGCTTTAAGAAATGTCAACCACTCGTATAGGCTATGAAGAAGCTGCAAGGAAGGAACTCATTCAATCCCCATAGCTAAAACTTAATTTTCGGATTAGGAAATGACAATGAAACGTCGGACTTCACATTGTCCATACATACACAACCACCGAATCCCAGTCAAACTTCAGCTGCTCATCAGCAACAGCAACGACTTTGATAACCATTTGGGTCTCTGTAGCCTGTGTAATACCGACACTCTTCGAAAGTTTTCGTGTCATGTTCGATACTCCGATACGCTCCGACACACGGAATCAACGAGTGTTAAAAAATCTAACACGTTGTCAACTCTCTCCAACATACTCCAACACGCGATTCTAAGATGCACGGGTCAATTTTAAAAAATTCCAATATTTAAAGGGTTAAAATGTAAATATCCAAAAAAAATTAATAAATAATAGAGGTAGGGCTAGTGGCTAGGCGTTGTTGCTACCATCGTTGGAGGGGGCTGACGACCTCACCAGCCATAGGCAGCAAAAAGGGAGGGGGGGTGTGAGGTGTGTCCCTCGCCCGCCAGGCAAAGGCTGGTGAGGCTTGCCCAAATCTAGGCAATGCCTTGACTAAGGCCTAGGTGACACCGCGCCCTTGCTCAAGCCTAGCGAGGGTCGCCAGCCCTCGCCCGGGGCCAGCGAGGCCTATCTTGGGGCTATGGAGGCTTGCCGGCCGCAAGTGAGGGTCGGCATCGCCCAAATCTAGGTGATCCTCATCGACCCCAGTCGACACATCGCCCAAATTTGGGCAAGGGTCACCCTCCCTCTGCTGTCTAGGGCCGGCCCCCTCCAATGGTGGCTAGGCGCGTTGCTAATGGAGGCAGTGGCAACGGCAACGCCATGCCCGGCCACCACCGTGCCTATATATCTTCATTTTTTTTTTAGAATTATTTTACCTTTTTTAAAAGTTTTTTACTGTGAAAGAAGTAACAAAAAACGCTACATATGATAAGCAAATAAATTAAAAAAAAAAACCATTTCAGCATTTTCCTTTAAATAATGTTTTTTTTCACTCTAAGTTATATGTATTATTGTAATGAAATGTAGTTGAATTTGTCAAATTAAAATAATGAATTATATGAACAAATGTTGAATTAATATTTTTCTTGTAAATTAATTAAAGAATTTTATTATTTATTTATTTATATATAAATATATATTCAATATATAACGTGTCGGAATTATTTTTTTTAAGAAATGACGTGTCGGCGTATTATGTTGCGTCATCTTGTCAACCAAAGGCGGCAAAATGGGGAGGGGGGCAGCCCTTGCCGGCCCCGGGCAAGGCCATCATTGGCTAGGCAAGGGCCGGCGAGACTTGCCCAGATCTAAGCAATGCCTCGGCCGAGGCCTAGGCGACACCATGCCCTCACTCAGCCCGCCGAGGTCGCGGCCCTCGCCTCGGGGCCGGCGAGGCCTAACTTGGGGCTGTGGAGGCTTGCCGGCCACAAGTGAGGGGTCGGCGTCACCCGGATCTAAGTGATCCTCACCCGCCCAATCGACGTGTCACCCAAATCTAGGCGAGCCTCACTCGGGCCTCGCCTAGGCTAGCAAGGGTCGCCTCCCTCTGTCGCCTAGGCCGGGCGAGGTCGCCAACCCCCTCCGACGGTGGCTAGGCACACCACTAACGAAGGCAACGACAACAGCACACCCAGCCATCATTGTGCCTCTTTATATATATATATATATATATATATATATATATATATATATATATATTCAGTTTTGTTTTTTTAGAATTATTTTAGCTTTCTTAAAAGTCTTTTACTATGAAAGAAGTAATAAAAAAATGCTACATATGATAAACAAATAAATTTTAAAATATCATTTCAGTATTTTTCCTTTAAACAATGTTTTTTATCCTCTAATTTTTATATATTATTGTAATGAAATGCAGTTGAATTTTTCATATTAAAATGATTAATTATATGAACAAATGTTGGATTATTATTTTTCGTGTAAATTAGTCCTACACTCTTTTTCTATTATTTATTTATGTATTTATATATAAAAATATATTTAAGATATAACGTGTCGAAATTATCTATTTTTAATAAATAACGTGTCGACGTATCGTGTTATGTCATCTCGTCGCCCAAAGACAGCAAAAGAGGGGGAAGGGGGGCAGCCCTCGCCAGCCCAAGCGAGGCCATAATTGGCTAGGCAAGGGCCGGTGAAGCTTGCTCAGATCTAGTCGATGCCTCAACCGAGGCCTAGGCGACACCGCGCCCTCGCTCAGGCCTAGCAAGGGTCGCAGCCCTTGCCTGAGGCCGGCAAGGCCTAACTTAGGGCTACGAGAGGCTCGCCGGCCACAAGCGAGGGCCAGCGTCGCCTAGATCTCGAGCAATCCTCACTAGCCCCAATCGACGTGTCACCCAAATCTGGGGACCCTCGCCCAAGCCTTGCCTGGGCTAGCGAAGGTCGCCCTCCCTCCATCACCGGCCCCCTTTGATGGTGGTTGGTTACGCCACTAACGAAGTCTGGGGCAACGACATGCCTAGCCACCACTGTGCCTATATATATATTCAGTTTTTTTTTTTTAGAATTATTTTAGCTTTTTTAAAAGGCTACATATGGTAAACAAATAAATTTTAAAATACCATTTCAACATTTTCCTTTAAACAATGTTTTTTCCCTCTAAGTTTCATGTATTATTGTAATGAAATGCAGTTGTATTTGTCAAATTAAAATAATAAATTATATGAACAAATGTTGAATTAATATTTTTCGTGTAAATTAATTCTAGACTATTTTATTTATTTATTTATTTATTTATTTATAAAAATATATTTGATATATAACGTGTCGAATTCTCTATTTTTAATAAATGACATGTCGGTATGTCGTGTCGGATGTCGTGTATCCATGTCAGTGCTACATAGTCTGTAGCAATTAAGTTTGATATTGTTAAATTAATGTCTCAAGTTTGAATTCGGATAACGATTTGTTAAACCGAATTTGTTAATAAAGATTTTCTTCTAAGGATTAGAAATTGGATAAAGAAAGAAGAAACAATTTCCTTCTTGGACTTTTCTTTCGAACGTGTAAATAAGTAAGGAATATATCATGTGCAGCTACAAGATAGAAAAAAAAGGCTTACATATTTTATTACCTTTATTCAAGAGTAGAGTGATCTTTCTTCAATAGAATCGTATAAAGAAAAGTAATGATTTCTTTCCTCCTGCAAAACCTAGTCCATGTTGAAGTAAAAATGTGGTGGGCCCAGGTCAAATATGTTGACCTTTGGGCACACATATAAAACAGAACACACACGTCTTCTTTCTTTCTAGCACAGTTGCTGAAGCCCTACGAAGAAGACAAAGCCGCACATAAAGAACGTCCAAAGAGCACTGCATGATCAAGAAAGAAGAACGCAAATCTATATGTACGCGAACTAGGCGTACATAGAGCGTTATACTTTGAGCTTGAATGCGCGGTGATTTTTATGCAGTGAGTTTATGTCCAAATAGGTTATTTATTTATAAACACTTTGGGTCTTAGGTTAAATTTAAGTTTGGGAAACACTCGAGTGTGTGAACGATTATAAACTATAATTCTTCGATTATAGTAAATTATTTGTTGCTGACTCTCCCCGTGAATGTAAAAACCACGTAAATTTCTAGTATCCTTATTATTTCTCGTTTATTTCTTTAGTGATTTCATGTTGACGTAAATTGCAAGATCCTATTATTTCTACGTATTATATTCCAACAAATATCTCCATTCTTATCTTTTGTAAAGTTCAACCTCTGTGACATCATTAATACTTCATTATTCTGATATTTACTTTCGCAATGTCCCTCGATTTTCATTAACCTTATTAATTGTCTTGACTTGAGGTGAGTCCTTTGGAGCAAGGAAAGGTCGTTTAACAAGATACAAAGGAATATTGAATTGGATGGTGTGCCTTTGGCATAGGTCAAGAATTTCCTTTAACTTTATTGCTTGAGATGATCATTGCTTTCACCTTATTTTAAAGTTTTTCTAGATCCTACAATCGAAAAGGAATGAGACATCAATGAGCAAGATGAAGCATTCAATGGCGAAACACTTTCCAAGCATTTTGTAAAAGGCTAGTACAACACCTAGAGAGGGATGAATAGGTATAAATAAAATTTTCTCCAAGATTTAGAAATAGTGCATTGCCTTTTGAAGATAAATAATAAGAAATGTAAACAGCTTTAAACAATTATATAAAGAAATAAAACTAAGAAGTTAAGGAGAGAGAATTGAACACAATGTTTATAGTGGTTCGGTTTAATTCAAGCCTACGTCCACTCTCCCGCTTTGATAGCCCACTGGCTGGTTTTCACTATGAATCAAAAGAAATTTTATAGCCCGTGATCTCTACTCTCTTAGTGAAGAGTTTATGCTGAACTCTCCCAGAGTCTCTCTATGTATTTCTCTCTTTTTTGTACAACTTTTGAGCTTGGCGAGTGAAAGAACAAGGAACTATGGAGATTCAGACTTTGAAATTCTTCTTTCACGCACACCCTTGAACAACCGAAGAGTCATCATTAAATACTTCTTCATGCATTCACAACCGTTGGCACTTTCCAAAAGAATTCTTTCAATCTGCCTGTTGAACATAATCAATTAAAGTGATCTCAAGTTGTTAAATGATTTGTGATGAAAGCCCGTCAATCCGGTGCGCCTATACAATCAGGATTTTGGTTTCCATAAATAGAACCTTACAAGTTTGCTCGCCTTTCAAAAAGATCTTCGTATTGGAATAAATTCCAATAAGAATATCTAAATGATTGGATGCTATATACAGCGAAAGGTCTTCCAAAACCATATGAATCAAATCCTTGAAGATAATTCGGCATCTGGATAATTCTTCATTCTTCAGTCTGGAAACTGTTAGTGAGGGCAAATTTTGAGACTTAAGTCTGATGGTTTTCAGATTTTGACAGTAGAATATGAAGTTCTTTAGAATATACCACTTGAGTTTGGAAGTCTTCAGACTAGACTTTTGGAAACGTTTTGTCGGCTTCAAAACAGTAAAGGAATTTTCTACAACACATTCAAGGGTCGAAACTGGGGATTGGAGCTTTCTATTAAACTACCAATAGTTGCAAAAGTGAAAACTACATAGATGCATGTGGTGCCCATAGTGCATTTTTAAATAGTGATAACATATAAGAATCCTAACTTAATTAACTCTATGCAAACACGCATACCCTTCATCTACGTGCATCAAGATAAAACTCTACGCATAATATGAATGCAATTTTAATTCTTATGAAAAACACAATTAGAATATGGATTGCCTTGTTTAATGTATGATTAAAAAAGCTAAACAAGTTGTCCGATATGTTGTAAATAAGGATGAAAAAAAATTTGGTTAAACCCTCCTTAAAGCCTTTTGATTTATGAACAGATGAATAATGAGCAACTTGTAAAGTTTATTATGAAGCTTCACTTTCACTTCATTTCGTGCGAAACATTAACGTATGCTCGAGTAATTAAACATCATGTAAAGGATGCACCTATGATTCCAATGAATTGGATCAACTAATTTAAAACTAAACAGGGTCACCAAGACTTAGTCAAACTAAAAATAGAAAAATTATGTGATGAATTAGGTTTTCAGCATGTTTTCTCCTCTCCATACACTCCAAAACATAATGAAGTTGTGGAAAGAAAGAATAAATCTCTGCAAGAAATGGCAAGAACATTTTTAATTGAAACTATATTTCTTCTCGCTTTTGGATTGAAGCAGTTTCTACAGCATGTTACATTATTAACAGAATATTTTTAAGTTTTATTCTGGAGAAAACTCCCTATGAGTTATTCAGAGAAAAGAAACCAATTGTTTCTTACTTTCATGTGTTTGGTTGCAAATGTTTTGTTTTGAAAAATGTAAATGATCGAACTAGTAAGTTTGAAGAAAAATCAGACGAATGAATTTTCCTTAGATACTCAACCTCAAGCAAAGCTTACAGAGTATTCAACAAGAAGACTCAGTCCATGGAAGAATCTATGAATGTTAAATTTCAAGACTCTTTACAAAATCAACTAATTTAAACTCAACATGAAGAATCTGAACCTACCCTAAATTTTACAAAATCTACCTCATCCGAAGTAGCTCAGACCTTAGAAAATCAACAACGGATGGAAATTGAAAAAGCAACTAAAGCAAAAGATCAGCAAACTATCAAACCGACCAGTAACTGGAAGCACAAGTCTAATCATCCCAAAGAACTTATCATTGGCGACATTGGTGAAATGATTTGCACCAGATCCAAAAAGCAAAAAGAGTCTAGTGCCGTGGTACTTATTTCTGAAATAAAACCCAAAAGCATAAAAGAAGCCTTCGCTGACGAAAGCTGGATTGAAGTTATGTAAGAAGAACTCAGACAATTTAGCATCAACGACGTCTGAGAATTAACTCATAAACGAAAAGGTAAATCCATTGTTAGAGCTAAATGGGTTTTCAGAAACAAGATGGATGAAAAAGGAAAAGTAGTCAGAAACAAAGCAAGACTCTTGGCTAAAGGATAAATGCAAGAAGAAAGAATAGACTATGATGAGACCTACGCACCGAGCCGGGTTAGAAGCAATTAAATTATTACTTACTTTTGCCTGTTAAAAAAATTTCAGGTTATTCCAAATGTACGTCAAGAGTGCATTCCCAAATGGATTTATCCAAGAAAAAATCTATGTGGAACAACTTCCCGAATTTAAAGATCCAAAGAGACAAGAGTTAATATTCAGACTGAAAAAGACTCTATATGGATTAAAACAAACACCTCAAGCATGGTATGACAGGTTAAGTAATTTTTTTAATGCAAAACGGTTTTGTCAAAGGAAAATTGGATACTACCTTGTTTATTAAAAAGGAAGGTAAAAACTTTATACTTGTTCAAATATACATTAATGATATTATATTTGGATCACCTAATGAAAATCTGTGTAAAAAGTTTTCTAAGTCTATGCGGATGAATTTGAGATGATCATAATGGGTGAACTATTTTTCTTTCTCGGATTGCAAGTGAAGCAATTGAATGAAGAAATTTTTATTTACCAAAAAGAATATGCAAAGATCTCGTTAAAAAGTTTGGATTGGAGAATTGCAAAAGGCTAAGGTACCAATGTCAAGTTCTTTAAAGCTAGACAAAGATGAATGAGGAAAAAAGTTGACCAGAAACTCTACATGAGTATTATTGGTTCACTTCTTTATCTTACTACTTCTAGACTTGACATTTTGTTTAGTGTTTGCATTCGTGTTAGATTTCAATCTGATCCCAAAGATTATCATCTAAGTGTTGCAAAATGCATCAACTACCTCAAATTTAGGTCTGTGATATCCCAAAAAATGAGACTTTACTCACCTTGAATATTCAGATGCAGATTTAGTAGGTTGTAAGGTTTATAGAAAGAGTACCTCTGGTACGTGTCAATTGCTAGGAAACAAGATGATATCTTGGTTCTTAAGGAAGCAAAGCACTATAGCTTTTTCGACAGCAGAAGCAGAATATTTAGCCCTTAGAAATTGATGTTCTCAAATTGTATGGATAAAACAACAACTGAGAGATTTTAGAATTAATGATCCATGCACCGAAATCAAATGTGACAACACTAGTGCAATCAATCTAACAAAAAATCAAATTCTTCAGTCGAGAGCAAAACATATAGAGATTCAACATCATTTCATTAGAGATCATGTTTAGAATAGAGAAGTGATGGTACAGTTCATCAATTCAAAAAATCAACTGGCGAATATATTTACAAAGTCACTGGAGAAAAGTTTATTTGAGTCTATTCACACTAGACTGAACATCACATCTATTATTCATTAAAGTCTGAAAGAGCTCGAGACTTAAAAGTAAAGTCTGAAGGTGCTCGATTTAGAAGATCAAGAGTTACGACTGTAAGTTATTTCGGTACTAGTAATTTAATTTTTGGTTAAAGACTTGAAAATGTACGATTACTTATTAATCGCTAATTGATTGAGGTTATCTTTCCAAGTTTTTGAAGTTGTAGCATTTATTCTTTTTCAAAAAGGGAGTTATCAATTTTGAAAAAGTCAGTTATTTTCAAAAATAAAGTTATTCTTTTTTCGAAAAGTTATTTTTATTTTTCATTTTATGACGATTTGTTTACTTCCCTTTACTTACTTTATATACTGTTGAAATCCGTCTTTTTCATTTTCACCCTCAAACCCTAAAAGTTTAGGGTTTGAGGGTGAAAACGAACTCCCACTTGCTCTCACTTTCACTGTTGTTTAATCCAAAAAGTTTTCATCTTTTCGAGTAAGTCTATGAATTTCTCCCTTGAAGCAACAATGTCTTCAAGAAAGTCTTCGAGAATCATAAGCAATGGACCATGACACATGCATGAGGGTCCTACTCATTTCGATTTGACCGAAGAAGAAGATTCTTCTCCACCATAGCGACCAAGTCAGCAACAACCTTCTCAGCAATGTCAGTCTTCTTCACCGACTCATCCAGAAGAAGAAATTTTAGAAGAAGTTAAACTTGTAAGAACGTTAACTCCTAAGATTGCTTTCAAGCTTTATTCTAGTTTGAAAAGAGGATAAACGGTCATGTCCTTGATTAATGAATACCTGAAAGAGAGAGGCTATAAGAATGAAAGTCTTTTTCTGCGCAATATGGAGAAGATAGGTATTGCAGAAAAGAGATTGGCTAAAAAAGCCTTTGCTAATTTTCCTAATGACGCGCGCTTTGGCACTGCTAATCAACCTCAAGGATAGGATGAAGACGACCGAATGTTTACTCATTTTCAGCCTAGAACAAGGGTTGCTGCAAATGTTGTTAATAATGGTTCAAGTGTTTTTAGATCGAAAAATCACGAGGGTTTATTCGAATCTAATGAAAATAGGGGTTATGAACCATAGGAGTATCAATTTTGATTTCCTTGATTCGGTGAAAGTAAATTTGCAAAAGAAATTTGTTCTACTGCAATTGGAGCACTTTTGTTCTAAATCTACTTCTGCTTATCTAGAACTCACAATTTACTTTTATTCGAACTTATTTTTCTTGGATGCAAACGGTTTCTCTTTCATAATGAGGGATAAGGAGTTTTTGGTGGATATAGACACTTTGGTTGACATAATTGGGGTGGAAAAAGCGAGTTTCCAACCAATTAGCATGTTCGTTGCTCATGCTACTCTATCATTGGTGAAAAATTGGGATGCTGAAGGCAAGATTTCCTATTACATGATGAATGTCTCCAACATCTTACTGCACAAGATCGTAATCAACTGCATCCGTCTAAAGTCAACTTCCAAGACTGATGTCTCTCAATCTGAAGCAAAATTGATGCATGCGATCAATATCGGCTACAAATTCTTTCTACCTCACACCATCATGTTTCACATGTACAAAACAGAGGTGAAAGATAAAGGGACAACTCCCTTATTCCGCTCTTCTTACGCGTCTTTTTAGACATTTTAAAATTCACATCCCTGCACCATTATGTTTGACACACATTTTTTCAATGGTGATTGGATTTAAAATTGTCACAAATATGCATTTGAAAGAGCTTAACAAGGTGTTAGAGGTCATGAAGGAGAAGTATCCTGTTAAAGCAAAACAAGACTCTGCTGCAGCCAAAAGAAAAGGCAAGGAGCCCATGGATGCTCCACTAAAGAGGAAGAGAACTCTCATCTTGTAGGATGAAAATGATGAGGATAGAATGATTCTTTTAACCTTAAGAAACTTGAAGAGTTTTGTCAGCTTTCAAGAGACAATAGGAGAGTTAGAAGAAGGAGAAAAAGAGAGAGAAGAGACAGAGAAGAAAGATGAAGAACGGAGGAGGACGGAGGAAAAAAGAAGAAAAGAGGAAGAAGAAGAGAGAGACCAGGGTCAAGAAGACTTCTTGAGCTAACTTTGGTTGTATCTTTATCAAGTGACTTTGAGATGGCTGACACTAGAACTGCTAGAGCACATGATGCAGATAAACATCGCTCTGAAGTTGAAGCTGCACTAGAAGAAGATTTGTCTACTCATCCTAAAAGCAAACAAACAAGGGAGTTGTTGAGCAAAAATGTACTTCTTCACCTATCTTTACTAGTAATGTGAGTCACTCTACTACAAATCCAGAGGATGTGTCTGCCTCTCATTATCTAGAAGCATCCACTCATAGTCATGGTGGACAATCTGCTGAAGATCCCTCCATTCTCAAAACTCATGGAATCGACTTGGTTGGACCTAGTACTGCAACAGGTCAAACAATAGACTTTTCGAGACTACTGGAAATCCTATTAGATGTACGGAAACAGTAATATGCTATGGGATATGAGATACAAGATCTCAAAAACGCTTTCATGACCACTTCAATGTCTTTGCACAATTAGTTAAATGCCCTGAAGAGTCAAGTGTAGTCTATTGTGCAGGGTGAAGACTTCCAGTCACTGAAGCAAAGTTTTGCGAGGCTTGAGAAGATAGTGAATTCTATGGGAGAGTTCGAGCTTGTTCGCCTTCCAAAACAGCCATAATTCTGACTCTATTTTCAACCAACTATTTTTATTTGTTCTCCACTTTTTGCTATTGACAAAAAAGGGGGAGGAGTTTGATGCAAATTTGATTTGACTTTTGGTTTGGATTTATTTTTTGGACTTAACTTTTGTTTGATTGTGATTTGGACTGTTTGATTACTATTGAATTTGATTTTTTTATGCTTGCGGTATGATTATGGAAAGGATAGTTGTTTGCAATTGTTTTGCAGGACTAACTTTTTTTTTGTGGTTGCAAAATCATTATCATAATCTACTTGTCTTTATGAAGTTATTTTGTTTCGCTTAAGTATTGTTTTGCATGACAAAAGTGTTTAAATCTATAGGAAAGTTTTTTCACCATCAAAAAATGGGAGATTGTTAGAGAAAACTTTCTTATTTATTTTGAAATTGACAAAATATTTCCATCAATCTAGTTTGAAAACTTGCAGACTCTATTGTCAAAGTCTGAAGACCTCCAAACTCAAGATTTAAAATCTATTCTCATTGACAGCTTCCAAATCGACAAAGAAAATATTTATTCGATGAAAAATATTTATCTAGATGCGAATATATCTTTAAGAATTTGATTCATACGGTTAAAGAAAATCTTATGGTTGGAGATAGCATCTTGTGATCAATTCTTCTTATTGAAATTAATATAGATAATTAGATTTGTTAATTGGCGAAATATACTTGAAAAATTTTATTTATGTAAACCTAGATCCTAATTGTATGGGCGAGCATGATTGGTGAGCTATCATCACATTCTTTAAATAACTCGAGATCTCCCTAATTGATTCTGTCCAACGAGTAGATTGAAAAAACTTTTTGGAATGTGCCAACGGTTATAATAGCATGGAGAAGTACATAAAGAAGACGCTTAAATTATTCGAGTGTGTGCATGAAAGAAAATTTTCAAAGTCTGAAACTCTTAGTTCTTTACTGATTCAATCGCTAAGCTTAAATTGTACTCAAAAGATGTATTATATACTTGTGAGACTTTGAGGAAATGTAGTAGAGTCTCTACACTGTGAAATCAAAGACGTGAGATTATACAAATCTCTTTTAATTCATAGTGAAATTCAACCAGCGAGCTGTCAGTGTGGAAAAGTGAATGTAGGCTTGGTTTAAGCTAACCACTATAAACTTTGCGTTTTAATTATCTTTCCCTACACTCTTTACTTTAATTTGTAATATTATATAACTGTTTACAATCTTTTACATTTTCAGTCTATTATTCTTAAAAGACGAATTAAGTTGTTAAGTCTTGTAAAAATTTATTTAACACATATTCACCCCCCCCTCTAGGTGATCTTACTAGCCCTATCACATTCTAGACTTGAAAGTTTTAGTTTGGTCAATAGAAGACTTGTTTAAAAAGTCTCAATCAAACCGTGTACTCACCACCAGTAAAATTGAAGTGTAGGAAATCCAACGTGGCTTCCATGTGGAATATTTGGCTACTTGCCACGTGCCATTTCCAACTGTGTAATTCCATAAAAAATGAGCTTGAGACTTGATTTAGACTTTTTTGAAACCTTAAATTATCATTTGACAAAAATAAAAGCTTAAGCTCCTAATCAACTAATTGCTAAAATGTTCAGTTTCTACATTATGAAATTTGGGGGATGCCATTCCTCTTAAAACAGAACAAGCCTAGGTAACTTTTATCTCCTAATCTCTAGGAGCTCTATCAACAAGATGAAATTGCAAAATGGCCTTTTAAACTTTCAAAGAGAGAGTATAAAAACCAAAAACTTAACCAAATTCCTGAGTCGTGTAGAACTTTGCATTAAATTTACAATGAACATGAGAATTGAAGTATCAATTGTAATATTAAAATATATAAATATAGATAATTCTTACCTGTCAATCATTAAGAGAAATTGCTATTGAATTTAGATCCATAATCGTAGATGGCAAGTCTGCATTAATTCACAATGAAAATGAAAATTGAAACATCAATTGTAATATTGAAATATATAAATATGGATAATTGTTACATTTAAGTTCGTCAATCATCAAGAGAAATTGTTATTGAATTCAAGTCCATGGTCGTAGATGACAACTCTACATTAAATTCACAATAAAAATGAAAATTGAAATATCAATTGTAATATTGAAAGATGTAAATATTCCATGATTATTTTTTTCTCACCTAACTCGAAATTTTCAAGTTATTCTAAGTCCTCCTCGATCGATTATGAAAGTGGTGCAGATTGTAACCAATCTATATATAAGAGCCTCTACCATCATTGGGGTCAAGAAGCTTTGAGTCAAGGAGCTACGAAATACATCAAGTACTCAACCTCCGGTGTTGAATGCAAACTCTTATACAGTGGAGATGAGTACGACCAAAATATCTCCAGCAATAAAAGATAAGATATTATATGTGGAAGAATTGACTTTCCACCAATTTAATATATCAAATGTGGAGCTATACCGTTCACATCTTTCTTCCAAATATTTATCTAATTCAGATTTTTCTTCCACATATTCTTATCTTGTTTGACTAAAATATATTACAATCATAATGTCCGCACCAACCACATAAGACATTGAAATGTTCATTGTTCTTCTTATCCCGTTTAGCTAAGATACATTGCAATCATAATGTCCGCATCAACCACAAGAGATATTGAAACGTTCACTATCCTTGTCCCTTTAATCTCACGTTGCTTTGGGTGCATGTTTCGATGCGATATTGCTCAAACAATAATGTTAGAGATTTTGTTACTCTATTTCGCAAAGTTTTTCTCTAGTTGCCTTTATACAATTAATCATCAATTTTATAGATTCCATCTTATATTGAGGGTCAAATATACAATGAACCATGTGAGATTTATGTTATTCACATTGTAAAAATACTTATTGAATTTGATTTTCATTCTCTTGACTATTTCTTGCAAATTCCTATTCTCATCTCTACAATATCTATCAATCATCAATTACGAAGTCGATAGTTGAAAATCATCAAACGCAGCCTTAAAAGACACTAATTTTCTGCACTTAATGTGGCGATATATCATACACTAGGATAACGAATTTTTTTTTTATAACTATTACATGGACAAAAGTAATTTTATATTGATACATTGGCATAGCTTGCATTATCAACGTTACCATACAATGCCATACATAGAGGACAGACTTTATGAGGACCCCGACTTGTCACATGATAGGGCAAGAAGCAATCTCAAAACTTGCTAAGGAAATCATAAATGTGTTGGGTGGTGTCCTGGGGCCTTTCTTGGTTGAGGAAATGGGCCACACCTTCCATGACCACCACTTCCTCCAAGAGAGGGACCATCTTCTTGAACCCGCCTTTGTGTATGAAGTCCTTGACGCCTGGCATGTGGTAAACCAGGTCAAGCTCACCCACAATGAACTTTACAGGCACTTTCACCTGAGCCCCATCCCATGGTGCCATCAGCTCCCAGTTCCTGCAATAGTCAATACAAAAAAATATAAATTCAGAAGAAGCAAGGAAAAAAGCACACTTGAGGAATGAATTGCACAAAGATACTCCCTGGTAAAATTGTCAACATTATACAACCGGAGGGATCAGATCTGTGTGCCATTGATCAAGAGAAACTCCTTGATTCCAACTTTCCTATTAGCCTGCTATACTAATCAATCCAGTGAAAATCATGCTGAAACGGTAGCTAATAAAATGGTGAAAAGAAATGGACGCCCTTCCCTTCAGATCATGGATTGCACAGTGCAGAGAGGAGTATATCTAAGTTTTGTGTCAAAACACAGAATTTCAAAGCAATGTGATTCAAGGAGACAGTAGCTTTTGCAAGTTATGGGTCAACTCAATGATTCTCACAGCCCAATGCGATCTCCTCCCCCTCTTGTGCCCATACATCCAAGAGATCAGATTGATCGTCCCATAGAAAGTAGTAGCTTACCGGTTCATGTTCCTATAGTAGTTGATCCCTCCAGTGAAGCCCTTCTTCTCAAACTTGTCGACATAATAGTCAACGTCCTCCTGTGTCAGCCACGAAGGCAAGACGACCGGGTCGTCCACCGGGTGCCCGAACCCTTTCCCTTTCACAAGGAAAAGCGGGCCGGGAATGCGGTATGTCAAGATCCCCTCGAGGACTCTCCTGGTTCCCATCTCTGCAAACTGGGCCTCGATCTCTCCAGGTTCCTGCATTTAACGAAATTATGATATAACAATTATGGCGGCTCTCTATGCACTCTAAAATGGACTCGATTTGATTTTACTGATGTCACTATAGATCTCTACACAAAACTCAAATAAGTTTTAACATCGTTATGTTCACTTGATTCTAACTCAGCTCAAGAAGATCAGTACCTAAAGAAAACCCCGTCCCATGTTCCTGTACGCAGTGCAAAAACTCTATATGACAACCCGGTTAGGTGTTTAAAGAAGTCATGTGACAACCAGGCATAACGGCGAAAGTCCAAACTTACTAACACCAGATTAAACTTCCGATAAAACTGCAAGACATGATTTGCAAGTCCAGCATCTGGAGATATGAAATTGAACTTAGCTTAGGTGAGTCCTTTAAGCCAAGCAACGCTACAACATATAGGAAAATCATGGGTATAGAAAGCAGAATCTGTTAAAGAGAGACACTTGTTAAATTTACTCATCCTTCTAGACATGTACGTTCCACGAGTGCATCCAATCGGCCAGAGAAAACCCAAGCAAGCAACAACAGGAAAAGAAAACAAACAACAACAAAACAAGAAAGACCCCTGAACCTGGAATCTGCACATGTAGTAATCATCGCCATAGGCGGCCCTGTAGCCGTCGAGGGGCTTCATCCCGGGGTTCCGGGGCACCCACGGCAGGCTGAGGCTGACCAGAGCCTTGACCCGGTCGGGCCGGAGCAGGCACAGGTACCACGCCATCAGGGCCCCCACGTCGTGGGCCACCACGAACGCCTTCTCCTCCCCCTCCGCCGCCACCGCGTCCAGGAGCCCCACCAGGTCGCCCACCACGTGGAGGGCCGTGTAGGCGTCCGCCGCCGCCGGGGCGTCGGAGTCCCCGTAGCCGCGGAGGTCGGGGGCGACGGCGCGGAAGCCGAGCGCCGCGAGGCCGAGGATCTGGTGGCGCCACGTGTACCAGAGCTCCGGGAAGCCGTGGATGAGGAGGACGAGCGGGCCCTCGCCGCTCTCCGCCACGTGGAGGTTCACGCCGTTGACCTTCACGGTGCGGTGCTTGATGGTCTCCATCTTCTTTCTTTGGGACTCTGCCTGACTGAAAGTTCGCTGCTGCTGCTGCAGAGAGCGTGTTCCTCGGAGTCCTGCGATTGATGATGATACGAGGAGAGAGAGAGAGAGAGAGAGAGCTATACGGAACTCGCGGATAGGACAAAGTTTAGACGCCGGGAAAGACTAAAGCGAAACACAAAAGTAGTCAATATTGACGAATCGCGAGTCCATTTGCCTCAATTTATTTATTTATTTATTTTCGTAAATCTTATTCTTTTTTATTTTAATTCTCACTTCAAACTTTTATCTTTTTTTTTTATTTATTTTATTTTATTCCTACTAACTCTCAATCTCAGATTTTTATCATATCTCTTTCGCAAAAGGGAGTTGAAACATCTCTTCTACTTTAAACTAAATCGTCTCCATCACAACCTTTCTTAAAAAATGGATATTCAACCTCTCACTTCCCCATTTTATATCGAAATGGTGGATCTTTGAAAAACAAACTCCAATGATTCGATTAATTTATTCAAATGACTCAAACTTTAATTAAATTTACAATCCCATCCATTAAGTTTTAATTTATTTATTGAGATATATGAATTTCTACATATATTCAATTTAATTTTTAAATTATATGAAAATATTTAATATTATTATTCTATTAATTTAAGTTCAAAATTAATATTAGACATTTTCATTTAATCTAAAAATGAGATTATATAAATTAATAATTTATAGATAATATTGCACGTTGAGTTAAAATTTAAGGATTATTATTAAATGATATTACATATTGATTCAAATTTCAAAAATTATCTTTGTAATTATCTTTTCCTTTTTCATAAAGAAAAATTTATTTTCTTATATTTTTGCAATTTCATAAAATGATTTTACTTTTAAAGTTGTGAAGTTCTTAACGTCGAGGAAACTATTTTTGTTTTTATTGGATGGAAATGCTTCATGAGGGGTGGCGAAGAGGCGCTGAGAAAAGGGTTTGGCTCTTGTACCGGTGTTCTGGAAGCCCATTTAGCTAATTCTATGGGCAGGCGGTACTAGCTAGCTAGCTACCCCGGTTTGTAAAATTCAAGGTGCTACATCGAGGGACTTCCAAGTTTTGCCATCTTAGGTAAACTCTGAAGAAAAGTTTTGATAAGACTGAATTTTGACCAAACCCAAAATTTGGATTTGCTAAAATTTCTTCCTTTTTTCCCCCTAGTTTTAGAAATTAAGCCAGGCAAATTTTTTCGGCAAAATTTACTCGCTTCAAGTCCTTTTAGATTCTTGACTTATCTCATTATCGAGATATCAATTGCCAAAAGAAATTGATGTTTAACGATGGAGGATAATGTGTTTTGAGTGTTTTGAGGATTTCTTTTTGTAAGAGGAGCAGACAAGTGGAATATGTTTCCTAAGCTGCATAAATTCTTCTGATAGGTTTGAAGACTACTAGTGTATTTTGGATTGTTTTCGTAGACTTTTTCTCATTGGACAAGTCAAGTCAAGCATAATAGAAAATACGTTGTTTGGCCTAGGGTTATTACGCTTAATTTGCCTAGATTACAAATTCATATCGAGGAATAATATAGCGAAAACGTTTCTAAAGAGCAATATCCCTTAAAAATTGCACCACCATTCAATTTGGGCGATTCCCTTTCAACTATTTTGTCCAAAAATAAGCTCTACAAGTGAAACACCAGTCTCTAATTGAGATTTTTGGGATAGAATCTTGGACATATGTAAAACACGTGACCATCATTCTCTCATAGCTGAAATGCAGGAGTCAGCTTCCCCTCCAAAAAGACATTCATGAACAACTACGACCTATAAAAACACCTAACAATCCTCTTCTTGGTTTGCCTCCGTTCAAACCGCCATCAACTTAGGACTGTAAGGCACTCCGGTGGCGGTGATCCACGCATCATCGCCCTTGAAGAAGGCCTTCGGCGTGAAGTCGACGATGTGCTGCGCAGTTATGCTCTTGATCCTGCGCCACTTCGCTCTCCCCGTCGTCGCGGAGCCGGCCCATCCATGCCAACCACCCCTGCGGCTGGACCAGGTCGTCGATCTGGGACTGCATGATGATCGTCCTCGAGTAGTCCTTCCACGGGCGGCCGAGGTACGCCTTGTTGATGTTGCGCAGGGGGTAGTAGGCGGGGTCGGCCGAGATGGTGCAGTTCTGGAGGACGATGGCGGAGGCGGAGCGGCGCTCGCTGCGTCCCGACGCGGTGACAATGCACTGCTGGTTCTCAAGGGGCTTCTTCGCGAACATTTGGAAGTTCTGAAAGACGGCGAGCACGTCGCCGCCGGAGATGGTGCAGTCGCGGTAGAACTGGCGGTGGGCGTGCGTGTAGAGGGTGTCCTGGAAGGCGTCCATGTGGTAGTTGTAAATTACGGACATGTCGGACTGGACGCGTAGCGCCACGGCCTGGTGCTTCTCGGCGCCTGCCGAGTTCTCGAACTTGATGTCCTTGGCTATGAAGTTGCTTCCTATGGCAGCTGAAACATAAGTTGACATGGTTTATCAGCCCTTGTCTTGTAGACTAAATTAATGAAGAATTTAAGTGAAAACGTCAAATGGTATTTACTGAATGTTGCGGTGTTGCAGGTTTAGACTCCATCGACGTAGTTCAAGCTCCGGGTGATCACGGTCTTGGTCAGGCCGTCGCCGATAATCATGACATTGGTCGTCTTCTTGTCTACCAGTACTTTCTCTTTGTACACTCCTTCCTTGATGTATATGACGAAGGTCTTGTTGTTCTTCTTAGGAACCTCGTTCAGAGCCTCACGGATGGTCTTGTACTTGCCGCTTCCGTCCTGGGCCACAACCACGTCGGGCTTGATGTCCTTAGGTGCAGCAGCGAGGAGTTTGCGTCGCCCCTCGTTGACCCACGACGGGAACTCGGGGATGCCGTCCTGCTCCTCGGTCAGGAGGCGCCGGCTCACGTCGGGGATGTTGAGTGAGCCCAGCAGCAAGGAGATCTCGGTGACCATGGCGAGGCCGTTGCTGGTGAGCTCCCTGGAGCCCTGCAGAATTTGCTTCATCTTCTTCGCGGCTGCACCAGTCGTGTTCTCGAAGCCATCGAGGCAGCTCTCCTGGAATGTGATGGCCCAGCTGAGCCAGACGTGCAGGTCGGCCATGTACTTGTCGAGATTGCTCACATCGAACGCACCCAGCCTCTCGAAGGAACTCTGGAGGTCGTCGATCGAGTACTCCAGGAGGTGCTGGCACGTCTCAAGGGCCTACGGGGCTTGGGTTCTGCTCAAGGACATGGAAGTAATACATAAAAAGATGTTAGTGCCGGTAAACTGGAACATCTATCAGAAGAAGTGGCAAGAGGAAATAGCGACTAGGGGCTTGAGTCGAGAGCACGAAAGTACTTAGTACTTGTCATATCTCATCATTTTAGGGTGTTTGATGCCTTATGTAGCCATTTTTCATGTTGATCGTTTGCGTACGTTGGAATCTCGCTTGAAGAGACGCAGCCAAGGACAACACCATGCTTTGCCGAGAGCCTTGTGCCTTGTTCAAGCTCGTTTCCTCTTTGTTCCCATTTCATGTTGGATTAGACCATAGTGTCGTGTGTTGTACGTGATTGACATATGATCATACACGTGAACTGGTCCTCCAGGAGAGGTACACAGTTAAAACCACTCAATTACGATGTGTATAGTTGAAAATCATCAAATGCAGCCTTAAAATACACTAATTTTCTGCACTTAATGTGGCGATATATCATACACTAGGATAACGATTTTTTTTTTTTAACTGTTACATGGACAAAAGTAATTTTATATTAATACGTTGTCATAGCTTGCATTATCAACGTTACCATACAATGCCATACATAGAGGACAGACTTTATGAGGACCCCGACCTGTCACATGATGGGGCAAGAAGCAATCTCAAAACTTCCTAAGGAAATCATAAATGTGTTGGGTGGTCTCCTTGGGCCTCTCTTGGTTGAGGAAATGGGCCACACCTTCCATGACCACCACTTCCTCCAAGAGAGGGACCATCTTCTTGAACCCGCCTTTGTGTATGAAGTCTTTGACGCCTGGCATGTGGTAAACCAGGTCAAGCTCACCCACAATGAACTTTACAGGCACTTTCACCTGAGCCCCATCCCATGGTGCCATCAGCTCCCAGTTCCTGCAATAATCAATACAAAAAAAATATAAATTCAGAAGAAGCAAGGAAAAAAGCACACTTGAGGAATGAATCGCACAAAGATACTCCCTGGTAAAATTGTCAACGTTATACAACCGGAGGGATCAGATCTGTGTGCCATTGATCAAGAGAAACTCCTTGATTCCAACCTTCCTATTAGCCTGCTACACTAATCGATCCGGTGAAAATCATGCTGAAACGGTAGCTAATAAAATGGTGAAAAGAAATGGACGCCCTTCCCTTCAGATCATGGATTGCACAGTGCAGAGAGGAGTATATCTAAAAAACACAGAATTTCAAAGCAATGTGATTCAAGGAGACAGTAGCTTTTGCAAGTTATGGGTCAACTCAATGATTCTCACAGCCCAATGCGATCTCCTCCCTCCTCTTGTGCCCATACACCCAAGAGATCAGATTGATTGTCCCATAGAAAGTAGTAGCTTACCGGTTCATGTTCCTATAGTAGTTGATCCCTCCAGTGAAGCCCTTCTTCTCAAACTTGTCGACATAATAGTCAACGTCCTCCTGTGTCAGCCACGAAGGCAAGACGACCGGGTCGTCCACCGGGTGCCCGAACCCTTTCCCTTTCACAAAGAAAAGCGGGCCAGGAATGCGGTATGTCAAAAACCCCTCGAGGACTCTCCTGGTTCCCATCTCTGCAAACTGGGCCTCGATCTCTCCAGGTTCCTGCATTTAACGAAATTATGATATAACAATTATGGTGGCTCTCTATGCAATCTAAAATGGACTCGATTTGATTTTACTGCTGTCACAATAGATCTCTACACAAAAATCAAATAAGTTTAAGATCGTTATGTTCACTTGATTCTAACTCAGCTCGAGATGATCAGTACCTAAAACAAACCCCGTCCCATGTTCCTGAAATCATACGCAGTGCAAAAACTCCATATGACAACCCGGTTAGGTGTTTAAAGAAGTCATGTGACAACCAGGCATACCGGAGAAAGTCCAAACTTATTAACACCAGATTAAACTTCCTATAAATCTGCAAGACATGATTTGCAAGTCCAGCATCTGGAGATATGACCTTTAAGCCAAGCAACGCTACAACATATAGGAAAACAGAATCTGTTAAAAGAGACACTTGTTAAGATTACTCATCCTTCTAGACATGGTAAGCAGCAGCATTTTGAGCTCTGCAATTCGAAATTCATTGCTGAGACGTTCCACGAGTGCATCCAATCGGCCAGAGAAAACCCAAGATGCAAAGCAACAACAGGAAAAGAAAACAACACAACAACAAAACAAGAAAGACCCCTGAACCTGGAATCTGCACATGTAGTAATCATCGCCATAGGCGGCCCTGTAGCCGTCGAGGGGCTTCATCCCGGGGTTCCGGGGCATCCACGGCACGCTGAGGATGACCAGAGCCTTGACCCGGTCGGGCCGGAGCAGGCACAGGTACCACGCCATCAGGGCCCCCCAGTCGTGGGCCACCACGAACGCCTTCTCCTCCCCCTCCGCATCCAGGAGACCCACCAGGTCGCCCACCACGTGGAGGGCCGTGTAGGCGTCCGCCGCCGCCGGGGCGTCGGAGTCGCCGTAGCCGCGGAGGTCGGGGGCGACGGCGCGGAAGCCGAGCGCGGCGAGGCCGAGGATCTGGTGGCGCCACGAGTACCAGAGCTCCGGGAAGCCGTGGATGAGGAGGACGAGCGGGCCCTCGCCGCTCTCCGCCACGTGGAGGTTCACGCCGTTGACCTTCACCGTGCGGTGCTTGATGGTCTCCATCTTCTTTCTTTGGGACTCTGCCTGAGTGAAAGTTCGCTGCTGCAGAGGGCGTGTTCCTCGGATTCTGCGATTGATGATGATAATGATGATACGAGGAGAGAGAGAGTGAGATAGAGATTATGTAGCTCCCACACAGTGTTGTGCAAACTCGCGGATGGGACAATTAAATAAATATTTTTATTTTTAATTAATTTAATTTAAATTTATAAATAAATAATTAAAAAAAAATTATAATAAATTTATATTAATAATATTAACAAATCAATTCATTTATAATTCGAAAGATATATTCATAATTAATGCGAAACATTTTTTTTAATTTTAACAAAAGTTATCGATAAAACTAAAAATTAATAAGAAATTAAAATCAATTTATTTAAATAAATTCATGATTTTCTACAATAACCAAAATTTATCATTATTCAAAATTTAATATTTTTATTTTTCGAAATCATTTTTTAATTTCATTTATTTAATTTTCCGATTACAAAAACAACCCCCAAAATTCACCCCTTCTTTCGTTTGTCCTTTTCCCTCCATCCCCACATTTATTTTACTTTTTTCCCTCCCCCACTTGACAGTGACAGGTGAGCTGTCACTTCCCACCCCCTCTCTCATGCTACCAGACCTCCTTTCTTATTTTTTTTTGGATTTCTTTATGAAAAACCCTAGTGAACCGCCGAGCCCTCCTTTTCCTATCATCCTTGCCGCGCCGCACGACCCCTTCCCTCCTCTCCTCTTCCTCTCGTCGCCGATCCATCGCAACAGTGGCGGCCCTCACCTCTCTCTGGCAGTTTCTCGCCGTCGCGGTGGTCCATTCGTGGTTTCGTCTGGCCGGCGGGAGTTTACCTTCTCTCTTCTTTCTCTCTGTTCGGCTCTTTCTCTAGCTGTCTCACGCCATCGCGGTGGTCCGTTCGTGGCTTTGTCTCACCGGTGCTCGCGTCCTCTGCTCCATCTCGCCGGTGCTCGTGACCTCTGCTCCCTCGCCCTCCCTCGCCTCCACCCTCCATCAGTCTTTCGGACACGCGTCGACACGCGTGTCGATAAAAGTTGACCGCGTGTCTAACCGTGTCCGACACTTACTACTATTGAAACTAAATTGTCCCTATCCTAAATCTCATTGAAAATGTGAAAATTTAAGTCCCCATCTTTCCCTTTTATGTTGAAAAAATGGATATTAGAACAAGCCTAGTGATTCAATTAATTTATTTGAATAACTCAAACTTTAATTAAATTTACAATCTCATTATTTATTGAGATATTTGAACTTTTATATATTTTCAATTTAAATTTTAAATTATATGAAAATATTTAATATTATTATTCCATTAATTTAAGTTCAAAAACAATATTATATATTTTCATTTAATCTAAAAATTAGATTATATAAATTAATAATTTATAGACAATATTGCATATTGAATTAAAATTTAAGAATTCTTATTAAATGATATTACATATTGAATCAAATTTTAAAAATTATCTATGTAATTATCTTTTCCTTTTTCATAAAAAAATTTTCTTTATATTTTTGTTTATTTTTTTGCAATTTCATAAAATGATTTGACTTTTTAAAGTTGTAAAAAAAAAATTCTTAACATCGAGGAAATTTTTTTTGATTTTATAGTGTGGAGATGCTTCATAGGGTTTGGCGAAGGGGCACTGACAAAAGGGTTTGGCTCTTGTACCGGTGTTCTAGAAGCCCATTTAGCTAATTCTATGGGCAGCGATGGCGGTACTGGCTACCTAACCCGGTTTGTAAAATTCGAGGTGCTACTTTGAGGACTTCCAAGTTTTGCCATCTTAGGTAAAACTCCCAAGAAAAGTATTGATAAAACTGAATTTGACTAAACCCAAAATTTGGCTTTGCTAAAGTTTCTTCCTTTTTTTCCCCTAGTTTTAGAAATTAAGTCTGGCAGATTCTTTCGGCAAAATTTACTTGCTTCGAGTTCTTTAAAATTCTTGACTTATCTCATTATCAAAATATCGATTAGCAAAAGAAATTGATGTTTAATGATGGAAGATAATGTGTTTTGAGGATTTCTTTTTGTAAGGGAACAAACAAGTGGAATATGTTTCCTAAGCTGCATAAATTCTTCTGATGGGTTTGAAGACTACAAGTGTATTTTGGATTGTTTTCGTAGACTTTTTTTTTTATTGGGCAAGTCAAGTCATGCATAATAAAAAAATACGTCGTTCGGCCTAGGGTTTATTATGCTTAATTTGCCTGGATTACAAATTCATATCGAGGAATAATACAGCGAAAACGTTTCTAAAGAGCAATATCCCTTAAAAATTGCACCACCATTCAATTCGGGTGATTCCCTTTCAACTAATTTGTCCAAAAATAAGCTCTACAAGTGAAACACCAGTCTCTAATTGAGATTCTGGGAGAGAATCTTGGACATGTATAAAACACGTGACCATCATTCTCCCATAGCTGAAATGCAGGAGTCAGCTTCCCCTCCAAAAAGACATTCGTGAACAATTACTTGGTTTGCCTCCGTTCAAACCGCCATCAACTTAGGACTGTAAGGCACTCCGGTGGCGGTGATCCACGCATCATCGCCCTTGAAGAAGGCCTTCGGCGTGAAGTCGACGATGTGCTGCGCAGTCATGCTCTTGATCCCGCGCCACTTCGCTCTCCCCGTCGTCGCCGAGCCGGCCCCTCTGTTCCCGTACTCCGCATAGAAGCACGTGTTGAGCGCGAAGTTGCCCATCCATGCCAACCACCCCTGCGGCTGGATCAGGTCGTCGATCTGGGACTGCATGATGATCGTCCTCGAGTAGTCCTTCCACGGGCGGCCGAGGTACGCCTTGTTGGTGTTGCGCAGGGGGTAGTAGGCGGGGTCGGCCGAGATGGTGCAGTTCTGGAGGACGATGGCTGAGGCGGAGCGGCGCTCGCTGCGTCCCGACGCGGTTACAATGCACTGCTGGTTCTCAAGGGGCTTCTTCACGAACATTTGGCAGTTCTGAAAGACGGCGAGCGCGTCGCCGAAGATGAAGTCGATGGTGCCGGAGATGGTGCAGTCGCGGTAGAACTGGCGGTGGGCGTGCGCGTAGAGGGTGTCCTGGAAGGCGTCCATGTGGCAGTTGTAAATTACGGACATGTCGGACTGGACGCGTAGCGCCACGGCCTGGTGCTTCTCGGCGCCTGCCGAGTTCTCGAACTTGATGTCCTTGGCTATGAAGTAGCTTCCTATGGCAGCTGAAACATAAATTGACATGGTTTATCAGCCCTTGTCTAGTAGACTAAATTAATGAAGAATTTAAGTGAAAATGTCAAATGGTATTTACTGAATGTTGCGGTGTTGCAGGTTTGGACTCCATCGACATAGTTCAAGCTCCCGGTGATCACAGTCTTCGTCGGGCCGTCGCCGATAATCATGACATTGGTCGTCTTCTTGTCTACCAGTACTTTCTCTTTGTACACTCCTTCCTTGATGTATATGACGAAGGTCTTGTTGTTCTTCTTAGGAACCTCGTTCAGAGCCTCACGGATGGTCTTGTACTTGCCGCTTCCGTCCTGGGCCACAACCACGTCGGGCTTGATGTCCTTAGGTGCAGCAGCGAGGAGTTTGCGTCGCCCCTCGTTGACCCACGACGGGAACTCGGGGATGCCGTCCTGCTCCTCGGTCAGGAGGCGCCGGCTCACGTCGGGGATGTTGAGTGAACCCAGCAGCGAGGAGATCTCGGTGACCATGGCGAGGCCGTTGCTGGTGAGCTCCCTGGAGCCCTTCAGAATTTGCTTCATCTTCTTCGCAGCTGCACCAGTCGTGTTCTCGAAGCCATCGAGGCAGCTCTCCTGGAATGTGATGGCCCCGCTGAGCCAGACGTGCAGGTCGGCCATGTACTTGTCGAGATTGCTCACATCGAACGCACCCAGCCTTTCGAAGGAACTCTGGAGGTCGTCGATCGAGTACTCCAGGAGGTGCTGGCACGTCTCAAGGGCCTGCTTGGATCTCGGGTCCTTTGCGAGATCCTTCACGACGGTGGAGTTCTCGATTGCTGCCTTGACCTGGTTGATCGCTACTTGGAAGCCCGTCCGGATGAGGTCTTTGGGGTCGGTGCTGTTCCCGCCCGCTGCGGAAAGGCTCTTCACGCAGGTTTCTCGGTAGTCGGTGGGTTCGCATATGGATTGAATTGATTTCATCGAGGTCGATGCCCCGCTGCCGGTACCAGCACTGGACTGGCTGGACCCGCTGCTTCTGCTGCCGACGCTGACGGCCACGCCGATCACCACGGCCACGACAAATACTATGCCGACCCCACCGATGGCATATGCCGTGCGCTTTCCTCGCCCTGTTGGGCTGGAGAAGAGTTCGTATCTGCTCATGTTTTCTTCCCTCCCAACACTTTCGTTCCCTTAAAAGTAAACAAACTAATGGAATGATCGCAGAATCGAGGACTTTCGGGAATTAGCTATGAAACAGATGAAAGTCAATGGAGTTCTAGGGACTCTCTTCTTCATCCGTCAGGATCTCGGATCCTCCTATGGCTCTCTGGTTTTAATAGGTTACGGGCAGAGACGGTGGATATTTGGAATGTGAGGAAGGGAAAGAGGAGACAGAAATGGAAAGAAGCATAGGAAATGACAGTTATTTCTGTTGGGGAACCTTAGGTGACATTTGATTTCCGAGATAGAAGAGACGGTTGTTCTTGTTTTCCTGTTTGCTACTTTGCTAAAATGGATAGTGCTATCGGGGGTCCTCTTTGTTTGAGCTAACTTTATATAGCGTTTAATTCCTATCATTGAACTTACGGTGTCAAATTGACATGCTGCAAACGAAGGCCACTTGCCAATTATATCTCCATGTGATGGGTTCATCCATTACAATCTCATTTGCTGGAGAAAAAAAGCATTGTATGTATAGACTTACATAGATTATAGCATAACCATAGCTGAGTACGGCGCGTAGAATGTATGGAATGATATGATTTTTTTTTTTTTTTTTTTTTTTTTTTTGAGTGACATAAGCATCGATATTGTGGGTTCTTACATGAAATAGAATGAAAAATTCTCATGATTCAGAAATCGATTGTCGCAAAGCTAGATTCCCATGTTTACATCTATTTGTACTTGGTTGGAACACCACCAAGCCTATGCCATGGAGTCAAATCAGATTACTCTGTTAATAGTCTAATTAGCAAGACACAGGCCCGTGGCTTTGGGCATAACCTCAGAGAATGGGCAAGTGCAATAAATCGAACCAACGCCTGGAGATCTAAGAAAACGAGCACGCTATCGCTCGAGCAAACCCTTTATATTTCGTTTACTCATTATCCTCTTTTGGTTTCCATCCCAAGGCGTCTCTGGCATGATCTCTAGCATCTCATTAGCTTATAAGACTACTTATAAAGAAGCATTAATATCATTTCAAGGGGATTGGCCATTGGTACACAGGTTAAGTGTATTCAGCACAATAATCACCATTTTGGTACAAGAAACGGTTCTTGTCTATGATTGTGTAAATCAACAATAATGGAGGTGACCGGTGTAAAAAGATGATCATATAGCTTCACTTACGTTACATCTAAAAAATTTCCAGAAGGAAAAGATAGCTGACCACTTCATGCTGTAAGACTCAATTGTGTTATTGAAAGGAAAACAGGAGAAGAAATTACTTATTCTGGCGTTACCAGCATTGTCTTTTACAATATGTTCTGCCAGCCTTATTAAAGGATATTAACCATTTTCTTCCCTGATTATTCTCAAGCTTTTATTAACAACGTAAGATTAATGATTGGCATGCTTCATTTCAGAGTATTCTAACCTCAAATCTCTTCCTCATGAAGGCAAACGTGCTCTGCTTCGGCTTTTCTCCAGGATTTCCTTAGAGTTTTGCCCTCTGAAGTTCTAATTTGGCAATTGTGCCCAAATGTACTTCATCCGGACCATCCGCAATTCTTAGAGTTCTTGCCGTGGCCCAGAGATGTGATAGGACAGTGTCTGAAGATAATCCGGCTCCGCCATGCACTTGCATAGCCATGTCAAGCACCTTCAGTGCCATGTTGGGAGCTGCTACCTGCTCCATATGGCAAACAAACAATTCAGGACCAATGGATGATGATTATCAACAATCAGTTCCTTGTTCAAAGGTTTCAATTACCTTGGCCATCGCAATGGTTCCGCGGGCCTTCTTGTTCCCAAGCCGATCAAGCTGGTCAGCTGCCTCGAGAATTAGCAGTCTAGTTCTTTCCAGTTCTATCCGACACTTAACAATGCAAATGACATCATCAGTATCAATCTCTAAATGCCACGAAAAAAAAGAATTGTTCATTTTGACCAGGTAAAACAGTTAATTTATATGTTGATTCTAATACAATTCTAATTCTGTTTCAAAAATAATATCCTCATCTACATAATCAAATAATCTTATCTGTTGAGTCATTGGAAACGTTTTAACTTTTCACTAGACATTCATCTGACATGGCTTCTAAGTTCACTACCTCATCTACTTCAATCATCTAGCAATCAGAGATATACCAAGTAAAAGGACTTTGCCCTAAGCATGGGCTAAGGTTCATGATTTATCTACTAATCAAATGGTTTACATTCAATCTTCAGGCCAATCTTCCATGTAATCTTCTTTCGCTTAAAAAGGAATGGCTTCTTTAAGTTTTTTTTTTTTTTTTTCTGACTATATCCCCATAAATTACCTTAGCCATATCTGACAAGAACGATCCTTGCTCTGCGATCAACTTCCCAAATACTTTCCTTTCAAGGGCCCTTTGAGCCATCATCCACATGCCACGTTCAGCTGCACCAATCAATCTCATACAGTGGTGCAATCTTCCAGGACCAAGCCTACCCTGCCAGATTTAGGGAACTATTAAAATCAGCAATTCACCATATCCAGAGATGACAATCATTAATCTTGATATTAATGGCACTACCTCTGTAAAATCAAGAAAAAAAAAAAAATAAAAACTGGGAATCCAATCAACATATGTACCTCATCCTCAGGAAAAATGTTGTCTATGTCATCTTACCCCCCCCCCCAAAAAAAAAAAAACGAATAGAAAAACACCCCTCAATCCCAAAATAAAATTCATTACAAAATGAACAATCAGACATCTCCCCAAGTGAAGTATCTCTCTCCCTGGTATAGAGCCAGAAAAATCAATTTTCCCAGGAACTAAGTCAGGTGACTTCAAATAATTTTAGGAGTGTACGTAGTCATTAGTCACCTGAGACATAAAGTTACCAGGAAATGAAAACTTAATACCCCTACCTGTGCAATTTCAAAACCACGACCTTCGCCCAGAAGGATATTCTTTGCTGGTACACATACATTCTCAAATGATATTTCTGCATGTCCATGAGGAGCATCATCAAATCCAAAAACCATGAGTGGTCTTTCTACATGAACACCTGGAGACTCCATATCCACTAAAATCATTGATTGCTGCTTGTGCTTGGCAGCAGAAAAATCAGTTTTCCCCTGACAATCAACATCACAATTTGTTTGTAAAAATCGATCTCAAATCCAACTCAAAACAGCAATTATGCGGATGAGCTCACCATTACTATAAGAATTCTGCATCTCGGATCCATGGCCCCACTTGTCCACCACTTCTTACCATTGATGATGTATGAATCTCCTAATCTTCAAAAAGAGAGCGTGCAGACAGGGACAGTCAATTTCTTCTTATGGTTTTCTTCATTGGGGAGGGGAGTTAAGGAGAATCCAACAATGACATCAAAGTGTGGGAGACACTTAACCAATCAGGTGAGGCATACTTCAAATATATTTTGGCATGAAAAGCACAACACCAACAAAAGATTTAAAATCAAGCTCTATGTTTTTCATCACCAACGATCTATCCAGGATATGCTCTGTCAACCTACCTTCGGATGGAGCATTCTATATTGGTTGCATCAGAAGATGCAACTTGTGGTTCTGTCATTGCAAATCCTGACCGGATTTTCCCCTCAAGCAAAGGAATAAGCCATTCATTTAGTTGATCTTTATTTCCATACCGCAGCAATACCTGATTTAAATGGAAAAGCATTGTGACTATCAGATTTATACTACACAAAGACATTACAAAACAAGAGTGGCATAAAAACTAAATATCAAATATTTACACATATCAAAATATCCATGGTGCGAAATAGCTAAAATGGCAGGTGAAGCACACTGAGAGAACACATGAGCTACAGATGGCAGATTCCCAAATGTGCTTCCCCCCCCCCCCCCCCTTTCCTTCCTTCCTTCCTTCCTTCCTTCTAGAACCAAAACATGTATTTAAACTTCCACATCTATGTGCACCATTGCCCGACAAATCCACATCCCTACTTAAGTCCCATATAGATAAGTCCATTTCAACCAGAGATTAGAAAAGGATAATTTCAAACTCGATCACGAGATAAGGGCAGTGAAGGAAGAGCAATTGGTTCATTGCCTAAATAATCAATACATATCTTACCTCCATATTTCCAGTATCCGGTGCACCGCAATTAAAAATCTGTGGAGCCCAAACAGAACGGCCCATAATCTCACAAAGGTAGCCATACTCAAGGTTAGAGAGGCCTGCTCCTAACAACTGATCATATGCCTCATTGCTGAATGCATAACTTTTCCCTTTAGAAATTAGTTCCCTTGCTCTAGCAGCACTATCGAGCTGCATATATGATAATAGGGAACAAGGGTCAGACAGCTTATATAGCTATGCTTTAAGTAAGAAGACTTCGGGTTCGGCAATTGGGGAAGTTTTTGGGGACATGCAAAGACTTTAGGTTAAAAAGCTTTTTCAAAATGCAAATAGTGTTTGATAAAGTGTAATTGAAAAGTGCCATGAGCTTTGGTTTAAATGCTATTTGGAAAAAAGTTTTGAAATTCGATTTGTGACCGCTAGACATCGGTGAGCCACAGCTGGTCAGATCTGGCACCAAAGCAGTCGCCCCAAGTCATGCGACCTCACCCAGCCCTTGTCAAGGGCTGCTTCAGGTCACACAACCTCAGCTTAATGAGGGCCACCTAAGGTCGCGCAACCTTAGGCAAGGCTCACTAGCAACATCGCATGAGGCTGCTAGTGTAAATGGTGAGGGTAAAATCGGAATTTCAAAAGTTTAGTGAGAGCAAAGTTGGAAAAAAAATGAATTAGCATTCTGGAAATTCTCAATGATCAAAACTGCATGGAACTTCCATTTTGCTAAGGGCCTGGAGGACTTTGAAAATGCAATGCATCTCCCAGAAGCTCTTCAAAAAAGCTGCTGAACACTTGCATTTGCCCCCAAAGCCCATTTCCAAAGCCGAACCAGACGCCTTCCTACGGGACATCACTCTCAGTAAAAGAGCAAAAGAAGTCTACTAAATACTCATACTCATACAGGTATCCACAGGTTCCACAAGCCTTCTCTTTTTGCCAGCTCTTTCAATCTCTCCTCCTCAGGATGAACAGTCCATCGTGAATTAGATTGAGCAAGTTTGTAAAATTCATTTTCCATGGGGTATATGCGATCTTCCATAAATTTGATCAGCTTGTTTCTCAAGTTCAAGACCTTTTCATTAGGGACAAACCGCCCTCCCTCCAATGAGAAGCTTCCTTCTCCACCATAATTAGCAGGTGTGAAGGAACTGAGAAATCTTGGAGCTGGAAAGTAAAAAGTAAAGGACAGATGGATAAATATGAAGGTCCAAATTTGGGTAAGGAGACAATAAGGCCAGCAAAAACCAAGAGAAACCAAAATTAGGAGACAGGTAAAAGAATATACTAAGCTAATCAAGGTCCAGTATTTATAGCACAGAATCACAATATGATGCAAGATGCTCAAATCGAATAATGAGACCAAACACTCGGTCAACCATTATGATTGAAAAGTTCCGTGGTTGGTTGTAGTAAGCTTTTTAGCATCATTGGCCATGTTTGATCAATACATTCACTTAGGGGACAAAATTTGCAACGTGAGGTTGTGACCCAAGTGGGAGCAGGCATCTTGAAGTGAGGCCACCAAAACATTTCTGCATAAATTATCCTAAGCATAACCACCCTCTTTCCAAAAGTTGCCTTCATCAATCTGATGATAAACTACATCACATAAAAATCTTTTTAACTTTATCAAGCGATAAAGACACTTGGATGTGTTTCTAACACATGCATAAACTCTACTAGTTAATCTTAGATCACCATGTAAGTGCACTGACAGCTTTGACCAGTTGATTAAAATATCCAAACTTCTGGGGCTTCTCTCACTTTGACTCCTGTCATTTCATAATTCTTAATTTACTCCTAGAGTTAATTTAACAGTTAAAGCAACCCAGTAGCTTAACAGAAGAATGATCTTGACCACGTGCTGTGCACTTATTCCAACCACGGGTTCGGCCAAGCTTCAGAATTTATTATAAATTTCCTTCCAATACTCTACCATCTGAAGCACCTGTAATGTCATTTCATGTTAGAATAGATAATATCCGTAAAGCTCTTTAGGGGGTTCCACTACTCAAACTCTTTTATCTTGATAGTTTATTGATGTGCATTACTCATACCGTTGATTACTACATCTAAGTAAAACATTTTCCCATGACCCATTTTCATTCTATCTTCCTTACAAAGGATCCAGTGAACTGAGCACGCACCTCAGCATCGAGGTGTTGTGTGATTGAATTGGCTAGTCTACTACTCATGACCAAGGATAATACACGCCGCACGCTTTGAACTAGGCCAACAGCCAGAATTCATGACACCCGTCATGGTAGATTTAATACCATGTGATTTATCCAGCTAGTTTGATACATTCAATTTTCTTTCCCGCGCACCTTACTACTTAGGTTTGAGTACTGTCTTGAGATTGGATATGCCTTATGGGACGTTAATGACATGCTAAAAGTATATAAACTGGTGGTGTGAAATTTAAGAAAATATACATAGTGCTGTACTTAGCTAAAGAAATATAAGAAGGTTTATCTACCAGGTGGAGGGTGCTCAGGAAGCACAGATTTCCTTTCAATGAAGGCCCATGCAGAATCTATTAGGTCATTAGCTATTTGACCCGTGTGTTGTGCACGTTCACCTCCTGCGGCATTGCCCTACATCATCATATGCAAGTCCATCATACATAAAGAAAACAATGGCCATGGAGCCACAGAGTTTTTAGAAGTACCATGATCCATCTACTGTAGATTCCAGTGTATATTGATGCACCACGAAACAATGAAAAGGCCATGTAGAACTTCCAAGCAGCAGCAGGCCATGATTTGTCCTTCCATGCAAATTTCAAAAGCATAGTAGTCAGTCATCTAATTGAGCACACATCAGAATGAATGCCCAAATAAACACCAAAGTTTAATCTTTCTTATGTACTCTTTTTTTATGGCATTCAATGTATAGGGCCTCAGCTCTTAGAGCACTGGACTAATCCAATCATACCACTGGGTAGCTCAGTTAGAATTGCCCTTGCTTGGACTCAAACATATACATAACCAAGCAAAAAGATTTCGGAATACCAAATTTTGGGTGAATCAAGGTAAGCATACTAAACCAAGGCCCAAGGCCCAAGGCTTGTAGCATTCTAAATTAGATATACTTCACAATTGCTAATGCCAGTAATACCAACAGAAAAAGAAAACTGTGGGCTAAACCAGATTGGCCTTGCCCTGGAGTGATATTTCACTCAGTTAAATCCAACCCAAGAATTCAGCATAAGGTATCATTCTCTGCAATCAAGGGCGAAGAGTGCTGCCGCACAGGTGCCACAGTTAAATTTGCAATAGTGTACTTAAATCATCTACAGCTTGAAGAGAGTTCTCTTAAAAAAAAGGTATTCTCAAAATGTACCAATATGTGCAAAAGAATCATCAGTCATATAAAAAGTACACTACCAATCAAAAACATAAAAAATGAAGGTATACTTACAGATGCTGAGCAGTATTCAGCCAGATATTCAGCCATGGATGGAATACCTTCTGGAATTCCAGAAAGCTCAAAACCTTGACCTGCACGGGCTTTATCCAACCTAAACTCAATAACGTAAGGCTGCAAAAAGATTTAAAAATCAACAGTTAACTGCGACAGCACAAATGGAGTACTTATTCCAGCTTAGTCTCATGCTTAAATATTAGAAAGGAAAACGCCAATCTGGATGACAAAGATTCTGCCCAAGAAAATAAAACAAATGGAAAAAAGTTCTTTTTATGCAAGGAAATGAACTTGGAACTTGAATATAAGTACCAAGCAGCAGTATGCAACATCGCACATCTGGTTTCCAAGTGTAGACAGTTCCCAGTCAAGAATACCGATAACTCGATCCTGCACAAATAGAATCTAATGAGATTAACGTCTTTGGCATCACAATTTTCGTTTCACTCAACCAACATGTCACCATCGAAACAATGAGAAAAACTCAATTCCAACATGTTATGCAAAAGAACTGCCAATAATAAAGCAAGCACATTGAGTTGCCAAAGTGCTCGTATCTTTCCTTATCATAAAAACGATCTTAAACAAATATTTTTTCCAATACCAGACCTCCACGGGATGGAAAATAAGATTGTCGAGACGAAAGTCTCCATGAACTATGCCTGCTGTAGCTCCCGAAGAATCTTCTTGAGGAATATGCTGACGAAGCCAATCGATCAGCTCAAACATTTTTGGATTTCTCTCAGGCTTACCCTCTGCAGTTGATGCGATATACTGCTTAGCCCATCTCTCTACCTAAATCATGTATCCAAACGGACATGGCCATCAAATCGCACAATATGAGGTTCTATATAAGATTTCGACAGCAAGAGCTTTACAATTCCCAAGAGGACTTAGGATCCCCATTGTCTCATCAATCACAATGTTTAGGAGAAAGTAAGAATTCACTTGCATACCTGTCGCTTACAATAATTATCCTTCCGTCCAAACTTTTCTAGGCCAATAGCATCTACAGTAGCAGAATGTAAAGATGCCAAAGCTTTCGCAGTTGCCCCATATATTACCCTTCTCCTACCTGGCGTGACACCCTGGTATAAAGTGAAAAAGAAAATTAGATACCTGCATCAAACTTTTCATAAATAACAATGTGAGAGCCAGGCACTAACTAGGGGTGCAGTAAAATTGTAGTGCAGGCCGAAAGATCATACCGGCAGCCTGGGGTCTATGAATATACGTCCTTCCAGGTACTCCATGATGTAAAATGCTGTCCCGATCACGGTGGGATCAGTACATAAGCAGAATACTTTAGGAACTGGGACCTTCGTGCGCGAACCAAAGCTAGGAGTACCTGTCACAAATGGGAACCAGAGTACTATAATTACAATAAGTCTAATCCATGACCGCAGCTAAGTAATATCATCAGCAATCCGCTAGTCCAAAGAGTCAAAAACACACCGTTCACATACTTCCGGTCAGACTGTCAATCAAATTACCATTTTCCTTACAGACAGAGACTGCGAATCGTGGTGACTGCGGTAATCAGAACGTCCCCCACCAATTAGCCGATCAGCGGGAGAGAAATTACCGAGATAAAGCACATTCACACAAAGTATTTCACCTGAAACTCTCTCTCGACGGCGTGGGCGGATTGCAGCAACACCCCCGGCGGCTTCTTCCGCATGACGTAACGCCGCAGCTCGCCCCCGCTCCCGACCTCCATGAGGAACGTCGGGTTCGACTGGCCGTGCCCGAACTGCAAAAAAAAAAAGGTGGACGGGGAGAGAGGAAGCCGGGGACGTTCGCCGATGCCCACAAGCACCATTCCTCATTGGTCAAAGGCGCGAGCGAGGTGAATCGAAATCGAAGAGGCGGAAGACTCGACGGCGGACCGGACCTGAGAGACGGCGAAGGTGGACGGGGAGAGAGGGAAGCCGGGGACGTTCGCCGATGCGTAGCGGCGGAGGGCGTCGAGGTCAAGCTGGTGAGCCGAGTCGACTCGCTGCAGAAGATCGCTGGTTCGACTCGCCATCTCGCTCTCGCCCTGCGATCGCTGGTTTGGGATTGAATTCGGTTTTTCGAACGGCCTTCGCACCAAGTGACGAAGTTTAAGAGACGAGAACAAATTGTTAAGAAATGCGAGAGAGGAGAAGACAGAGAGAGGGAGGCGACAGATGGGAAGGCGGCAATAACTATCTCGTTGAAAGCATCGAAACACGACGATGCTTTGCCGCCTGGGAGACGATCGATTTGACTTTCGGCCGGAAATTCAATAATTTCAGAAAATCTCCCTATTTGGGATTATATTACTTAATATATAATCTCATCTCAGAGTTTTTATTTATTCATTTGATCTATGAATTATTGATAAATATCCAATCTAATCGCGATTATTTGAAAATTTATCAATTTCATCATTCCATTAATTAAAGTTAATGGAATTTGACATTTTGTCTTTTTTTCTTCTTCTTCGTCCTTGCCTGCGTTGGGCGAGCCCGACGTCGGCCCGACGTTGGCAGGGTGACCTCACCTGCGTCAGCAAGGGCCATCCTCGTCAATCTAGGGTCGCCCTTCCCTCCGCCATGGTCGACAGAGGAAGAGAAAAGAAAAAATAAAAGGAAAAACCCTCACTAACGGGGTTGAATAGAATGATTAGATTAAATATTTATTGATAGTTTATGGATCAAATTAAACAAATCGAAAAACATTGATGAAATTGCACATCGTAGAAATCCATGGATCATTTATAACATTTTTCATTTTTATTTTATCTTTAAAAAAATAAACATAAATAATTATTAACAATAAAATATATTTCATTAATTAATTAAAAATAAGCGATTGTTATCAGAAGGCGTGAAACAAATGAAATCTTAACTCGGCTCGCCGGAGTTGCGAGAGAGATGTCGCTCTTGCCCTCGGGAATGGGGAGGCGGGGATTGACGGATATTTCTAAGTTGTGACGTGGAGGATAGGATACATGCTTCCGGTCTCGAAGGATCAATTGCCCACGGTCGTCATGTGGATAGATGATAGCCTAGAGAGACGGGGAGGCGGGGATTGACGGATATTTCCAAGTTGTGACGTGGAGGATATACATGCTTCCGATCTCGAAGGATCAATTCCGGTCTCATGTGATAGATGATCAATCGTCCAATACGGCACGCCAAACATTATTGTATCTGTCAACCTGTGAATAGATGATTGCCTATATGGAAGAGAGTCGGCCAATACGGCACGCTTCTTAAACATTATTGTATTTGTCAACCTAACCTTTGCGATTTGCTAAAATACTAATGCAAACTAATTGAGGCTTTTCCTCTCAGGGGTACTCTATTTTAAAATTCTAGAATAAATATGATTTAATTCTCGACAAAAAATGCTCAAAAACATGGTTTTAATAACTGAGTATCTTTGAATTTATATAACCGTGGGTTTGGTTCAACTTCGGTTTTGGGTTTTAGCATAATGCACGTGCTGAAAGCCAAAAACCCTTTGGAGAAACATATATAACCTTTTGGTAAAGACTCTTTATAAAGTGATTTCAAGTTCAAGAGTAGTATTTGGTAAAAAAAAAAAAAACTTTTGCAAAGGATTTTAACTGTATTTTTTATATTATTCATTAAAAAAACTTAAACCGTTCACCAAAATCGTCGAAGAGGGCCATTGGTGAGTTAGATCTGGTGGCAACGGCCATCAGCTAAGGTCCCCCGACGATGAGGGTCGTGCAACCCTCACCAGCCGCCCTCATGCAAAGAAGATCAACAATTGGTAATGGTGCTGTAGATATCGATCTGTCCAAAGCTGCTATAGGTGTAGTTGCAGGATTGCACATGGTGAGCTATCTGCAGATTGTGTGGATGCGGCATAGGCCTGTGCTTTTTGTGAAGCGTTAGAGAGAGCTCGAAAGGGCCAGTCCTTAGCTTGTAATGGGAGGGCTTTGCCTTGGATTTTTGCATGCAAGATGCAGAAATTCTTTCAACTCGGTCCAGTGGAATCTTATGGGTAGACAAGCTAATGTACCTGCTGACTGGGGAGCTACCAGAGACAGAAGGGGCTGTGTCCTGGGGATTGAGGCTGTTCATCTCCCGTTCCCTCTTAGATGCAATTTTGATTTCTGAGTGGAGCACTTGACATCCATTGTTTTGTACTAAGCTATGTTTGAAACTCTGCTACTGAACGAAAGAATGTGTTCTTGCAGGCCGAAAAGGGAAAAACCTGGCGGCAATATGTCAGTTCACCATGTTTAATCGAGCTAATAGTGTTGCCATTCTGAAGGAAAAGGATCTATATATACCAAAAAAAAATGGAAAAGTTGCACAAAAGTCGCACAAACAGTGTTTTGCGAGAAGTCCATGGAGCCCCAAATGTGGCAAAGTGCTGTGAGTCCGGGGCCGTTCAACACTCCAACTGCTCTCCATCGAGGTGTGACCGGCTTTCTGGTTCCAGTGCTAAAATCTTCCTTAAGGATCACAAAAATATCTGCCACTTAGGTTGTAATTAGTAAGTTAGACATGAAAAATGGACCGTCTTTCTGTACAGCACTAGTACCAACAACAAATAGCGGGTCTACATAGACAGGTCAGTTTCCGTGGATTCAGACAAGATCATCGACTTACAATGCCTAAATTTCACAAAAGGAAGTAAAGACACAGGGCAGCTGGAATTTACTAGCAGGATATACAGGAAGCTTTTTGAAATATGGACAGTTTCAAGTTTTAAGGGGGCCAACCTTTCCAGCTGCGAAGAATGGTGAGTTCTACCCCAAATGTCAGTGTGCATAGTCCTCATCAACTGCCAGCAGCATTGATTTCACCTGCAACAAATGTCCATGACATATATCGGTAAAGCACATTGTAGAGCATTGAATAAAGTGCTCCTTCTCTAGAGGAGGAAGAGCAAGATTCATTTCACTTGTGAGAGCATGAGATGAAAAAGAAAAGCAAAAAGAAACAAAACCTGCAATTGCAGATGCTTTTGCGACATTGCATTCGCGCAAATTATTTTTCCTCAGATAGGAGAATCCCAACACCTCACACAAAATCTACACCAGAGCTACCATCTATGATCTATGGACTGTCTTTTCAAATGGTTTCGTAATGTTCCATTTCTTGCCTGATGAGTGATGAGCCCATGTGCAAAGGTTTTTATTGATTGAGAAAGACATCAAATGTGCTTAGCCCCCAAAAAGAGAAAGAAAAGGTATCTGCCAGACATCGACTATCGAAATCTTCTTTCCTTCTTTTCATACTTTCCAATTTCAGTATCCGAACCACTGGGGATGCAGGATGGTACTTTGACTAACTATTTGAATCCAAAAAGTAATATCTCAGGATCAATATCATTATATATTGAGAACAATATGTGGCAAACTTTTCAGATCAGTCAGTGAGAGGTTTAATGTCTTCAAAGCAAAGACCGTTCTCCCATTTCAAAAAGGACTTCATTTTAGTTCCAAAAAAGGCTGAAACTAATCCACTGAGCTCACCATGGAGGTGAAGAAACTGGAGTTTCAGCCAAAGATTCAGTCCAACAACACTATTAACTGTTTTTACAGATTAATTTGAATCCTTTTCAAGTAATGAGAACTTATTTAACTCTGTGCGACTGAAGTAAAGAGTGTCAGTTCACAGAGATGACTGACCAACTCTCGGAACTTGAGAATGTAAAACATCTCCAGATAACGCCGTATCTATCTCCTTTCGAGCTTGGACACATGCTTCCAGAAGCCATATACACCGACCAATGTCAGCAGCCTCTCGGAATACATCTTCCACATGTATCTACATGGTTTCAACTAGAAAATATGAGAAATTACAACAGGAAGATATTTTAACCTTCAGTGCATATTTCATGACAAACAAACCTTTCATGGATTTGATTCAGTGCAGAATCAGAAATTTTTTCCAGTAGCCGGGATCCTTCTGACACTGCTGAAAAAGTCGACCATAGCATCAGCGACTCTGTCGGGCTGATGTGGATTGATATGGAACCCTGATACACCATCTTCAATTATCTCAGCTGGGCCACCATGACATGTTGCAGATAGGTAGGCCACAGGTCATTGCTTCGACCACTGTGAGACCAAAGGCTTCATAGAAAGCAAGCTGAAACATGGGACAACATATCAACTAATGATCTGAAAAGAAAGCAGTTCATAACATTATAAAAAAACCCAACTTGCACGAAAGCACCTTTAGTGTCTGCAAGACACTGATATAGCTTGCCATTACAAGCCCAATTCATTTGCACAGAAATCCACCAGAACGGGCCATGCAAGTTGTACTTCTTCATAAGTTCATGCATCTTTTCAATTTCCTTCGATTCTTCCCTCTCCTGAGATTTCTTCACACCTATATAACTATCAACTGCAACGAGATTTACTGGTTCCCTGAGCTTGGTACTCTTACCATAGCATTCCACCAATCCAGTTATGTTCTTGACCCTGTCAAGTCTTGCCATGGAGAATATGATTGGCTTTGAGCGATCCATCAGCATTCCTCTTCATGGAGATGCGTGGTAACAATTAGAGTAAGTGCACTGTGCCTTCGAGGGCCATTTAGAGTTCGAGGACAATCATTCAGACATAAAAATACTTTCAAATACAGCACAAAGCTTTTGCACAAAATTCAGTTATCCACTTTTACCCAACAGAAAGTACAGTTATCTGATCGATACTATCAAAAGATTGAAATAAACTAATGCACCAGAAATTCCATCATTTACTTCTTTCCTCGCACATAAAAATATACATGCCTCAAGCAAAAAACTATCATTTTGGCCATCATGTGGTCACAATGATGGCTCTTTAGCATGTATCATCAATTGACTCTTGTTGATAACCAATCCAAAGTTACTCAGAAAATACTGACTGGTTACAGGGTTGCTGCATCCATCTCTACATCTCGTGTGCATATTCAGAGGAGCCACCTATAGATATTTATCCCTTCGCCATCAGACAACAAATAAATTCGCTCTACCTTCACACAAGATTAGATAGGCAATACAAAAGCTGGCCTATACTCACACATCAGATTCAACTGGAATGATAAAAAAACCAACCTAGGTCAAAGTGACCCGAAAATGAACAAAGTCTTGTAAGCACTAAACACTCACACATGCTTGTCGCTTTGTTTATCACTGAATAAGAGAGCTTCAATTGAATTGTGAAAAGCTGTAAGTCTCCCTTGTCTGGCTGAATAAGGAAAATATATGCTCATTTCTGCACCTGGATATACAATGTTGAATTTGGGATCGAAAACATCAATCCCGTGAATGACACGGTATAATCCAGGAAGAGTGAATGCCGTGTGGCTCTCGTACCGTCCAACATTCTTTGTGCTGAGAAGAAAAAAATTGTCAAAATACTGAAGGAGGCACCAAAATAGCACTAAAATATCAAGTATAGAGAGAATCAAGATGGGAAAATCAATCTGCCCTAAAGCATGTAAGGCAACAAACGTTTAGGCCCTTAATAAATAGCTGCATGAATCTGCTACAATCATTTTAAATAATATAATCATGTTAGATGAACACGAACATGTCAGAGCTCACCTTCCTCCAACCTCTTGATATGTGCTGGTGATAATGAAATCTGCATTGTTCATTGCAATAAGATCGGCTGTAAATTGACTGGCGAAATGATACTTGTCCTCATAATTTCTCCAGTATATGTCAGAATCTGGATACTTGGTCTTTTCAAGAGCGTGGGCAATATTGCACTAAAAGTAGATTTTATCAAAGGAATTTCAGAAGAATTTCTTCATTCTTCCTCAAATAAGCGAGGAAAAGCAGTCAAGTAAGTGAGGAGAAGCAGACATAAACAGTCAATTAGCACTAAGAGTTAGTATAATTTGTTCATAGACTAACTAAAAGCACGAAATCTAAAACAAATCACACAAAGGAACAGACCTGAGTGATTCCCAGCTTATATGATAACAGAGAAGCAACAATATTTCCATCACTGTAGTTTCCAATTATCAGATCCGGAATGCCCTGTAACTCAGCCACAATTTCATTCGATACATCCTGACACAACATGAATGTGGGACAGACGTATAATAAGAGCAAGTAAATAAGACTTTTCCTATCCTAGTAGCTCAGTCATTGAGAATTTTCCAGTCCTAATGGCTCAGTCATCCTCCTCTTTCTCTCTGTCTCCGTCTCTCTCTCTCTCTCTCACACATGGGGATAGCTTTAGTCATTCACTGGTTCATCACCATGAACTACCCTATTGGTTGCGACTGAACATTTATCAATCACTAAAATTCCACTGCATCATATGATTATTTTCTAAACCTCGTTCCATTCAACAGTATTTTTTCCATAGAGGTGGATGAGCTTATGAAGGTAATTTCTCTTCCTTGTATCTGCAGAAAAGACACATTCAAATAGGGAAAGCTTCTGCCGGTGCCAACAAATATCATCTTTGTCTCATTCAATCAGACTAAGGATGCCTGACACAGTAGTAGAGGAGGTAAAAGTTTCTAAATTTCTGATTTTTAGTGTAATTAATGAAGCAAGAGTGAAGAGACAGTATAATTCAGGCTGAACTCACATCAGCAAATGTCTCCAGGAATGGCCAGACATCAAATCTTGAAATCCATTTCCAAAGGATCCCATTCTCAGATCTAAAAGGCACCCACAAAATATGAGCGCCTTCAGTTCCACTAATTCTTTCAACTCGTTGGTTGCATGTTGTGCCTCTTGCTTCAGGAATCAGCCAGGTCACCTGATAGCAGTCGACCAAAAATTCAGGTGCAAGTTTAAGTGAAACCTCCATTCGGAAAAAAAATAAAAATAAATAAACAATCAGACAGACTTACAACAATGTTTTTGGCATTACATCTAACCCTTGCTTCTTAATATGAAGAAGCATCTCCTTCTCAAGTGCATGCACTTGATCAAGCATGTAAACGACCTGTGAACATATTGGAGCCATTGCAACTGGACATATCACGATCCATTGTAGTTTGGACTAACTATCGTGCTGTGATCTGGATAACCTTTATAGTCCAAAGTCTACAGCTCAACAATGAAACAACCAGGATTATATTCATTGGTTTCACAGGCATAGTACCTGTTCACCAGTATCTGGCTATCCTAAAACATTTGCCTGGCCAAAGAAACCATGAGGAGACACAACCACCACATTGAACACCATCAGAATTCTTCCTAGAAATTTCTCCAAGGTAGAAGGATCAGGAGCCTGAAGAATTTCCAGGAGAAGACACATTGACTCTAACACTCTCTCTGCTGTGTGACCCCCGACCTCTCTGGAACCCCATCATCTGCAATCTAGAGAAACATTCACAAGATCAAAAGACTAAAGACTATTAATCACAAACTGACAGTCCAGTATTTACCATTGCAATGGTTTGCTTACTCAAACTCAAACTTGGAATATGGCATTGTAAAAGGGAGCATATGGAGGTATTCATCTGCCCTTGCCAAAGCCAATATAAGTTTGGATAATGATTGTATTTGTTCATTTAACACAAGAACCTGTTTTGTTTAAAGGCATGTTCCCCCATTGAGGACACAATAACAAAACTATGAAGTTAGGCATTGAAAAAAAAGTTGGGATATGTTCACAAACATATGAGGAGAAAAGCCAGAGAACTACAATTCTACCTCAGGCAGTTCTAGAATTACAGCCTCATCAACTAATATGACCATATGCATGCTCTGAAGTGTGCTTGTTAAATACGACTTGAAAAGTAATTTCTCTCCCACAGGATACTCACATGACCATCATGCCTGTGAGTGCAAAGAAAATCAAGAAGATGCTCTAGACTTTCCTCGTTATGGAACATTAATGACAAGAAATGACGGTTGAGGAACTGCACACCATTCCCAATGGAGGAAGATTGTGTTGGTCGGGGAAAAGAAGTATTGAATGGTTCAATATCAAGTTCAAGAATGTAGCTGCTGCTGCACCTGCCACAAATTTTTGAAAGTTCAGATCCAGCTTTGAATTTGTTCTAGTGTTAAAAAAATTCCTGATGATGTTGTCAGTCTAATAAATGAAGAAGCGTGTAGGGAAGACAAGTTTACCCTCCATTAACAAGTTCTTCCTTTGAACAGAAGATACTCTGCAACAGTTAGATTATCAACTTTCATTTCAAATATGTTAACGAGCACATATTCCCACACGCCAGGTCTTGAACATATTGCCAAAGTAGCAAATGGAGGCCAAACTATAGCTTCCTGCCACATGAAGTTATCAATCTATCAGTGGAAGGGTGATAACTCCATGTTGACCTACAGAACTTCTTCAGCATTTAATGCGATTCTGGTGAAAGGCGATCTGAATAGGTCCATTAGCCAGGAAAGAGGGACCATGACATTAAGCCAGTTGATCGGTTTCAGGATTGTTCAAGCTCGTGTTCCTATTAAACATTATGCATGCTAGATGCAGAAAGAAAAGGCAATTCCACAGTAGCTCTTAGTAAGCTGAAGACCCAAGTACACAAAACAGCCAATATACTTAGCCTGAACTGAGACTTTAAGCATGCCAGTGAATTCATTCTCCCAAGGATAACATAGTGAAATTTTTGAAGAAATTGAATTCACTATTTTAAGTCCATATAGTTATGACCTCCGTTGGTATCTAACATGCCAATAATCATCCTCTTGTGCATGAATTTTTGTTGCATGAACTGGGTGCACATGCATACTTCACAAACCCAAGGCAACAAGACTATCTAGAAGTTGGCTTTTGCATAAAATGAAAATGAAAGAAGACCCTTTAGGTGAAACTTGGCCGGAATTCAATCAAACAGTAACAGAAATTCACCTTTGCCGATCCTAGGACCTTTGCCAAGGGGCTATCATCGAGCTTCTCTATGCCTCGTTCTACCCTCATCATACTAGAGTACTCGTCCACGAGATGATGTGGCTGTAGTATCCCCTTCCCCTGTGAGACATGCCTGCAAGTGCACACCAAAGAAATAGGCTACGGGTTTCGCAGATTGTTCTAAGGTGATCTGACCATTGCAGAAAGTAGAGTTTCTGAAAGCCAGGTGCCCCAACTGACAACTACACATACGACAATGAAGTGATTAGAAAGAGAGAGAGACCTGGAGAGGAGAGAGAGGAGTTCATTTATATGAGCAGAGAGCGTCTCCTGGATCCCTTCCCTCATGCTCCGGGACCCTTCACTTCGTCCGACCCTAAGCGACATTTCTGTTTCCCCAGGAGTAGCAGGGAGAGAAACAGAGCAACATGAGCAGAAGACCGAGGTAGTTAGAATTAAGGTATAACCGTCAAAGTCAACTTTTTTTTTTCGTGGGTATTATCGTCTTTTCAATATTCCAGAATTTAGACCTTTTCTTTTTGAGTCGTTAACACAAGTATTCGACGGAATATATATTTGGGTCACCAACTACAAGTTTAGAGCTGTTTTTTTTTTTCTTTCTTTCTTTTTCAATTAAAATTCACCTTGAATTGATTGATAAACTTTCATCCTAGATCAAGATAAAGGTTAGCCAATTTTCACGAGGTCAAGATCGTGATTTAGAGCAAAATCTCTCCAGATTGTAGCTTTTTTTTCGATTATATATTTTTGCTAAAAGAATGATTAATATTGTGGAGTCCATTTATAATATATATATTTATACTTATGTATATTTATGTGATCTTTTTGTTGAGCTTGTTATATTAACGACGGGTGAAAGTTTATTCTTTGGGCCAATCGGATGAAATAAAAGATAACATAAGATTAGAGGGACATTGAACATGATATGAGTTATTTTTTTTAAAATAAATTATAATTGATTGTTGTAACAGTGTTTATTTTTTCACTTGCACAAAACTCAAATATATAATCTAGTATAAACCATTTGTTAAATTATATTATATTTCATATAAATCCCCCTCTTTACATAATTCTTAGTTCATATTATATATTATTGTAAAATAGAAGGACTCATTGATGGTTAGAAAATTCCTAATTAATTTTTATGTGATATAAGAAAATGGTTACTGTCATCAAAAATTTCAAATTGATATACCCATAACAAATTTATCCCAAATTATTATTTTTACCATTATAAATCTCAAACTGATGCACTTATGACAAATTTACTCTATATTAATTTTCATTATATTTTATTGTCAAATTGCTGAGTTGAATGAAGTAATAATTGACGAAGATATCGGTTTAGAGTTTTATCCTTTATTCGTCATGAGAATATTAGTTTGTGGTTTTTTTTTTAATTTAATCAAAACTAATGAGAGAAAACTTGTTATAAATATATCGAGTTTGAGGTTTTTAATAGCAAAAATATTAATTAAATTTATCATACTAATTTGGATTCTTTTGTGATAAAAAAAATATAATGTACCAATTCAAAATTATTCATGATATTAAAACCCTAAGAAAATGTGATATTAAAACCCTAAGAAAATGTGATATGTAACCAACAACCAACAACTTCCAAAAAAATCCTTAATAATAAAAGTTATGAAAATTTGTAACACTAAAACTTATTTAACCTTGTTTGAAAAGACGACAAAGTGGGTCAGAACCAATTTTTATCTCGTCGCATGACAAATTTAAAATTATTTGATTACGTATCCAGTTAACTGTTACATTAACAAATTACATGCTCAACTAGTTTTGAGCTGCAACCAAAAAAGATATTTACTGCAGTACACGAAGCCACGTTTTATGACAGCTTATTTTCACGCCTCCCAGAACCGAAAATTACCACTCTTCTTTTCTTGAAACGACTCCAAAAAGTTTTCACTCGAAACTGTTCAGCTTCCCTCTGAAACTGTTCCTCTCTTCATCACTGACGTCGTTCACTGTAAGCTCAAGCTCTCTCTCCCTCTCCCTCCCCCTTCGTCTCCCTTTCATTAATGCCTGTGCCTACCGAGTGACTCGCTGACTCGAGTTTATTGTGGTTTCTCTATTTCTTTTCCTTAGGATTTGGTTCTTGGATAGCTGCGAACTGGAGTAATCCACTCGTGAATCAACTCCATATCCCATCATCGTTCATATCATGCCTCAGTTACGTTTTTGACGTTCGGCAAATTCGAACTGCGTCTGGGTTCGAACGTGTTGGATTTTGCTCGCAGGAGTTTCGGGTCTCTGTTTGTTCATGGCTTTGCATTTTCTTATCGTGGCCATATAGTCTGTTCTTATCAGAAAAATCTTGAATTTATTTACCTACAGCGCATGAAGATAATATATATGATTATGAACATTGGAATTGAGTTGCTGATCTCTTACTTGAATTGTCGATACTTTCAGTCCAGTGATTTATATCCATGGGAAACTCAAGACGCATGATCAAACGCATTGGTTCACGCGTGGTGCAAATAAGCTGTGAGTCAGAAGGGAAGGTCGAGAAACTATGCAATGTTCACGAGCTATGCTCTAATTCAGGGACTAAAACCAAGCAGTGTCGAGAAGAGACTACAAATGTGAATGCGTCAGGTAGTACCTACCTACATGTATTGCTCTGCGGTTCTGCATCATGATGTACTGATACTGTCCAAGTATTGGTCTGGTTTGATAATGTTTGATCCTTCTTTTGATATGTAGAATTTCTTGTCTAGTAGATACCTCTAGGAAAAGGAAGCGCGGGTTTACTTGTCTGAGGGGCATATGGAATCTTCCCCCCGGGAAACGCATAGTTGTCCAGTTAGGGAAGAACATGCAGCCTATCGGAGATGAAGGAGGTTTGCTTGGGGAGTTTCTCGGGACAATTGCTAGAAATGGCGAGTTGGCACCATTGTTCACAACTTGGAAGCAAATTACCGAGGATATGAGAAACGCTATGATTCGGATTGTTGAGGTAGTTAGCTAGTGTTCATATGATATTCCATTCATGTTATAAATTAACATAACATCATTGTGAGTTTTTCTTTGTTGTAGTCCAAATTTGATTATCCTCGTATACCAGCTATGGAAAAATGGATTATTCATTCCATAAACTCTAAATGGAGAAATTGGAAAAGTGATCTAAAAGCTGCTCACTATGATAGCTCTCAGCCATTATCATATCATTTGAAGAATCTTCCAGAAAGAGTGAGAAGAGATCAATGGAAAAACCTTGTCGCTTTTTGGAGTTCAAAGGGAGGGAAGGTACGAATATTGTTCCAGATTGTTTTAATATGACCTGTTGACATTAAATAAACTTCTATTACCCGATTAGTTAATGCCAATATTTGACTAACCTTTGTTTTTTTTGTTTATTGCAGAAGCTGAGTAACATTAATAAGGCTAATAGAGCAAAACAGAAGATACGGCACACCTTAGGGAAAAAAAGTTTTGCAAGGATAACAGCAGAAAAGGTACTTTTGTGTTTCCCCTTCGTGTTTCCCTAAAGGTGATATTTACATTGTGTAATCAATAGTTTCTCTTTAGAGGAGATTGTGATATATCTTTGCGCATAAGGTAAAGATGGCCAGAGATACTTGCCACTTTTTTGACAATATGCTTGTTTTTTGCAGCAGTTGTCATAACATGGGATGTGTTCTAAGATTGTCAATGTTGTTAGCACCTGCATTGATACCTTGTTCTTCCTCCAGCTTGGGGATTTGGATTGCTAGTGACAGTACAATCATCCATAACTTACTTCGGGTTTATCTAGCTCACAAAGACCACCACCATTCATGAATAATCTATTCAGCAGCTAGACCTGTAAAGTAAACTTGAGATACAAATTTTTATAAATTTGTAAACTTGAATGCAGTTTGGCTTAATGAGAGAGATTAGAAAACAGAAAAGTACTGCAAGCCTAGTCTACCCAAGTATTAGCTATGCCATTTCACATGCATGCACACGTCCCCACCATGGTTGCAAAGCCGTTCAATATTGTTCATTTAATGTCGACAAATGTTATGCAGTGCTTGGCAATGTTGCTGCTACAATGCACAGAGTTCATGCAGTTATCTGAGCAGAAGCCAAACGGATCAAGAATAGAGGACAAGCTGGAATTAATAGTCAAAATTAAAACCAAAAGGCTAATTTCCTATTGTGTGTTTTCATATGGTTTCGGCGGATGAAAAGTCATAACAATCAGCAAGGAACAATCATAGAAAGGAAGAACGTGATTAATTTTTCATTTGATATCTCTGAGATTTCTTTTCCTGTTTCACTGGAAAGTGGGAAATGTTGAATGTCTTTTTGATATGGTTCATTCAATTATGCTGACTAACCAAAATCTGGCTCATGATGCATTGAATCCGATGATTTGCCTCTGTTAATAGGAAGCAGAGTTAGGAAGGGAGCTAAATCGGGTTGATTTGTTCATACTTAGTCATGAAAGGAAGAAGGGCAAGAAGCCAGTGGATAAGGGTGTTGCAGAGGCTATTGTATGTATTTCTGAGTTCAGCTGACAATTGCTCCCAATAAATACAAAATTCGGCTGTTTAAGAAGTTCTTTATGTTGCTAAACTGCAGGGAAGTATGACTGTCCTCATGGAGGTCTATCCGGAACTTTGCAAGAGCGATACCCCCTTAAATGAAGATGCTGTTTCTCTGGTGTTAGGAAAAGAGAAACCTGGACGCATCCGATGCTATGGCATAGGCCCATGCCCAAAAGATTTTAGGGCCTCCAACTCTAGTTCTCTTCTAATGGAGAACTTAAGATCAGAAAATGGGAAAGATGAAGAGATTCACAAGTTAAAGGAAGAACTGGAAGCAGCACAGGAGCAATTGAAAATGACAAATGGAGACGTACAAGAATTACAGGCCCAACTGAAAAAGATGTCTAATATAGTACAGAAATTGTCAGCATACTGTGGACTTGAAGTGGTGTCGTAAGATCTGGACAAGGTCATCAATTCATGAGACATGGCATGCAACTAATTTCATTGATTCAAAATAGTGAAAGGTGTTTTATTGACTAGCTATTGAGTCACCTGGATACTGGAGACTATGGTGGTTTTAAAGGGAATATTGTTGGATAGGCTTGAAATATGAGTTTGACTTTAGGATTGCTTTGATGGAACTTGAAAGAGGGATACGAATGAAGCACGGTGTAACCATGTTTTTTCTTTTAGCTGTGACTAAATCATATTTTGGGTTCACTTCTATTGCTGTTCTTTTCATTCTTTTGAGGTATATAAATGATTGCCTTTATTAATCACTGCTGTCTTGTTTCTTTTTCTTTCGAGGTTTCGAGATAGGGACCGTTGAGCTTTCTTGTTCCTCTCTGTATAGATCTTAGAGCGTTATAGTAACATTTATTTGAAGAGAAGTTGAAATGATGCGGTTTTGGCACTCAAGGGTGGTTGAAAAAAAAGTCAAATGCTTGGAAATGGTTACTGTTGATATACTGCTTATTTAAATTACCCAATGCCATTTGCTGATAACATTAGAGGACCTCTAGTTTTGGCCCTTAATGCATTTCTTCTTCTTCTTCTTGCTCTTAAGGTTAGATTTCTATTTTCGTAGTCGAATTTCTCAAGTTTTGTGGGTTACAGCAATGATTGTCATTTGTGAACTCTGCCTTTGGCTTTACAGCAGTTCATTATTAATTGTAGCATTTTGCAATTTAGTAAATGGAGCTTCTCTGTTCACGTATCTGCCTTTTTTTTCAAGTAATGGAAAGTGTGGCTGGTCTCGTCTTGCTCGTTCTGTTTTAAGAAATAAGCTTTTTAGTGCATTTAGGTAATATCTTATATATGTTTTGATATGCTTTAAAGGTTGATTGTAAGCTCATTTGTTCATTAATTTTATTATTTTCTGTTATCTAAACTTCTCTTAAATCTTTCTCCAATCCAAATTGTGAAGGTTGAACTGTAGGATGTTTGAGTGATCATTATGCTTGGTCCTTCTTTCACAAACCCATTTGATTGTAGGATGATACCGTTATAACACGCAAGAGAGATCTCTGAACATCATTTTGTGCTCTCCATCGTCATAAATGTCTATTAGGCCCTGCAAAAAAGAAGAAAACAACTACTCGCACCCATCGTTAAAGAAAGCTCACTCAAAGAACTACCATAATTCCTGCATTTTCAAGATTGGAGGCTAGAGAATTTATGACGATGATAGGACCTCTTTCAGGTGCAGTAGAACTTTACGCTTTGCTTTTTGGAGGATTGCTGAACGACCAATCTTTCTAGTAGTGGTTTTTTTCCTTGAAGACCATTCAGTTTATTTGGAGCATTAGGCATTTCTCTTAAAATAATGAACACCTGAATGTATTTACCCACTGCAAAACTTGCACAAGTTCTTTTCATTTTGAAAATTTTAGTTTTTCTAACCTTGCTACTCTGATACCTTAATATTTAGTTAACGCAAAACACAATATAACAAATGACATGTAACGTTACTTCCCTTTTCGATTTCGGAAATTTAAAGCGAAAACAATGAGTGAAAAATAGATGTTGAAAGGAGTGACTCAAAAGTCGGATGGGGTAACATTCTTAAAGTTACGAGGTCTTAATAAAAATCCTTAAAAATGGGATGAAAATTTCGTTTTTACAGACTTTGGCCATTTCTACTTTTTCTCGGTACTGTTCACTTTTCCTCTCCAGCTGGCTCCCGAGTTACTGTGCTCTCCGGTCGGTCTTCGAGCGATTTCGGGAGATCCAACCGTTCGTTGGGGCCGATTTTTGGAGGATTGCTCCGTCTTTCCTTCCTCTTCAGCTCCACCGAAGCTTTTCTTCTGGGTAATTATGCTCGGTTCATTTTAGGGTTTTCTGGGTTTCGTCATTTCTGGTTCGGCTACACTGTAGCTGCTTTGTTCCATGGCTACGCCCGCAACATTTGAACGCCAGTCAGGCACTTCAAGGTCCAAAACCTGCCACCAGTCAGGCTCCTTCGAACGCTGAGGGTGGAGGTCAGATGGGTGCTGGCAAAGCCCATCAAAGTTTGGATGGGGGACGAGGACGAAGCCGAAATGCTGCGAGCGTAGGCAACTCCGAAGCTCAGGCGGCCTCTGTCGAGGCCCATCGAGCTGCTGCTGGGCGAAGGGGTCGAAGCCGGAGCAGGGCCTCGGCCTTTCCTCCTCAGCCCCGTGCCCAGCAACCTAGTGGGTCGAAATCCCCTCCTACTCGTTCTTGGGCCAATCTCGCCAAGGTGGCTGCAAAGGGTATGATCTTACCTATATCCCCCAACTTTTATTGATGATAAGGCTGTGGTAAATCTCTCTCGTGATGTTTTACTAGCCACTGACCCGAAATGGAACGAGTGCATAGTTGGGTATTATGTGGTCAAGAAACTGCCCTTCAAGTTAACTGAAATGGCTTTAAAACACGTCTGGGGTCACCACCTTGTTGATGTTATGGTTAATGATCAAGGATTTTATTTCTTCCACATACCGGACCTTGATTTCCGTAGGAAGATTCTCGATGAGGGGCTATTAACTGTGGCCAGGATCCCTCTAATTTTACAACAATGGCATCCTTTGCTAGAGTTGAAGAAGGACGATTATTCTTCTATCCCGGTTTGGATTAGGTTGAAGAATTTGCCTTATGTGCTATGGTCTGCTCCAGGGATAAGTGCGATTGCTAGTGCGGTTGGTAAACCATTGTACGTTGACCTTAAAACGGAACAAATGAAGATGTTATCGTTTGCTAGGGTATGTGTAGAGATCTCTGCTAAGAGAGTTCGCTGTGACTCTGTGGACATTGTTTTATATGGTGAAACTCGGACTATTTCTGTTGAGTATGAATGGAGGCCAGTCTCATGCTTGAGTTGTGGCACTTTTGGCCACAAATGTCCATCCCAAGCAAGCCCCGCTAGTGTAGCTCGTCGTGAGGACCATGTTTCTGATACTCTAGACCCTTCATCTAGTTTGGGTAAAGATTCTGATAAAGATGCTAGTAAGGAGAGCGGCTCGAGCGAGGAGGATCAAGTCCTGGATGGTAAAGATTCTGATGAAGATGCTAGTCAGGAGAGTGGCTCGAGCGAGGAGGATCAAGATTCTGATGAAGATGCTAGTCAGGAGAGTGGCTCGAGCGAGGAGGATCAAGTCCTAGATGGAACCCCTGCTACTCAGGATGCCTTCCCAATGGAGGTTAATTGTGCAGCCCAAAAGCTGGCTTCCCAACATGCTGAACCCTTGTTGGATCCTAGTCTAGATCCAGCCCCCTCTGCTCCAAAGTCTTTTGCTCAGCCCAAGTCGGCGCCCAATCGATGGCGGGGGGCCAAGCGGTGGTAACTCCTCTACCTTTGTTTTCATATTTATTTATGTACATAAGTGTATGAAATATTAGGGGATTGGGTAACCCCATTAAACAGGCGGAAGTGAGACACCTTGTCCTCACTAATAACCTTTGCTGTGTTGGATTGTTGGAAACCAAGGTCCCTGCGACTCTTTTCCCGTCCATATTTACGGGACTTCTAAGGGATTGGAGTTGGGTTTCTAGCTATGACTACTCCCCTAGAGGGAGAATTTGGGTAGGGTGGAATCCCTCCTTTGCAAATTTTGATGTTTCTTTGTCTAATGCTCAGATAATCCATGGAAGGCTCAAGTTTCTAAGCTTGGACTCGGTTTTTTGCCTCTCGGTAATATATGCGGAGCACACCTTCATTTCTCATTGTCTACAGTGGGCGGAGCTTATTCATTTGGAGTAGCTTGCTCGCACTGTGGTATCAATTAAATTTTTGGCTCATTGTCAAGAACCGGCTACCCACTCAAGTGCTCTTACTATCCTATGGTAGAATTGTGGATGTATCGTGTGCTTTCTACAATATCAAACCCGATTCCATTGACTACTTGTTTTTTGGGTGTCATATTCTGGCCGACCTTGCTATGTTTTGGGCTGCTAGATGCAACCTTTGATGGTATAATAGATCTTGATCGGACAATCTTTTGTGGGCTATTAAATGTCTTTCCAGCGATGATTTCTACCATCACGTTGCTCGTTTCTTTATGTCATTTGACCTGGAAGATAAGGTATGATATTATTTTTCAGAACCAAGCCTTGTTTGTGCCGGCTTTGAAGAACCACCTAGTGAAGGTTGTCAAAGACAAGGCCTTGATGCTCAGCAATGTCGTGGACACTTTAAGAAATGAATGCCTAACCCAAAAGCTTAGCAAATTAGTACTTTTCAGATACATCGGGCGGACATTCAAGTTAGGATGAATAGTTTGCGCAGCTACCAAGCCCAAGTTCCATTGCTCTCGAAGCCTATGAGAATGCCATGCCCCACAACTTGGTTTCCACGCGTGTTTTTGGTTGGCTGCATTTTAGGAAACCACAATCATTAGGAGGTTCGTTAGAATTCCACCACCTAACCTTAGTTTTATACAAAACTCGAAGCATTGTAATTCCATGGACTTGGTCATCATCCTACTGTGTGTTTTCACTTCCTTAAAGTCGAACACATTCTGTCCAAATAAATCTTGAAAGATCATGATGCCACGCACGTATTTGGAAAATAATAGGCTTTCATCGTCTTAAATACTTACAGTTATCTTTTATATGTACCTCGGTGTTCTTCAATTTTTGGCTTTCCATCAATGCCCGATGAACTTTGTTCTCATCTTCTTTGAAGGTCAACCACGCCGGGTTGATAGACACGATGCTTTTGGTTTCTCCTATATTATTACACAAGCTAGTCCTCCTCAATCTTTATAACGGAGGTCACCTTTCTCCCCATCTTCATCCGTAACTTGATATCGATCAATCGATAGACATGATGGTTCTTCTTTCGGTTTATCCCATATTATTACACAAACAAGTCCTCCACAATCTCAACGCAGAGATCGAATTTCTCACCATCCACATATAGGAATTGACATTGACTGATCGACAGACACAATTGTTCTTTCGGTTTCTCCGAGATCATTTTGCACAACAAATCCTCCATAGTCTCATCACAGAGATCATGTTTCTCGCCTTCTTCATCCATGACTTAATATCAGTCGATCTCGACCCGAGAGTTCATACATTGCAGTCACGCCAAACGCCGATTCTCCCTGGTGTCTGAAAACTAGAAGGCGACTATGCTGGATCGAGCAGCCCGTTTCGCAGCCAAATGCCATCGTTTTGCCTTTGCGATTCTACTTCCCGACTAGGACTACCTTTAAAAACAAGGAGAACTGGGTTAGAGAAAACAGCTCTCTCTTATCTATTCCTTGAGAAAACACTAGAATTCCCAAACATCTTCTAAAAGCACACATGCATTCACTTAATTGACCATTATAGCTTCTTCTCTTTTTCCTTTTTTTTTTGGTAATGAACATAGTTTAATGGGGAAAATTATCTAAAAAAATCCCAAACTTATTGTGTATAGCTAATCAGTCCTAAAAACTGACCCAAAAAAAAAAAAAAAAAAAAAAAAAGTCCTAAACTTTTTTTTCTAAATTACCGAATTTTTTTTTTTCATAGTAAAAAAATTAAGGCTTGAATTGGGTCAAGAGAGCTGGTCCAGATGTGGGTCTCACCCAAACCTTATATCGATTGTATAAATATGAGCTTTAGGTTACATTAAGCTTATTTCTCTAGAATGACCTTGGTTTTCCTTTTTGTTCCTAAGAAAAAAAAAAATAGGTCTTTTCACTTTTTATGTCTGTTTCAAATTTATTTTCTGTCCACTAATCTATTATGAGGAATACAAAAACTAATTGACATGCACAAGCAAATTTCTGTTCTTTTTCTATTTTAGAGAACAAAAGACCAAAAAATAATAATAAATAAAAATATTACCGAATGAACCCTTACATGTCTAAAAATACAATCATCGGGACTTAATGCTGATAGAGTTGGCCGAACCAGTCCCATATTTTCCCAGGAACTTCTCGAGGGGAATATTCTATAGAATAGGCGCAAAGTATCAAGATAAAAAGTTACTATATAAGCTCTTTCGAGTTTAAGGATCGCCTGAGACAAAGCCAAAAGACCAAAGACCCACAGAGTCTGCGCTCATTGCATTCATTTTGAAAGACTTCATTTGCTTAAATTTCATAATAAAAGCAATGCCAAAGTAATCTGTTTCTCCAACAGAGAACCCAGCTAGCATGGGACCAGACCTGACTTACATCTCTACGCCAGTCAAAAGTGATCACATCAATCTAGATCATTTGCATGCACAAAGCAAACACAGCATCTCTAAAAGAAGAGGCACAAGGGTGTCAAGTCCAGAGGATCATAGTCCACATGATTTATAGAGAGTGCTAAGCCAGCTCCTATAACTCTATCCCCATCAAAAACTCTCCAAAACATTCCACTTTCTCAGCAAAAAGAACAAAAGTTGTTCCTGCCCTTGCTTGAGAAAAGCATCAACTCCCTTTTTCAAGCCAGTTTCTCATAAGCCGCACTGGCTCCATTCCTTCCTGCTCTGCTCATGATCCTCAACGCTATGGCATCGCCCCTGCCTCCAACGTATTCGAACATCAGGGTGTCACCAATTGCAAAGTCATTCGCTCTGACCACACTTGACCACCCACTGATACTGGTGTGGTTAACATATTGCTGCAACCGGACTGGCCACTTCCTCCTCAGTGGATCTTCTATGACCACGTTTCTCTTCGATTTTAGCCCCGCCTCTCTAACAAAAGCTGCTGGAAGATACTGAAATCCCAACATTTACAATCAGTATGAAGTAGGGGTTCCAACGAGTATATTTAAATTGAGGAAAAATGCTCCTGGAGAGATATAATAATTTTAGATTTGACTAAAGCATAAAATTTGAAAGATTTTGACAAGAAAATGTCCGGTATCCTTTCAGTGATGAATGAGATGGGGAACATAGTTCTTCAATTCTCGTAGTAATTACAAGAACCCTTTTCCTCCAGCAGAAGATTCAGTCATGCCTCATTTGACTCGAATAAATGCAGCAAAAGAAGCAAATGGGAACCGTGCATAGGTCCTAGTCCCACTAAATCCCATGTGACAATGTAACTGAGTAAATATGAATTCAGCGAACAAAATAAAGCAAGTCCAAACTTACAAGCCAACTCATTTCGTATTTCCTCATAGAGCGCACAAAATAAGGATGCCTAGCAGGCATGTAACATTTGACCCCCATAATGGACTCTTCCTCCTCTTTTTCGACCTCATCAAATCGACCTTTTTTTCCTTCAGCATATGCACCTGCATGCCTTGAAGAATTCCGTGATTACTTCTTACAGAAAAATCAAGCAGGAATGAACAAGAAAACAAGGACTTAGAGCTCACAAGGTTGTCTTCCATAACTCCTTGGAGAAATCGTTCTCTCACAGCGATCTGTGTCATATACGACCACTTCAAATGTCGCATGACCAACCATCGAGAAAATTACCATTTCCCCTAATTTCAGGTGTAGGTCCTTCACAAACTTTGCAAGACCTTGTGAAAAGTGATAGTCCTCATCACTTTCTTCTATACTAATGAACCATGACTGCCCGCCACATTTTACAAGAACTTTCTTAGGTACATTTCCCTGGAAATTCTTCAGAAATGCTGGTGGGATTTCCTGTGCATAATTAAAAAAAATCTGTGATGTATACATCCACCTTTCTCACCAAAATAACAAGAAATGAAAGTACTGTTCCAAGAAAATAATTCAACAGATTCATAACAAGTACATATTGCTGTTTAAATCATAATCAGATTTTCAGACATTGTGAAGGACAATTCGTTGTCGGGTGTAGGGGGAAAAAAGTGGGAAAATCTGCATGTTACAACATACACTACTAGGCAAGGTCCTAATGGCGAGACAAAAAGTTGAATCCTGGTTTTGTTATGTTATCCAACAATCGCTCAGTCTAATATCTTATCAAAGTAAAGAAAAGAGTTAAAGACCCTCGGCAATATGAACTTCGATCCAAGCAAATCTTGGCCTTCAATGTTCTCAAGCAGCGTCAAAGAAGCGCAATTAGAACTGTTCAAGAGCTTCAATAATGCAGTAGACAAATCAGAGTTACAGAACAGAACAACACATGACGTTTCCCGCCTTTCCTCAACTTCCACAAAAGTGAAAAAGAAGACGTCCCACGACAATGTAAAGATGTTCTTTAGGAGAAGATTACGACAGAGAGAGAGAAAGAAAGAGAGGGTTACGAGCTTGTGGGTGAAATCGCCTAGCAACTTCTTGATGAAAGAAGGGGGACGCTTGCGCCGCTCCATGGCCATCTTCATTCCGTCGAAGGTGAAACGGGTGGAGATAACGAAAAGCTCCTTCGAATATTTTGTGTTTGCAGTCCGCAGTCATAATGACGCGCTGTCAATGGATTTCTCGAAAAGGAGCGCTGGAGAGGGAAGCCCAAAGATCAGGAGAAATGCATTAATGGTACTCCACGCTCGAGAGGGAAGCCGAAAAGTCTCCTTCTCCTACAGAGTTCTTCCTACACACTTGTCAAACACTCGAATTTTTTTTGTATTAAATATAATCAATAAGTATTTTGATATCACTTTTTAACGAAATCTTTGTAAAAAATCATTAATATTTTCCATTCCAAAGTCCAAAAAACTATTTTAAAAACATTTAGTGTCAACATTTTACTAGTTGCTGTTGTTCTTAAACTAGCTTTAGTTCATGCGTGTTGCCCGGTAGCGCTTACAGAAATACGATTCAGGTATTTTTGGTTATCGTCAAGGTGCCATTTGAATTCATGTACTTTTTGGTTCTCATTTAAAATAGTAAAACCATTTAATCGGTTTCCAATTATTTAAATTATTCACAATGAAAAATGATATTGGGTTACTCCAACCAATAAAATGTTATTTAACATGACTTTCGCCGAAAATGCATGTCCTTTACACATGGCCATCATACTTCTTGGTTATATGTGAGTGCTCTGTGATACATGCATGTCATTCATAAGTTAAATACTTGACATCAATACCAACTGCTAAGAAGTAAGAACTAACGAAAGCACTGTAATCTTTATTTGTTGATAGCCTTCGAGAAATAAACTCCATTTGTTAATTTGGCAATCGCATGCCTCACAAAAATTTCAGAGGCACCAATAGCCTTTATTAATTTTAAGTCCAACAACTAAACGACACAGGTTCTTAAATCAAATAGTCTTTTGGCTCCATAGTTTCATTTCGTTGATATAATTATAAAGTTAAACAACATCAATTTTTCTAATTACGAGAAGCGATAACAAGCCACCAATGAAAGAACTGTTGTGAGCCCCTGTCGTTCACTACATTGATTATGCTAATTCTTCATTTGGTAAAATTTCATCAAGGATGAGACAAGATTCGACTTTCATCTCTACGCCAGTCAAAGTGATCACACCAATCTAGATCATTTGCACGCACCGAGCACGGTATCTTCTTACCAGGTTGTCAGCTCAAACGATCTTAGTCCACATGATCAATGGTCCAAACGATCCTAGCCACATGATCTATAGACAGCGCTAAGCCAGCTCCTATGACTCTATCCCCATGAAAAACTCTCCAAAACATTCCACTTTCTCAGCGAAAAGAACAAAAGTTGTTCCTGCCCTTCCTTCAGAAAAGCATCTGACTCCCTTTTTCAAGCCAGTTTCTCATAAGCCGGTCCAGCTCCATTTGTTCCTGCTCTGCTCATTATCCTCAACGCTATGGCATCGCCCCTGCCTCCAAGGTATTCAAACATCAGGGTGTCGCCAATTGCAAAGCCGTTCGCTCTGACTACACTTGACCACCCACTGATACTGGTGTGCCAAACATATTGGCGCAACTGGACTGGCCAAATCCTCCTCAGTGGATCTTCGATGACCACGCTTCTCTTTGATTTTAGCCTCGCCTCTCTAACAAAAGCTGCTGGAAGATTCTGAAATCCCAACATTTACACTTGGTTCAACGTAGGTGTGCCAACTAGTATATTTGAATTGAGGAAAAATACTCTTGGAGAGGATTAACAGTTTTAGATTTGAGTAAAGCATAAAATTTGAAATTGACAAGAAAATGTCCGGATATCCTTTCAATGATGAATAAGATCAGGAACAGAGTTCTTATATGTCTCCTAGCAATAACAAGAACCCTTTTCCTCTAGGGCAAGATGAGAGTCACACCACAGTTTTTACTCGAACAATGCGGCAAAAGAAGCAAATGTGAACTGCATATCAGTACTAGTCCCACTAACTCCCTTGTGACAATGCAACTGAGTACAGATGAATTGGGTGAACAAGATAAAGCAAGTCCGTACTTACAAGCCAACGCATTTCGTATTTCCTCAAAGAGCGTACAAAATAAGGATGCCTGGCAGGCATGTAATATTCAACCCCCATAACTGACTCTTCCTCGTCTTTTTTAACCTCATCCAATAGACTGCCTTTTCCTTCAGCATATGCACCTGCATGCCTTGAAGAATTCCGTGACTACTTACAATAAAATAAAGCAGGAATGAAGAAGAAAATAAGGACTTAGAGCTCACGAGGTTGTCTTCCATAACTCCTTGTAGAAATGCTTTTCTCACAGCAATCAGTGTCATATACGACCCACTTCAAATGTCTCATGACCAACCATTGAGAAAATTACCAGTTCCCCTAATTCCAAGTGCAGGTCCTTCACAAACTTTGCAAGACCTTGTGAAAGTGGTAGCCCTCGTCACTTTCTTCTGTACTAATGAACCATGACCTCCCGCCGCATTTTACAACAAGTTTCTTCGGTACATTTCCCTGGAAATTCTTCAGAAATGCTGGCGGGATGTTCTGCACATATGTAAAAAAATCTGTGATGTATCTCCTACTTGATATCCACCTTCCTCGCCAAAATAACACAAAATGAAAATACTGTTCCAAAGTAATGCTTCAGCAGATGTTTTCATAACAAGTACATATTGCTTTTTAGATCATAATCAGATTTTCAGACATTGTGAAATAAATTCGTTGGCGTGTGTTATGGGAAAAAACTGGGAAAATCTGTATATAACAACATTCACTACTAGGCAAGGTCCTAATGATGAGACAAAAAGTTGAATCCTCATTTTGTTAGAGAGAACAATGTGGAGATGGATGTGTATAAAAGAATAATCACTTGATGTCATATATTGAACTAGAGTTCAAAAAATCGTGCACGCAGTTTAGACTAGGCGGCATAGCGAGAATGTAGGTATATCACTATAGCGCAACATTATCCAAAGAAAGCCCATGTTTTCTTTCTGCCTGAATCCAGATTTCGAAGTGAAAGAGAAACTGACATTTTCTCCTATCTAAGAGACAACTTTCGAAAGCCCAGGATCTTACCACAAACGAATTTTGTATTTGCATTTTGTTTATGGTTGCCCATCCTACCATCGTCAGTCTAACATCTCATCAAAGTAAAGAAAAAAGAACCTCGGCATTATAAACTTCAATCCGACCAAATCTTGGCCATCAATGTTCTCAAGTAGTGTCAAACAAGCGCAATTAAAAATGTCTAAGGGCTGCAATAACGCAATAGACAACAGAGAATCAATCGGAATAAGAGAGTAATAGAACAGAACAGCACATGATGTTTCCCGCCTTTCCTCAACTTCAACAAAAGTGAAAGAGAAGACGACCCACGACAACGTAAAAGATTTTCTTATAGAAAAGATTTACAATAAAGACTGAGACAGAGAGTTGGTGAGTGCCAAACACTACATGAGACACCTCTTCAGATGATGCATAAAAGGGAAACTGGATTTAGTTGTGCTGAAGCAACAAGGTGCAAATAACTCTGAGAGAGAGAGAGGGGGTTACGAGCTTGTGGGTGAAATCGCCTCGCAACTTCTTGAAGAAAGAAGGGGGACGCTTGCTCTGATCCATGGCGTCCATGGCCATCTTCATTCTGTCGAAGGGGAAGGGTGGAGATAACCAGAAGACCTTTAGAATGTGTAGCGTTTTGCGACGACGGTTCTATCTTGGTGTCCACTCGGCGATCATAATGACTCGCTCTGTCAATTGATTTCTCGAAAAGGGACGCTTGAGAGGGAAGCCGAAAGATCAGCAGAAATGCATTGATGGAACTCCACGCTCGACAGGGACGCCAAATAGTAGTTTATATCTTCTATAGGTTCCCCCTACGTGCTTGTTAAACACTCAATTAATTAAAATTATAATTTCCAATAGTCATCTTACTCGAGGTATGTTTAATTAGTATATCAAAGATATTAAAAAAATTTTGTATTAAATATAAAATCAACATGTATTTTCAGATTACTCATTAATAATATCAATATAAAAATTACTAATTCTGTCCATTCTAAGGATCGAAAAACTATGTTTATAACATTTTGTGTCCACTATTTTACTAATTGCTATTGTTCTTAAACTAGTTTTCATTCATGTGTGTTGCACGGATTACAGATACAAATCTTGCTCTAACCAATAGCTCCTACGGGAAGTCAATTCAGATTTTTATTTTTTTTTTAACATTTTTGTACTGATTCGTAATAATAAACCATTTAACTTGTTTCCAACTTATTCAAATTATTCACAGTGAAAAATGATATTTGGTTACTCAGAACAATAACATGTTATTTAGCATCATTTTCACTAAACAATGCATGTCCTTTATACTTGGACATTATACTTTTCATTAATGTCGGTGCTCTGTAGTACATTTCATTCATAAGTTAAATACTTGGCATTAACCCTAAGAACTGATGAAAGGATTGCAATCTTTATTTGTTGATAGCCTTCAAGTAATATACTCCATTTGCTAATTCAAGACGAGCGGTACTACTTATTACTTACTTGACATGAGAAAATTCTAATAATTCAAAGACAAACACAAATTCAAAGCACTAATAGCCTCTTATGATATGATATGAGAGGCATCACTATGATGCGGCTGCCATTAATTTTGGAAATGCATGCCCCGCAAAAATTTCAAAGGCACCAATAGCTTTTATTATTTCTATTATGAGCAAGTAAAAGATGTAGGTTCTCAGATAAGATAGTCTTTTGGCTTCAAAGCTTTATTTCGTTGATATAATGTTAAAGCTAATCAAAATCAATTTATATATTTACGAAAAGCAAAAGGTTTCTACTTAAAATTATATATGCGTTGATTTTTGCTTTTAAAATAACTATCTTTATCCATAGTCTCCAAACAGCTTTTTCATGTAAAAAATGATTGTTCTTTCAAAAACACAAAAAATAAAAAATAACCAAACGGCCGCTAAATTGTCATGAAGAACTTAAGGGACATATAGATTCTTATTGGCCTTTTATCTCTTTGGGCATTTTTTCTATTTTATTCCTTTGGATTCTTATGCATTCTTTTTTTGATGTAAATGATAGATCAGTCTGTATGGCTGCTGTATTTTTTCCTCTCAATGGACGGGTTTGACCAATATTTCAGGCCTAATGCAAGGGTGGCCCGCTCACTAATCATCTCCAGTAATCGATCTCATGAACAACACTTTGGCCAATAAATAGATAGCGTCAAAAGAGGACTAGACAAACCTTCATAAACAAGTCAAGCATTGTAAATTGCTCAAAGAATTTCCAATTGTGATAATTCAATCATCCATCCACCAAATTTGGTGGCCAAATTACACCAACATACAATTTTATAATAATATTTTATTCTTAAAATTTTTTTTTTTTTTTATTTTTTTCTTTTCTCTCTCTTTTTTTACTCCTCCTCTCTCCTTCCGGCGATTGATCATAGGAGAGGGTCGGTCATTGAATTGAGCAAGGGTGAGCTCACCCTCTCCCAATGATGCCAGTGGATTGATAAGCTCAACCTCACATGGTGATGGCAAGGTCAAGCTCACTAATCCACTAGCGAGGTTTGCCCTCCCCAGTGCAAGCTTGCCCTTGCCTAGTGATGGTGAGGTGAGCCCGCGCTTACTTAGCCTGACAATCGGCCCTCTCTTATGATTGGCTGTTGGAAGGAGGGGGAGAAGGAAAAAAAAAAAGAAAAAGAAAAAACTAATAAAATAAAATTTTTTTTTAAATAAAATGTTATTAAAAAATTGTCCTCCAACTGGTCAAATTTGGCTGGAAAGGGGAGAGTACTATCCCAAAAATAAGTAAAATGAACTTAGCTTTGAGGAAAATGACCATTTGGCTTCCTATTTATGGGCAAATATCTCAAGCAAAAGAAAACCTTTTCTAAGGTGGACCTTGCACAAGGTTGAGCGGTCTTGCGCAATGCCACGGAGCGGGTTGCACGTGGCCGAAAAGGACTTGCACAAGTGAGCAGGCCCAGTAGGCCCAGTAGCAAGGAATTGTAGGCATTACCGGGCCCCATAATCGGGACCTTCGTAAGCTCGGGCCCGCACCAGTATTGCAATATTTTAGCCTTTTTGAGATTGATAAGAAGGCACATTTTCCCCTTCCCTCTGATTTCAAGCTCTCACACATCTTTTACAATTTCCCCGTTGGAGTATCCACTTCTTGTGCAAGCTAAGGATAAGAAGCCAGGAATTATCCCTTTCTCTGATGATATTATTCTTATTCCAAATCCTCTTGCATCTGTCATGTAGATAGGTATGATGTGGGCTTTTCACAAGCATTCATGACTTGTCTAACTCAACATATATAAACATATATAATTTCTCCTTTATCAAAAAAAAAAAAAAAAAAAAAAAAATATCTAATTTCTCGTACATTTATTTTTCTTTTTACAATCTGCTTCATTGTTTTGGAAAGATTATATATTGTCCTAACTAGTCATTTTAGATGCCTTATCTACCTTGAGGGCTTTCTTTTTCTTGACTTGAATAAAAGTGAAAAAAAAAATACTTTTTAAATTTCCCATCAAAATTTGAAACATTATTTAAAATTTTCCTAACTAGTTAATGAATATTGCAATATCTTTTCTGTCCAGTGTCCTATTGACCCGATAAGATATCCAGTCTTCATCTATTACCATTGCTTTCTAGACAGTGATAAGAAGGCACATTATTGGTCCTTATGTCTAGCTCTAACGCATCTTTACAATTTCCCCTGTTGTCCTCTTCTTGTGCAAGCTAAGGATAAGAAGCCAGGAATTATCCGCCTCTGATGATATTATTCTCATTCAAATTCCTTTAGCATCTCATCATGTCAAACGTCATATGATGACGAGATATGCTTCATGGCCAATGTGGGGCTCCTTGCAAACATAAATATCTCGTATAATTTCCTTTTCTTATTCCAATCTATGTTTCCAGTTTTTGAAGGATTATATATTGTCCTGACTAGTCACTTCAGATTCTCTTATCTAGCTTTGGGTTTTCTTTGTCTCAACTTGAATAAAAGCGAAAAAAATATACTTTTTACGTTTCCCGTCAAAAATATGAAAAATCATATGTATATCTACATATCAACATTTGCATATTTTGCTCGTTTAATTTAAAGTTTTTAGGATTTTAAAAATTTCAAAGTGCCTGTTGATTTAACTAATATAAAGAGCGAAGGTTCGTACGCATCTTCTACCGACTGATTTCTAGAAGTATTCTTTTGGACCGGTGGAATATATTCCTTTTAACTCTTTCCTACCTTTCCTTGCAAGTTACAAGATAACTTTGCTAAGAGAATCATTTGACTGGACTCTCTAATAATTTGTTGAGAATCCCAAATATCAGTCAAGATATTCAACAAAAGAAACGAGAGGTACTAGAAAGATAATTTTCATTTTTCATATTATGAAGCCTGCTTAGGTGGATTTAACTTGATGGAACCCTGCAGTTGTCGCAAAAATATCCAAATAAAGTATCCAAGGTTGCGTGTCCACAATCTCTTAACGTGCGACATTTCGGCCAAAAAAAAAAACAGGCGATAGATAGAATACTAAATCGATGGTCCATCTAAAATCTATCCATACGCGTGTACGAGAGAGAGAGTAGCGGTTCCCATGAGAATCACTCCTCTTCCCTTGATGCCTATAAATATATACGGTGCCCTAACATTCTTTACCAAGCCTCAACCTTAGATTCTAACAAGAACATCTCTATAGGCAGCTTTTTCCCAAGCTCATCTTGAACGCCAATGGCCCGTCCGGCAAATCTCGCTGAAATAGGACGCGAAGGCTTTGATCTCCTCGAGAAGACCTGGGGCCACAGAAGGAGGCCCACCCTTGCAACTCAACCTTGTGTTTACAATAGGACCGAAGTGCCTCTGATCACCCAGAGGATTCCTGAACATGTCTTTTCCCATCCGACGCACCAGTATCAACAGCCAGGCTATCCGTCTTTCCGCAGGAGTGAAGTCCCTCCTCATCACCATCATAACAGTACTTACCACCATCGTCACCATTTATACCCACCTGCAGAGGATGATGCCGATGCCGATGCCATGGACAGCAATAAAGCAGCCGTCTTGTTTAGGGGGACGAAGATCATCGAGTATCGTCAGGTTTGATAGATTTTTCTAGCTTTTTAGCTATTTTGTTGTAGGAATATGGTGCTCGGTGTGAAGAAGAACACATGAAGCTGTCTCAAGTATGTAGTTTGGTAACGAATAGAGTCTGTCAGGTCATGTGGTTGAGTAGAGTATGTCAAGTAGTGGGGTTGTAATTAGCTATGTCAAGTCATGCTTTTATCGAGACTCTTTCATGGGTTTCTTGCGAGATTGTGGAAGAGTTGTTCAATCAACGCCATGCTATGGTTTATATGCTCATAACCATCGCGTTTAAAGAAGATAGGGTTAATTACTTTGGCAATGCGCACTGGCTCCCCAACTTTAAAAAGTTACAGACTTCTTTCCTGAAGGCTGAACTTTGACACGACTATTACAACGGCCCCATAATTTTGAAAAGTTAAAGATTACTCCCTCAAATCTCGGTTTTTGCTGCAGTCACTAGCTTTTGCCTGCATAACTTAAGTGCTTCTGGAAAATGGAGTTAATGAAGTTATCACGCACGGCTAATGAAGTTCAGTCTCTGGTAACACATAAGCGTTTTAGCAGACGGACAAATGGATGACTGCATGAAAAGTTGAGGAGGGAAATCCATAAATTTTCAAGAGTTAGGCGTTATTGTGCAATGGTGCCAAAGTTGACGGCCCCAATCTGGAATTTCTACTGTTTGTATGCTATTGTGAATGAATACAAAAGCTAGGGGATTTTGAGCAATGAAGCCAAGAAAATACGTGAGGATATACATCAATAGAGAGCCTAAGCTCCGTTCATTTCGCGAAAATTAATTTTCAAGAAAACATTTTTTTGAATTTTACATCATTCCTTTCATGAGAATAAATTAGTCAGGAAAATATTTTCTTTCAACTAAAAAAAGGTTTTTAGAATATGAGAAAACATTTTCCTCCATCACTCTTTCATCTCACACTCTCACGCAATCCTTGCTAGCCCCCCACCCCCCCCCCCCCTTTTTTCTTTTTTAATCCGTTTTCAAGTTTCAGCTAAACATCAAAAAATGTTATAATTTTCCTAGAAAATTGCTTCCTAGAAAACATCTTCCAAAAATGTCACATTTTCTGCAAAACAAACAAAACCTAAAATGCACGTTTCGTTATTGGCAAATGAGTGAGTTCAATCAAGTCCAAGTTAGGTTGTAATTTGGGTTTGACTCATTTACATCTATTTATTTTTTAGTTAACTCGTGTTCAACGATTTGACCCACCAAAACTCATCGTTTGAGAGAGACAGGCCTCGATAAAATTAAGAATCCTTATTTAACTCGAATCGACTTTATTGGAAGTATAGGGTAAAACGAGAGTAACTAATTAGAATGAGATACAAATTGACCGAGAATGATAGAGTCCATATAAAATTAATTAAGACTGAGTACATTAGGCCAAGCTATATTGCTCTAAAGCTAATACTTAGCCCGTATGGCCAATAAAAGGGCAAATGACAATAAGCCAAAAGGATCGTAAAGGGCACACTTTATTATTTTGAAAGCTTTTTGAATGACCACTTTGTACCAATAACTTCTAAAATTCGGCTATTTGAATTTCTCCGATGCATTGAATTTTTGTAAAATTTCATGTGCCGTTAGTATTGCAATAAATAATTCAACATAGCTAGCCATCGAAATAAGCCCTTTGAACACGAACCAAACGACATCGTGTAACCACTGAGTTTGCCCCACCTTTTTCCCCCCCAACAAAACCCTAAGAAATCCAATTTTAGCCGCAGCCAAATCCTCTTACTTGTAAGTGTAAAGAAACTAATTCGTTCCAAAAAAACGTAACAACATAATACAGTTCGACCAAAAAAATAATAATAGAATACAGTAATTAATTTATAAGTGACATTAATTGATAAAACATATTAGCATAATTTGAAATCAAAGTCAAATTTTAAAATCACAGAAGTTTCTTAATTTTTTTAGGAACCCTAGAAAGAATAGAAATGTTCATGGACTCTTGAATAGAAAAGTAAACTTTTTTTTTTGGGGGGAAAAAATTTGAAAGTGGAATGCAATCAAATTTAGGGTTCATTTTTTTTCACCGAAAATAAATATTTTAAAAAATATTTTCCTAAAAATAATCACTTATATCGCTTAAAATAATTAGTCAATAACATATTTTTATTATCAACAATAATTTATTTTTAAATATTTTTTTAAATGATGAAAAATTATTTCGGTTATTATTTTTATTATAGATACAAGTGATCATTTTTTAACAATATCTTTCAAACCATTCGTTTTCCGCAAAACAAACATACAAATAAGAGAACTTGAAACAAAAATGAGATCAGAATAAGACGATATTTGCATCAACGTTATGTGACGGTACAACGTAGAATTTAGTCAAGTATTTTCTCAATATCAATACTTACGAAAATCATACATTTGTGCGTTGCAAGGGTGACATGCCTCGTGTCAACAAGAAGGATACATCTGTGAGACAAAAAAAAGAAAAAGAAAAAGAAATACATAGTCGGTGAAGAGACAAAAAATTAATTGGTAGAACTTAGAGTACTTGTTTACATTTCCCTCTAAAATTTAAAAGAAGAAATAAAATATGAAAATATGAAATGAAAAAGTATTAGATGCTCATCGTTGAACACAAATCAAATTATGAGAGTCGTGGAATTTTAAAAAATAAAATGAAGCGTTAGCAATGGTGACTCTAAGGAATGTTTTAATTACTAAGAAAAAAAAATTATCCAAAAATCTTAAATCTATTGTATTACAGTCAATTTAGTTATAAACATTTATATTTGACTAATTTAGTTTCAACCATTTTTGATGATTTGCCAATATAGTCATTTTAACTATTTTTTACCAAACATTGTCAATATGGACAATTTATGCAATTTTTTAAAATTTACAAATTTTTTTCTTTTTTTCCTTCTATTTTATTTTTTTCTTTTTCTCCTATTTTCCGAGCCAGGGTCGTTGACCACAGGTGATGGTTGCCCTTACCTAGATCTTGGCAAGGGGTGGGGCAACCCTTGCTTGTGGCCAGCAATTGACGGAGGGTAATAAGGAAAGAAAAAAAAAAGGAAAAAGTATAGAAAAATTTAAAAATTACGAAAATTGTCCACTTTAGTATTAACCGTCTTATGCCAGCCATGTCACCTAAAGCAGCCACTATACCTGGCCAAAATTAATTAGAAAGACTACGTTGGCAAATTATCAAAATGCTTAAAATTCGTCAAATTAAAAAGTTGAAGATTAAATTGATCCTCATATAATAGATTTAGAATTTTGTGAACAATTATTCACTAAGAAAGTGAGACATGGAATCTAAAGCTAAATTAATGCTAAATATTCTGAGTTTTGTTTTAGAAATTAAAATATTTTGTAGTGTGACGAACTCTTAACAAATTATTTTAAACTCGCTCTTTTTTTTATGATAAGAACTCGACTACCAGAGAAGATGCTTGTGTAAATCTAAGTGCAGAGGGATTTAAAGATCAAATTCTTACATGTAACCTTAAGAAACAACGTCTCCATTCCAAGATTACATCACCAAGTAAAAATATTTTGGTATGAACCGTGTGTTAAAACCAATGAAATATACCTTTTATGTGAAATCTTAAGGCATTCCGCAGAGTCTATCATTAACCTACTTATCAAGTTCTCATCGCTCTCCTTTGGGCACTTACACATGATGCTATTGTTGTGCGAAACTAGATTTAGCAAAAATAAAAATAAAAATTCTCTTCTTATGTAGCAACCAAAAATGAATTCATTTTTTGGCCACTCTTGTCATGCTCCATTCTTTGGTCCCCAAAAAATCGATCACCTATTGTAACTCAATTTAATCATGTTCATTTTGCCATAATTCTTAAATAAAATATGGGGATACATTAAAGAAATTAATAAATATACAATTGACGAGCATGATTTACTCTTTTGGATCCAACCATGATCACAACTCTTGAGAATCTAAAGATCCATTGGTAACGTTTATTCCTAAACAATTTCTTTTCAGAAATAATTTTTTTCTAATTCTATTTTCCGGAACAACTTCTTAATAAAAGAATGTGTTTTGTAACTATACATAATTTCTATTTTTGGAATGGAAAAACAATAGAAATGCGTTTGATATAATGATTCACAATTTTTTTAATATAAAATTTCTTTTAATTTGTTTTCTTATTGCTGCTATTGTCGCTGCCTTTGCTACCGATGACAACCGACAATGCCGCATGCCGCCATCGATTGTTGCTAGCGTCGACCTTTAGCGGCAGCAATGGTTGGTCGACAGCAACAATTGGCCGGCTGACAGGTGACGGCGGCAAGTGATGGTTAGCCAATAGTTACAATCAACTAACAATGGGGGTTGATGAGCAATAGCCAGTAGTGATCGGCCAACGGTAGGCAACAAAGGGGTGGTGGCCGATAAAGAGGAAGAAAATAAAAAAAGAAAAGAGAAAATAACTTATTTCTAGAAATTGTTCTCAAGAATAATTTTTTTTTTTTACTTATTGTTTCTATTTCAAATCTATTTCCTAACCACTTTTTTTTTTTTTTTGGAGAACAGAAAACTTAATTGACATTACCAAATTGATTTATATTATTTTTTTTTATTTCAAGAACAAAAAAATAAAAATTGGAAGAAACGTAAACGTTACCAACCGGAGTCTAATTCCCTGGGATATGTAGATCCCCCCTCTATTATCATTACCATAAAGTGCTCAACACCCCGCATAAACTTCTTTGGCCACTCTCGTCGCTGCCAAGAAAGATATATAGGTAAAAGAACAATAATTTATTTAATTCTTTAATGCATTCTCCTTTTTACTTGCATTAGCTGGCGGCAAATAAATGGGGTTGTCCATGCAACATGGGTTTGGTCTAATTCTGGCAATAGAAACTTCCTGTCAGACAGTAGTTTCAACGATTAACTGCGGCCAATTTTAGAGGCCCCAAACCATCGTCACTTACAACAAGCACAACGAATCCATTGCCTAAATTAGCTCAAGCTGCGTGGATTTGCAGGTAGATTTAACAGCGATTGAATCAGTTGGGCAACAAAATCTCAACTATATAGTAACAAGAAGACAAAGATTGCTTCTTCCTTCTCTTTATTGCCCCCATATACAAAAAAGGGGGCGTTCTTCCTCAAATTTAACCACAACTCCATCAAAGGAAAAGCGAAGAAGCCCCTTCCGCTAGATCTTTCTTTTCTTGTTTAATTTCTTGAGATAGTAGCGATGATGGCCATTTCAAGAGGAGCGGCTCTAATTATTTGTCTAGCCGTGGTAATTAGTTCTTGCGAAGCCCGCGGCGGAGTCAACCCATTGGTGGGTCGAGCTCGTGGAGCTATCCGCGGCGTTGTTGATTCGAAAGAGAAAATCTTTAATGTCTTGCAATTTGGAGCCAAGCCAGATGGACGACATGAAAGCGCAATGGTGAAGCTCTTCCTTATGCCCCAACGAAAGATTATTTGATTTCCTTTTCTCTCTTTTTGTCATCAACCTTTCTAGACTCTTGTTTATTTCCTATGATATTGAACAATTCTCTGATAGGATAAGGATCCTGAGAAAAAGAAAGATTTGACGTTGGTGGAGCAGCTAGGAAAGATGGATTAGGGTTTGCATGGGTCGAGAGACTCTTCGATTCCATTTCGATGTTTCGGATAATGAGGAATACCAATTCACTTTATTCATTTACAAAAGCCATAAAAAAGCATCTTAACCTAATCAAAGTTTCAGTCCTCTTTTATTCAAACTTTGTGTAGCAATGATGTGATATTCCTACTTGCATTATTGGATGCAGGAATCACTCCGATCCTATTTGCCTTTCGCCTTTTTTTTTAATTTTTTTTTACTTTATGGTGACACGAAATTTAGTTTCGGAAGTCGTTCGTCTTTGCCTCCAAAGGGTAGAGGCAACGGGAGCATATACTATGTTTGGAAAAACTGCAATTACAAGCACTTTAAAACTAGTGAAGAGATGTTCGGAACGAGACGATTTTGTTTTGCTATTTGTGACTTATGATTTACCGCGTTGACTTCGGTTGTTGTTGGGGGGTGGGCAGCAATTCCAGAGGACGTGGAAAGCGGTGTGCCAGTGGCCAGGGAAGGCGAAGATGGTGATCCCGCAGGGGAGATTCCTAGTGGGCCCACTCGTCTTCACAGGCCCATGTGTCAACAAGGAGCCCATAGTTGTCCAGATCAAGGGGACGCTGCTGTCCGCATCGCCGGACGAATTGGAGGACGCTCCCATGGACGTCGACACTTGGATCCAGTTCTACGAACTAAACGGGCTCATCGTGATCGGAGGAGGCACCCTCGATGGCCAAGGTGCTGCTTTCTGGTCGCACGATCTTGGTGGCCAAGGTCCAGGCCTCCCAGTTGTAAGTTTCCCCAGATTCTATCCGAAGCAAAGCCAACGAAGAACGCGGCAGGAAGGATTAGACATTGCCCGAAATTCCTAATGGCCTTGCCCCTTTTTTTCCCTCTCTTCTTGTAGAATTTGATGTTCCAGAAAGTCAACAACGCATTGGTTCGCAAGCTCTCTTCGGTCAACCCCAAAGGGTTTCATATCTCAGTCGTCCAGTGCAACAACATCAGGTTATACAACCTTCGCATCACGGCGCCTGCAGACAGCCCAAACACCGATGGGATCCATATCAGCAGGTCCAACCTGGTGAAGATAGCAAGGAGCGAGATTGCCACCGGTGACGATTGCATCGGCATGATTCAAGGTTCTACTGCCATTAGCATAAAGAATGTAAAATGTGGCCCGGGCCACGGTATAAGGTACGTGACCGGATTATAGTAGGTATGTTCAGTTTGAGTTCTTGAATCGGCATGAGAAAACTGCCACATGTCAAAATCAAAGTAATAACACATTGATTAGGAGAAATCTGTAGACCGCACAGAAGTTCCCGAATTAGATGATTGCTCGAATTAGATGATTTTTGTGTCTTTCTGAAGGGCTGACGAAAGAGTTTATGTTTGCATCTTTCCAACAGCATTGGCAGCCTTGGCAAGTACGAGAATGAGGCAGATGTTAGAGGGGTCGTCGTGAAGAATTGCACGCTTTCAAACACGGATAATGGACTCAGAATCAAGACAATGCGAGGTCCAAAGGCAATAGCAAGCCGAGCTTCAAGCATAATTTTTCAGGACATTATCATGCGCGATGTGAAGAATCCTATCATCATAGACCAAGAGTACAATGCTCACGGCAAGAATCAGGTACTGTTGATTCGGATTTCTCAAAAGTCGAGCTGGTAATGATAACCTACATTGATTAATACCTGAGTTTTTACTATCGCATGGCCAGTGCCTAAATTGATGAGTCGGTCGAAATTCTATTCCTTTAACCTCTCTCGTTTTAAGTTTGTTCCTACCCTACTTGCTTCCTCAGATATCAGAAAATCTGACATTATCGTCATATCATTGTTTTCTTCTTCTCTTGAATTGTGTAGGCCAATCCATCGCCAGTTAAGATCAGTGATGTTCACTTCATCAACGTTAGGGGAACATCGACATCACCAGTTGCGGTTCAGGTGGCATGCAGCAGAATAGTGCCCTGTCAAAACCTCCAATTCTACAACATAAACTTGGACTACGTGGGAAAACCAGGGAAAGCTTTGCCTCCCACTTGCACTTCCACATGTACTTTTGCAACTGGACTGTCCTATGGAGGCATCCAAAAGCCCCCAGCTTGCCGTTAGGGTTATCTTTGGATATCTCAAATTTCACTCCCATTCTTTTAATTTGTATAGATTGAGCAGGGAGATGGTGGCATTTTCTTGTGGGGTGAAGGAAACTTTTTGATATTTGGGAGGATTGGTTGTTTAGAGCATTGAACTACTGTGTTTCACACAAGGCCTTGAGAAAGATGTGGCGAAAAAAGAATGATTGTTGTGCTTCTGAGTAATTTAGTTCTCTCTACTGTGCGCAGAGCAACGGGTCTTTTGTTCAGATGAACGATGAACTATAGTCACGTGTGGTTAATATAATACTAAACTCATGTTTGATATGAAGAAGAATTGACATCCCAAAGGCCGGCTCAATGTCGTGGTCAAAGCCCTTGGTCGGTATGCAGTAGACGACAACAAGCTTGACTATTGGCAGCAACAAGAATTGCTATGGAGGATTTGCAGTTCTATCAAGAGGGCCTATAATATTTTCATCGACGATGATAATGTCGTGGCCGAGAATGGCTTTTTGAAAATTGCTGCTGATGGTTTTTAGCAGCAAGTTTTTGAATAATATTTGCTGCAAACACTATTAGCTGCAAAGAAAAGTTGCTGCATGAGAGACTATAATATTAGCAGACAAGAGATGCCGAGGAAAATGAATTACTTGATAACAGAAAAAATTAATTCTTCCCACAATCATAAGTATATATATTAATGGATTTTTTTTCTTTTGCAATTTTTGAATAATTCCTGTAAGATATTATTTTGCTTGTATAATGTTTTTGGATTTTTTGGAACACATATTCTTGTCCAGCAATTTCCATTGAATGATAAATGTGGGAAATTTGTTGCTCTATTCTCATTTTACACGCATTGTTATTTCTCCACTTATTTGTAGATAAAACCAGAAAGCATTAAGTAGCGAAGAAAAATAACCACATATAAATTGGTAAAAATGTGTGATAAATAAATAGAAAATGCTCCTTGGCCCCAGAGAGTTACTTAAATGGCTAGAAATTATGTCTAACAGGAAAATGCTACGAAATATTGTAGATGATTATTCAAGAATCCTCTAAACTTTGTCACCGATGTATAATAGTCCCCAATTTTTGAGGGTTTAGAGATAAACCCCTTGAAATTTAGTTTTTACTTTAGCAGCTAGTTTTTCCTTCTGCATTGGACTAACTCCTTTTCCTAGACCAAAAGAATCTCTAACTGTTAAAGTCATCTTCCGGATTGGATTCATGAAGCCACCATTTATTAGACACAAGAGCTTTTATGTTTTACTTTAGAATAATACCATCGATAGCCAATGAACTTTTGATTCAATGGGCAATATCATTCATGAACTTAAACTTTTAATTTGTGCAATATGATCCCTATATTTTGGTTTAATATATAATGTAATCCTTAAATTATATGAAAATATTTGAAAGTTGAAAGATCACACATATTAAACATTAAACCAAACTTCGGGGTGCATTGTACAATTTAAAAATGGAGGCGATATTATATATTAAATCAAAGTTGAATGATCATTTTATGATATTGTGATTTTTAACTTTTGGGTGAGGGTATATTATTTTTTTTCAATACAAAAGGATTGGGACGTGGGCTGGCAAGGCCCACAGTAGCCTACTGCTCCATTTAACATCACCCATTTAGCTATTTGATTTATTCACAAGAATGAGTTTGGAACGATGCTTTCTACGTCATCAAAACTACCTTATGATGTACAGATTACGAGATGTTCTGTCCAATGATTGATAATTCTCCGTAAGTGCATTTAAAATTCTAAAACTTATCATAAAAATACAATTGAGTACTAAATTTTTCAAAAATAATAATAATTAAGTTTCGAGATTTATTGCGAATGTGCAATTGAGTCTTAAAACTTTCAAAGAATTTAATTGCATCAATTTAACAAGTTTTAAAACATAATTATATCTTTAAAAAATTTTAAAATTCAATTGTATTTTCATGATAAATTTTGCGACTTGATTATGCTGTTTAAAAATTTTATGACTCAACTATATTTTTGTAATAAATTTTATGATTTTAAGTGAATTTCTCCCTTTTCCTTTAACTAAAGTAGCTCCACGCACAGACTACACGTGCGAAATTGTTTTTAAGAAGTTTCGTAAAAATATATTTTTTAAATTAGATGTTTGCCTAAAACTACCGTAGGAAAATCGCATGTTGTATGTATCTACCGTGTAATTTGGAACGTGAAAGTCGTGGAGGGGAATAGTTTTTTTTTCTGATGAGGTATGGGCACATTAAATAAGGAAAAGTTTAGACAGTGAGCGCAGTGGGGGAACGTGCGATTCGTGTCACCGCTTGTAGTGAGCTATTTTGTGGAGACGCTGTTACATCCCCCATGTAATTTTTACCATAAATCCCCTTGATACTAATACCTTACGTCTTTGATATATTAGAGGATCATTATAGCCCTTTTGGTACTGGACACCGAATTTGAAAGTGGACTATTTCTAAAAAGAATAATATATATATGTTTTTATATATATATTTTTTTATATATATGTTTTTTATCATTTTTTTTTTTTAAGGGCGTATTTGGTAACGATTTTATTTTCGATAACGATTCTAATCGAAATGATTTTTTTTTTTGTTACTCGTTCTAGGAACAATTTCTAAGAATTTTAAACCGTTTGATAACTACAAAAATTTCTGATTTTAAAATAGAATTGTGTTTGATATCGTCTTTCATTGATTTTGTTCCAAATCAATTTATTTTAATCTTTAAATATTTTTTTTACTTTTTTCCTTTTTATTTTATGCATGTCGTCGGTGGCGGGCCGCGACCATCAAGCATCGCCAACTCTTGGCGAGGTTGGCCTCGGCGAGATTATGAGCCAAGCTCGCCGACCTCGCCCTAGCCTGGCGAGCCTCCGGTGAGCTCGCCGGACCCGGTTGTCGGCGATCGGCGATGACAATGACAAACGGCAATGGATGGTGGCGGGCGGCAACTGCGGGATAGCAGTAGATGAAGAAGAAGAAAAAAGGGAAAGAGACTTGATTTTTAAATTTGTTCCGAAATAAGAATTAATTTTTTTATTATTATTCTTGATTCTACTTCAAATCTGTTTTCGAGAATAAAAATTTTATTCAACGCGATTCTATTCTCAAACTACTTTCAAAAACAAAAAAAAATCAGAATCGGATCTATTTGAATGATTGCCAATCAACCCCTAATTCTATCATCTTGAGATTTGCAACACCAAAAAGAAAAAAAAAAAAAGAAATGGAAAGAAAAAGGAATGAAGGAAGACTTTAGAAAACCAAATTGGAGGAGCACCATGAGCGCTGTCCAAAATTCCCATTTCAGCTCCAAAAACCAGACCCGCATCCATCCACCAGCCGAGACGAAGAAGAAGAGAACTAGAAAGCTGCGATCTCTCTCTCTCTCTCTCTCCTTGCTCCATCATCAGGTACGCCCGCGGGTTCACCTTAATTTCCTTCCGCAGATCTCATTTCCTGCTTCCGATCACGCGAATTCTCTCGATCAGATCCCGACAGTGTGATTGAGAAACTCCGGGAATTCGAATTCTTTGCGGATCTTGTCCGATCGGCCTATTCGATCTCTTGAGCCCCCCTCGAAGATGAATTCCAACTACGGCAAACCCAACAACCCGCAGCGCAGCTCCGGCTCTTTGGGCAGCTTCGATTTCGACATCGGAATCGGTTCCAACAAGCCTAGGTCCCTGAACGATCAGAAGAACAAGACGACCTCCTTCTCGTACGCCGCCGCCGCGCCGTCGCCCGCGCAGCCGTCGAGGCCCGCGTGGCAGCCCAACAAGCCCTCGTGGACCCACCAGCCTGCCGCCGGCGCCGGCGCCCCCGGCCCGGCGCAGTCGGCGGGGGCAGCGTCCCTGGGCGGGCCCACGTCGATGGTCGGGGACATCTTCGGCAAGAGCTGGTCGTCGTCATCGACGTCGACGGGTTCTTTGGGGTCGGGGTTGGGGATCGGGATCGCGAAGAAGGACACGAACTTGTTCGGGGATTTGGTTAGCTCGGCTTTAGGAGGGCAGGGTAAGGGCGGCAGTGGCAATGTCCCGTTGAAGAACGCGACGCCGGCTGCATCGGCTAGCAAGACCGCATATTCGATGGGGAATTTAGCAGATTCGCTGCCGAAATCCGGTAATTCGATGCACAATAGTGGAAGTCGGGGATCTGGGGGTTATAGTACTGGTGGCGTTGGGGGTGTTAATTGGAATGGCGTTAACGCTGGCAGTAAGGGTGCGACTCTCGGAGGTCCTTCGATGCAAAATATGGCTGCTGGTGGTGTTGGTGGAGGTGGAATCAATACCAATAAGGATCCATTCAGTAATTTGGTTGGTTTCGGATCAAAACAGCAGTCGGGCAGTCTCAACTCAGCGAGCAAGGCCAGTGCTAAGACTGGCACCGGTAGTCATGAGTTTGGAGATTTTCAGAATGCTCCTTCATCCGGTACGACCACATTCTCGTCGAGCGGGTTTTCTGCAAATAAAACCAATTTTGCGGCATCAAATATGAGCTTTGGTTCGAAAATGGATGATTTCGGGGTGCCTGCCAAGAATTTCAGTCAGCAGAATCAGACTCCTGTCCAGAGCTCAGGCGCAGACAGTTTCGATGTGTTGTTCTCTTCATCCTCTGGCTCGGCTTCTGCTGGTGTTGCCACTGGAGAACAGCAAGCTGTGGGAGTGGATGACTGGGGTTTGGATTCAGATTTTGGAGGAGGAAATGAGGGTGGCGGCACCACCACGGAACTTGAGGGGCTTCCACCGCCTCCATCAGGCGTATCAGCTTTAACTGCTAAGAACAAGGGCATGGATAATCAGAAGCAAGGGCAATATGCCGATGCCATTAAGTGGTTGTCATGGGCTGTGATTCTCCTTGAAAAGGCTGGCGATAATTCTGCCACCACAGAAGTCTTGTCGTGCCGAGCCTCATGTTACAAAGAAGTTGGGGAGTATAAGAAGGCTGTGGCAGACTGTACAAAGGTAAAGTGCCAATAATTGCTCACAGATTGAAATCTTCTTTATTTTGATGAAGGCGGTGCATGGCGATTCCTTGGGGTTTATTAGTTGTATCCGTCAGATATTTTTGTACCTTAGGTAAGATTACTTCATTAATATGAGAATAATTCGTGTCATTTGGACAGTGATGAGCTACATTTCAGAATACACAAACTTACTGATGTTTTTCTACTATTTCAAAGAAAGAAATATTGAACTCTGAAAACATTCTGCCCAGTCTGGGAGCTTAAGAATCAATCTCCTCACCGAGAGCTGCCTTACTTTTTAGGCATGTGAGGTTTGACTATGCTTAAGATTCCATATCTTGGAGATTAACAATGACAGTTCCATGTCATGTGTCTGCCTATGCTTAACGAATTTAGGCAGTATCTCTTTATTGTCTAGATAGGCAGCTATCAAAGATTGCATATGAACTCTTGAACCAGGATTGATGAAATATCTCTTAAGACATTCTATTAATTATAATAGCAAGATTTTGTGATATTCCTTGTGAAAAGGATGAAATCAATAGAAGGCATGACAGGTTTTTGCTGAGCAGGTGCTAGACCATGACGATGCAAATGTGGCCGTTCTTGTACAGCGAGCTCTTTTGTATGAGAGTATGGAGAAGTACAGACTTGGCGCAGAAGACCTGAGGATGGTGCTGAAGATTGATCCTAGTAACAGAGTTGCTCGAAGCACTATTCATCGCTTGAACAAAATGGCAGACTAAGCAACCTTCTGAAACTTATTCATTTTTTCTCCTCAAGTGATGAGCCTTACTTCTTCCCCTTCTCCAATTTTGTTTGGGGAATAGTAAAAATCTTATCCTTTGTCCGAGATTGAGATTTACATTGGTTGTAAAACTTTTGAGTGTATAACGTATTGTATTTGCTTCAGTTTTCATCGGATGCTACCTGCAACTAATTCTTGATTGTCACTTCATAAAGGTATGAGATTTTTTAGGTTTTCTCCACTTTGTCCCATGCAATGTGCAGCAATTCACCTTAAGCTCAATAGGCGTAGCTCCTTTTGTTTCACTGTAATACACACGTACTTTTGAATGATTTGGTTATGTGTAAGCTGATCCATTATCAGTTGTGAGGTAAATGAGATTGAAATTCCCTCTCTTTACCCTTCATTATCTTCTTGAGAAGGTTATGCTATTGTCACTGTGAATGCCTCGAGAAAGGAAATTAAATTCGGTTGGGAACTTAAGAGGATTTAGATTGCTGCATTGTGGATTGACTGCACTTCTTCGTTAGTCATGATCTTACAATGCCTTCCTAAAACAACTGCATGACTGTTTTACTGAAGTATTATCTTCCTGTCTGCAATATTGATGCCACAACTTGCATAGCTTCCTGAGCACTGGATTTTTCAGCTGGAAATGTACTTCGAAATCTGAATCACATTTCGTAGTAGCAATGGTGGTTCTTTTTCTATCTAATCATACTGTGTCAATGCTTTCTCTGCCACAGAGGAAGAGATATCGTTCATTGAACTAAAAATCCGTATTTGGGAGATCAACATGTGAGCCAATTATGCAGCAAATTGGGTGGCTTCTGCTGTAAGCACGGGTTTAGCGAGCATCTCTGTTAAATTGTAGTTATACCGGTCCATTAGAATCGACTGACTGGAATAATAATATCGTGCCTTGAATGTTAATGCAACTAGATGGGTAGCTCTTCTTCAGCTGAACCCCAAGCGGTCATTCGAGGAGTTTGGCAAGAATTGCATAGCCTACCAATTTTATAGTTTGGCAAGAATTGCATAGGCTACCGATTTTATCTGGGAATTTTAGTAAAAGCGCCTAGATCACAAGTTTACAACAGCTAATTTTTGACTTTCAAGCGGGGATTTCTCTCTTTATTTTTCACTGTGGAGGGGACTAGTGCCATCTTGCATCGTTTGCGGCGGTGAATCCCAAATGGGATGCTAAGAGATCTCCCTTTGTCCTTGCTCCAAGCGGATCCGAAGAGCAACGCCAATTGAGGGGATCTGAACTCGCGGCGCATGGTTGGAATCCGCGCTGCACTTTGCGGGGCCTTTCAAGTGGGGTATTAATTCCGCACCCTCATGCATTGTTATGGGAAGATGTATTCTGGGATGTACAAGGAACGAGAAAAGATTGCAGTAAGCAGTAAGATAAGATCTGCAATTAGCGAGACACTCTTCTATAAAAATATCCGCAGGAAATCGGACATTCTTCTTCGAGAAGCCTGCACCGCCGTTGCTTGAAGGTTTTCTTCAATGGTAGGGGTATCGTCCAAGGAAGTGTCTTGGTGGGGACTAGCTTTCAGCTTTCACCCCAACACAATCCCTACCAATTGTTGTCGAATTCAGATTGTTGCACGGGCTGAGCCAGGACGTGTACGTCATTGTTGTAGAACTCACCAAACAAGTTCCGCGTCAATTGCACAGTGCAGGCCACGTTGATTCGGGATAATCAAATATGGTGGTGGTTGTTGTTGTTGCCGTTTGTTGTTGTTGTTCTTAATTGCAATACTTAGAATGCAATTACATAATTATTATGAAATGAAAATAAATGAAATTGACAAATAATTTTAGAGAGCTAGAGTGATTGGAAGTGATATTTGAGCGAGAACAAAGAGATGTTGAAGAATGAGAGCAAGACGGGGCCGATGTATAGAGGATCAAAAAAATTTCCCCTTGAGCACAAGCTCTTGTTGGGATGTTAATGTTCACTTATCACTATCTTTTCTTATGACCCAACGGCCAGGTGTTGCCCACTAGAGGTGATTGGTTCCCAAATGGACAATTTCCACCTGGGACTGAGAACCGCTCATTAAGGGCCGATTCCATAAAATGGAAACCGTGAACTGCCCTTGGTTTTATAGGCACGATCGGGAATCAGTCTGGTTTGGTTTGATTCAGTTCTTGAGTGAGCCATGGAAGCCCCTAGGAACCAGCCAAAACCCTTACCTACAAAGATGGCAATCAATTTAAGGAGATAAATTAAATATGAAGTGGAACCACAAACTCTTCGGGAAAGGACAGAAGTTCGACATGTTATCAAGGAAGCCTTCAATTAGATTATTAGTTGCAACAGTAATAGGCACGAAAAATTTCTTAACCTCCATGCTTCAATTCTCGTAGTCCCACCGGGGGGAAGAACAGAGCTTGGAGCAGGAAAATGGAATAAGGCATTTAGCAAAAGCTTCGATCGTTCCTTCCAAGATCCATCGGTTTCCTAGCTTTCAATAATGTCGAGTAACGAATAAGAAGCGGTGAATTTATCTCACAGCACACGAAATCCATCACAAGATGACATGTGGGGACTATAAGATAAAAATGCAGAGATACCAAATTCACATTCAAAGATGAGAGAGTCTAAGCAGATTCATCAACACCTGCTCCATAAATCAAGCGATAACAACAAGAGAATGGCCATTACATTAAGGCCAAAGTGAGGGGAAAAGTATCAAAAAAGTCATAAATCTATTGCATCGGTACTAATTTAGTCATATTAATTTAGTTCTAAACCTTTTAATATTAGTAGCAATTCAGTCCATCCAACCAATTTTGGCTAGTCGGCACTGACATGGATGTCGATCGGTGGCTAGACGCTAATGTAGTAATTTTTAAGATTTTTTTATTATTTTTTCAATTTTTTTATTAGTTTTTTTTTTTCTTTTTTTCCTTTTCTTTTCCGGCAATGGCTGGCGAGGGCTTCGCGGCCACCGCCGGAAAAGAAAAGGAAAAAAAAAAAAAAATTAATAATTTTTTTTTTAAAAAAAAAAAAATCTTTAAAATTATCACGTTAGCTCCGCGACCAAAATTGGCGGATGAACTGAATTTGTATTAATATTAAAAGTTTTAACACTAAATTGATCCAATTGAAAAGTTTAAAATTGAATTGATACCAATGCAATTTTTGGTGAATGTGAAAAACTAGGAAATTGGATGCAGCTTCCCTTTATTAAGATCAACTTTGGACCCTCCTTCGTTCCTTATCTGTCTCGACAGGTGAAATATCTCTAGCGCCCGATCTTTCCAACTTGTCTGTTTATATATCAACGTACTTATTTGTGTTGGTTGCGGTGAGTGACTCCCCACTAAACTACACTATGGTTCTGATCGCTGCACTTAAGCTAAATCCAAGTTTTTGCTTGCAGAGAAATTCAAAATGTGCTCCGGATTATAGGTGATCAACAGGCAGGCAGGTAGAGACTAAAGAAAAAAAAAAAGGCAGGTCACACAAATTTGAGCAATGGCCTTACATGAGTAAATGCGATTCTAGGTAATTTTAACTTGGTCTGGCCTCGAAAGTTTATATTTAGATTTTTTTATGCATTCGACGGACTTAGGTGACACATTAGACCCGATCTTTGGGCACGACCACTAATCACCTTCATTCGCTAGTAATTACACATCCATGCGGGGCCATGCCACGCAAAGTAACCATTCGTGGGCTACAGTTGTTGTGCGTCGATCTTCTAAACGATCGTTTAATTATTGGTCGCACCAGTAATTTTGCATTCGACTCCAACGTCCGCCTTTTTTCTCGATTCTTCCATAAGCATTCATTTATGACGATTAATTAAAGTCGGCGATAGCGGTTAGTGCACCAAGTAAAGGGATCTTTCATTTGTCAAGGTGATGCTTCGGCTTCCCCAATCATCATCATTTTCATAGCAATGGGTCGTTGAAAAGATAAATAAATATTTGTCTTTATGACCACGAAAAAGCTGGATAATTGATTCTCATGTTATTAATAGTCGAAATTCCCCCCCCCCCCCCCCCTTTTTCATTCAAAATTTTGAGCGTTTTTTATATTACATTCGTATTTTTCAAGTACAGAAATACCATACCCAATATTTCAGGGTCTACCGAACTATTTATTGAACTTATTTCCTTGAAATTTTTAGTCAGCACCTGAAATACGTCCTTTAATTAATTTTGTTAGAGCGTACCCTGCAGAGGGGGGGGGCAATCAATTAGTTCAAAAAGAATTATTGAAATAATTCCCCAACTCATTTTAGTTCATCGAGAGTTCGGAAAAAAAAAATTGAATAAGCGAAATGTTTATCTTTTTATTACTAGTAGCATCAATTAAGTTCCAATTCTTTTATTTCTTAAATCAATCAAAAGTATATTTTAAGTGATTTCATCTTCAATCTTTATTTCATGAAATTTCACCTGTGAGAGAAATGAATATTCGGATTTATATAAGTCGTTCACAGGACATTTTTCTTATTCAGGATAACGTCACATGTGGTTTATTACGTGCCTATTATTTTAATGGAAAATTTAATGACTTTTAGATCCACCGTCGTTAGTTTAATAAGTAATAACTTTTATTTAAATAAGTTCATCCATTATTAATGGAAACATTAAATTTTATTTGAGAATTTAACCGTAACTCAGTGCCAAGCATAAGTATGATAATGAGTTTAAAAGTATAGATGGTCTACATAAATTTTCTAAAAGAAAATCTCATATATATTTTTTTGCCAAATGGTCCCACATTTTTTTGTTAAATAGTGATCTTATGCAGCCTATCGAGTAATTTTTATTTTGGTCGAATGCTTATCAAGTATTCAAACATGGAAAATGAAGCAATCTTTTCAATACACTTTCACTGTATGATAAAAAATTTTAAGTCTAAATAAATCCTCCTCAAAGCTTAGCCTTTATATAAAATTGAGTCGGGTCCGTACTTTGTAGAATTCATGACCAATTGGTTTTTCTACCTCAAAACCCATATTATCTCAAACAAAAAAGTGGTAAATGAAAAATCACAATGTCACTATAATCAACATATTAACAAAATACCTTAATTTAAAAAATTCAGCAACACGAAATTCAAATAAAAAATTCTTCTAAAACCAACCAATAAAAAGAAAAGTATGCTTCGATATAAACAGGAAGTTGAAAAGACCGAGTACTGGAGACTCTGCTGAGCATTCAATAGATTATTACAATATTAAGTTCATAGTAAAAGAACAAGCCACAAAAATTAATTAGCTTCCTCTTTTCCCAAAAATGCTCTCTCTCTCTCTCTCTCTCTCTCTAGAACGAAGCCAAAACCCCAACTGCTATACAAGACTCAAGAGCAAAGCCAAAACCCCTCATCTCCCTCTCTCAACTCTCATGGCGCCGAAACGCAAACGCCCAACTCCTTCCCACGAATCGCCACCTACGGACGTTTCCTCCGGCGAGGAGTCGCGCACCGGCCCCCTGCCCCCGACAGCTGAAGAGCAACGGGAAGCGGACGAGGAAAGCGGAGAAGAGGAAAGCGGATCCTCCGGAGCACCATCCGGGTCCCAGTCCCGATCGGACGAGGAAGCAGCTTATGAGCAGCAACCAGCAAGGCCCTCGCAACAAAAGAAGAAGATGCCCTCTTTGGACTCGGACTCGGGCTCGAGTTATGAATCCGACCCCCGAAATGTGACCCGCGCTGTGAAGCCCGTTGCCGCGGCCAAGGAGGGCGCATCAAAGAAGCCGGCCAGACATCAACAGTTGGAAAGGCAGCCTGCGAAGAGGGACGGCAATGCCGAAGGAGGAGGAGAAGAATCGTCTGGACCGTCGGAATCCCATGATGAAGCAGCAAGGCACGAATTCCTAAAGCCCTCGCGTGCAAAGAAGCCCACTCCAGACTCGGAGTCTTCTGAATCGAAGTCTGAAGACGAGACCCGCGCTGTCAAGGCCGTCGCCGCCGGCAAGGAGGTCACGCCGGTGGAGGAGCCGGCCAGGTCTCAAGAGTTCAAGAAGCGGCCCACAGAGAGGCGGAGGAAGGGCAGCGATGTTAACAATGGAGCCAGGGCAGGGGCCACGACGCAGCATACCGGGGAGGGGTCGCCGTGGTTTCGACGCATCTGGAGTGAGAATGATGAGATCAAGCTCCTCAAGGGAATGATCAAATTCCACAAGAAGAAGAAGCTAGAGCCCTTGACCAACTTCAGCCTATTCAAACGTTTTCTCGACAAGAAATCAGTGAGGTTCGACTTCTCTCCCAATGAATCGCAAATCTTCAACAAGATTAGGTCAATGAAACGCAAGTTCAGTAACGGGTGTAAGGCAGGGCGTATTTGGAAGAAGCCCCATGATCAGAAGTTCTTTGAGCTTTCCCGTGTCCTCTGGGGTGGTGAGAATGGCGGCGAGAAAGTGCACTCGTCTTTGAAGAAGATTAAGACTTCTAAAAACGCCAGCAAGATTGCTGCTCCTCCGACAAAGCTGGAGGAGGAGGAGGAGTTTGAGGATGGCATTAGGGCCAGCGAACCTTCTCTATTGCGGCTGACCAGCATGGGGCTAGGAGAGGAAGTTGTGAAAATTGGTATAGGGATGATCGACTCATCAGAGATGGAGGAACTAAAAGAGAGGTGGCGGCAAATGCGCCTGTCCGAACTACAGGTTGCCAGTGATAGAGCGACGCTCATGAATCACCAGGCGAAGCTATTTATGGATGGCTATCGTCGAGCAAAGCAGCAGTTACAGGAAGCAGATTGTGATCCTTAGGTTTTTATAATTAGGCTTTCTTTTGTCTCGATCTTTTTACCTAGCAAGCCATTCGCATGTTGGTTTCTTGGCTGTTCAGTGCATGGGTTTTGATGCTCTTTGTGGGATGCTTTCATATGAATGTTAAAAATGGGAGTTCAATTTCTAAATGCGCAGAAAATCTTGGCTTTAGAGGGTGAATTAGCTTTATCCTCGGGACTGATAATATAAAAATCTAAAATATACACACAATTGTCCGATTTGGTGTTTTGAAGTTCGAAGGCGACGACGGAAGCTGCTTTGGCAAAATGCTTTGACCGCTGCAATACGTTTGGAACTTACAAAACAGCATTAAAAAAACAAGACACACTCCTCAGGAGTTGCATGTCAAATCCTCGTGTGGTTTGGTTCCTTTTTTGCAAAAAAATTAAAGCGAAGAACATATTTTTTGCTGAGGAAAAAACCAAAAAAAAATTGACCCTAAAGTTAGTAAATAATAATATAACCGCAAGTATATGCTCTCATTTGATAGAAATCATGACTAGGAGCTTCTTTTTAATTCAAGATTATCTTATCCTAAACAAATCGTGAAGCATTTTCCTATGTAATGCTACTTATAAAGATGAAATTTAAAATATTGTATAACATGGGCAATGAACATATAAACCAAAGGAAAAAAGGTAAACAACGATGATTACTGAATAAAATAAATAAAAATAATAACAAAATATGGAGAGATCAACATAAGTCCACTCCACAATTAGAACAGTGACAATTATGCAGTTTACACTTTAAATAACCTCTTTGATTTGAAACATTTTAATACAAGACTCTCAATTCTATTTTTATGACAAATTGTCGTAGTTTTTCTTAGTACTTAATTACATGAATCGACACTTGAGAACTGCTTTTGGGCTGACCATCTTTGAACTTCTTTAATAACATGTTATTGGCCATTCAATCCTATGAAGGTAAACTTTTGACGCTCTTTGGTCCCTTTTTGTGTCTTAACAGATGACCAAGGGAATGCAATTTGGTTTTTTTGAATTCCTTTGGACTTGCTTATTCTTACGCGTGTGCATATCTTTCATCGACATTGGTTTTAGACATATCTCGAATTTCATACCACTGAATTCTCAATATTAAGGTTTTTGCACGAAAAATTTTATTTAAGGATTATAACCCTTAAAACGCAGTGATTTTTGCAATCTCCCTTTAGTTCGTTTAAGATAAAATAGATTTTTTTGGTAAATAGATTAAATAGATTTTGAGGTAAAAGGAGTATGCTGGTCATGGTTTTCGCAAAATATAGACCCCATCTCGTTTTATATAAAGAGCGAGTTTTGAGGGTGATTTATTTTCTTAAAAAATTAATCAAACCGTGTAGAGTGAATTGAAAAAAAAAAATGCAATAATTCTCATGTTTTGTTTACTTTATAAGGGGCGAAAAGACGCTTTTCGACAACAAATAATGGGTGGCAATGTTTTACGGAAAAGGAAAAGGAGTTATGGAAAGAAAAATTACTGTTTTCATTAAGTTCGTAATTAATAAAGAAAAAATGAAGGACAAGGAAAAGGAAATATGTAAAAATAAAAAATTATGTAAACAAGGCGAGACAAGGCGAAGAGGACAGAAGAATGGTCGCGGGGAAAAAAGGAGCATCATTGTCGTAGCCGTTTCGGATGTTCCATTTCCCCATACCTCGTACACACCGTAATGGGTAAGCATGACCCCCCCGCCCCCGGCCCCCTCTCTCTCTCTCTTCCTTTTATTATATTTAAAATTATGTCCAAATTATGCCCATTCAAGCTAAGAGAGAGAACCATTGGGATTCGCCTCAATGGTCACCCTTCCAATATGGAAGGGGAGGTGAGGGGTTTAAATCCCCACATTCTCGAGAGAATGGGGTGGGGACGCGTAAATTTTAGGAGTGGGTTTCGACTCTCACGCCTGCAAGAGTAGGGCAAAGTCCGAGAATAAGAGTGAATATAGAGTATGAATAAAATATGACTGATAAAAAAAAAAAAAAACTAAGAGAGAGGTGGCCTCTCTTGCACAGGTGATTTTTTTCATACTTTCATTGTACATGTGACTCCCCATCCATCCACATGTATATGTTCATGCAAGAAAAATCAATTTATAATGCGCTGTATTTTTTCAAAACCCTAATTAAATAATATTTCCTTCAATCATCCTTTTAAATTTTTTTGAGTATTAATAATAACCATTATTGAATCTTATATTTCTATTTAGTTCATTTTGCACGTGAGCAATCTCTGCAACTCTCCAATCAGGAAGTGATTCGAAGATAATATGTTGCATTACAGTAATTAAGCAACATTTTCAAAAATTGCATTCTATTGCGATGTTCATGTACACGTTTCTATTAAATTTTGAGGATCAATTTTTCAATACCTATTTAGTAACATGCCAAAACAATGCATAGTTCTATTTTTATTTTATTTCCTAGAACAAAAAAAGAACATAAAATAATGTAATAATATTTTTATTTTCGAGAATAAATTTGAAACATAATCAATAAGTAAAAAAGTGTTGCTTCTTAGTTCCTGGTAACAATTTCGAATCAAACTCAAACCATTTTTTCTCCTTTCTTTTCTTCTTTTTCTCTTCATCTTCTTCTTCCCCAGGTCAGTCACTAGCAACCTCGCCATTAGTGGGGTACGGCTTGCCTTGCTAGATCTGGCTCGGCCAAGCCTCTCCCTAGCAAGATCGAGCCTTGCTAAGCCTTGCTGGTGATTGGCCAAGACTCCCTTGAGGCCAACAACTAGTTAGAAAAAGAAGAAAAAGGAAAAGAAAAGAAAATTGTAATAAAACTATTAAAAGATTAAGAGAAATTCTAAGTCACAAAAAATTTAAGTATCGTATCAAATGCTTTTCTATTTTGGAAATAAAAATTTCGAACAATTACCAAATGACTCAAAAATTTGTTTAGGGAAAAAAAAAACTATTTCTAAGCACAAATTATTCTTGAGAATAGAATGGTTACCAAACGCATTCCAAATGAACTTTTAAAACAGTTAGTGAGGCTATAAACAAAAGAAAAAAAAAAAATAAAGAGCCTTCCTTAGATTTATTGTCTCGTAACACAATCGCAAGCATAGGTTAAAGAGCCTTCCATAGATTTGCTGAGTATTGTATACACGAGATAAATCAAATTAGGTTAGATGATGTTTTGGTATAGCTACTTCAAATTAATGCGGTTTCCTAAAGTGCCACTTTTGTCACTTGCCCCATTAGACGAAAGCAAGGTAATTCGCAAGCATAAGTAATAAAATTTCATTTTTTTTTTATTGTTCGTGAAAAAAAAAAAGTCTTTTCACAAATGTTATCCCTCTAAACAGTAATACGCACCCAGAACATCCTTCAACCTCAAACTTTTGGGGAAAAAAGAAAAAAAAACAGAAGCAAAAATCTAACGTGTTCGTTTGGGATTAAATAATCGACGACAACATTGAAAATGGACAAAATGATAAATACATTTCCTAAAATAACTCAAGCTACGCTTCTTTTTTTCCTCCAATTCTTCACAACTCACAGGTAAATGCGTGCTTTTTAAGCTAGTACACTGGAATGAGAGCGCATGCATTGAGTATAAATAAAAAATAAAAAATAGCAATGAGATGTATTTCGATCAACTATTACTTTTTACTTAATGTAAATTTTGCGGTGTACGCAACTAATCCGAAATACTTGAAACTTTCAAGGTACGTATATATTGATATATTTCTTCTAAAATATTTTAATTTTGGCGGAAAATTAAAGAAGTTCTTTTCACTTACGTTACAGAATAAATAAAGAGCACCTAAAATTAGAGTAATAGTAAAACTGTAAAGATCTGTTCTTGTTTGGAAATATCAATTTCAATTTTTTGTAAAATTGGAAAGATGGGATATTCATGCGATACTTGATAATTAAAGTTGTTAAAACTTGAATAATATTAGATGGTTTCAAGTGAAGAGTATTAACACAACCCTCCCGGAGGTGGATTACTTGGGGGAAAGCTGATGGATTACTAAATAGGAACAAAGGTTCCTCATACGAGGCCATCTTCCATGTTTAGCATGGATTCTCCCAAGTTCTTTTCACTCTACGGATGATTTAACCGACTCTGCTCCTGCCACGACATTTGCACAATCAGCTAGGTTGCAGGAGCAACAACGGTGGTGGTGGCTTGCACGATAACGCTGCCGGGGGGGACACCAGAATCTGACGCAAGGAAGTCGTTGTGATGGCCACCTAGGAACGGCTTGCTAGCTAGTGGATGCGGAGAGTTAGACGTCCACAAATGGAAGCAGGATGGTGGCGACAGCGAGCAGTTTCCTTGGCTTCTTCGAGTGTTGCATGTCGAGCGTGGAGTCCCTCAAGGTGGACGTTCTTCTCTCTCCCTGTGGTGTCCCAAGTCTGGACTTCGTGTATGAATTCCCACAGAAAGAAAGAACGTGACAGTGGGATGCTGATGAAGAATAGGCGTGAAAGCCCACGGTGACTGAGAAATTGATTTCTTTTTCTCTGCAGGGGATTAACTTGGACAAGAAACGAAAACACAATCGCAAATAGTGTGAATAGCAAAATGGAATAGCATGCGATCAAACTAGAGAAAAAGATGCTCGACTTAGCTTAACGATTTTAATGTTCGTGAAGCAAGATGAACGCAGGATGTCAGGACCTGGATGACTGCTGAGATTGCCGGCGTTGCTACAGCAATCTCTGGTTGTGAGGCTAGACGGCGAATTACGACAGCAGGGAAATGGACAGCATTGAGGTGGTTGTCTGGAGTTCGTTGACGGTCGCTCAGAGACGGCACGGCTATTTTTTCTCTGTATTCCCTGTTTCTCGAAAGATGATGTGAATGCTACCAAGAAAATATTGAGAACGTAAAAAGAGCATCGTCACTGTAGCAGCCGTTCGCGGTGGTTCCATTTCCCGTAGAGAGGGCGGTCTCTCTTTTTATTTTCTTTTTCCAAATCAAGGGTGGTCTCTCTTGCACAGCTGATTTTTTCTTACTTTCACTCGCTATCCACACATATACGTCAATGCGAGGAAAGTAATTTATGACGTAGTATATTTTTCCACAACCCCATTTAGATAAAATTTCCTTCTAAATTGATGGTTTTTAACCATAAACATCTCATATTTATATTTTGTGTCTTTTGCAAATGAGCAATCTTTACAATTCATAATTAATCAATCCAAAAAAATGATAGGATGATAGCATGGTCCGTTACAAAATAATAAATAATATATTCAAGAATTGCAAGCTGTTCAGATGAACATCTTTCGAGGACCAATTTTTTCTTCTTATTGATGTATATGCTAAATATAAAGACGGAATTCAAATCTTGTATAATACGCACAATGAAAATGTAAAACCAAAGAAAGCTATACTTTACAATATTCAGATCTTTCATCGTAAGGGCTCTCTTAAAAAATAAAAAATGAAAAACGTTGGAAGACTAGCTGCGATTGCTGGATAAAAAGAAGTATAACGATGGGCTATTTTCTGAACGTCCTGTCCCTTATCTTCAGAAAAAAGGTTTTTAACTAATAAATTTGGATCCATTTTGATGATTTTCCCTCTTTTTGTTCATTTTTTTAAAAGAGGATTTGGATTGGAAGTTGCAGAGACGGAGACCGAGTTACCAGGTTTTGATTATCACTCTTAACGAGGAGCATACCCTAAGTCTAGTCTAGTCCAGTCCTAGGTTCACCACCCTCTGCACTGCCAAAAGTGAAATGGCAAAAGCTGCGTTTTTTATTTTTAAAATTTTGTCCTCTGGGTTACGTCAACAAAACGCTTTTCCATGATCCCTAGTAAGTCTAGGGACTGAAGACCATATTAAAGAAACAAAGCCAGAAAGCCCTAAACCCTTACTCCGTCACTCCTTCCTTCTCTTGCATGCAACCCTTCCTCTTCCTCGTCTCTCTCGCTCACGCTCTCTCACCTCTCTCATGGCCTCGTCTGGAGAGTACGGGTCCGCGTCCGGGTCGGACTCCGACTCCAACTCCGATCTCGAAGTAGCAACGAGAAGGCCCTCTTCCGCCGCGAAAGCTGGGACCGGCACTGAGCGGCCCGTCGCCGTGCCGGGCAGTTCTCAACCCTCCTCTAATAGGGCAAGGAAGGGCGGTGATGCTAGGGACGGGGCCGGGCCGTCCATGGTTATGGATATTGCGGAGCGACTTATTAACAGGAGTGAATCGGAAGTGCGGGATAAGATGAGGGAGCTGAAGCGTAAGTTCGAGAAGGCGACTAGAACCGGGCGTATCGGGAAGACGCCTCATGATCGTAAGATCTTTGAGCTTTCCCGAGTCCTCTGGGGCAGTGGCGGCAGCGGAGTGCCCACCTCCCCAAAGAAGAAGGGCAGGCACGCTGCTGCCCCGTTGAAATTGCCAGAGGAAGAGTCGTCTGAGGAGAGAGACTTGGCTGGCGTGTCTTCGCTGTTGGAGCTAAATGGAGTCGGGCTTGACGAGGATATCTTGAGAGTTGGGATGAGGATGGTCGACCGCTCAAGAGTGGAGGAAATCAAGGAGAGTTTGCGGGAGCTCCGAATGGCGGAGGTGCAGATGGCGGGGGAGAGAGCGATCCTGCTGAATGACCTGGCCAAATTGCTAATGGACGGGTACCGCACGGCAAGAAAATAGTCAGCGATGATCAGGCCAAACTCAGTGTTTTGGTTTTTTGTGGCAAAATCTGAGATTAGAACGGTTTTGTGGGTTCTGCTCGTCTTTAACTTTTGTGTTCCATTTGCCAATGGATACTCTTCATCTCTCAGATGAGACATTTTCATGGGTTGTTTTTTTTTTTTTTTGGCTCCTAGTTTCGCCTGTAATGTGCTCTGAGATCGCCGTCTGGATGTCTTTCTGCCGAAAGATAATCTTTGTGTTCCATTTGCCAAACTTATTTCGTCTTTTTTCCGCTCCCGGTTTCGGCTGTGGACGCGTCTTATAAGGCGGCCACCAATCTTGCTGATTTCAAAACCAAGGCCAGTTCTCGCTACTTTGGTTCAGAAGGTGCGGAGAGGTTGAGAGTTACCGTGCTTGGGTTATTTTAAGCAAAGTAGGTACTCTACCCACTCGCTGTTTCGTAATCTCAGTCATTATCATCAACATTTGATTCTCATAGTTGACAATATCGAGTGAATTCCAGTTTCATCTGGGGAAGACTGAATTTTGTTTCCCTGGTGAAAATAAAACCCCAATTAAGACAGGAATATCATTAACATCAGTGCATATTTTGTAAATGAAAGCACTTTTTAAAATCTTTTCCTCTTTCCATTTTTCTTGGGTTCGGGATTTTTGAAGTGCTGCTTATAATTAGTTGGCTTCTTGAACGAAACCTCTTGGAGTGGAACATCATCTAGTCTGGGCAGAGGCATTTGCTCTTTCTTGTTGGCTTGCTTTGGATTTCCTTAAGGTGTGAAATTTAATTGTAGCTCGGGGTTAGAGGCCTTCATGACGAACATAAAAAGGGTAAAGGTCTTGTTTTGCAAGCAAGTCACAAATTCTGGTAAGAATCTGTTGATAAGTTTCGAAAGAGAAAAGTTAAATGTAGATATGTTTTTTCAATTGACTCTCCCAAACAATCGTATAAAATTTACTTAATCATGGCTTTCGATGATATAATATTTGAAACTATCAAGTTTAGAAGGGACCTCAGCCGTACAGTCTATACTGGCCATGGTGCATTCTTGAGGTTTTCCTTTTCTCTATCATAATTTTAAGCATGGTAAAGACATATACGTCACGTCCCAGAAGGCAAATCGCTAGTGCAACAAGCCCTACGCTTCTAATCTTCCCATTCATTGTCAACGCACCGATTTTCCACAAATTGACTAAATGGGCATTTGTAGCAGAGGCAAATATTGCCATTGCATCTTTCTATTATGCAGTTCTTGCCTTAGCTATAAATCATATAAATATAAGCCATAGTCATTGGAGAATGCATGGCCCTCTAGCTGCGTCATCCCCAAACTTAGGTAACTCAGGTATTTCTAATTAGTGGAAAAAATTTTAAACATATTACATTTATATCAATTTAATCATAAACCTTTTCATGGAGTCAATTCATTCATAAACCTTTTGACCTAATACTAATTAAATTTGGCTGAATTTTGCTAATGTGAATGTCGATTGGCTTATGTGGTATGCTGGCACTAACATTAACAACTTTTAATAATATTTTTATTCATTTGATATTTGATACTTTCTTTATTTTTTTTTTCCTTTATTCCTTTTTTTCCTCTTTTCTTTGTTTTTCCCTTTCCTTCTCTTGCCCTCACTAGATCCTCACGTATCTTCTGGCAAGCTTGCTAGAGGCCAAGAGAGCAACCTCATGTAGGGCTAGTGAGGCTCACCCTCATCGAATCATCGACCATAGGCAAGGCTTGACCTCTCTAAATCTGGTAAAGGTGGAGCCTCACCAGCCATGGGCGAGGCCAAACCTTGCCAGAGGCCATGAGGCCACGGCCTTTGAGCTCGACCTCATCAATCCTGCATCTTGCAACCCCGGCAAGCTTGCTATTGGCCAACGAGTGTCACCTATCCTCATCTCTAGCCAGTTGTTGGAGGAGAAACAAGATTGGGAAGGGGAAAATCAAAAATAAAGAAAAAGGAAAAAATGAATGGAGGAAAAATAAAATAGACAAAAAAAATTAGAGAAAATATTATTAAAAATTAAAAACGTTAGCAAAATCCGATCAAAATGCCGGAAGGATTGAATTGGCACTAGGTCATATGGTTTATGATTAAAGTGGTATCAAATCAAAGGGTTTATAACTAAATTGGCATTAGTAAAATATTCAAACTTGGCACATATAGGTTCACGATTTTTTTGACACTTTTTCTCTAATTAGGTATTTACATACTTGTCATGGTCAAGTGATTTCAATATGGCCGTAGACTAGATTGAGATCCGACGTTGTAGATGTTTCTTAAAAATATTCTCGGAGATTAGTTCTACGGCTTTTCCTTATGGTTTCCTCATGGTACTTAAAAATCTTGGAGAATAGATTCATTTTGCAATGGTTTATATTTATGGGGTAAATAATGACAGTGTGTTCACGCCTTAAATTGATGCAATGTATGATATCTCTTCCACCGAGGCAAAGAAAGCATGTACACGTACAATTAAAAATGAAAAAGAATAATTGCGACTAGGAAATGTGATTTGAATTCGAAGTACATTTGCAGCTAAAAGATTCAATGCTCAGGAGGCTATTCGTGTCATTCCATCAGTATCGTAGACGTTTTGATGGAAAAGGCTTACGCTGTGGCATGAACATATGAAGATAATATTTGGTAACACAATCAAGCAGTCGATTTGAGTAGGTACTATAAGATCGTGAGGATTGAATGCCAAAGTCTGAGCTTCGTGCTTTTTAGTTACTGGACATATTTCTAAGAAGAATCGCATGCCAGTCCAATCTCCAGCAATCCGGTCTTTTGAACTTCCTATTGAGTGGGAAAAATTGAAGGAATGAAAACGTGAAGAGATAAATACAAAAAAGCATTCCGAGAGGGTCGGTACCTTGCCGCTATGATGTCTTCTCTAAAAGATGGGATTAACCCCGCCAATTCCAAATTCCTTATTTACTTCGAAAACAAATTGAAGAAGAAACATTGCTTGGCAAATGAGGACAACTTGGAGAAGCATTGATGAGATTACACAGGTTATTAAAGAGTGACAATCAACACCATTTTGAGTGTTCATAGCTCTCCAACTTCTTGTAAAATAAATCTAAAAATTTGTTATATTGCATGTGGGGTTGGGACTTGTAGGGTGTGTTTGATAATCATTCATTTCCCGAGAACAATTTTTGATAAGAAATGATTTTTTTTTATTCTATTTCCGGGAACAATTTTTAAGCATTTTAAGCCGTTTAGTAATTATCCAAAAATTTATTTTCAGAATAGAATTGTGTTTGGTACCATTTTGAAAATTTCTAATCCAAATCATTTTCTTTTAATTTTTTAATAATTTGATTTCTTTTTTCTTTTTCTTTTCTTTCTCTTCTTCTTCTTTAAGGGTTGCCAGTCGCGTGGCCTTGGGATGACTAGCGAACCGATCAAATGAGAGCCAACGACCTTGCCGAAGTGTCGCCAACCCTCGACGAGGCCATGCCTCGTTGGCCAAGCTTTGGCCGGGTAAGCATAACCCGGTCAAACAAGGCTCACCTCTGGTTGGGGAGGCTGTGCAAGGCTCGCCTCGTCAATGGCTGGGCATACCTCCAATGAGCTTGCCGGACCTTGTCCTGGCTTGTCGAGCTTTCGGTGAGCTCGCTGGACCAATTGCCAGCAACTAGCATAGTGGACAGCAATGGCGGCGATTGAAGAAGAAGATAGAGGGAAAAAGAACAAGAATAAAGAAGAGAAAAAAAAAAAAAAAAAGAGTGGGCTTGATTTTGAAATTGTTTTCGAGAACAAAAAATCAACTTTTTTTTTTTAATTTCTCGATTTTGTTTCAAATCTAATTCCGGAACAAAAATATAGAAACTTGTTTCCAAGAATAAAAATTTTACTAAACGAATTTCTATTTCAAATTTACTCCCGAAAACAAAAGAATAAAAATTGTTACTATTTGATAAGTTACCAAACACAGCCGTAAACAAAACTTTTTTCCTACTTTTCCTATAAGAAAAACTCTGAGACATCCATTATCACTATCAACTCATCATTAATAAGCACAAACCCCAAGTCCTCCATCCTCATCCTCGTCCGTGTCCACAAAAGAATTCAACAAAACCAAAGCCAAATTGAATTACTCCTTGTTAAAACAGAAAGAGGGATAAGAGAGCATCAAGAGTCGATCCTCATGAAATTTAAATAAGAGTTGATATCACAAAACATATTAAATTGATAAATTTATTATAAATTTATTGAAAATTAAGTTTTGATTATCGAAATCTCAAATTAATATATTTATGATAAATTTACTCAAAATGACCATAAAAACTCTAAATTGGTACACTTTTAAAAATTTACCCAAAAACTACTTTTTTTGACCAATAAAAATCTCAAATCGGTACATTTATGACAAATATACATTTTATTAAATTGGATTAATACTACCAAAAACGCAAAATCGGTATGATTATGACAAAAGGATAGTAAAATCTCAAATTAATATACTATTCAATTATTACATGTCATTCAACTCAATAATTTAATTATAAAATTTAATGGAAATTAATATAAAATAAATTTATCACAAGTATATCAGTCTTTAGTAAATTAATAAAAAATATATCAATTTGAGATTTTATCATAGGTATATCAATTTGAAGTTTTTCATAATATTAATCATTTCAATAATTCTCATTTTTTTTTAGTTTATGAGTTGACTAGTTTGTCTTTATCCTTTTTATTTGCGTTTATGGCGCTTTAGCAAAAAGTTGCCCGTCCGCAAAAACACAAGAAAAGTACCAAAAACGTCCCTAAACCTATCGTTGGTGCAATTTAGTCCTAAACTTTTCGGTTGGACAATTCGATCCTAAACCTTTTAATATCGGTATCAATTTAGTCCATCCGGCCAATTTTGGCCTGCCGTGCTGATGTGGACATCTTCCGGTGACCGAACCTGACGTGGCAATTTTTATGATTTTTTTATGATTTTTTCGATTTTTTTATTAATTGTTATTGATTTTTTATTAATTTTTTTCTTTTCTTTTTCTTTTTTCTGTTCTGCCTCTTCTTCCCGGGGTGGCCGGCGAGGGCCGTGAAGCCCTCACACCCCGCCGGCGAGGGTTGCGGCCCTTGCCCGCCTCTCCCGGACGCCGGGCGAGGCGGCTTCGCCGGATCGGGCGAGGCTTCACGGCCCTCGCCCGGTGGCCGGCGAGCCTCACCGGAGGCTCGCCCGCCACCCCCGGAAGAAGAAGGTAGAAAAGAAAAAAAAAATCAATAAAAATTAAAAAAAAATCGAAAAAATAATTAAAAAAAATCATAAAAATTGTCACGTCAAATAAGTCCTGGTCACCGGCCGACGACACGTCGCCGGCACCAGCCGCCAAAATTGGCCGGATGGACTAAATTAATCGATATTAAAAGGTTTATGATGAATCGGCACCAACGCAATAGGTTTATGACTTTTTTGGTACTTTTCCCAATTTGAGATTTTATCATAGGTATATCGGTCTTTAGTAAATTAATAAAAAATATATCAATTTGAGATTTTATCATAGGTATATCAGTTTGAAGTTTTTCATGATATTAATCATTTCAATAATTCTCATTTTTTTTAGTTTATGAGTTGACTAGTTTGTCTTTATCCTTTTTATTTGCGTTTATGGCGCTTTAGCAAAAAGTTGCCCGTCCGCGAAAACACAAGATTCTACGTCCGCTAATATGTAATTATATATAAATGCAACTGAGAGTCTCGTTCTCAAAGTTAAGAGAACAGTGGTCTTCATCAAAGACCAAAATTAAATCAACCAAATTGGACTTATTTGGAGCAATAAATGTTCTCTAAACTTTTTCTCGCTATTAGTTTTCTTTAAAGTTTAAGGGGTCTAAGCTTTGGCTCACTTATTTTTTATTAAATCATTTAAAAATAGGGTTACCTTCGTTGGTGCATTGAAAGGGGAAGATTTATTATACATTTTTTTTAGTGATTTGGTGATTAAAAATATTTTTTTTTAATGAGTTGATAGCAAAAATTGGGACAATTGGGCTGGTTTTCCGTGGTTCTTTCCGGTGGAAGTGAGAAAGGTACTCTTGCAAATGGGTCTCCATATGCGCGTCCTAATCATCCATAAATAAAGAGTTAATACTATAAAAAAATGCCAAATTTTATTAATTATCACTTGAATACACCGAATTTTTTTTTACGATGCTAAGAACCCTAAACTTGCCAATTATAATATAAATACCCCAAAAAAAATTGTCAAAGAAAATCCTTAACTTATACACAAATACACCCAAAATGGAACTGAAATATAGAATATATGCATCACATATATATATTTGCGGGTGTTTCTGTCAAATTTTTGGTGACATAAAAAAGTTGGAAGTATTTGTTCAAAGTAAAAAATTTTGAAATTTTTTGTGATATTTGCTAAATTTCAAGTCTCTTTTCATGGGAAGTTGAAAAGCCAGAGGCACTTTTTGGTCTACGTCGATTTTCATCAGTCCGGTTTGCGTGTGTATGGTAAATGGAATCTACTTTTATATATATGTGATTTCTTCAAAGTACAACATTGATAGTCAACGACTTGCTAACTTTCACTTCTAGTTCTAACCTATGCCAGAATTTAATTAACAACATAACTTAAGGGTAATTTAGTGCAAAGCTGGAATTCAATCAACAGTAATGCCCCTAGATAAGAACACAACGCCGGAACTTAATCAATAACGCTGAGCTCATGGTTTAACATAAGAAATTAATCAATGATGTTGAACCAGAATGTAGACACTCGTTGGAATCTAATAAAAAACGGTAATTTGGAAGCTATAACTATGAAACTAAAATGTGATAAAGTAAAAATAAAGTAAATGTATTTGATATGTTGTTGGGGGGTTCTTTGTTAGATGAGTTGTGGTATTTATAAAGCAATTTGGCAACCATCGAACAATTATCTCTTCCTTGGTAATTGTCCCTAATCTCTTCACACATTCCTCTATCTTCCTACTATCTTTTGCAACCGACTTGATCATGCCATACTACTATTGATTAGTCGATAGCGGTTGTATGACTTGGTCATTGGGTAATAACTGCTCCTTGACTTTGCACAGTCCTTTGCACATTTGATGATTCACACTCAAATTTCAATGCCAATATTGCTTGAATTTGGTACTCGTGACATTATTTTGACATCTAGACACGTGGAAATTCCTTCCCTCATTGTCGAACCATATGCTTCCATTCATGGACTCATCGACACCTGGTCAAACTTCCCTGCGTGTCTTGACCCTTTCTTCATCCTCATGACTAACACGTGACTTGATACTATTTTTATCTTCATGAGCGGTAAGTAACGGTACGAGCAATTTTGGGTGTCAATAGAAAGGTAGTGGGTTCTTTTAAGAAGCAGTATTCTATTTCATATAAAGGAGACCACGTAGTGAGGAAAAGGACAGTTATTTAAAGGATGCACATCATGTAAGCCTTAGTTTTCAAGTCATTTTATCCAAATAAACCCAGCCAAACACTTTTGCTGTGGAAACTGTTCCAACATATGAATCACGAAAAGATCTAACCAGCAATAGCAAATGACAACTTTCCTTGTGGATATTTGCTTGCGATAAATAACAAGTTCTTTAATTTGAGGTTCTCAATTAATAGCAATGCAGCGCATTAAAATTCTTGAATAGAGCAGTAAAAGGAGAAATCTGAAAATCAAAATAGTCACCTTCTCGTTGTGCATGAGAGGTTTATTTCACCAAATTATTCAATTGATCGGCGAAAAAGTGGGAGATAAATGTCAAATCTCAATGGGCTTTCACAATTGTCACATTTATATATAAAAGATGAGTGAAGTGGCAGTTGAATGTGATGCGAAGGCTGCTGCGAATTTTTTTTTTGTCTGTCATACTTTATTCCTATTCTAACTTTCACTCTCAGACTTTTACCTTACCTTAGTGGTTAAGACTGTTGTAGTTCGGTGGCAGCTCTAGCGAGGGAGATGATTGCGCTCTTTACAGCGACGGCCCATTTGGTGAGGGGTTTGGATTCTACGGTGCTGGACTGGTGGTGGGGGTCAGGCTTGGATTTCGACGGTTTTGGGGGGCCTAAGCTAGGACGACGTCGCCGGGGCCGCACGAGGTTTCTGGTTTTGCATTCAATTTCGACTGTGAGTTATATTCGTTGGATTGCTCTCTCAAATTGCATGCACTTGGCGCTCAAGAGGGCACCAGCAAACTGTGCTGCCAACTCAAGGGCCAGTCCATATAAGGGGTCGTCCTGTTCTTTATTAGTCTTAGAACTTATTTTAGAATTCAAAACCTTTGCCGACGTTTTCGAAAGTATTCAAATTTAGGAGCATCAAATCGGGTACTGCTCCACAATTTTATGGATGTTTTTGTTTTGCTCCGGATGTATATATATGAAAAATTTCTTACGGGTCTGCACAAAATATATGTTTAAACTTCAATAAAATCTTGACCTCTTCTATTCTATTTTCCGTGACAATATCATGCACGCATACATTTGGGACAAATTGAGTAATTGGGTCTTCTATCATGGAATGGAGGACTCTTATACCACGAGAAAGCGATCTCATGTCCATAGTTTCGAGATTGACGATGATCTTGAGGACATGGCGATTGAAACTAAGAGGTCAATATATACTTTAGCTCTTTCTACGGCAAAAAATAAGAGACAAAAAATAAAAGGACAAAGATCGTGCTTGCGAATAAGAGAGATGAAGAACGTTGTCTATTGGCAAATGGATTACATGAATGGCTTGCAAGGTATAAAGATTCACGACTAAAGTAGGAGGCCACAAAAAAGAGTGAACTAACCAGAGCCACTCAAAAAAAAAAAAAAAAAAAACCAGAGCCACTCCGATTTTAGATTTTGCCCAAAAAATGGGTGTGACCGAAAAAAAAAGCAATGCCCAAAAACCTGAACAGACAACAATCACAATGAAATTCTGCAAAACCTAACAATCATGAGCAAAAATTTCGGTCGTTGCCTATTTTTGTGCTGCTTTGGCTTTGGCCCGATAACCATCCATTAACAATTTCTCCTGTTCATATAGTTTAACTCGGCCAAATACACACATGTATAGAAAGGAAATAGTTACAATCTATTCTAATTTAATCTACATAAAAGTTGTGAATGCAATAATTGGGTTCACATATCAATATCTATAGCTTTAAGCCAAAACTACAAAGTTGTCCCCTTAGGATTTGACAATGGAAGGGATGATCATTTTCCTAGAAAATGAATTATAAATCAGACTTCATGAAAACAAATGGGACGGATGGGGAAAATGATGATATGCCACGGCACTTGGGTATAAGTAGAGAAACAATACAAAATATAGGTGAACCCCAAAATGGGAACTCCGCATTCATGATATTGGGGAGTGTTTTAGCGTGACCCGATACAAGTCATGCCTTAGTGAAAGTAGGAAGTTGAGAAAATATAGTGCTTACGTTTTTTTTTTGTTTCCTTTCATTTATGCATTTATCCACATTGTGACATTAAAAACATTTAGTTGTAGGCATCAAGCCACCATGCAAAATATTTTTGCATCGAGTGAAACGGAGGACTTGATTACAAATTTGATCTAAATCAGCCCAATGGTTGGCCCGGTATGCGAGAGATGGGCTAGAACTCACAACTCCAAAATTGTGGGACTTAGCGTAACTCCAACATAGTAGGATTGGACATATAATTTGTGAGATTTAGATTTCATTCCTTTCGTAAAAATATACCGTAAGAAGCCATTTTCTAGGAAGAAAATCATATTTTTTAATGTTTGGCTAAAATTTAAAAATAAACTAAAAATATTTTCCACTCTTCAATAAGAAAAATCTTTTGCTGCATGTACCAATTTTCAATTTTTTTTTTAAATGGATTTTTTCAATTTTTTATTTATTTCCTTTCCTTTACTTTTTTTCCTTCCTTCTTAGCCTTTTCTTTTTTTCTTCTTCTTCTTTGGTCTCGGCCAATTGTTGGCCATGGCAACGACCAGCAACTTGCCATTTCTGAGTTTCTTTGTAAGCTGATGAGGCTCGAGATTGCCAGATTCCTGCAAGATCGAGCCTTGTTGGCCTATGGCAAGGCTAGAGCTCACCCAGACCTCTAGCAACCTTGGGTGAGGTTGGAGCTCACCAGATTTGGCGGGCTCAAGCTCACCGGCCTTAGGTGAGCTCAAGTCTCATCGGCTTGGGTGAGGTTGGAGCTCACTAATGGCTGATTGCCAACCATCGCTATAGCCGGCAACTAACCAAGGCCAAGGAAGAAGAAGAAAAAAAGAAAGAAAATAAGCAAAGAAAAAAAAAATTAAAAACTCAATTTAAGAAAAGAAAAAAGAAAAAAAGTATTTGGTAAAAAAAAAAAGTGAGGTAAAAGAAGTTATAAGGAATGTTTTCCACTTTTTGAAAAGTGGAAAACATTTTTCCCATTTTTGAAGGTCTTTTTTCCAATAGTAGAAAACGTTTTCCTTAACCAATTCATTTTATGTGTAACAAATACTGGAAAATCTAAAAATCACTTTTCAAAAATTATTTTTCATGAAATGAATGGAGTCTCCTAGAGGTCTTTAACTCTAAGATGAAGGGATCCAATGTTCTGGGGCTTGGTCCTAACCCCAAGGATGTTGGAGTTGAAATGATTTGGATAAAATGGATCATGTTTCCAAGTATAGTGAAAGGTTTAGCTGAAATTTTGATATGCTGTGCGTGTGCCGTGCAATTGCGTGCATGTGCCGTGTTTGTATAGTGCATGTGGCATGCACTTTTTAAAAGGGTTGCTGGGTAAAGTTTAACGAGAGTTTTCATCTAAATTTTCACTTTGGACTTCGATTAGAATTGGAATTTTCAAGACTTATATTTTACGGGAAACTTAAAGGCCTAGACAAGATATTTACGAGGGCGATTCGGCTAAGGGCCCAAGTACACTTACAAACGCTCATATTCAGCCAAAGCAGGGTTTCAACGTGCAGCTTCACGAAGTCAACAACATCTTGTGATTTATAATTGGATCATGCTAAAATTTTGTGGAGAGTATAGGAAGACGCCATTCTTAAGTTTGTCTGGTGGATATGGTGAGAAAAGTATCTAAAAGTAAGTCCCTTGAAAGCAAAATTGAACCTCCATTTGAATAGGGGAGCCGAACATATAGTCATGCGAAAACGGTGAGAATACATTTGTTCTTGGTTAGAATATACCGAAATTTTGATGAAATCTCCGCTACACTTGGCTCTTATGCCTTGTCCCTCTTGATAGACACAATTCCATGCCATCCAAATTGAAGATAATCGACACTGGCTAATATTTTTTCATTTTGCAATTATTTTCTTGATTAGTAAGTGGAAGTAATGTACGTGTCATGCACATGGGAAGCGAGATTGTTATATACGAGAAGATATTTATAATTACTAAAGAAAATGGATGGAGTTTGTGGTTTAATATGAAAATGATCATTTTTTTTTTCTAATCTAATTGTTTCAAGGAAGTGGCTGAAATTGGATAGAGTTGTTAGTTACAATATGTAATGGATGAAGTTGTTTCACTTCTTATAATTTGTTAGTTCTAGAATCAGATTAAACTAGATTAACAGAGCACGTGCTAAGAAAAACAGTACACCTGAAGGTGCATGAACCAAGCATGGTCCCCCGAAAGACATACGAATCCACCTGAAGTTGTAAGTTTAATTACGGGTCAATCTATAAAAAAATTAGGGACTCAACTAACATATGGATGAGTGTAATCACTAGCCTTATTAAACATATTTAATAAACAAGTAATTTAATTTCTAAAATACGTACAATACATAATATGGGACAAACAATCTATAAGCTTTCTTTATTTAATTGTTTAACAAACACGAGGTTTTTTTTTTTAACAAAAGAGTCAATACCAGGAAAAATCTTAAATTGGTACATACCACCAAATACCTTAAATTGGTACATTTGAGATAAATTTACCATCCTCTACTTTCTTTTAAATTTTAATCAAATTGTTGAGTTAGATAATACGACCAGTTTTAGGGTTTTACCTTCCATTTATTATATGTGTACTAGTCTATGATTTTTAATGATGTTAATATAATTTAACGGAAGCTAATTGAAGGTAAATTTATCATAAATATATTAGTTTATAGTTTTTATTGAGCAAAAAATTAATTATGGATAAATTTATCACAAATATGCCAATTTGAAATTTTTGTGGTAAAAAAATTAATTTAAAGTAAATTTGTCAAAAATATACTAATTTGAGATTTTTCTTGAATTTTTTGAATTTTTTGGTTTCACATTAGTAGCTTTTCTTCTACGATGGAACCATAATACTTCCAAATTGGCCGGGTTAATCCCTTCTTAAAGAACATCTTCTAATCCTTTCGGAATGCTTTCTCTTTTGGATTTTTCAAATTTTACACCGCCGTTTTCGTTCCTCCATTTTCTCCCACTTCTCAAACATAGCCTTGAAGAATGAATGACTTCTTAGCGGCAACATACTACCACCTGAAGTGTTATCTATTTTTATTATATTGAATTTTACATCACTCGCAAGATTGAAATATAATACGGTTTGGAATATGAATTGCACCAATCAACATGTGAAGAGAACATGAGCCCGAATTTTAGCACTGGCATAAAACAAGAAAAATCCCAGTCCTAAAAGCAATTAAGTCTTCATCTTAACCAATGTTCTCAGCATCGTAATTTTGGTCACCATCATCATCTATTCCATGATCCAGCAACGAGAGAGAGAGAGAGAGAGAGAGAGAGAGAGAGAGAGAATGCAGTAAGAAAAGAAAATCAGCAATCTGTTTAATTTGGCTGAAGTTGAGGCACCATTCTTATTTGCTACTACAATACAAAGTGAGAGAACATTCACTCTGCGCTCTTCCAGCCAAAGTGCATCATGGTTTCCCTCAATTAGGAACCACCACAACGCGACACAAGTTACATAAATTCTACTGTTCTCTCCATTGAGCCCGAACAAATTCTTGTACTTTTGATTCAACACATAAAGAGTCTAGAATAGCAGGAAACCACAACTAGGACACCCTATCCTTACTTGGCGCAAGCTTTGCAGGCAAGGCATCTAGCGGAAAAACCATGTACATTGCAAGCATGCCTAATGCTCGAGCGATTCTTGTCCGGTCGAGGCATGTGCTCATCCATAGCCATAAAAGACAATTTCCAAAAGTCTAGACACAATCACTAAGCAAACGTGTAGAAACTCCAAAAGGTCCAGCATATGGCCAATCACCAAGAAAAGACCTTTCATGCTTGTTTTCATATGACATAAAAAACTGGAGGCTGAATATCGAAAAGAATAGATGCAAATGTTTTTCTCAAAAGAGCAAATGAGCACCATGGAACTGTCCAAACAAGCTAACTAAGCATGGTACTCCCCAAATAAAGCTAATCTAGCAACAAAACACAACACAAACGAGAATCTGTCAATTGACCAACCCCATAGACCGTTGGCTTCCAACGATAGCCCTGGCACAATAAGTGCACGCACCCTACCAATCAGAAACAAGAACGGGTTCTATACCATCATCAAACATCAATGTTGCCCTCCAAACTTAGATAAAAACATGCACCACAACAAGATTAACCAGATTTGAAGCCTGGATATTCTATGTTAAACCATTCAAGATCTCATGAACATCCATTTAATTTACCAAACCAGGTATTAAACTTCTCTCGTGATCGCGAATCATGACTGTTAACTTCTTCAGCATCAACACAAGTTAACCTGGATATCTGCAAAACACAGAGAGAAGAATTTGCAAAATTTTCACAAGGAACCAATACCAATGAAGAGGGAGGCACAGGTTCCATGCCACGAAAGTCACTTTATACCTCATAATTTCCGACCCATTATTGGGCACACACATAAACAAGCTGAACCTTCCAGTATACATCCGGTACGAATTGGGCAAATATCTTAAAACAAGAAGCTTTCCATTCTTTTAACCTATTTCCACTGAAGTCAATTCAAGCCATCATACTCAAGCTTCCAGAAACATGGTAGTAAGCTAGGAACAATCTTCTCAACATAAGAAGACCAAACATACGTATCAACAATCATGCATCTCCCCACTAAAATATGGATTTTTCCCAGACCATGAAATGCAGCCACGAGTATCCGCTCACATCATCAACGCCAGTCGGAAAAGAATTTATGGTATACCTCAAATCAGAAAGAATTGACCTTCAATTGCTGTCTAATTGGATGTACTACATATAAATTCAATTGCTGTCTACTATGTACACTATTTACAGAGGAATGGTGAAGAAAACACCAGCACAATCAACTAGTCTTCAGCCAATTAGCACGAAGAACATTGTGTACTGCCGAGGTAGTGAATATTATCATCAATTCAGCACATGGCCGTCGTCAATCTCACCGGAACCTTCTCTGGCCGCACGTTGCCAATCATCGTCTCCGCCACGATCCTCGCCACCCTCTTGAACGCGAAGTGCGTGCACTTCGAGAGCGCGATCCAATAAATCACCTCATAGATGAAATCGAACGCAAAGCCGGAACCCCAGCACGGCCGCCGCGACGAGTCGTCCCAGCTTTGCCCCCCGAACCCGTCGAAATTCCACCCCTGACCACCACCACCTCCGCCCCCGCCGCCGCCGAACGGGCCGTCCCCGACGCCGTCACCGTAAAGCGCGCCGTCATCTCCCTCTCCGGGGCCGCCGGCGGACCGCAGCAACCTCCGCTTCGTGCGGCGGCGGCTCCTGCGGAGGAGGGCGCGGGTGAGGGTCCTGTAACGATCGGACTTCACGGGCGGAGGCGCGACGGCGTCGACGGGGTTCATCGAGGCGGAGGAGCACGGGGATGGACCCGCGCCGGCGGATCGGCGGCGGAGGAGGAGCTTCGCGAACCCTAGGGCGTCGGCGACGGCGACGGCCGAGACGTCCATGGCGGAGGCGAATTTTGCGATCGAAGTGGCGAGGAATTCGAATTTGGGGTTGAATCGAAGCGAAGCGAAGCAGAGAGTTACGTGTCGGTTTTGCTTTCCATGGTCAAACCTGGTTTTAGGGATTTGTTGACCGACACGTAGGACTCCCGATCGATCCACATTGACGGCGTTATTGGAAGTTTCTCAGTTAGAATTCCTCGGGCATAGTTATCGACATAATTTCCCCCAAAAAGGTAAAGTTGCCTTTAATAATTTAATTGCGATTTAAATTGGTGCCCAAACTTATTCACTTTCCTTCTTTCTGTTTCATTTTTATTCTTATGTTAAATTTAATTACCATAATTAAGATTTCACATGGTTGGTCCTAGTTTATTTACCGTATATATCCCATATATATTAAAGATACAATATTTTCATCATGTAGAAATTAGTGTTTTCAAAAAGAATATTTTCCAATAAATCTAATTCTTTTTTAATGTTGTCTAACAAATTTGTAGATTAATTGACAAGTAGACTCTAGAAAAATTTTAACATAGAAACTTTTTTTAATGCATTCGCTTGTTTATAAAACTCTAACATTTGTTGTGCATATCACTTTCAAATAGTTTCTTATCAATCGTCTTTTATATTCATATGCATATAGTGGAGTGTTCTATGAAACAAAAAGGAAAAAAAGAACTTATGTAAATAATTTCCAAAATAAAATCATAATTACATTCTCCAATGTGAAACTTCAAAGGATGAACACAAATCACAACATTCATAAAATAAGAAATGTCATTTTTAAAATGTCAATGACGTCTCATCATTTTGGATTGATAAAAAATTAACATCTTCCATGAAGTGTTTTTGAAAAACTATAAAGATAAGAAAGGGTTTGATGATGATATGGACAATATAAGTATGAATATGAGATTCTTTTGAAAAATTGCCTATGTTAATCTCTAGATTTTACTTGACAATTAATTCATAAATTTGCTCAACGACGTAAAAAGGGTTAGGATTCTTGGATTTTTCTTTTTGACATAACTTATTATGCAGAAGTAAAATCTAATAAAAAATGAAAACATAATGTCTTTAATATACATGAGATGACCACATTAATTAAATAAATTTAACATATTGAAAGGTTTAACTATGGTAACTAGACTATATATAAAAATAGAAAAAGAATAAAAAAGAAGCAAAGTGAATAAATTTGTGGCAATCACTTTAAATTGCATGTAACATCCTCGATTCTCGACCTCATAAAGATTGGCCATAAGGTCCTAAAATGATCGATCATGGACCTTTGACCATGGATTGATCAGTTCGATCTGCAAGAAATCGCGGATCGGTCACAAATCGATTGAGGTGTTGACCCCAAATTTTCTACCTATCATACCGATGGGATAGGATCACCAGCTCATAAGATGACTTTTTAATCACGAGAATTGGTCACATGATGATTTTGGATTAGCAAATGGTCATGGGTTGATCCAACTAGTTGCAGTTTCCGACTGTGGGTGATTTCGCCCAATTATGCACTGATACACGGATGATCCAAATTGATCAAATGTGACCATCTTCTGACTGAAAATGCATTATTCCCTTTTTAATTCTTAGTGATTAGAACGGAATCTCGAATTGATGATGTTCGATCATGGATCGGTAATGTGCCGACCATGAACCCTATCGGTGGATCGGGTGTCAACCGGAATGAGCCCAGGGATAAACCCGGCTATTCCGTAACTAATTTTAAGGTTCATGAGTGCCTTGACTTAGTGTTAAGCTATGGGTAGCCTTAGGATTGGTCTCGAACCGATCAAATGACAACCGACCCTTTTGGTGACTAACCGTCCAAAGGAACGGTTTGGACGAATATGGGGCGTGATGGCCGAGACTCAAGTGTACGTGATTTGATTTTTTAAGGTGTACTTATTGATCCATTCTCCAGCTCCAGAACCAACTTGGATGATAGAATTCTCTAAATCGCTTTATTAACGAAGAAAGGACAACATGAGAGAAAATTCTAGAACCCCCTCGTTAAATGAAGGGGAGAGTTGTCCTTTGAAAAGTCAAAAGTTGTGGTGGAGGCCAAATTATCTTTGGAGATTCTAGAAAAGGCGGCACATATGTGGACAAATTAGATAGCGATACACAAGCCCTCATTAATGATCGAAGGTTCTAGAATTGCCAAGTTGACAACTATGGTATAATTATTATCAAACTTCATTAAATGCGGCATATAGGTGGATTCATGGGAGAGAGAAAAAGCGGCCATCATCAATGACGCCTAGAGGCTAAGAATGCCAACTAAAATCTTTTAGCTTGGCTAACTCATCTTCTTGGTGTAATTATGAGACAAAGTAGACTTGCCACCCAAGAAATTTAGGCAGGACACTTGGAAAGATTGGAATGGACCACTTGACTTAGTAATGATGGCATCAATGGCTATAAATAGGAGGAGCTTCTTCCCATTTCCTCACCTTGCTCCCATGCCTCCTCCCTCCTCCTCCTTAGTCACCCTCCTCCTCACGCCCACTCTCTCTCTCTCTCTCTCTCTCTCTCTCTCTTTTGGCCTCCATGGAAAGCTGCCCATCTTGTGTAGTTCAAGTTTTAGTTCGAGGTTCATCCAGGTAAGTGTAGTTTCTCCCTTCTTTTAGTAACATTCAAGACATCTTCGACTCTAGGAAATCCTCTTACAAACAAGCCGAGGGTAGGTCGATTGATTCTTGGATGTTTGATATATTCTATAACTTGTTCATGTACTAGAATTTCTTATATGACTAGAACGAAGTCATGGTTCATCACTTTTGTTCGATACAAGTTGAGGTTTGCCCATTGCCATAAGATGTGATTGAGGCGTGCCGAGTTCACACCTTGGATTGGTGTGGGGTTCCTTTAAGCTTGTTACTCGAGCGGGGCTTTGGGCTTAGGCTTGTTGGTGATGTCATTGATGAGGAAGTTCACGATTTCACAACACATGCATTATGTTTGAGCATAAAATGCATAATTTATGGCACTTGCATAAGACTCGAGTACATCCTCAAGAAGAGATTAGTGCTCGAGCAAAGATAAGAAAAGATAAAAATGGGGTTTGAGTCCCCGAATTGCTGGCAAAAACTAGGTTCGAGTTCTAGAGGCTGGCATAAGACTTGGGTTCGAGTCCCAAGCATATTAACTGGGTTTGAGTCCCAGAAGCCGGCAAAAAGCCAGAAGCTTGGTTAAAAAGCTCGAATTGAATTGGGTTCAACTTCCAAGACGGCTCCTAGAAGACTTGGGTTCAAGTCCCAAGCATAAGAGAAAAGCTTAATAAGCATGGTATGCATGAGCAAGAAAGAAAGGCTAGAGTGCATAAGCTCTGGGCATGCATCATATGCACGAATGATTGCAAGAATTATCATTCATATGTGCCTGAAGCTTGGTTGTATCTTTGCAATTGATTTGCCTATTGGGAACCCTTGTACTACTACTTGGCTAATACATATGAGCTTAGTTCGAACACTTGGATGAATCCTCTTTATCACTAATTTTTTGATTTGGATTATCGAATCCACGAAGAGGTCCTATCCAAGTATTTTCATAAAGCCCACACCATGCTTCAAAATGCATTGGGACAAGCTCATCCAAGCCTTTTTCTATCCATACGATGGATGTTATCTTGCGATAAGTAATATTAGTTTCTACATCTATCACATTCGTAGCAGTGGTATATATCTTTATATAAGGCAACAAAAATGCACAGTCACCATGATTCTAAGTACCTATAAAAGAAACATGGGTGAGTTTTGGAATACTCAATAAGTATAGCCTTTGGCCTTCGAATAGAATATCGATTCATCATCAACAATAGTCAATCATTTCGTGCAAATCATGGCAAAGAAAATTCAATTGCAAGATGTAACCAAGCTTCAAGCACAAAAGAATGATAATTCTCGTAATCATTCGTGCACATTATGCATGCCCTGAGCTTATGCACTCTAGCTTTCCTTTCTTGCTCATACATGCTGTGTTTATTTAGATTTTCTCTTGTGCTCGGGACTTGAACCCAAGTCTTTCCTGAGTTGTCTTGGGACTCGAACCCAATTCAATTCGGGCTTTTTAATTGGGCTTTTGGCTTTTTGCCGGCTTCGGGGACTTAAACCCAATTAATATGCTTAGGACTCGAACTCAAGTCTTATGCCAGCCTCTGGGACTTGAACCCAATTCTTACTAGGAAATTGAGGACTCAATCCCCATTCTTATCTTTTCTTATCTTTGCTCGAGCACAAATCCCTTCTTGAGGGTGTACTCAAGTCTTATGCACATGCCATGAACTATGCACTTTATGCTCAAACATGATGCACGTGCCATGAAATCATGAATTTCTTCATCAATAATATCACAAACGAGCCTAAGCCGTTGCCTATCCCGGAACGTCCTTGGGAGAGCGTTTCCATAAACTTCATCGTGAACTTGTTGAAGTTCGAAGGGTGTCGGACCCTCATGGTCATGGTGGATTGCTTCTCCAAGTATGCGACATTTGTGCCAGCCACGAAGGATTGTCTAGCCGAGGAAGCAGCCAAGCTATTCCTCAAGCACGTCGTCAAGTATTGGGGTGTATCATGCACGATTGTGAGCGATTGTCGGAGCTCTTCAATTTGCTGAGGACGAACCTCAACTTCTCCATGAGCATGTATCCCTAAATCGACGGATAGACAGAGTGGGTGAATGCACTCCTGGAAATCTACCTTCGGCACTACGCGAGCAACATGCAAGTGAATTGGGTGTGATTGATCGATATGGCCCAATTTTCCTACAACTTGCAGCAGAGTGAGTCCATGAACCAGAGCTTGTTCAAGATCGTGATCGGGCAACAACCACTTAAACCAAGTGCGATTGCCTCGGGATATTGAGGAAGCAGCCCCTCCTCCGCATGCAAGTTCACTAAGGAATGGGATGAACATAAGGACTTGGCACGAGCATGCCTAAATAGAGCCACGAAGCGCACAAAGAAGTGGGCCGACAAAAAACGATGACATGTGGAGTTTCAGGTTGGAGACTTGGTGTTGGCTAAGCTGCACTTGGTCCTTTGGTACTGTGACGTGCACAAAGGGCTGATCTGTCACTATGAAGGCCCTTTTCAAGTGTTGCAGCGGATTGGGAAGGTAGCATACAAGCTGGACTTGCTGGCCAAGCTCAAGGTACACCTCGTGTTCCATGTGAATATGCTAAAGCCTTTCCATGCGGACGAGGATGATTTGGATCGAGGCGAATCACAACAAGCGCCCTTTGGAGCGAAAACCTCATATGATCGGGACATTGAGTGTATCATGGTGGATCAGATCATACGAAAGAGATATTGTGTGCTAAAGAAGGAGTACCTTGTTCAATGGAAGGGCCTTCTCGAGAGCGAAGTGAGTTGGGAACTGTCCGAGGGCCTATGGCAGTTCAAGAAACACATCGATGCCTTCCATGCCATAGACGTGACGAGGGCATCGCCCGATTAGTTAGTGGAGAATGACACGGCCCATAGATGAAACATGATCCAAGATTGTCCATGATAGATCGTGTCACAAACTAGGGCCTGTCCAAGAACAGCTCGCGATCGATCCATGAATGATCCTCGATTTGCGCAAGGCCAGCCCATGCACGATACGGAGAAAGGCCCATGCACGACCTGTGAGCAATGTTCGGCTAGCCCACGTACACCCTACAGCCGTTCACCTACTCTCGTGTCAAGCGGCCCTACTGCCCTGATCTTGCTTCTGACACACGCTCATAGGTTCCAAGGGCTACAGCCATTGAGTGGCTTACTGTGTAGACATGTAATGATAGCCATTGTTCAAACACAACTATTAGATTGGAGGGATGATCAACGGCCGAGATACGACCCGAACTTGTATAAATAGGGGTCCCTCCCCCTCATTATATGTAGCTTGTTCATAAGTGAAAACACTTGCTCCTCTGTCTAGCCGACTTTTATGTTTGTGTGTGTGTGTGAAAAGGCTGACTTGGGATCACAAATCCTAACGCCACATGATGTTTGATTGATTGTAATAGACCGACCCATGACACTAACCTCTAATGTCATCTCGATGCCCGCATTCATCCATGTCAACCGGATTGGCAAATCATCCTATAATCGCAGATACTAGGCGCATAAATTCTCTTCCAATAAAAGGAAGCTTCGAAACTTGGTAGAGGCAAATGTCCAGATATCCTTGATGGAGGGATACTATATCAGGAGCTTCTCATTCCTCTTAGTTGGAAAGTAAGGCATGAGAGACGATGGAATATGGTTGTGATCCAAAAGGATAGGCCTAAGAAGCAATGCTTCCTTATGCTATTCTACATTACTCAACAATCGAAATTGGCAATAGTTGACTTCCTCAGTGTGAATAAGATGATCAAAGATCGAAATATAGGATTCATGTTCGAATTTGGGAGCTTCGACAGTTATGGAAAGCTTATGAGTAGAGTATGAAAGGTTTAGGATTTAAAGAAGAAGACAAAAGTACAAAAGAGACGATAGGGCGTATGCTTCTATGGAGCAGGAGACGACCATAGGCCGAAGGGATGTGCCAAGATTGCAATGGAAGTCATTGATTCGTATTAGCTGCGAATATGTTAGAGAATAGAAAGACGTAATGATTATTTGAAGTAGACTGCACGCAAAATAAGGTGTTTCCTTTAAAAAATAATTTTTTAATTTATTTTTTTAAATGGGGCATATGATGACACCTAAAAATGCCCTTGCAAGCACGTCCTGGTCACGAGGGACATAAAATTCTAAAATTGCTATCGTGACCTTATATGGGCCATAATCTATATTAGCCCATCCCATAAGTGGTTACAAAAAGAAAGGATAATCAAGAATTTTGAGAAAGTTTGGGCTAAATTTCGATAGACATACAAGTAAAGACACATAATTCCATGATGAAGCAGTTGGTTTCCACGTGTTGAAGCCAAGGGTCATTGATGAAGATACAATGTTGATGGTGGAAATAGGTGGAAATAGGTGGAAATAGGTGGGAATAGTGAAAAAGGATGCCAAACTCAAAAGGAATGGTTAATTCTTGCTAGACAAGTCGTGAGAATGTTGTCGAACAGGTTAGAAACCAAATATGAATAAGGCGGTTCAATATAGAACATGGGTGACTCTTGAGGATGAAGTAACCGACCATTGACGATTACCAAATTGGCCTATTAATACCGCAGGCAATCCAACAAATACTCTCTCGAACAACAAACAAAATTACTTTATCTTGCTTTTATCCTTAGTTTAGCCTAGCTGTAGCTCAAGATTCCCATTGTAGATTCAATTTCAGCGAATGTATATATTTTGGGTAGTGCTTTCGATTAGATTCTAGTGTTGACCCATTATCCAACATCATCAATTAGATTCCGACATTGCGTTCTCATACGCATCTAGGAGTAGAGTGTACTAGGTATTGTTATCATTATCTAGCGTTGTCGATTAGATTCTGACATTGTGTCCTCATACGTATCTAGGAGTAGTGTGTACTAGGTGTTATTATTAGTGTTTCCGACGTTATGTCCTCATATCCATCTGTGAGCAATGTCTATTTGGTGTTGTCCTCATTGTCTAGCGTTGTTGATTATATTTTGATATTGTATCCTCGAACTTAGTAAAAAACAGTGCTTTCTAGGCGTTATGTTAACATTTAGAGTTGTTGAAGTATCTTCAATATTATATAAACCACTTTAATTTTCACTATTATGTCAGAATGAGTTGAAACTGACAATATTGATTAAGCTCATGTTAAGACAACGACTTATTTGAATTCAAAACTATAAGATGTATAATTTCGTTTGCATTTGAGTCTCTTTGTTCAAAACTGACATAGAACAATCCCTTTTAGTAAAAACCAAAATATAACACTTAGTATTAGATATTTCATTGCGATATTCAAAACCGGCGAAATAGTTTCTAAAGGTATAAAATTATTGACTTCTCCATCAAGAGATTTTTAAAGAATATGATAAGAAAATTCAGTAGAATTTCTTTTTCTATGAAAAATTAGATTTAAGAAGTATAATTGAAAAAGGAAATTATGTACGAGTCATTAATATTCAAAACATACTTTTTGTATATTCATAAAAAGACAGATAAATAAAATAAAAATCGAAACATCAATAAGGAAGGTAATTAAATATGTCGGACCGGCTCGTGATCACGTGACATCTAAAATCGATGACCATTGACCTGTATTGCAACATGTTTGAACCACTCCTTTTGAGCCTTTTATCTTTTTCTTCAAAAATTGGGGAGTTTAGTCAACAAAATTAGACTCAACTCTCAAGCCATTTTAAGATTGATTCTCCTTCAAGGTTGTCAAATGAGAAAAGTCAGCTTGTATGGAGCAAAATCTAATTTTAAAAATTTTAATTTTTAGATGTTAAAGAATTCACGCTTTTGACATTTATTTAAGGCCAAATATTACAAAAATCCTAAATTATTATCATTGTGAGATAAATACCTCAAATTTTTGTTTATCTTACAAAAATCCTAAATTTATCCACTATGATACAAATATCCTCAATTTCTTTTTCTGTCATTAAAAAATCCAAACTTATACATGTGTTACATATGTATACACGTTTAGATATATACCCACTGGCATAGGTTTGTAATTTTTCATGATATTGAAAAAAAAGATTTAGGATATTTGTGTGATAATGGGCACTTAGAGTTTTTAGTGACATAAAAAAAGATTTTGGGTATATATATATAATAATTGACATAGTTTTGTTTTTATTTTTATTTTTTATGGCTTAACCTTTTATCTAGTTAGAAACATTTCAAAATATAACTATTAGCACATAAAATTGAATATAATTTTTGTAATTCTTTAGAATCGTAATAACTTTTCTAGCTTTCAAATTTTAAATGAAAGGTCCGAAATAAACTTATAAATGCTAGGGATGATTGGTTTGGTTCCAAAGTGGAATCAAGAATCGAACCAAGAGGATCGGATCCCAAAGATTGAGAATGGGGACTAGACTGATTGTTTTTAAGATTAGGAATTTAACCAAACCATCAATCCAGTCTGGCTCCGATTCAAGTCTAATTGAACTAGTCACTTATTTTTTCCATCACTTTTTTTTTTCTCATTGCTTTTTTTTTCACACCACTTGAAACCGGACAAAGATATTATTCAGTTCACATTTTATTAATTTTCAAAGAAATAATAAAAAAAAAAGTATATTTAGTCGGTTCGATTTGGGGAACAGAACCAGTTGAGGTGATTTTCGGTTGTAGGCAAAATTGGGCAAAATGAAAAGGATCTTAAGAGGAAGGCCATAAATGTAATTTCACCGGGAATGAATGGAAAAACGCAAAGCAGAGCATCAACCAAAAACGACGTCGAAGGAGCCATTTCCCCGGTCCTCCCGACGCACGGCTTTCCCCCATCCGTCCATCATCCCAAAAACACACCGCCTTCGCCTTGCCTCCGTTTCTCTCCGCAGCGGCGAAGCTCCGAGAGCAGAACCCTAAATCTCTCTGTCTAATCTATCTCTCTTACCTCTGCAAAATCCGCTTTCGATACTGCTCTTCGCCCGTCGTTCGCGCGTGCTCAGCGGCAGCTCACGGGGAAAACCCTAGGCGCGCCGATCTCGTCGTCCGGGAAGAAGAGGGAGGGAGGGAGGGACAAGCAGAGGGAGGCAAGATGAGGATTATGATCAAGGGAGGTGTTTGGAAGAACACCGAGGATGAGATCCTCAAGGCGGCGGTCATGAAGTATGGCAAGAATCAGTGGGCCCGCATCTCTTCCCTCCTCGTCCGTAAGTCCGCCAAGCAGTGCAAAGCCCGGTGGTACGAGTGGCTCGATCCCTCCATCAAGAAGGTAAACGCGTGGAATTATCGGGTCTAGTCGGTTTGATAGTGCACCTTCAAGATTGACATTTTTCGTGTTATTGTCTGTAAAACAAGTGTGAGGAAAGGGTTTTGAGCGCTCTAATTTTGATGGAACGGAATTATCTGCTCTAGGCTTTGGCAAGTATATGGGTCTACTTTGTGGGCTGTGTGGATGAGCATGCTGAATTTTTATTTTTTCTCACTTTTAATTCCTTTAGACGGAATGGACACGAGAGGAGGACGAGAAGTTGCTGCATCTTGCCAAGCTCATGCCTACTCAGTGGAGGACCATTGCGCCTATTGTTGGCCGTACGCCCTCCCAGTGCCTCGAGCGGTATGAGAAACTGCTCGATGCGGCCTGCTCTAAGGATGAAAACTACGAACCTGGAGATGACCCGAGGAAATTGCGGCCTGGGGAGATCGATCCGAACCCAGAGTCGAAGCCTGCGCGTCCGGATCCTGTTGATATGGATGAGGACGAAAAGGAAATGCTTTCGGAAGCAAGGGCTCGATTGGCCAACACTAGGGGCAAGAAGGCTAAGAGGAAAGCTAGGGAGAAGCAACTGGAAGAGGCCAGGAGGCTAGCTTCTTTGCAGAAAAGGAGAGAGCTGAAGGCTGCTGGTATTGATAATAGGCACAGGAAAAGGAAAAGAAAGGGGATAGACTACAATGCGGAAATTCCCTTCGAGAAAAGGCCTCCTCCAGGTTTTTTCGATGTTGCTGATGAAGATAGACCGGTTGAGCAGCCCAAGTTTCCGACCACGATAGAGGAACTTGAAGGAAAAAGAAGGGTGGATGTGGAAGCACAACTAAGGAAGCAAGACATGGCTAAGAATAAAATCGCGCAGCGGCAGGATGCACCTTCTGCTATACTTCAAGCCAACAGGCTAAATGACCCTGAAACTGTTAGGAAGAGGTCGAAATTGATGCTTCCAGCTCCCCAAATATCCGACCATGAACTTGAAGAGATTGCCAAGATGGGTTATGCTAGTGACCTGGTGGGTAATGAGGAACTGATGGGAGGGACCTCTGCAACTCATGCTCTTCTTGCAAATCATGCTCAAACACCACATCAGGGAATGACACCTTTACGGACACCACAAAGGACTCCTGCTGGTAAAGGTGATGCTATCATGATGGAAGCTGAAAATCTTGCACGTTTGAGAGAGTCACAAACGCCATTATTAGGTGGTGAAAATCCTGATTTGCATCCTTCGGATTTTTCGGGGGTCACGCCTAGGAAAAAGGAAATACAAACGCCAAATCCTATGATGACACCTTCAATGACTCCAGGAGGGGGCTCGACTCCAGGAGGGGGCTCTACTCCAGGAGGGGGCTCAACTCCCAGACTTGGCATGACTCCATCAAGGGAGAATCTTTCTTTTGGTATGACGCCAAAAGGAACTCCCATCAGGGATGAGCTCCATATAAATGAAGAGATGGATATGAATGAGGGTGCAAAGCAGGAGCTAAGGCGACAGGCTGATCTGAGAAAGAATTTGCGCTCAGGTTTAAGCAATCTTCCTCAACCAAAGAATGAGTATCAAATAGTTATGCAACCAGTTCCAGAAGATAATGAGGAACCTGAGGAGAAGATTGAGGAAGACATGTCTGATAGGATAGCTAGAGAAAAAGCTGAGGAAGAGGCACGGCAGCTGGCACTGCTTAGGAAGAGATCAAAAGTATTGCAAAGGGAGCTCCCTCGGCCTCCTGCTGCCTCTCTGCAATTGATAAAGGATTCCTTGTTGCGGACAGAGGGAGATAAGAGTTCATTTGTCCCACCAACCCTGATTGAATTGGCTGATGAAATGATAAGGAAGGAGCTTCTCTCGTTATTGGAGCATGATAATGCAAAGTATCCTCTCCAGGATAATACTACTAAGGGAAAAAAGAAAGCTAAGAACTCTGCAAATGGTAGTACTGTTCCTGTGATTGAAGATATTGAGGAGGATGATATGAAAGAGGTATTTCTCACTTTCGAAGCCCCTCCCTCTGTGAATATACAGCATGATGTTCTTTGCCATCTTTCTTTGTCTTTTATCTCCTTTAGACTGTTAACTAGACTCATTAGCATGTGCACGGGAGAAATGCCAAGTTTTCAATAAAGGTGCACATAACAAATATTAAATCATATAATCCAGTCAAAATGGAATTGTGAAATTATCTTTTATATCGTCATAGTTATCACCTTTTTCCCTCATATATTAGCTTCTAAAGAGCATAGATTGTAATTTAAGATACTCAAAAGGCACTATGGTTATCTTATTTCCCTCTTTTTTACATGTGTATGGGATACTATAATGGTATCAATGTGAGAGACTTAATAGCTATACTTATTTTTCAATAGTGCAACAAAAGATTAAGGACCAGTACTTTTTGCTTCATTTTTTATTTCTCTGAGATTGGTTTTTCCATACGATCAATATTTGAGTTTTGAGTAATGAGAGATTTGACAGTAATGATCAAAAAACCTTAAGACTAGGAAAGGAGGGTGACTGGCCCATGATTATAATTGGGGTAAATAAAATAAAATAGAAAAAAAGTTGGAGCTAGGAGATGTGCCACCAAAAGAGAGGACCGCATGTTAGCTCCTCATCGACCTCTCATAAGTGCATCAAATAGATATATTTTATTAGGTTTTGATCTGAACCATCTGCACACTGCAAATATGCTTTGGTAATGGTGTTTTTGGTTAGAGACTTACAAGTTGTAACTTCTTAGTCACTATTGAATCTCCTTTCTAAATAAAAGTAACAGTTTAGTTCGCAAAACATTGAGGAAATATATGGGGTGATTGTCCTTCTAAAGATTCTGGGAGTTTAATGCAAGAAAAGATAAAAAGAAACTTGTACATCCAACATTAATATTCTTGTCCTTCTAAAGATTCTGGGAGTTTGTATTCTTTTAACTCTTGCACTTCTTTGGCCGCCCTTCATGCCAGTTTCTTTTGTCTTGGATTACAAGGCAGTTTTTCATTTTATATTAGTTGTAACTTGTCTTCTACTTTGGTCTTTAGTGACAATACTGTTAATATATGACATTGAATACTTCCGACTGGCTTTTCACCTTTTATATATATCACTATATCTGTTATTGTACTCCCTCTGTTCTTTTCATTAAGTGATGGAGAACAATGGCAACAACCTTTGAAGACTTTCAAAAGGCATGCCAAATGAAGCTTTGCTGATTATTTTCTTTGATTGATTAAGACTCTTCTTAAGTGACTGGAGTCTATTAGGATGTTAATAAGTTTCCTTTTGCTGGTTGGAATTGGATTAAATGTTTTCTTTTCCTTGTTAGTAGTGGATATGTGTCTCCTAGTTTTATTAGGATATTTTGGGTTTCCTATTTTGACTTGGAGTAGTACCGTAGAGAGTCTGTATATATGATTGTAATTCTTTCTTCTGAATAGAGTCGATGATTAATTGAATTTGGCAAATCTTTGCTCTGGAACTGTGTGATACATTTCCTCTTAGGTGCGTGCTTAAGAAACCCTAGGCGTGAACCCTAGTTGTGACACTTAGGAAGCTTTGGAGCCTAAAGATTTATCCTTTGTCACGGGACTTGTCATCCTATGCCATTGATTCTGGAGCAGCTTATGAAACTTAGGATGTAATGATAAGATGGTCTACCTTGGCTTTCAGTCCATGGATAAGAGATATTAAGAAGTTTCTTTGGGTTGTTGGGAGGAGGCCAAATACATTTGACTCTCTTGGACACTCCAATGTGAGACTCTGGCTCTGGCTGCAGCCTCAAAATATATTCTATACTCTTGAAAGATGAGTGCTTCTGACCAATCAAGTACCATTTATGGAAGTGGAGACAAAAAATGCACGTGAACTTGGTTCCGTTTGATGTAGTTTGGGGGAACCAATTTGTTCTCTATAAATTTGCACTATTATGGTTCAAGAAAGGTTTGGGTATCTCAGCAATCCCATCTATGTGCTAACATATTTATGTGTCTCGCCTCCCTTAGTAACTAGTAGTTTGGAAATTTTTAAAGTTTTTGGAAGGCAAGAAGGGTAGTTTCAAAGCTATTCATTTGTGGGTTTCTATGTCCCATGTAAAGGACTTGTGACAAGCAAGTTAAAAAAAAAATTAACTGCAATTGGTATATAATTGGACAGAATCTTTGAAATGATGGATATATCTCCAATTTCACTAAAACTTATAGTTCAGCATTGTACATATTCGACAATTTAAAACTTTTGGTCAAAAGCATTAAAGAAGTGCAAAATGAATTCTCAAACGAGAATGCTATCCTAGGACTATTTGACCAGCAGATTCAAACGATTCTCTCAATTTGTCGGTTTTCAGCTTCTTCTTTATTTTAATTTTCCTTTTGATTCGCTAACTTAGTTTAATATTTATCCTTTATCTCTTTGGTGTTTGTCTACTATCTATAAGTCAAATGAGAACTAAAAAAAGACGAGCTAACACATTTATAATAGAGTGCTGTTTCTCTTGGAATGATGAACGATGCCTCTTATGCAAAACGGTTTCAGAAGGGAAGCCTTTGTTATTTTATATACAACATCAACCACAAAAGACTTTGTAATTCTTGTGGCAAAGTAACGTTTGAAAGTGAACATGCTAATAATATTCCAAAAGTGAAGAGTGTATAGACAATTATTCGAAGAGGGTTTAACTCCCTGAAATGCCCTTTTACTTGTTTCTGTCCACATGAGCTAACAAGCAAGACATGGTTTGTCTCGTGTCTGCAGTTAGACTTGATTATCTTCACTTTGGTTGCAATGGCCAAAATATAAAAGGTATTTGGCTACAATAGGATAGAGGGAGAACAAATGTTGTCTTGCTTGATTTAGTAAATTGAATATTCATTAATTTGACTGGGTCTTGAAAAACTAATAATGAGGGAATAGAGTTAGAATATCCAATTTGTCCTATTGTCTCTATTTCTTCTGCTGCTGCCCTCTTGCAATATGGAGGGAACTAAGTGTGCATTTTTGTTACGGAGGAAAAAGGGGTGAACCTGTTCTGATGATTTCTAGCTATGTTTATTTGTGTCAATGTATTATACCTTTGACCTAAAAAGGGGACTGTGCATTTTGATCATAAGGTATTTGAGTTGTTTTAAATGATCTTTCTGCCGAACATTCTATTGGTATTGTCAGTTGTATTTTTTGAGGCTTATTGGGTTAACTTTAACTATAGAGATGAGGATGAACATTCATACTGCTTCAACAGAATGTGAAGTATCTTTTTGTCTTAGTTTAAGGGTACTCGCAATATTCCATGATTGTGCAGTGATGATGCTGAATTAGGATTGTGGCTGTTTGTCTAGTCCTGTATATGCTTTGTTGTCTTCTCATGATATTTTTTTGGTCAAAAGTCTATTCATGATTTAATTTGTTATATTATTGGCAAATTGTTAACTTAATCATGTTTTCCAAGCAGGCTGATTCCATGATTAAGGAAGAGGCTCAGTACCTTCGTGTAGCCATGGGGCATGAAAGTGAAGCATTTGAAGAGTTTGTTGATGCGCACAAAACTTGCTTGAATGATCTCATGTTCTTCCCTACTCGTAATGCCTATGGACTCTCAAGTGTTGCTGCAAATGCAGAAAAGCTTGCTGCCTTGCAGAACGAATATCATTTTGCTAAAGCAAGGATTGATGAAGATCATGAGAAGGCGCAGCGACTGGAGAAGAAGGTCAAAACTCTCACATTCGGCTATCAGGTATGCCTAAGATGTCTTTTAAACTTTGGTTGCTCATTGCTTTCTCTTCCTTGAATCAAACTGTCCCAGGAATTTGAATCAAACTTTGATTGCTTGTTGCTTTCTCTTCGTTCATAATAATGCAAGTAACTATCATTGTTCTCTTCAATATCGACAAGATGTATCGTGAAGAATATTCTTTCTTAGTACATTTCCCTTCCACCTTCGTAACCAATCTATCTCATTGTTGTAGTATTTACTGGTCGACTCTGGTCCTTATTTCTTTTGATTGTGTGGAGTTCATAGTTTATACTAGTATAAATAGTGAACTCATGATTTATCAATACGTTAAGGTTTACAAAAAGGAGCATATATGTTAACCTGATCCTATTGATTCATCTTGTTTTTTCTTTCATCTATAACCTGAACTGACTCGAAACCATAAAATAAGCAACCTGAAACGAGTTCATCTGAATTGTTGTGCTTTGGTTTGTTCCTCCTGTCTTCAGAGTTTCTTCTTTCTTCCTTCCTCATTTATGCTGTAAAACTTGTATGTTCATTGTGATATTTGGAAACTGTTTATTTTGTTTCCCAACACATGATAGAGAAACTTGCTTTGTTAATACTTGAATGTTTTGTTGGTCATCTTGAGTGATTGATGGTGTGATTGAGCTGCTGTGAAATTGCCATGCATCTGTCCTATGATTCTAAAATATACCGCCATTCATGTAATGAGGTCTACTAATTGCCTGGCGAACTGTTTTCTTGATCAGATGCGGGAGAAGACTCTTCGAGACCAAATTGAGTCAACCTTCAAGCAGCTGGACACTGCAGGGACAGAACTCGAGTGTTTCCGAGCTCTGCAGAAGCAAGAGCAATTAGCAGCTTCACACAGAATAAATAGTTTGTGGGAGGAAGTTCAGAAACAAAAGGAGCTTGAGCGAACCCTACAGTTGCGCTATGGTGCTCTTGTTGCCGAGCTGGAGAGAGGAAGGCATCTCTTTGATTGTTACAGGGCAGAGGAACAAAAGCAAGAGGAAATCGCGGCAAGTAATCAAGCTTTAGAAGTAGACAATGCTGCAACAGATGAAGCAGTTTCGTCAAATCAAACAGAAGAAATTGAGCATCCTATGGACTCCCATCAATTGTTTGATGGAAATGTGGGCCAGGAAAGTCATGCTGCAGAGAATGCTCATGCAGACGACATAAATGTTTCCACTGCAGCTTCCTCTGCAGGTGCTGTCGATATGGAAGATGAAAAACCTCATGAAGTATCGGTGGGAACAGAACTGATTTTTGAATCTACTGAGCAGGTGGTTGTGGATAGCACAAAGAGCAGGGAGAAATTGGATGTTGAGGATCGAGATCCTGCTATGGAAATGAGAAACTCTGATGGACCATCAACTGAGCAGATTGAACATGGGAGTGCAACCCCTCCCCAGATTGAACATGGGAGTGCAACCCCTCCCCATGCTAGCGAATGAGAATTCAGCTCCTATTTGTAGCGACTCGGAGAGGTCAGTGGAGGAATGAGGTGTCCCAAGTCAATGGAAGATGGGGAGAATCTACCCTCAGCAGAAGCAGAACTTTGTTAGAGGTGACTTCAATCTGTATTCAAGCAGAGTTGTGTATTAGTTTGTGGCCAAGCTTATATATATTTGGGGGACTGAGTGGATTTGCATCCCGGGATTTAATTCCCACTATACTCAAAAGGAGCATGGAACTGTTACTGATGAGGAGTGCAATCACTCGGATGAAGATCCATCTTTGAGGTGGTTTCCAATGTTTTTGAGATTTGTGACAGTGGCCATCAGCAAGGCTGCGGAGGATAATCAAAATTCAATTGAAAAAGCGGTCGTGTTCCTTTTTTTTTTTTTTTTTACAAGGTTTGGCACCTACTCCTGTCCCTTTATGTTGTCCGTGATGCCAAATGCGTTGCATTCTTGTTCATGCAATGTACCGTGGAGACGTTACCGAACTTTGATATTGCTTTTTGGACCGAATAAAATCTACAGAACTCTCCTTTTCTTGGGTTTCCGTTTTTTTTTTCCCAATGCTGGGCTGAGTGTTGTGTATTCTATTACTCCCATCTGTACTAGGATGCAGAAGTTGCGATGATAAACTCTGTAAGAAAAATGGTATTTTAGGTTAGTCTCAAGTCTCAAGCTGATCATTAGGTTCCCTAATATGGCGAATACAACTGGTACCATACGACAAATGAGCTGAAAAAGCTAGGAAATGATCAAGATACTAGACCATCTCCAATCCCATCCCCTCTTCAACAGCATTTGATCTCTGAGAACCGTGTCGTTTATTTCTTGTGGACGGTGACTCGTTCTCATAGGCGGAAGAAGAGCATGACTCTTTGACTTGTGGTTTTGATGGCCTCGATGACGATCTCGTGGACGTGCCGGAGTCCTTAGGCTTCGTCCTCCTTGATTTCTTGGGCAGATCAGGCGGTTGCGGCGGGACAGCATCGGCAGGGGCGGGATCCACAGACCGTTGTTCGGTAGGCCTGCTCGCGTCCGATACCTCCTGTTCTTGGTGAGAGCCCTTGGAAGATTTTCTCGGCGGCCGGTGTTTCTCCGACTTGGCCTTGGTCGGTGATTCAGCATCGCCGGATGATAATGAACGGTTATGGCGTCTGGACGACTTCGGTATTTCTGACGATTCGGGCGCCTGGGTCTCGGCAATTCCTCCGCTTGACTCTGAAGTTGGAGAATGAACAGAGGAGTTTGGTCATTTATTAACTTGGGCAAAACTAATTTACTTAACCATAATGTCAAGAGCTGTACACCTCAATTGCGCTTCCCAATCTTGGCGTCCTAATATATTGAATTCCATTATATGTAATTTCGTTAGGTCCCGTAATTTGCAAATGTTCAGTTTCGTTTTCGTATATTTGGAGTCAGTGTGATTCCAAGATTCAATGTATCTTGGTTAATCCTTTCTAAGAATGCAAACGGAGACACTAATGTGGATGACCACATAGGCCCTGATCGGATAAACCTTAAAATGAGGCAAGAATTTTGTACCAACTAAGATTAGATATTTTAATTGAAAAGAAAAAAACAAATCTCGAACCCTAAGAGAGAGAAGAACGAGCGGGCGAGGGGTGGTTGGCCCTTGCAAGGGTTGAGTATTCTTTCTTAATTACAATCTTTTTTTATTTTTTATTTTCGTAATATTCTAATATATTAGGTTTGTTTAATATATTTATAACTAAATTATAAGCGATGTAGATTGTGCCGGCACTACGTGGTGTAACTGCCACTTCATCATTTTCGTTTGTACTTTAAATAGGACTAAATTAATAGAAAAACACAGTTTAAGGACCAAATTAGCAACACAAAAAAAAAAAAAAAAAAAAAAAAAAAAATCACAGGGAGCGAAATTGAATAAGTACTGTCCCCCTTCTATGTACACGAGCCCCCCAAAGATGAACATCGTTTGCACTAAATTGGCTAATTTTTCCAGCAAAGAGGAAAAGGAGAGTAAACAACATGGTGATCGTACCTTTGCCAACCCCGTCAGTAGAACCGTCGTTCTTGTCATCTCCGGTGGCCGAAGGCGCGGATGACGATTGCCTCGGCGATGATGGTTTGAAATCATTCATCTGCACATTTTTTCGTACTTCGCGGGCTTAAAATCGATCCGAGGTCGACCAGAAATTGGACGAGAGACTAGCAAGAATGGTTCGACATACCCAGCTCGGTGAATTCTTCTTCACGGAGGCACCATCGCAACCGATGTGAGCAACGTGCTTTACATCGGTGGGATAACCGATCTTCATTTCCGGTTCCTCCCCATCATCGTCTGCATCTACACGTACGAGTTCATCAGCGACAGTTGATACGCCAATATCACATCAAAGAAACGTAGGACGTACCGAATATCTGAGAAATGTATCTGAGGCCCTTGAGGAGGCCCTTCACCTTGGTCGTCATCCTTGTCCGTCCCCCTAAATTCTCATACCAAGTCTCGTCACTGCCGGCGCGCGAATGGTAGCATGCGATGGCATTGACGCCCGAGAAGACGTCGCGAAAATCGGGCTATCGATGCTTTCGATTTCGAGATCAGTAGGCACGGACGACCCTCGGGGGATTCGGACGCAAACGCTATTGAATTAGATGGGGATGGAAAGAAGAAAAAGATGGGCAGCTGACAAAGTTGGGAAATTGAGAAGAATGCCTGTGGAAATCGAATTAATTTGCAGTGAGAAAGAGGGGACAAAAAAGAAAGAAGGATAAAAACTAGAAGGGGGTCGCAATTTTAGGACGATGCTAAAATTAGCAAACGATTCTCTTAACTGATTCTTCCCAACAACGGTCGGAGTTCAAAAGGCTTACTTCCTTTTAGTTTGTTATTGTTACTCTATAGGATTTTCACAAAGTAAATTATTCCCTGTACAATAATTCTGGACTCTCTCTCTCCTCGGGGGAGGCTAGCCCAGGTTCTCAACACCAAGACCCATCACTTCAGATACTTTAGCAACAAGAGAATTCTAACCTTCGATCTTTGCAATGAGGGAGATAACTCACACCAACTACGTTGCTCGTGATTGGGTAATTGGAGAGAGAAAAAAAAAACAATAATTATGCGTGCATTGGGAACTGGAGTTGTAGTGAAGATGGGGCGATAATCTTTATATACTTGCCTTGAAGGCTTAATTAGCGTATGTCTTTGTTATGTGGACAAAAAAAATCTTACGGAATTGATCCATATGAAAAGTGATATAATTGGTATATTTCTACTACTTTATTGAGATAAAAGTAATAATAATTGCATTTTATCGAAGCTCGTGAATCCTTTTCAAGAGACTTTTGTGTTAATAGAACTTTTGACCGTCTTTTTAAAGATTTTGTTAAAAGTTGACTCAAAGGGTACTTGTTAAGAAGCCAATTAATGCAATTGTCTATATTATTTTCGAGGTTTTTATATCTAATGCTTTGAAAATCAAAACGTTTCCCATCAGATATGCTTTTAAACACTAAGTGCCCTAAGGGCACAAAGCTTAGCCTCTATGTAGGCGATATGCATGCACATGATTTATTTTCTACCACAATGTCGGATTTAATTCAATGCTTAGAACATTGTCACGAAATTGAAGAGAGACGAATCTCAAAGATCTATAGATCTTAAATCTTTTCCAATGTAAGAGTGAAAAATCTCGCAAGTTAAACATTTAAACTAAAGTGGCTTTATACCACTTAAACATTATCTACCATAAAAAAAATCCAAATTAAAGGCTTGGTGGAATCATTAAAAATCAAAATCAGAATTAAAGACTTGATATAGTCAATAAAAAGTGAGTAAATCTTGCCAACATTCATAATGACTTTAGCTTAATTTGAAGTGATGTAGAAGCGAAATTGAGGACTTCAAGTAATTTATAGAGAAATACGTATATAAATATATAGAAAAGGCACAGAAATGAACCTGCACTTATGAAGGAGGACAAACAAAAGAATCTTCATCACATTATAACCTGAATTACTAAATATTGTACTTGTGGCCCTATATATTAAATAATATTCATCTTGATCAAATATCATGTAGGACAACAGGTATACGCTTTATTTTGCTATTGCAAATAACAAAAACATAGCTGAAAAAGGTAAGATGACTCGTTTTATTTTATATTTTCCTGTAACATGTGTAAATATGAATTTTTGCAAGAGGATGGAATAATCCATAAATGCAAAAAAGAAAAAAAGAAAAAGAAAAAGCGCAACAACTCTTTTTATAAGCATCTGAATTGTAGTCCTAACATATCATAATGTCTGCACACACTATGCTTGAGCTATGAGGTATGGGACTTTCGAGTTTTATAATTTCTTTTAGCAACTTTTACTATAAAATTAGGGGTCAATTGCAAATGCAGTCCTGGCACCAAAATCTTTCCTTTCTCCATGGAAATCTTCTCAGTTATCACCTTTCCTACTTCCAGAACCATGATCGAATTTGCTCCACCCTTGGAGGATTTAGGAAGTGACGTGACAGATTACTCAAGTGAAATACGAAAACTTTAATCTAATTAAAAAGAGAACATTTCATTTCAAAGGAAGTGGGATTTCGATGAAGATCACAGACAGTTAAAAGTTGTCAAAAATTACCAATATTTGTGAAATGTGAGTGGCGTAGCCCAATCAACATTAAAGTAATAACAATAAACATAACATACGTCAGTATTTTGAAAATTGAAAAATAATATATTTGAAAAAAGTCTCACACTTCAAATAGAAATGTTTGTGTTTGCAAAGCACAATTAACGGCCCTTAACAAGCACCTTAGGGGCACAGTCAATATTTTCCATTTGCTTTTATGATTTACATTGTGATCACATTTTGGTGCATCTGCATAATCATTTGTCAATTCCCTTTTCGTCCTCTGTGTTTTTGGTAACTAAGCTGCAACACACCAATGTACAGAAGACATTTTACTTCTTCATCCCTCTTTCCATTAATACTGCTACCATGGACCTGTGATTTAATGGCCTAAAGAGCCAGAAACACAACTCGTAGCTTAGCTTGAGCGTTACTCTCAGTTTCTGCAGGCAAGAACATTGCGTACCAAGCAGATGCATCTTGCAAGGGCAATAATTCTATTCCGATGTGATTCCAACTCCAAATCCTCCACAGTGACCAGGACCAGAAATGGCAAGAACATTGCTGTATTGTTCCGCAAGAGTTAATGCTCGGGATCCACCTTGGGCAATGCCACAACATATTTGGGGAAATGACTTGAAAAACTGATACTTTGACTATGATTGCTTTGTCTGCAAGATAAAAGCAAATCCTTATATTCAACAGTGCTCTAAGCATTCGGTTACGTGAGTGAGAGAGGGATTGACTACCTTATTCAGGTACTTCTTTTGAATCTTTAATGCTGCTTTGCAGGCCTTTTTGGCATCTAATTTTCCAGTTGTCTCACCCAAAATCTACACAAGATCATAACAGATGATGAATAATAACCCATTTAGAGAGAGAGAGAGAGAGAGAGAGAGAGAGAGACCTTGACAATATCCTCTAGTCCCTTGGCCTCCTTCAGCAGGGTCTTATTCTTGGTCTCTAGCACGCTTGCAACAAGAAAAACAGCAAGAGCACTCTCATGGTCTACATGTCCAGTCTTTACCTTTTCCTTCTCAAATTTACCACATTGCTTGATTAGTAGCTTCTCATCCACCTTAAGTGCTGTCTCAGCTACAGCTGTATCCTCGTACATTGAATATATATTTGGGTTGTACTCCATGGCCCATATCAGCTGAAAATCGATTTCCAATCAAATTCTCAATGCGAAGACAAAAAGCATATATACTAATACAATCTCATTAAAACCCAAACTTTCATAAACTGTTTTAATCAAGTGTAATCTATTTATTTGAAAAGCCGACGAAGTTCAAATTTCAAGTAGCCTCCTCACCTCCCAAAGGTATAAAGCATCAATAAATGAGAATTCCCTTCTAAAAAGAACCATTAGCATACGAATCGCAAATAAATACTCCCCACCATCCAGATCCTCTGCAAAAAATATAGGAACATGTTAACTAACAATGTGGATCTTTTTTAATCTTTTCCCTCACCCTGTAACCTGGAGACCAAAGAAAGGGACATCAAGGAAGGTAGCCGATATGTTGATAATAACACTGTCTTCAAATATTGTACCTTCTGAGACTTTCCTGGCTGCTCTAAAAGCTTTCAAACTCAAAATCTCCAAGAATGTAAAAGTTCACAAAGGAGATCTGAAAGCAACATATGTATCTGTATATGATTCTTAAATAAGAGACCTTAATTCAAACATTTTCAGCACTTAGAGGCTCATTTAAGAGTTTCACGTCATGTCTTCAATTGAGCATGATCTTTATAGTCACTTCTGTTCCTGTTACAGAGAGGAACTAGAGCTGCCAATAAGTGAATCAACTTGTTAACAAACACTCCTTGTTTACGACTCAAAGCTTGACTTGCTGACTGCTTAGCTGCCTGTGTATAACAAAACTCATTTTGAGTTAAAGCATTTAATATTGACTAGCTCAAGTGCCAAATCTATTTGAGCTTAAATTTGATAATGCTCGACTCTAGCAGTTTTGAGCCTAATTGAGTTGGTATACTTTGCTAATTCCATGTATGGTAAGAAACTATTAATATTAAGTATTCAATTTTCAGTTGCTATAAAATAATTTTTCATTTCCATCTATAGATAATAAAGTTGATGTTGTTACAATTAAACTCTAGAATTTTAGTTTCCAGAAGAGTCAAGCTGAAACAATTTAGAAGCAAATTAATGCTAAAAAGTTCATATATCTTCTTGACTAATATATAGAAAGATTGTTATGATACTAATTGCAAATTGTTATGATACTAATTGCAAAGTATTGGACTTGGATCCTATATCGATGGTACGGGACCTTGATTGTGACTTATATGACCTTGGGTTCTCCCACTTTTGGGTGGGGTTCCCCTAAGCTTCATATCAAATTGGTATCAAGGCTGTCTACCATCTCAAACAGTTGCAATCTAGTGACATGGGTGGCGAAAATGATCTTGCAGCGTTTGCTCGGGATTAGCAAATGGCTAGTGCAAAGCTAACCAGACATGGGCATTGGGACTGCAGAGTGTGGTAAATTGCTATATGATCCTAATTGCAAGGCATGGAGATCCCACAATAACTGTGGAATCTTGATGTGTGGTTTCTATGGCCTTGGGTCTCTCCCACCTCAATAGCTTTTAGGATCCTGAGATTCATATCAAAGACATAGGCCCGTTTCTTCTTATGATAATACATTCAGACACATCCTATTTAGCATGCATAAGGACAAGATGTACAAGTTTATATAGAAAGAGATGCATAAAAACAAAGATGAACAAGTTTAGCATCACATTTACCAAAAAAAAAAAAAAAAAAAAAAAAAAAAAAAAAAAAAAAACAAGTTTAGCATCACTGGCTTATGGAATCTTGCAGCTACATTAGTACAAGCATTGAGGTCAATACACTTCATTCTATCATTCAGTTGCAGATGCAGGATCCAGCTTTTCCTGGAACTTAATTGGTACATATATAGAAAAGCTCACATCCATTTTACTTCAATTACGTCTCTTATGATGCCATCTTCTAGTAAAGCCCAAATAACAAATACTAATGTCCTCATGAAGAAATAAAAGAAAAGCTAATATACCGAGATGTTGATGCAGTTGAGGGTCTATAGTTTTGATAATTGTGGAGAGTGTACGAAGTTGAGATTGTACTCCTATTGAACTTGTAGTGCACCTAAAGTTTTCCCTCTTCCCAAGGAGAAAGAGAAGGAATTAGATGTACTCAAATTCCAAAGAAAAGATGCCACTTAATACTGAAAGAAAATGAGGCATAAACGATGAGCATCATTCACACATCCACTATCCTTGAGACTTGATAGTACTTTAAGAATATAAACAAGCTAGAAACCACAGATGTATAAATCAACCTGTCAATCGTCTATGATTTTTTAAAAAAGTTGTACCAACTCTACATTCACAGCATGCATTTGCAGAAAAAGAGCTAGTAAACTAATAGCAAAATCTACATTTCATCATGTGTTCTCTTTCTCAATCTAGAATGAGGCATTTTCGAAAATATGTTCAGTAGATTTAATAGCAAAAGTGACTCAGCATATTAAATGCTTTGTTCGGAAAAGTGTTTGTTGTACTGGCAGGTGAGCTATTTTCATCTTTATAACTTGACAAATGATATTACATGCGCAACATACTTGGGACATCAAGACACCAAACGGAGATTGTCAAACTCACAAAGATGGAATGCTAAAAGCCAAATATTCGATCTACAACCAAGTCAACCAGCTTAGAGCGCATTAGTTAACTGACAATAGAAATTTCAAGCTAAAAATGCATACCAGTTTTCGCATTGCTTGCTCAAAGCACCAAAAAGCATCAGCTTCGTGTTCCAAAAGTATTACCATTGGAGAACATATGTCATTCATTCCTGCTCAGAAATCATTAAAGTAAAATGATGAAGTAAATTTTACTTCATAGCATAAAAATAAAGGAGCGTGTTTACCCACCTTGAACATATCCAATATCACTGTCGACCCAAGCATAAACAGCAAGAACATTCCAAAGTTTTGCCCGATTGATTTCACTTTCATAAAATGCAAGAGCTCGATCAGTTCGAACAACATCCAAACCTATCTCCAAATTAAATAGCATATGTCAAGTGCCATGGAAAGAAGAATGCCATTGGAATAATAAACATTATGTACTCACAATACTTTCTGGGAACAGCTTAGAAAAAGACAATTAGGACCTCTAAAAGTGTGAAAAAAAATGCCAACACTTCAAGCTTTAACTAAAGCAGCCTATCTTCTATGGTAATGCAAGGTTGAGCCCACATAACCACCAACATGAGAATACTTTATGTGAACAATTCTGAAGCTATTGCATTGATGCCCACAAAACCACAGCAATTGAGTACTCTACCGGGAATTCTCTGGGGCAGCAGATTCTGCTTTTAAAAAGTTGCAGTAGATCCAATGAAGCATGTGAAAAGTTTTAAGATGTGGAAGAACGAGGAAGAAGAAATATTTAAAAGCTAATTTGGAAGCAGCAGGTCAGAGGTGCATTTTTAGTTGTTCCAAATATTGAATTTGAAGTTTCCTTTATATTTCAATAGATTTCAATATCTATATTGTTCGTTCTGAATCTATTAATGACTATAGCATATTGGAATATCATTTAACAAACACTTTCTATAGCCATAGTTAGAACATAGCACGAGAAAATTAAAGCCAACATTACAGCACCAAAAACTACAGAAACAACAGGAGGCAAACAGAGTAATATACCAAGGATGGACACCATGACAGTGGAACAACTGTAGCTCCCAAGGATCCTTAGTTTCTAATCCACTAATTGACACTAATAGATGACATCATGGAAGCACATACCAATTTGGTGCAAAATGAGTTTCCAGTTTGTCACTTTCTTTTCGTTTGTATTATGAACAAGCCCTCCATGACCGGTGGAGGGATCTAGAGATGATGATGACACAGCTCCATTGCAATCCTTATCAGCATTCAATCGTTGGCCATTATCATTTTTGATAGGTGAGGTGATGACCCTCCAGCAGCCAATCAGTGGAACCATTTTCTGACATTCTGCTTTCCATATCCCATACTGCTCTCTGAGATTGACATAAGGTGCATAACTCAACAAGCTAAATGAGATTAAATTATGAGTAAAGAAAGAATATAAGAACCAAGTCAAAGGGTGAATACCATCCTAGATTAGGGAAAAAATCTAAAAGAATGCACAAAAGCAAAAACTCTACTCCATATGCCAAAAAAAGAAAAAAAATAAAAAAAATAAAAGAAAAAAGAAAAAAGAAAAAAGAAAAACACACACGTGTTAAATTAATGGACGGGATTTCACTAACCATGTGCAATTACACTGAGCCTTAGATAGATAAGTGAGCATGCGCTAGGTTATTATCCTTCATGTTAATATTAAGAATATAAGTCTAGTAGTTAAATGCATATGTTTTTCAAGCCAACTTAGGACCCACTTGTGAGAGGTTTCCTTGCCTGATTATAATGCAACGTCAGTCTAAAGTAATGACCATACAGGTATTGATTGTAAATGAAAGAGTATCAAAAGCTAATGGAAAATATTCTCCCCAGAAATAAGAGAGTTCAATACCAGAAGATATTTTGTTACTAAAAACCATAACCCACAACAACTTAAACATCACAACTTCCAAAAAAATTAAGCTACTTCAATCTCCCACATTATTATTGCTTCCAATCCTGACTTCCTAAATTTTACTTCTATTACCTTCCTGCATATGGAGGCCACAATGACAGACTCTTCTACCAAAAACTGACAATGAGAAGTGCCATGACATATACTTAGGTTGCTTAGCTGCTGACATGGGGAGCCAATTAATGTCCAATAAGCTAACTAACAATACAGATATTACATTGATAAGCATTGAATGCTCTGATCACCCGCTTATCCATGGACACGATTCAAATAGAGCAACTTCTCTTATTAGGTTGATATGAACAAACAGAGGCTCTTTTGTGGACACTGAATTTTAACTAATTCATGACTACTGCAGCACTTTGTGCCAGTGATAGTGAAAAATATATATCAAAAGAAATGGTCAGAAATTGTCAGTCGAACAATATTAACTTTGAGACTACCCAAAGTATCAGTTTACATATCTTGTGAAGCCACAGTTAGGACTAGAAGCAGAACATTACCTCCTTTGTTGCCTCAACTGATTTCTCTCATCAAAGGTGCTGTTGGGATCAAAGCATCCCAATAGGAACTCCCACACAACTCCTCTAATTGATGGATGGACCCCCTAACAAGGTTAAAGGATGAAAATAAATCTTTACTTGATTAGGCACAGAACAAGAACGAAGCTTGCTGACTCTAGGGCATGCACCTATATATACTTAAGTAGCGCCCTTACTAGCATTACAAGTATTCTTTTAAAATAATGCCAATCAAATTAAGAGAATTCCCTTAAAGGGATGGAAGGCAAAAGATAAGTAACAAAAGGTAAATTCTAGGATATACAAATATATACATATGCAAGACAGTTCATGATGACAGGCGCCGATTTGAATCTTATTCCATTTTTTCTCCACCTTTTACCGTCTTCTTGCATAATATCGGATGACAATCCCCAAAAGAAGGCTGAAGAATTGTCATTTCAGACTATTGATTACCATCAGAACCATAATGGAGCTCATTTCCTTTGAAACCAAATCTCTGAGAAAGTGGGATATACTTAAAGCCGCACTCCAGTCATTATGATGGAACATTTTTAACTTGGCTCTGAACAGATCCAGCATCAAATGGTTGGTTAACAGGGTAAGAAATGTCTGAGTCCTTCACTGAAAAATCCTAGGTCCATTCTTGATGGCTTTTAGGTCATCCAATAGCTGCAAAGGCCATGACGGAAAGGAAGAAAGAAGACAGAGAGGAAGAATTACCCCCCGTTGGATGCGACGGAGCACTTTGGCAACATCCAATTGACCATCCTCAGAAAACGCAGCATGCCACTTTCTCGCGCTCAGTGTCTTCCCAGGCTGCCAAAAACAAGAATTCGAATCAAGTACAGATCATGATCCCTCCTCAAAACAATTCACAATCACAGTCTTCCATATGGAAAAACCCAAATCATGAAGAGCAAATAGATAGGCAAAATCTACCTTAACCTTAAAACGGGTCTTGCGAGAATCATCACTGCACTCCGGCCTGACCGGGTAGAATGCGTTCAAATCAACCCCATCAGATTTCTTCAGAATCATCCCGCAACCAAACATCGGAACCCCTCAATCCAACAACCCAATACCATCTGTCACCACCTGCGAATGCGCATCAACGAGAAGGGATAATAACAAAGGAAAAATACAAGAAATCAGACTGAATAAAATCTATCGACGCGTTCAACGAGCGAATCTAACCTGGGGAGTAAAGAATGGAATGATGCACGATGCGTTCAGCAATTCGCGAGCATTTGGAATTTCGAGATTTGCACGGAACTTCACGCAGATAAAGGAATGAAGCATTCCTTACGTGAATACATGAATCATGTAACGCCCCGCATGTTAATGTTTCTGTTCATTTTCTGTTCTTAAAAAAAAAAAAAAAAAGTGTTTGTTCGGAGAAACGATTTTTGAAAAAAAAAACGTATTTAATAACATTTGTTTTTAATAAAAAATGAAATGTAAACACATTTGATAAATTTTATTTTTTTTTATTTTTAAATATTTTAAATTTTTTATTTTATTTTTAAATATTTTTATTTTTATTTTTATTTTTTTCTTCTTTCGGCCGATAGCTTCGCTCGGCCACGGCGAGGCTTGTCGGCCCCGGCGAGGCCGAGCCTCACCGTGGTTGGGCGTGGCTCGGCCTCGCCTTGGCCGGGCGAGCTCGGGCTCGCCCGGCCATTACGAGGTTCGGCTCGCCGAGATCCGGGCAAGCCCGAGCTCGCCCGGCCCGGGCGAGGCTCGGCGTCGCCCCGCCGCGGCGAGGCCGAGCCCGCCGCCCGCTTGCCGGGAGCCGAGCACCCGCCCCGGCCGCAGCTCGACGCCGTCCCGATCTCACCACGCCATTCGCGACGCCGTCCCGCCGCGTCTTTGCCCGAGTCGCCCCGTGTCGATCTCGAAGCCTCTAGTGCCGGGCCATCGTCGCACCGTCCTCCGAGCCCTCGCGGAACCCTAGCCGAAGATCTCCCCTCAAGCGAGGCCGGCAATGCTTCGGCCATGGCCGGCCGGCGGCCCGGCCAAAGAAAAAAAAAAGAAAAAAAAAGAAGAAAAAAAAAAAAGAAAAGAGAAAGAGAGAGAAGAAGAGAAGCGTTTCTTTTTGGTTTTCGAAGAAGTGTTTATTTATCCGAAACAACTTTTTTGTATTTCTTTTTTTTTTGTTCCAATTTTGTTCGAAACAAAAAAAAAAAAAACGTAAACGCAACCAAACGCGTTTACGCTTTTTTTTTCGTTCTTTAACAAAAAAATACAAAAGTGTTCCGGAAACACTTTTTTAGAGCGTTTCCATGCAGGGCCTAAGCTTTCGATGGAACAGAGGTTGCTGTCTAAAATTAATATACCATGCACATATTTATATTCGAGATTTGAGTGTTCTCTGACCTCTTGAGAGACAAAAAAGGGGGATAAAAGTCCGACAGGATAGACATAAAGTTGGATAAGATATCACATTTTTATTTGGCAATATAACTAGAAAATGAGGTAGATACTGCAATATTTGTCTAAACTGGGTTGGAATTGATAGGATCTAAAATCCTTTGGATATGAAGCTAGCCAAGATTACCTTAGGTAAAGTTGATATTTTGTACAGTAAAGGACTAATCTTATGACATAAACTTGATATTGATGGCAATAACGCACATGTTGGATTAAATTGACCTCTAGGGTTAGCCAATAACAACCCAACCTTATGATTTTTCTAGCTAGAATGTGTCCGTTCATGTAAGGGTCATACTCTCCTTCGTGTATCTCCTTTATCAATTGATTGGCTTCTTTAGCGTTTAATACTCCAGAAAAGATTGAATCAAAGGATCTTTTATAAAGAGTATCTTCACTAATAAATAACTTTGATTCTAACTGCATCAAATATTTTCTTCCTATTATAATTTGTTGATATGTTCATAATGGGGTGCGATTAAGATACCGGTTCATTTTGATGTGATGCGATTAAGAATACACTTTTTGAATGGGTATGAGTAGTTATCTTTTAAAAGGAAGTATAAATATGATGACTTTAGAAGATAATTGATGAATGACAATAAAACGATTGGTAGAAAGAATGCTCTTCCTTTCTATCTCTCTCACTTCATCAAAGATGAACAAACAAAAGGCTTCCATTTCTACTTTGAGAAGACAATCGGCGTTAATGTTATGGAATGTGAATACTTTTCTTGTGATTGTATTTGTATCGTTCGTTGTTTGCTCGTGATTTAACGTACGTTCCTAAGTAATTAATTTTTTGCACATTGAAAAGGTTAATCGTTTCTTTCACCGACTTTCTTCTTACATTGGTATTAGAGCATGTGTTATGATCTTTACCTTATTATTTTGTCGAATTTTGTCGCTTGTTGTTTGATATAGAGATCAAGAGGATGAATTTCATATCGTTTGGATATTCATTGCTCGGAAATTGTAACATAAAATCGTCGAAAAGAATTGAAGTGAAGAATGGGTTTGAAGGTCGTGGAAGACCGTATTGTTTTGGCCATTTTTTTGGAATATTTTTTGGGCTAAAATCAATTTTCGAATATATAGGGTAAAAGTACTTGTTTAGATGATCAAGACGACAAGTGGCATGCCGTTGGATGACGCTAGATGCGCCCACACACGTTGGGATGTTGTGATAGCCTAGTGACACGGCCCACGGACAAGCATGATCCAAGATCGTCCGTGAGGGGCCATGTCACGTACAAGGGGCTGCCCGGAAGCAGCCCATGAACGACCCATGAGCAGAACGAGCGAAAGGCCCATGCGCAGCCCATGAGCGACCCCGAGCGATGTTCGAGCAGTCCGTGACGGTTCGGCTGGTTGCGTGTCAGACGGACCTGCAACCTCGATCTTGCTTCTGACACACGCCCATGGTCTGCCCAAGGCCTGACGCGCGCGACCCATGGACTTCCCAAGGGCCTGCCGGGTGCAGACCATCGAGTAGCCTTCGAGTAGCCTGTTGTATAGCTTGTAATGATTATACGGATTCAAAATGAACCGTTGGATCGGAGGGACGATCCACGGTCGAGATGCGACCCACTCTTGTATAAATAGGGATCCCTCTCCCATCTTGTAATCAGTTCGTTCACAAGCAATATACACTCTCTTTGCCCATTCGGTTCTTGTGTTCGAGCGTGTGTGTGTGCAAGGCTGACTTGGGATCACCGATCCTAAGGCCGCGCGGTGTTTGATCGACCGAAATTGATCGACCCGTGACACTAGCGTGTGAGTGCCATGCACATTTCGACGAATCTACGTGTGTTGACATCATTGATGATGTCAGCCAACGGTCGGTAACCGACCCACTGACGTCATCGATGATGTCACTCATTGGTCGTCTACTAGTCAGCAACTTGACTTGACTGATGACCTGACCCGACCGAAGACCCATCCCGAAGACTTGACCCGGTTGATCAGTCAATAGTTGGACCAGTCAAAGTGGTCAGACCAGTTTGATCATTGGATTGATCGGACCGCCTAGGAGCTTTATTGGCTCGTTGGCATCACATACTTAGGCAGCACATGTGGGTGTGTGCGGGCTCCGATGGGTGCGTAGTTGGTGGCATTTGGTTTACATTGTGGCATGCTTATTTTACATGTTTGAGACTTTTAAAGGTATAAAAATGCGTATGAAACCCTAATTATACATATTGTTTTGGGTATAAATGTATTGCTTATTCCTTTTAACTTGTATTTCACAATGTTTTTGGAAATATAGAAGTTAACATACATATAAATGACCACATATATGTTGCGTAGAGCTTATTTCCATGATATCATGTATATGGTTTAACATGCTTGTAATTTCCTAGTTTCGAGCAAACTCAAACAATGGCTGGAGATCTTTGAATTTCGCTTTCAGTTATAGTTGTTGCATGATTGTTTTGTATATTGATTCACATCATGCTATGCCTTTTAATATTAATAGAAAATGGTGGAGATTACATAAGGTCATGTAATTGTTTTTTTCTAGTGAGAGTTTGTAGGTTGGTAGAATTCGAATAAGTTCTTGTTGAGAACTTAAAATTTGCATAAATTAAACTAGTTAATGATAGTAGAACAATAATACATAAAAGCCGATTAGAAACATATTGAACTTTCGTTTCTATGTTTTTCATTGAATTATCATTAATTTAGTTTATTTTTATTGCAAATTAAATATGTGTTACTTTGCAAAATGTGTTAATATTCATTCCGCGTTTATTATGTCAATATGCCGAAATTATAATCAATTGCTATGACACATTGACTAATAAATGTGGAATCAATATTAGTACGTTTTACAAAGTAACACACATATTTAATTTGTAGTAAAAATAAACTAAATTAATGATAATTTAATGAAAGACACATAAATGAAAATTCAATATGTTCCCAATAAGCTTTTGTGTAATATTGTTCTACTATCATTAACTAGTTTAATTTGTGCAAATTTTAAGTTTCATGTGAGAATTCTTTCGAATTCTACCAATCTATGAATCCCACTAGAAAAAATAATTACATGATCTCATATAATCTCCACATTTTTCTATTTATATTAAAAAGCATAGCATGATGTAAACCAACGTACAAAATAATCATGTAGTAACTATAATCGAAAGTGGAATTCAAGACATAATGAAAAGATCAAGGATTTCCAATCATTGTTCAAGTTTGCTCGGAACTAGGAAATTGCAAGCATGTTAAACTATATACATGCTATCTTTGAAACAAGCTCTATACAACACATATACGGTTAATTACATGTATGCTAGCTTCTGTATTTCCAAAACCATAGTGAAATATAGGTTAGAGGGAATATATAATGCACTTATACCCCAAAAGATGTATATTTAAGGTTTCATATGTATTTTTATACATTTAAAAGCCTAATAACTACACCATAATGTAGAACACATCCATACAACAAAACACCACCAACCATATGCCCATTGGAGCTCGCACATGTCCATATGCGTCGCCTGAGTACACAGCTGTGTGGCACACGCGCCAGTAAGCCAATAAGGCTCTTGGCCAATTCAACCGGTCTGATCAATCAGACTGCTTTGACAGTTGATACAATTCAAAGGAGTTTCCACTGAAACTTAAAATTGCACAAATTAAATTAGTTAATGATAGTACAATAATAGTGCATAGAAGCTGATTGGGAACATAGTAAACTTTTGTTTCTGTGTCGTTTGTTGAATTATAATTAATTTAGTTTGTTTTTGCTGCAAATTAAATATGTGTGTTACTTTGGAGAATGTGTTACTTTGGAGAATGTGTTAATATTGATTCTACGTTTATTATGTTAATGTGCAATAGCAATTGATTATGATTTCGGTATCTAAAACTATTGTGGCCAATCTCAATAAGGGTAAGAAGCTGAATAGTGACAGTTATGATATTTGGCATCGAAAAGTTTAATATATATTTGAGGAGCAAGAGGTATTGAAAACCCTTCGATAAGACGAGATCGTGCCTCGGGCATGAATGAACAAGCCACGCGCTATATCGATCCACGACCTGAACAAGACATTGGTGTTCTTGCATCTAGCGGTGTGGATGCGACCTCGTTTGATGACTCCGTGTGTTCCTTGAGTTCTTGTGCTTGAGGAGTTATGGATGAGTCATCTTGGTTTGTTTCCAGTGTACGCGATGGTGTATGAGAGACGATAAGAATGTGTGCGTAGGCAGGCTTCGTGCTGGTTCATCAAACTGCTTCCCTCATTTTCGATCAGTTGTTGCTCCACAAGCTAAACATTGGATGCAAGACGTGGGTTCTCGTGTTGCACACCTATTGTGACAGAAATGTGTGCCTTCGGTCGTCCCTTCCATCACGGCGTTCTCTCGGATGCTTGGTTGGACCGGATAGTGGGGCTCGTGTTCCATGAATGGCGTTTCGTTCGATCGTTCGAATGGACCAGGAGTGCCTACTTGTTCTCTCAGATGCAGAACTCTCATAATGGGTGTGGCATCATTAGCCCTCGTTCCCTAATCGTTAACATTTATCGCTTCATTGGAATGACGATCTTGCCTTGTCCTTGATCACGTGAAGCCCTCGGGCATCACGATGGATCATGCTTGACGGACGCCGTGAATGAATGCTACCTGGTTGATCCTGCCAATAGTCATATGCTTGTCTCAAAGATTAAGCCATGCACGTGTAAGTATAAATTAATTCAGACTGTGAAACTGCGAATGACTCATTAAATCAGTTATAGTTTGTTTGATGATATTTGCTACTTGGATAACCGTAGTAATTTTAGAGCTAATATGTGCAATAAACCCCAACTTTTGGAAGGGATGCATTTATTAGATAAAAGGTCGACGCAGACTTTGCCCATTACTTTGATGATTCATGATAATTTGACAGATCGCATGGCCATTGTGCTGACGATGCATCATTCAAATTTCTGCCCTATCAACTTTCGATGGTAGGATAGTGGCCTACTATGTTGGTGATGGGTGGTGGAGAATTAGGATTCGATTCCGAAGAGGGAGCCTGAGAAACGGCTACCACATCCAAGGAAGGCAGTAGGCGCGCAAATTACCCAATCCTAGCATGGGGAGGTAGTGACAATAAATAACAATATTAGGCTCTTTGAGTTTGGTAATTGAAATGAGTACAATCTAAATCTTTTAACAAGGATCCATTGGAGGGCAAGTCTGGTGCCAACAGCCGTGGTAATTCCATCTCCAATAGTATGTATTTAAGTTGTTGTAGTTAAAAAGCTCGTAATTAGACCTTGGATTGGGTTGATTGGTCCGCCTCACGATGTGCACCAATTGGCTCGTCCCTTCTACTGGCAATACGCTTCTGGCCTTAACTAGCAGGGTCATGCCTCTGGTGCTGTTACTTTGAAGAAATTAGAGTGTTCAAAGCAAGCCTACGCTCTGTATACATTAGCATGGGATAACATCATGGGATTCTAATCCTATTTTGTTGGCTTTCGGGATCGGAGTAATGATTAACAGAGATAGTTGGGGGCATTCGTATTTCATAGTCAGAGGTGAAATTTTTGGATTTATGAAAGACGAACAACTGCGAAAGTGTGATTTTGCCATTTCCGAGTTCGCGGATCACTGTTCACTTTTCCTCTCAAGCTGGGCGACTGGTTCACTGTAGCTCGTCTTCTGGTGTTTGAGCGATTCCGATCGCTTCGGCCGGCCATTGGTCGCGATTTTTGGAGGGAAGCCTCGCCTCCTCCCCCCTCAAATCTTCACCGAAGCGTTTTGATTGGTTTGGCCGTAATCGTGAGATCTCCTGGTTCGTGGTTAGGTTTCTGGTGCGGATGCGAGCTCGTCTCTGCCCGTGCTTCGTGCTGATCCTTCAGCCAGCCTTTGCCTGTGTCCTTTGGAGGTAAGCCTCGTCCCTTCCCTCCTAGGACTTTAGTCGAAGCTCTGCTCGTTCCATGGCCTCTATTGCTGGCTCCCCTGTTCTGCGTTAGAATCCTGGTGCGATCAGTTTCTCGGTTTGTGCCTGATTTGTGTATGGCGTCTACGAGCATTGATCCTTTGGGCCGGGGTAAAGGCAAGCCTCAGGCACCCCCTAGGAGTCGGAGCCGTATGCGAAATGCTTCTCGAGGCCGAGATGGAAGACACCCTGGTACTCTGAATCGGGATAGGTCGAAAGTCCCTCAAACCCGATCATGGGTTAATGTGGCAAGTCTGTCTGCTAAAGGTTATGACTTAGGCTTTGCCCCGCCTGTTTCGGTAGGGAAGAAATCGGTTGTTCGGCTGTCTGAAAATGCTAAGCTTGCTGGAGATCCGAAATGGAATTGTCGCCTGGTAGGCTATTATGTGGGGAAGAATGTGCCATTCAAGATCACTGAAATGGCATTGAAACAGGCTTGGGGCGCACATTTAACAGAAGTGCAGGCCAACGATGATGGTTTCTATTTCTTCATCATACCTGATGATGAATTCAGGAAGAAGATACTGAATGAAGGTCGCATGACAGTGGCTAGAATTCCTCTGGTGCTTAAACAATGGCATCACACAATGGAGCTGAAAAAGGACCTTCAAGCATCGGTTCCGGTCTGGATCCGCCTAAAAAACATCCCATTTTCGTATTGGTCGGCTCCGGGAATTAGTGAAATAGCAAGTGCTGTGGGGAGACCCTTGTATGTGGATCCCTTAACGGAGAAAATGAAAAGACTATCTTTTGCTAGGGTCTGTGTTGAGATCTCTGCAAAACTGGAAAGATGTGAGGAAGTTGAGGTATGGGTGGATGATAAAGCCTTCCTGGTTCCGGTGCTTTATGAATGGAGGCCGAACTCGTGTGCGAAATGCGGTGTATTTGGACACGACTGCCTTGCAAAGGTAAATGTCAAGCAACCTCGTGTTGATGCGCTCAAATCCGCTAAGCTCGCAACTCCAGTTTGCGTTGCAGGTTCAATCGGCTACTACAAAAAATCCGCTTCGCAAATCCGATTACTGCAAATCTAGATATCTCATCTTCCTCGGAGGATGGTTGGAAGAAGGTCACTAATAGGAGGAATAAGCCACCCCAGGGGCTGAAAGAGAAGGCAGAATCTACTCCTCCAATTTCGGCCTTAAAGGCCAAACAGTTAGCAGACCCGATCCATTATGCAGCCAAAGATCAGATCTGCAATATCCCAGGAAGTGAAGGAAACTCGATGGCCCTCGTTGTTTCTAACCCTGATGATGCTGCGGCAGCATTGTCTTCTGAGGAAGACTCGGAGGATAATGCAAGTGCTGTCAGCAGCAGTAGCAGTGAGGAAGGGATCCTGTCTATATTTCGCCAAGCCACCAGGATGCATCTCAAGCTCGTCCCAAAGATCCTCCTATTCAGAAGCTCCCCCCTAAGCCTTCTGCTATGGCCACCCCCTCATGTGCCCCGAATAAGGGGTCGAGCAAGAGGAGGCACCCCCGACGTCGGTAACTCGGCCTCTCTCCTGTTTTTTGATATGAATTTTGGTGTATGGAATATTAGGGGATTGGGAGACCCCGTTAGGCAGGCCGAGATCAGAAATTTTGTTAGATCTAACAACCTTTGCTGCGTTGGTATTATTGAGACTAAGATCTCTTCTGCTGTTTTCAATTCTGTTTCTTCTGCTTTGCTTCCTGGTTGGTGTTGGGTCAATAATTATAATCATTCCCATAAGGGGAGAATTTGGGTGGGGTGGAACCCCCGTGAAGTTGATTTTCTGGTTAATGCCTCCTCAGTGCAAGTTATTCACGGTAGGCTTTTCTGGTTGAAGTCGGGTAAGGCCCTGTTTCTGTCGGTTGTGTATGCTGAACATAGCTTCGTTGCAAGATGGCCTTTATGGGAAGATCTCATCCATACTAGTAGCACTCTTTCTTCTGCTCCCTGGATTGTAGCGGGTGATTTCAATGCAATTCGTGACCCTTCGGACAGAATTGGTAGCTCAAATACTTGGATACCAGCGTTTGATGAATTTAGAGACTGTTTGACCCAGGCAGGCCTTGACGATTTGCGCTACACTAGTTATAGATACACGTGGGCTACTTCGTCGGGGCTCAACCGAAAACAGAGGAAGATAGATAGAGTCTTGGTTAATGGTCGTTGGAACTCAGAATTTTCATTCTCGGAAGCCTCATTTATAGCTCCTGGTATCTCGGATCACACCCCAATGGTTATCAAGGTTATGCAGGTCCCCAAATCCTTAAAGCCATTCAAGTTCTTTAATTTTTGGATGACCCATCCGGAATTCCCTGCTCTAGTAGCTGAAGCTTGGCGTTCCCCATTTTACGGTTCGCCCATGTTTACTCTCTGTGCAAAGCTTTGTCTTCTTAAATGCAAACTGAAGCGGCTCAACAAAGAATCCTTTTTTGACTTGTCTATGAGAACAGCTGAGGCCAGACGTGCTCTCCAATCTACTCAAGATGCTCTTCAAGACGACCCCTTAAACTATCCTCTTGCTGAAATTGAGAAGCAACATATTCAAGTTTTTACTGACTTGCGCCTTCAGGAGGAATCGTTTTATCGGCAGAAATCCAGGGTACGTTGGTTGAGGGATGGGGACCTTAATACTAAATTCTTTCACCAAGTAGTGAACAAGCGGCACCTTCAGAATAGAATTATATCTGTGACTGATGGAAATTCATCTACCTCTGACCCCTCGGAAGTTCAGAAGATCTTCGTTGATCATTTTCGTGTTCTGCTCTCTGCGTCTTCTGATGTGGCGTGTCCGGGTATGGAGGAGATCCGAGCGGTGCTTAAGCATACGCTAGATGAGGAGCAGGTTAGTTTCCTATCCACCCCTGTTTTGGATGATGAAATTAAGGATACCCTGTTTTCTCTTGCTACGGGTAAAGCCCCCGGGCCTGATGGCTTCAATGTTGAATTCTTTAAACACTCCTGGGATATTGTTGGTGCTTCGGTTATCTTGGCTGTTAAAGATTTCTTCGTAACAGGCGAGCTGTTAAAGCAAATTAATACCACCATTATTGCCCTTGTGCCCAAGGTCCCTAATGCCTCGACTGTTCATGACTTTAGGCCCATTGCATGCTGTAACACCTTATACAAATGTATCACTAAGCTTATTGCTAATCGCCTATCCCGTGTTTTGCCATCCATCATTAGTTTGCCGCAAAACGCATTCGTGAAGGGCAGGCATATCAGTGATAACATTTTACTTGCCCAAGAGTTGTTTAGTGGATTCCAAAATGATCCATATCGGCCTAAATGTGTAATCAAGGTCGATTTTAGGAAGGCTTATGATACGGTGTGCTGGGAATTCATTGAAGCTTGTCTACAAGCTTTCGGATTTCCTCAACAGTTCATTGATCGTATTATGATATGTGTTCGGTCCCCTAAATTTTCGGTGTCCTTAAATGGAGAGCTTCATGGATTCTTTGCGAGTGGAAGGGGTATCCGTCAAGGCGACCCAATGTCTCCGTACCTTTTCACTCTTGTAATGGAAGTCTTTTATGGATTACTGGATATTCAAACCGGCAGACCTGAGTTCGGATTTTTCTGGCGATGTAAATCGACCAAGCTCTCCCATCTGTTTTTTGCGGATGATGTCCTCCTCTTCTCGGAAGCAAGCTTGCCGTCCATTGATCTCTTGAAGACAGCAATTGAATCATTCTCCAACTGGAGTGGGTTGGAGCCGAATCTAAATAAAAGTGAAGTGTTTCTTTCCGGTGGATCGTCTCACCTTCGAAATGATATCTTCAACAAGCTTGGATTCCAGGTTGGTTCTCTCCCCTTTCAATACCTCGGAGTCCCGGTCATATCTGCGAGGCTAGGAAAGGCTGATTGCGTGATGCTGGTTAATGCTATAACAGCCCGTGTCCAGTCCTGGACTTATAGATTTTTGTCATTTGCTGGTAGACTTCAGCTCATCAAATTTGTTCTCTACTCTATTCAAGTCTTCTGGGCGAGTGTGTTCTTTTTACCTTGTGCTGTGTTGGATAATATTGAGAAAATCCTCCGCCAATTCTTATGGAAGGGGCCGATGATGGGTTCGGGAGGGGCCAAAGTCGCCTGGTCTGATGTATGCCTCCCTAGAGAAGAGGGAGGGCTTGGTATTCGAACCTTAAGGGAAAATAACATTGCATTGATGCTTAAGCACATTTGGAAGCTATTCTCAGACAAAGAATCAATGTGGTGTAAGTGGATTCACTCCACCTTCTTAAACCGAAAGAATTTCTGGATAATTCCGACTCCGACCTATTGTTCATGGGCTTGGAAGAAGCTCCTTCGCCTCCGTGGTGTTTATCAGCAGCATTTTAGATGGAGGATTGGCAACGGCAGGGATGTATCGTTCTGGTTTGATCCGTGGCATGATAATGGTCCGCTCAACCGCCTTTTCTCTGACCAGGAAATATACCGTTCGGGCATCCCTCGTGCTGCCTCAGTGGCCGAGGCTTTTACTTCGCCTTTGGGCTGGTACGTGATTAATATTAGGGCCAATTGGTGGGAACCCCTTCCTGAGTTCAACCATCAAGCGGACTGCTTCCAGTGGGTTCGTCACCCATCGGGTGGTTTCTCAACAGCATCTGCATGGGAACTATTGAGGCCCAAAGGAAATACTGTGCCTTGGTCCTCGTTCGTGTGGAATTCTTCAATGCCGCCAAGATACCAATCCCATCTGTGGCTTATCACCCGCAACAGGCTCCCAACGCAGGTTCTGCTCTCCTCCTATGCTAGGATTCCAGCAGCTCTTTGCCCGTTTTGTTCATGCAGGCCCGACTCGGTGGACCACCTCTTTTTTGCATGCCAAACTCCGGGTAACCTTGCATCCTTTTGGGCTGCTAAGTTTAACATTTTATGGCGAAACAATTCCTGGATGGATAACCTCGAGTGGGCCTCCAAGCGCTTCTCGGATAGGAGCTTCTATCATTCAATGGCTCGATTTGGCTTTGGAGCCCTCTGTTATATCATTTGGAAAGAGCGTAACAATATTATCTTTCGAAATCAGACTCATTTCCTCCCGGCGATGAAGATGCATCTCCAGAAGGCAATTAAGGACAAAGCTTCGACATTCAAGCGTGTGCAGGATAACCCAAAGAACATAAGGCTGCAACAGAGCTGGGACTTGAGTCCTTCTATCTTTCATTGATGGTTGATGGAGGGTTTTTCGGTTTTAGCTTAGCCTTTTGTTGTCTAGGTCTTTTGTGTTTTTGTTGGATCCCAAGGCACCCCCTCACTCCTCCTTGACTGCTGTCTTGTTGAGTGATCGTCTTGTTGGTGCTTGGCATCCCCCCCTTGTAATTTTCTGCAAAATCTATACGTTTCTTACCTTTACCAAAAAAAAAAAAAAACAACTGCGAAAGTGTAACAAATCTCAGTACACTGTTCACGGAATGCTCTTTACCGGGCGAATTCCGCACTGTTCCTGCGCATCTGCTCGCTGGTGGTTCCGCGAGAGTTGACCGTCGGTTGGGCCCGATCTTCCGCGCCAAGAAGCGCCTCTTCCAGCTCTTCAAACCCTGCTGCATTGTAGCCTGGTACGTTCTCTTTTCGGGAATCTTAGCTGTGCGATGGATTAGGGTTTTCTCTGGCTCTGTCGCGCGGTTCTGCTGGTATGGAGCCGGTGGCTGTTCGGGGTCGTTTAGGTGATGAGGGGCCGAGTAAGCGAACGCATTCCCCTCCTATAATGGCTGGTCCATCGGCTAATGTTAATCCGCGCAATGATCAATCTCGAAAACCCCCGATTCCTTCGTCTGGAGTTGCGGGCTCGCAACAGCAGTCGCGACAGCAGTTTGTTCCTGCGCGGAGTCGCGGATTCAGTAGGGGTCGGTCAAGATCAAAGCGGAATACCTCTAGGGGTGTCTCGATCAAGCCTCCTGTCCGCACCTGGGTAGCTGTTGCGAGTGGTGCCACTAGGGGTTATGAGCTCGAACATACTCCTAAGCATTATGACATTAACCCTGTTATTCACATGGATGAATCTGACCTAGAGGCTGCTGATCCGAAGCTTTATGATTGCCTGGTGGGGTATTTCATAGGAAAGAAACTTCCGTTCAAGGTCGTTAATGAGTCGCTCAAGAGAGCGTGGGGACCTGCATTGCTGGAAGTAATGTCCAATGGCAGGGGATTGTTCTTGCTGCGGATTGCTGACCCAGATTTTAGGAGGAAAATCCTAGAGGGAGGGAATGTTACGGTGGCCAGAATTCTCCTGATGTTGCAGCAATGGAAGCCGGGGATTGAGTTGAATAAAGAGTCCCTCCAAGCGGTGCCGGTCTGGGTTAGGTTGAGGAATCTTCCATGCTCTTTCTGGTCTGCTCACTCTATCAGCAAGGTAGCCAATGCTCTCGGGAAGCCGCTTTATGTGGACCAGAGGACTGAGCAATTGGCCATGCTTACCTTTGCTCGTGTTTGTGTTGAAATCACAGTTCAGCAACCCATCCATGAGTTTATCCAGCTGGAACTTATGGGAGAACTGGTTGTTGTGGATGTCGAATATGAATGGAAGCCTCTTGCATGTAGGAAGTGTGGAATTTTCGGCCATGATTGCACTGTTGCTGTCAAGGAATCAGTTCCAACCCGGCCAGCTGATGGGAATGTTGACGCCGAACCTATCCAAATACCGTCTAGAGTTGAGGCCCCCCTCTTGGAGAAGGGCAAAGGGGTGGCCACTCAGCATAATTCAGGTAGGGAGGACACGAATGATGTTCCCCAGGTCCGCACAGATGTATCAGACCTGAGCATTCAGGGGAGCCGAGCTCCCCAAGAAGGAACACGGGAATTCTTCATGAATCCTCTATGCCTAATCCGGCTAATCTTTCCATTGCTGAATCTGAATCCGTATCAGGAGAGCTGGAATGGAAACTGGTGAAGCGCAGAAATAAAAGGAAGAAAAAGAAAGCAGCAAAGCAAGCTGCTGCTGCTGCAGCTGTCTCGTTTGGCCTTTCTCCTCCCACTGATGAAGGCCAGGTTTTGAAGCGCAGGGATGTTCAGATAGAGGAGCATACGGAATCTCCTCAACCTTTGTGTGAAGGAGATCCTATTCCGCTGGATCTATCGGAAAGTTCTGAGGATATTTCGAATTCTAGTATCCGCAGCGTCCATAGTGATGATGAAGTTCAGTCTACAGATAAATCTACCATGAAAAGGAAGCCTTCCGCAAGGATTCCTAACCTCCAGGATCAGATTCTGCGCCTCCTCCCTGACCCCCCTCCTGCTGTAGTCCCCAAAGCTTCAGCTACGGGGAAGAGGACCTCCAAAAAGAGGTAATTTTGGTATGTTCTGGTTTTTTGGATGATAATCGGCTTTTGGAATATTAGAGGCATTTTGGATCCCTTAGGCGGGCTGAAATCAGGCGGTTTGCTCTTGTTAATAATTTGTGTTTCATTGGCCTATTTGAAACTAAGGTGCCTGAGGATCTTTTTGAATCTGTCTCTTCCAACCTTATTAGGGGTTGGAATTGGCTCTCGAACTATGATTTCTCGCCGCGCGGCAGAATCTGGGTTGGATGGAACCCAAACTTGGCTTCCTACTCTGCTATTTCAATTAGTGATCAAGTGTTGCATGGCATGCTTAAGTTTAATAGTTCTGGTATGAGCTGTTGTGTATCTGCTGTATACGGGGAGCACTCGTTCTCTCGGCGTCGGCCTCTTTGGGAAGATCTGTGTCTTCATAGTGATACCTTCCGGCACTTTCCCTGGTTGGTGGCTGGCGATTTCAACGCAATCAAGGACCCTTCTGATCGCATTGGTGGTTCCATGAATTGGATTCCCTGCTTTGATGAATTTCCCCAATGTTTGTCCCGAGTGGAGCTGGTAGACCTCAGGTATGTTGGCTGCCGTTTCACTTGGTCCATATCATCTGGGGAGGCAAGGAAAATGAGGAAAATTGACCGTGTTCTCGTTAACGGTGAGTGGAATATTCACTTCTCTTATTCTTAGGCGAATTTCTTAAATCCTGGTATCTCGGATCATTGCCCTATGACTGTTAGAGTGGAGCAGCCTCTAATAGGAGGAAGCCGTTTAAATTTTTCGAATTTTGGACTCACCACCCATAATTTAAAGCCACCGTCCAGCAGGCTTGGAATACTCCTATCTTAGGTGTTCCTATGTTCCAAATGGTTTCGAAACTCAAAAGGGTGAAATTTCTCCTGAAATCTCTCAACCGTGATGCCTTCTCTGATATTACGGCCAAGGTTGCTGAGGCCAGAGAAGCTCTGGCAATTGCCCAGATCCAGCTACAAGCGAATCCAGCAAGCTCTGAGCTTACTCAACAAGAAATGGAGAGTCGCCGTGTTTATGTTGAGCTGAGATCCCATGAGGAATCGTTCTATAGACAGAAGTCTAGAGTTAAATGGCTAAAAGAGGGCGATAGGAACACGAAGTTTTTCCATCAATCTATGAAGAGAAGGCACCTATTAAACCGAATCCTTTCGGTTAAAGATCCTACTGGAAATGTCATTACTGATCCTCTCTTGGTTCCCCAGGTGTTTGTCGATTATTTCTCTGACCTTTTATCCCCGAAAGAAGATCTGACTAGGCCGTCCCTTGAAGAGTTGCGACATTATGTTCGCAAGCCATTGTCTCAGGACCAAGCGGGTATTCTCGGGCTTCCGGTTTCGGACTCTGAAATCAAAAACACGCTTTTTTCGTTGGCAAAAGGCAAGGCACCCGGGCCTGATGGGTTTCCTGTTGAATTCTTTAAATCTTGCTGGGATTCTGTTGGCTCTTCTGTGCTTGAATCGGTGCATGACTTCTTCCAGAATGGTCGGCTCTTAAAAGAGGTAAATGCCACTATTCTTGCGCTTGTTCCGAAGGTCCCTAATGCTAATGCTGTTATGGATTTTAGACCAATTGCATGCTGTAACACGATTTATAAGGTGATCACTAAGATTCTAGCAAATAGAATTGCTGGGGTGCTAGGGGATTTGATTAATCAATCCCAAAATGCTTTTGTCAAGGGCAGGAGAATGAGGGATAATATCCTATTAGCTCAGGAACTGTTTGCAGGATTCCATCTATCTCCCTACCTGCCTAAATGTGCAATCAAGGTGGACTTCCAAAAGGCTTACGACACTGTTGACTAGGATTTCTTAGAGCTTGTTCTGCAGGCATTTCGGTTTCCCCCTCATTTTATAAAGCTTGTCATGGCCTGTGTTCGATCTCCGAGTTTCTCTATTTCTATCAATGGGGATCTTCACGGTTTTTTTTCCGGGGGTAGAGGCATAAGGCAAGGTGATCCGATGTCCCCATACCTCTTCACCCTGGTCATGGAAGTATTTTCGGGTATTCTGATGTCTCGCACCTCCAGTCCGGACTTCAAATTCTTCTGGAGGTGCAAGCCGATTCAGCTGTCCCATTTGTTTTTCGCTGACGATGTTTTCTTGTTCTGTCAAGCGGACTGGCAGTCGATTGTTATGCTGAAAAAAGGGCTTGATTTGTTCTCCGCTTGGAGTGGCTTACTCCCTAACAAGCATAAGAGTGAGATTTTCTTGGCTGGTGGGGACCTTTCTACTCGGAACAAAATCCTTTGGGCGTTTGGTTTCCAGGAGGGGAAACTACCAGTCCGCTACCTTGGTGTTCCGATCATCTCTTCTAGATTGAAGAGAGCGGATTGTATTGCACTGACAGATCGTATTACTGCCAGAATCCAATCTTGGACGCATAGATTTTTATCCTTCGCAGGGAGGTTGCAGCTTATAAGATCTGTCCTTCACTCCATCCAAGCTTTTTGGACGAGTGTGTTCACTCTACCATCTTCGGTCCTAGAGGATGTTGAGCGGATAATGAGGCAATTCCTATGGAAAGGAACATCTCTCGGTCGGGGTGGTGCCAAGGTGGCTTGGGAGGATGTTTGTTGCCCAAAAGCGGAAGGGGGCCTCGGCATCCGGAACATCAAGCAATGCAATAGGGCTTCTATGGTCAAATACATTTGGATTCTGTTTTCTGATAAACAATCCTTATGGTGCCGATGGATTCACTCCATTTTCCTGAAGAATAAGAATTTCTGGATTGCTGATAGGCCAGGGACTTGCTCCTGGATGTGGAAGAAGATTCTGCAGCTTAGACCCTACTTCCGATCATCGTTCAGGTGGGTTGTTGGTAACGGGTTTTCTATTTCGTTATGGCATGACTATTGGCTACCATGTGGTCCTCTAGATGGCTTTGTTCCCTCTTCGTTTAGGGATTCTATAGGCCTTCCGGATTTTGCAGTAGTTGCTGATCTTTATACTCCGATGGGTGAAGCGTTTAGATCTCTTCTGGGTAGATGGTCAATTACTCTGCCGTTATTATCATCCTTACAGGACAAATTCAATTGGTGCTGCGACCCCTCAGGTGTATACTCTGTTGCCTCGGCCTGGGAATCCATCAGGACTAAGAGGAATCCGGTCTAATGGGCCTCTCTCGTTTGGGATAATGCCCATGCGCCCCGATATCAATTCATTATGTGGCTTATAACAAAAAACCGCCTTCCTACTCAGGCGTTGCTTCTATCTTATGGCAGAATTGAGTATTGTGTTTGCACCTATTGCAATGAAGTCCCTGACTCTGTCGATCATCTCTTCTTCGGATGTCGCACCTTGGCTTCTCTGGCCTTCTTTTGGGCCGCCAGGTGCAACCTCCCTTGGAAGAACAGAAGCTGGAAGGATATGCTTACCTGGGCTACGAAGTTTTTCAGTGGTAAGGACTTCTATCACAGGATGGTTCGGTTCTCCTTTGGAGCCTTATGTCATCTGATCCGGAAGATGAGGAATGCTGCTATTTTCCGAGGTGAGGCGGTAGCTATTCCTGCCCTTAAAAATCATCTTATTAAGGCGGTCAGGGACAAAGCTATCTCCTTTTCCAAGGTCCCGCCGTCTCCGAGGAACAAAAGGCTTCAAAGATGTTGGGGATTCGATCTGGGGGTCTTCTCTACTCACTGATCGTCCAGCCGCTCGCTTTGCTTTTGTTTCTCCGTTCTTTGCTTCTCTTAGTTTGGAGGGTCGCGGTTGTTTGGTGTCCCTCTGGTTTGCTGGTTGTTTTGTTTCCTTGTTCTCTTTTACATCGGCTCCCCTTCACTCTTCGTTTTAGAGTGTAGGTTATGGATCCGTTCTTTTGTATTTGGCCGTTCTCTATCTATTTAATTACCTTTACCAAAAAAAAAAAAAACAACTGAGAAAGTGTATATGATTTTGCCATTTCTCGGATTCGCGGGTACTGTTCATGTTCTCTCTTAGCCAAGTGACTGCTTCACTGTAGCTTCGTTTCTGGTGTTTGAGCTCGTGTGATCTCTTCGGCCGTCCATTGGACGCGATTTTTGGGGGAAAGGCTCGCCTCTACCCTCCTCAAATCCTGTCCGAAGCGTTTCATCTGGAGTGGCTTGAATCGTTGGATCTCGGTGTCCGATTCTTGAGTTCTGGAGCGATTCTGGTTCGCGTATGGTGTTTGAGCCCGTGCGATCTCTTCAGCCATCCATTTGACGCGATTTTTGGAGGGAAGGCTCGCCTCTACCCTCCTCGAATCCTGTCCGAAGCGTTTCATTTGGAGTGGCTTGAATCGTTGGATCTCAGTATCCTCTAGGGTTCTGGTGCTGCTTGGGTTCGCATCTGGGGATTGAACTGGGTGGATTTATTTGGCCGATCATTAGCAGCGAACTCTGGAGGTGAGTCTTGCATCCTCCATCCTTATAAGTTGTCTGAATCTTGATTCACTCTATGGCCTGCATTGGTAGTCTTTGCTGAGTTGCATTCGAGTTCTGGTGCGTATAGTCTATCTCGGTTGTGCCCTGTAATGGCCTCGTCCAGCAGTGATCCATTGGGACGGGGGAAAGGCAAGCCTGAGGCTACTGATAGACGTAGCCAGAGTCGTGCTAGATATGCCTCTCGAGGCCGTGATATTAGGCGCCCGAATAATCTGAACAGGAATAAATCCAAAGTTCCACAGACCCGATCATGGGTAAATGTTGCTAGCTTGTCTGCCAAGGGCTATGACTTGGATTTTGCACCCCCTGTGACGGTTGGGAAGAAATTTGTGGTCCGTTTATCTAATAATGCAAGATATGCGGGGATCCGAAATGGAATAAATGTTTAGTTGGATACTTTGTGGGAAAGAATGTGCCTTTTAAAATTACAGAGACGACTTTGAAACAAGCGTGGGGCTCTCATCTGTCGGAAGTCCTAGCTAATGATGATGGATTCTATTTCTTCATCGTTCCGGATGATGACTTCAGGAGAAAGATCTTGGATGAAGGGCATATAACCGTGGCCAGAGTGCCATTGGTGCTTAAACAATGGCACTGTAACATGGAGTTGAAGAAAGAACTCCAATCATCTGTCCCTGTATGGATTCGCCTTAAGAACATCCCATTTGCGTACTGGTCTGCCCCTAACATAAGTGAGATTGCTAGTGCAGTAGGTAGGCCCTTATATGTTGATCCATTAACTGAGAAAATGAAGCGTCTTTCATTTGCTAGAGTGTGTGTGGAAATTTCTGCGAAGCTGGAAAGATGCGAAGAAATTGAAGTATGGGTTGATGATGAGGCATTCTCGGTTCAGGTCCTCTATGAATGGAGACCAAATTCATGCATGAAATGCTGTGCGTTTGGCCATGACTGCTTGGCGAAGGAAATGCACAAGTAACCCCCTGTATCTGCTGTACCGGCTACTGTTGCTGCTAAGCCTGTTATTCCTCCTGTTAATGAGGAATCGGGAGATCATCTTAACGGCTGGAAACAGGTAGTGAACAGGAAGAAAAAGTTACATTCGAGACAAAATGAAAGGGTGATCACCCCTCCAATCTCGGCCTTAAAGACCAAGGTATCAGAGGATATCCCCCCTTCCCCTGCAGATAGTGAAGTTCGGAATGATCGGAATAGGTTGGAATCTGGAAATACGGAACCTTCAATGGCTCTGGTTGTGTCGAACACTGAAAATGATGCAATTATGCCTCGTTCTTCAGAGGAGGAGTCAGATGAGGAAGTGAGTGCTGTTAGCAGCAGCAGTGATGATGAAGAGGAACTGGTGTCTATTGAGATCCAACGAGATGAGCCTCGGGCTGCTCCGAAGGCTCCTTCCAACCAGGAAATCATCCCTGGAGATGCAGTGGTCACTCCTTCAATTGCTGTCCGTAAAGGCCAAGCTATGGTCACTCCTTCTAATGTCTCCCATAAAGGGACTAATAGAAGGAAGCCCCCTAAGCGTCGGTAATGTTCCCTCCCGTCTGCCGTTTTTTATTTATGTTTATTGGTATATGGAATATTAGGGGCCTAGGTGACCCCATTAGACAGGCTGAAATTAGGAATTTTGTTCGTTCCAATAACCTCTGATGTGTTGGTATTGTTGAGATGAAGATTTCCCCTGCTGCCTTTAACACGGTTGTTTCTGTGTTACTCCCGGGTTGGAGTTGGACTAATAATTATAATTGCTCTCATAAGGGGAGAATTTGGGTGCGATGGAATCCCCGGGATGTAGCGTTTTTGGTTAATGCCTCCTCTATTCAAGCCATTCATGGTAGTCTCGTTTGGCTGGCATCCGGAAAGTCCCTGTTTCTTTCTGTTGTTTATGCGGAGCATCGTTTTGTGGTGAGACGTTGATTATGGGAAGACCTTATTCAAACCAATAATCTCCTTGCTTCATCGCCCTAGATTATTGCTGGTGACTTCAATGCAATCCGTGACCCCTCGGATAGAATCGGTAGCTCAAATGCTTGGATCCCTGCATTTGATGAGTTTAGAGAGTGTCTGGTTCAGGCTGGTCTGGACGACCTTCGGTACAATGGTTATAGGTTTACATGGGCGACTTCATCAGGGCCTAACCGAAAACAGAGGAAAATAGACAGGGTTCTAGTCAATGCCCAATGGAATGCTGAGTTTTCATTCTCGGAAATGACATTTTAACTCCGGGCATATCGGACCACTCGCCAATGATTGTTAAAATTATGCCTGTCCCCAGGTCCTCTAAGCCATTTAAGTTTTTTAATTTTTGGATGGATCACCCAGATTTTACCAGTATGGTTTTGGAAGTGTGGACCTCCTCCTTCCATGGGTCGCATATGTTCACCCTTTGCGCTAAGCTCCATCTTCTCAAATGCAGACTTAAGCAGCTCAACAGGGAGTCGTTCTCGGATTTATCTATAAGAACTGCAGAAGCTAGGCGAGTTCTTCAAGAAACCCAAGATGCTATACAAGCAGATCCTATGAATTCTAGACTTGCTGAAATAGAAAGGCATCAGATTAATGTGTTTTCAGAATTGCGTCTCCAAGAGGAGTCGTTTTATAGGCAAAAATCTAGAGTTCGTTGGTTGAAAGATGGCGACTTGAATACCAAGTTCTTCCACCAGGTGGTGAACATGAGGCATCTCCATAATAGAATCATCTCCGTAACCAATGGAGGTTTCACAACTTCGGAGCCCCTTGGAAGTTCAACAAATTTTCGTGGATCATTTTAGGGATCTTCTGGCTTCTGCCCCTTCCTCGGCATGTCCAGCGAAGGAGGAGATTCAGGCGGTTCTGAAACATTCTCTGAATGCGGACCAGGTGTGTTCCCTATCTAGACCTATTTCGGATGTGGAAATCAAGGATACTCTATTTTCTCTTGTTGTGGGTAAAGCTCCCGGGCCTGATGGATTTAATGTTGAATTTTTTAAGCATTCTTGGGATATTGTTGGTGCTTCGGTAATCTTGGCGGTTAGAGATTTCTTTGAAACAGGTGAGCTGTTGAAGCAAATCAACACTACCATCCTTGCGTTAGTGCCCAAGATCCCTAATGCCTCATCGGTCCATGACTATAGGCCAATTGCTTGTTGCAACACCATATACAAGTGCATCACAAAGCTCATTGCTAACCGGCTATCTCAAGTTTTGCCTAGCATTATTAGTTTGCCCCAAAACGCTTTTGTTAAGGGTAGGCATATAAGCGACAACATTCTGCTTGCGCATGAGCTTTTTAGCGGCTTCCACCATGACCCTTATCGGCCCAAATGTGCTATAAAAGTTGATTTTCGGAAGGCATATGATACGGTGAATTGGGAGTTTATTGAAGTTTGTATGCAGGCGTTCGGTTTTCCGCAGGTGTTTATCGATCGCATTATGGCCTGTATCCGTTCCCCTAAGTTCTCCATATCGCTGAATGGTGAGCTTCATGGATTTTTTGCAAGTGGGAGAGGGATTCGCCAAGGTGACCTAATGTCACCGTACATTTTCACTCTAGTGATGGAAGTTTTTACGGGTTTGTTGGATGTCCAAACCGACCACCCCTCGTTCCGGTTCTTTTAGCGGTGTAAATCTGCTAGACTCTCGCACCTCTTCTTTGCTGATGATGTGCTATTATTCTCCGAAGCAAGCATGGCCTCCGTGGAACTTTTAAAGGCTGGGATTGATTCATTTTCTGCCTGGAGTGGTTTGATCCCGAATTTGAGCAAGAGTGAGGTATTTTTATCTGGAGGATCGCCTAATCTTCGGAATGACATCTTGAACAAGCTTGGATTCCAGGTTGGTACTCTCCCTTTTTGGTACCTTGGAGTCCCGGTTATATCGGCAAGGTTAGGAAAGGCGGATTGTGTTGCGTTAGTAAATGCAATAACTGCTCGTGTCAATCTTGAACTCATAGATTTCTATCCTTTGCCGGTAGACTTCAGCTTATTAAATCGGTTCTCCATTCAATTCAAGTCTTTCGGGCAAGTGTTTTCTTCCTTCCGTATGCGGTGTTGGATCGTATTGAAAGAATTTTACGTCAATTTCTATGGAAAGGGTCCGCGATGGGGTCGGGGGGAGCCAAAGTCTCCTGGGTTGATATATGTCTGTCGAGAGAGGAAGGAGGCCTTAGGATTTGATCGTTAAAGGAAAATAATGTGGCCTCAATGTTGAAACATATCTGGATTCTCTTCTCCGACAAGGAATCCCTGTGGTGCAAGTGGATCCACACCACTTTTTTAAACCGCAAGAACTTTTGGGTGGTTCCTGTCCCGACTTGTTGTTCACAACATCTCTTTAGATGGGAGATCGGAAATGGTAGGACGGTTTCGTTTTGGTTTGATCCTTGGCATATCAATGGGCCGCTTTATCGGTCTTTTTCTAATCAGGATATCTATCGGTCGGGCATATCTCGGGTTGCTTCTGTTGCTGATGCATTTTTGACGCCGCTGGGATGGTATGTCGTTAATATAATGGCTGGATGGTGGGATCCCTTACCCGCATTCGCCCATCGAGAAGACCGTTTCCAGTGGATACGGCACCCCTCGGGCAAGTTCTCCACGGCCTTTGCATGGGAAATACTGAGACCCAAAGGGAACGTAGTCCCCTGGTCGTCTTTTGTATGGAGTTCTTCCATGCCGCCGAGATACCAAAGCCATTTATGGCTTATCACCCGCAATAGGTTGCCGATGCAAGTTCTGCTTGCTTCTATGGGTAGGCTTTCTTCAGCTATTTGTCCTTTCTGTTCTTGCAGACCGGACTCAGTGGATCATTTGTTTTTTGCTTGTAAAATTCATGGCAATCTTGCTTCTTATTGGGCTGCTAAGTTTAATGTGTCTTGGTGCAACAATTCGTGGCTTCAGAACATAGATTGGGCAGCTAAACGCTTCTCGGATAAAAGCTTTTATAGTACGTTGGCCCGATTTAGTTTTGGAGCCCTGTGTTATATTATCTGGAAGGAGCGAAACAACATCATCTTCCGTAATCAGGCTCTTTTGATCCCGGCGATGAAGATGCATCTTCAGAAGGCCATCAGGGACAAACCTTCGACTCTGAAGCATGTTGTGGACACTCCTAAGAACAGAAGGCTGCAACAGAGCTGGGGCTTGAGCCCGTCTATCTTTGATTGATAGAGGGTTGTCTAGTTTTGGCTTTGTCTTTTGTTGCTTAGGTTTTTGGTCTTTTTGGATCCCATGGCACCCTTACACTCTCCCTTGACTTTGGTCCTTTTGAGTGTTTTTTTTTGTTGGTGCCAGGCTTCCCCTCTGTAATTATTCTGCAAAATCAATACAATTCTTACCTTTACCAAAAAAAAAAAAAAAAAAAAAAAAAACAACTGCGAAAGTGTATGATTTTGCCATTCTCGGATTCGCGGGTTAATGTTCACGTTCTCTCTCAGCGGGGCGACTACTTTACTGTTGCTCAGTTTCTGGTGTTTGAGCTTGTGCGATCACTTCGGCTGTCCATTTGGTGCGATTTTTGGAGGGAAGGCTCGCTTCTACCCTCCTCAAATCCTGACCGAAGCGTTTCATCTAGAGTGGCTTGAATCGTTGGATCTCATTATCCGATTCGAGGGTTCTAGTGCGACTCTGGTTCGCGTTTGGGGATTGAGCTAATTGGAACTCTTTAGGCCGATCATTAGCAGCGATATTTGGAGGTGAGTCTCGCATCCTCCCTCCCTGTAAGCTGTTTGAATCTTGAATCATTCAATGTCATGTATTAGTGGTCTTCGTTGATCTGTATTCGGGTTCTGGTGCGTTTAGTCTGTCTCGGTTTTGCCCTGGAATGGCCTCGTCCAGCAGTGATTCGTTGGGACGGGGGAAAGGCAAGCCTCAGGCTACTGATGGGCGTAGCCGAAGTCGTGCTAGATATGCCTCTCGAGGCCGTGATATAAGGCGCACGAATACTCTGAACAGGAATAAATCCAAAGTTCCACAAACCCGATCATGGGTAAATGTTGCTAGCTTGTCTGCCAAGGGCTATGAATTAGATTTTGCTCCCCCTATGATGGTTGGGAAGAAATCTGTGGTCCGTTTATCTGGTAATGCAAGATATGCAGGGGATCCGAAGTGGAATAACTGTCTGGTTGGTTATTTTGTGGGAAAGAATGTGCCGTTTAAAATTACAGAGACGGCTTTGAAACAAGCGTGGGGCTCTCATCTATCGAAAGTCCTAGCTAATGATGATGGCTTCTATTTCTTTATCATTCCGGACAATGATTTCAGGAGGAAGATCTTGGATGAAGGCCATATAACCGTGGCCAGAGTGCCTCTGGTGCTCAAACAATGGCACTGCAACATGGAGTTGAAGAAAGAACTCTAATCGTCTGTCCCAGTATGGATTCGCCTTAAGAACATTCCGTTTGCTTATTGGTCTGTCCCTAGCATAAGTGAGATTGCTAGTGCTGTAGGTAGGCCCTTATATGTTGATCCTTTGACTGAGAAAATGAAGCGCCTGTCGTTTGCCAGAGTTTGTGTGGAAATTTCTGCGAAGCTGGAAAGGTGCAAAGAGATTGAAGTATGGGTTGATGATGAGGCATTCTCGGTTCCGGTCCTTTATGAATGGAGACCAAATTCATGCATGAAATGCTGTGCATTTGGCCATAACTGTTTGGCGAAGGAAAGTCCCAAGCAACCCCCTGTATCTGCAGTGCCTGCTACTGTTGCTGCTAAGCCTGTTACTCTTCCTGTGAATGAGGAATCGGGAGATCATCTCAATGGCTGGAAGCAGGTATTGAACAGGAAGAAAAAACAACATTCAGGACAAAACGGAAAGGTGGAGATCATCCCTCCAATCTCAGCTTTGAAGGCCAAGTCAATAGCTGATATCCCTCCTTCCCCTACGGCTGTTGAAGCTTAGAATGACCAGAATAGGTTGGAATCTGGAAATTCCGAACCTTCAATGGCTCTGGTGGTTTCGAACACTGGAAATGACATGATCATGCCTCATTCTTTAGAGGAAGAGACATATGAGGAAGTGAGTGCTATTAGTAGCAACAGTGATGAGGAAGAGGAACTGGTTTCTGTTGAGACAAACTAGCGAGATGAGCCTCGAGCTGGCCCGAAGGCTCCTTCCAACTAGAAAAGCATCCCTGGAGATGCAGTGGTCACTCCTTCAATTGATGTCCGTAAAGGGAATGCCATGGTCACTCCTTCTAATGCCTCTCACAAAGGGACGAATAGAAAGAGGCCCCCTAAACGTCGGTAATGTTCCCTTCTATCCGCCATTTATCTTATTATGTTTATCGGTATATGGAATATTAGGGGCCTAGGTGACCCCATTAGACAAGCTGAAATTAGGAATTTTGTTTGGTCCAATAATCTCTGCTGTGTCGGTATTGTTGAGACGAAGATATCCCCTGCTGCCTTTAGCACGGTTGTGTTTGTTTTACTCCCGGGTTGGAGTTGGTCTAATAACTATAATCACTCTCATAAGGGGAGAATTTGGGTGGGATGGAATCCCCGGGATGTAGCCTTTTTGGTTAATGCCTCATCTATTCAAGCCATTCATGGTAATCTCGTTTGGCTGGCCTCTGGAAAATCTTTGTTTCTTTCTGTTGTTTATGCGGAGCATCGATTTATGTTGAGACATCGCTTATGGGAAGACCTTATTCAAACCAGTAGTCTCCTTGCCTCATCGCCCTGGATTATTGCTGGTGACTTCAATGCAATCCGTGACCCCTCGGATAGGATCAGCAGTTCAAATGCATGGATCCTTGCATTTGATGAATTTAGAGAGTGTCTGGTGCAGGCTGGCTTGGACGACCTTCGGTACACTGGCTATAGGTTTACTTGGGCGACTTCATCAGGGCCTAACCGAAAACAGAGGAAAATAGATAGGGTTCTAGTCAATGCCCAATGGAATGCTGATTTTTCATTCTCGGAAGCTACATTTTTAGCTCTTGGCATATTGGACCACTCGCCTATGATTGTTAAAATCATGCCCGTCCCCAAGTCATCTAAGCCTTTTAAGTTCTTCAATTTTTGGATGGATCACCCAGACTATACCAGTTTGGTTTTGGAAGTGTGGACCTCCTCCTTCCATGGTTCGCCTATGTTCACCCTATGTGCTAAGCTCCGTCTTCTCAAATGCAGACTCAAGCAGCTTAACAGGGAGTCATATTCAGATAAATCTATAAGAACTGCAGAAGCTAGGCGAGTTCTTCAGGAAACCTAAGATGCTATGCAAGCAGATCCTTTGAATCCTAGCCTTGCTGAGATAGAAAAAGCATCAGATTCATGTGTTTTCAGAATTGCGTCTTCAAGAGGAGTCATTTTACAGGAAAAAATCGAGAGTTTGTTGGTTGAAAGACGATGACTTGAATACCAAGTTCTTCCACCAGGTAGTGAACATGAGACACCTCCATAATAGAATCATCTCGGTAACCAATGGAAAGGTCACAACTTCGGAGCCCCTGGAAGTTCAAAAAATTTTCGTAGATCATTTTCGAGATCTTTTGGCTGCTGCCCCTTCCTCGGCATGTCCAGCGAAGGAGGAGATTCGGGCGGTGCTGAAGCATTCTCTGAATGCGGAGCATGTGTGTTCTCTATCTAGATCTATTTCGGATGTGGAAATCAAGGATACTCTATTTTCTCTTGCTGTGGGCAAAGCTCCCGGGCCTGATGGATTTAATGTTGAATTTTTTAAGCATTCTTGGGATATTGTTGGTGCTTTCATAATCTTGGCGGTTAGAGATTTCTTTGAAACAGGTGAGCTATTGAAGCAAATTAACACTACCATCCTTGCGTTAGTGCCCAAGATCCCTAATGCTTCATCTGTCCATGATTATCGGCCAATTGCTTGTTGCAACACCATATACAAATGCATCACAAAGCTCATTGCTAACTGGCTATCTCATGTTCTGCCTAGTATCATTAGTTTGCCGCAAAACGCTTTTGTTAAGGGGAGGCACATCAGCGACAACATTCTGCTTGCTCAGGAACTTTTTAGTGGTTTCCACCACGACCCTTATCGGCCCAAATGTGTTATAAAATTTGATTTTCGGAAGGCATATGATACGGTGAAATGGGAGTTCATTGAAGTTCATATGCAGGCTTTTGGTTTTCCGCAGGTGTTTATCGATCGCATTATGGCATGCATTCGTTCCCCTAAGTTTTCCATATCATTGAATGGTGAGATCCATGGATTTTTTGCAAGTGGGAGAGGTATTTGTCAAGGCGATCCAATGTCGCCCTATATTTTCACTTTAGTGATGGAAGTTTTTACGGGTTTGCTGGATGCTCAAACCGCCCACCCCTCGTTTCGGTTCTTTTGGTGTTGTAAATCAGCCAGGCTCTCACACCTTTTCTTTGCCGATGATGTGCTATTATTCTCGGAAGCAAGCATGGCCTCAGTGGAGCTGTTGAAGGTAGGGATTGATTCCTTTTCTGCATGGAGTGGATTGATCCCGAACTTAAGCAAGAGTGAGGTATTTTTATCCGGAGGATCGCCTAGTCTTCGGAATGACATCTTGAACAAGCTTGGATTTCAGGTTGGTAATCTCCCCTTTCGGTACCTTGGAGTCCCGGTTATATCCGCAAGATTAGGAAAGGGGGATTGTGTTGCTTTAGTAAATGCAATAATTGCTCGGGTCTAATCTTGGACGCATAGATTTTTGTCGTTTGTCGGTAGACTTCAGCTTATTAAATCGGTGCTCTATTCGATTCAAGTCTTTTGGGCAAGTGTATTCTTCCTTCCGTTTGTGGTGCTGGATCGTATTGAAAGAATTTTGCGTCAATTCCTGTGGAAAGGGCCCGTGATGGGGTCGGGTGGAGCCAAAGTCTCCTGGGTTGATATATGTTTGCCGAGAGAGGAAGGAGGCCTTGGAATTCGATTGTTAAGGGAAAGCAATGTGGCCTCGATGCTGAAACATATTTGGATTCTCTTCTCCGACAAGGAATCCCTTTGGTGCAAGTGGATTCACACCAATTTCTTAAACCGCAAGAACTTCTGGGTGGTCCCTGTCTCGACTTGTTGCTCTTGGGCTTGGAAAAAGCTCCTCCACCTTCGGGATTTGATGGGAGATCGGAAATGGTAGGTCGGTTTCGTTTTGGTTTGATCCATGGCACATCAATGGTCCTCTTTATTGGTCATTTTATAATCAGGATATCTATCAGTCGGGCATATCTCGGGTTGTTTCCGTTGCTAAGGCCTTTTTGACACCGCTGGGCTGGTATGTCGTCAATATAATGGCTAGATGGTGGGATCCCTTACCCGCATTCACTCATCGAGAAGACCGCTTCCAGTGGATATGGCATCCCTCGGGCCGATTCTCCACGGCCTCTGCGTGGGAAATTTTGAGACCCAAAGGGAACGTGGTCCCCTGGTCATCCTTCGTGTGGAGTACCTCCATGTCGCCGAGATTCCAAACCCATTTATGGCTTATCACCCGCAACAGGTTACCGACGTAGGTTCTGGTAGCTTCGGTTGGTAGGCTTTTTTCAGCTATTTGTCCTTTCTGTTCTTGCAGACTGGACTCAGTGGATCATTTGTTTTTTGCTTGTTGAATTCTCGGCAATCTCGCTTCTTATTGGGCTGCTAAGTTTAATGTGTCTTGGCGCAACAAGTCGTGGCTTGAGAACTTGGATTGGGCGGCCAAGCGCTTCTCGGACAAAAGCTTTTATAGTACGTTGGCCAGGTTTAGTTTTGGAGCCCTTTGTTATATTATTTGGAAGGAGCAAAACAATATCATCTTCCGTAATCAGGCTCTTTTCCTCCCGGCGATGAAGATGCATCTTCAGAAGGCCATTAAGGACAAATCTTTGACTCTGAAGCATGTTATGGACACTTTTAAGAACAGAAGGCTGCAACAGAGCTGGGGCTTGAGCCCGTCTATCTTTGATTGATGGAGGGTTGTCTAGTTTTGGCTTTGTCTTTTGTTGCTTAGGTTTTGTTTCTCTTTTTGGATCCCATGGCACCCTTACACTCTCCCTTGACTTCGGTCCTTTTGAGTGTCTGTCTTGTTGGTGCCAGGCTTCCCCTCTGTAATTATTTTGCAAAATCAATACATAATCTTACCTTTACTAAAAAAAAAAAAAAAAAAAACAACTGCGAAAGTGTATGATTTTGCCATTCTCGGATCCGCGGGTTACTGTTCATTTTCGCTCTCTACTGGGCGATCGAATCACTGTAGCTCGTTTTCTGGTCTACGAGCTGTTCCGATCGCTTCGGCCATCCATTGGGCGTGATTTTTGGAGGGAAGCCTCACCTCTCCCCCCCCTCAAATCCTCACCGAAGCATTTTGCTGGGCATGGCCTAAGTTGTGAGATCTCATTGTTCGTCGCTAGGGTTCTGGTGCGGAATCGAGCCCGACTCTGCCTTGAATCATTCGGTTTGATTCAGCCATCCATTGGCGTGACCTTTGGAGGTAAGCCTCGCCTCTTCCCTCCTAGGATTGTAGGTGAAGCTCTGCTCCTGCAATGGCCCGTATTGTTGGTTCCCGTTGATCTGTAGTAGGGTTCTGGTGCGGTGTCTGGGTTCCTTCGTATTCGGTGTTATGGCTTCGACGAGTAACGATCCTTTAGGCCGAGGGAAGGGCAAGCCTCAGGTTTCCATCGGTCGTAGCCGAAGCCGCGTGCGATATGCCTCTCGAGGCAGAGATGGAAAGCGTCCCAATGCCATGAATCGGGATAGATCAAAGGCTCCTTAGACCCGTTTATGGGTGAATGTAGCTAGTCTGTCCGCTAGAGGCTATGAGTTAGACTTTGCCCCGCCTATTTCGGTTGGGAAGAAATCGGTTGTGCGTTTATCTGATAATGCTAAATACGCTGGAGATCCAAAATGGAATAGCTGTCTGGTAGGATACTATGTGGGGAAGAATGTGCCGTTCAAGATCACGGAGATGGCTCTGAAACAGGCATGGGGCTCACATCTGTCGGAAGTATTGGCCAACGATGATGAGTTCTATTTTTTTTTATCATTCCTGATGATGAATTTAGGAAGAAAATACTGGATGAAGGCCACTTAACAGCAACGGTGGCTAGAGTTCCTTTTGTTCTAAAACAATGGCACCACACTATGGAGTTGAAGAAGGATCTCTAATCATTGGTTCCTGTCTGGATTCGTCTAAAAAACATCCCATTTGCGTATTGGTCGGCCCCGGGAATCAGCAAGATTGCAAGTGCAGTAGGGAGGTCACTATATGTGGATCCTTTGACTGAGAAGATGAAGCGTCTATCGTTTGCTAGAGTATGTGTTGAGATTTCTGCAAAATTGGAGCGATGTGAGGAAGTTGAAGTTTTGGTGGATGATAAAGCGTTTTCTGTGCCGGTGCTCTATGAATGGAGACCAAATTCGTGCTCGAAATGCTGTGCATTTGGACATAATTGCCTGGCAAAGGAGGATCCCAAGCAACCCCCGGTTGCTGTTAAACCTTCTACTGCTACTGCTATTCCTGCTATCTCTTCTGCCTCAGAAGATGGCTGGGAGCAAGTAACGAATAGGAAGAAAAAACAGCAATCAGGTCGGAAGGAGAAGGTGGAGTCCACACCTCCAATATCGGTTTTGAAGGCTAAACTGATAGATGATCTATCTATCCATAATATAGCTGAAGAACAGAACAACCTGGAAACAGGAAATGATGGAAATTCAATGGCCTTGGTAGTCACTAACCCTAGTGATGCCTCGATAGCTCAATCTTCGGAGGAGGATTCGGAGGATGATGCAAGTGTAGTTAGCAGTAGTAGCAGTGAGGTAGAGGATCTAGTTGATGTTGTGCCAAGCCATCAAGATGAACCTCAACTTGGTCCTAAGGCTCCTCCCATTCAGAAGTTTACTCCGAAGGCTTCTGCTATGGCCACTCCCTCAAGTGCTCCTAATAAGGGCTCGAATAGGAGGAGGCCCTCCAAACGTCGGTAGTGTTGCTTTCTATCCTTGTTTTTTTGATATGATCATTGGTGTTTGGAATATTAGAGGCCTAGGTGACCCCGTTAGGCAGGCCGAAATCAAGAATTTTGTCAGGTCTAATAATCTCTGCTGTGTTGGAATTGTTGAGACTAAGATTGCCTCTGCTGCTTTTAATTCGGTTACTTCTGTCCTATTACCTGGCTGGAGGTGGGTTAATAATTATAATTACTCCCATAAGGGGAGAATCTAGGTGGGGTGGAATCCCCGTGAGGTTGATTTTTTGGTGAATGCTTCCTTTGTGCAAGTTATTCACGGTTGGCTTCTCTGGTTGGTTTCTGGGAAGGTCATGTTTTTGTCGGTCGTCTATGCTGAGCACTGTTTTGGTTCAAGACGGCCGTTATGGGAAGATCTTATACAAACCAGTGGCATTCTTTCCACTGCGCCCTGGATTGTAGCTGGAGATTTCAATGCGATTCGAGACCCTTCGAATAGAATTGGTAGCTCTAATGCGTGGATCCCTGCGTTTGATGAATTTAGAGATTGTCTGGTCCAAGCTGGCCTAGATGATCTGTGCTATACTGGTTACAGGTACACTTGGGCTACTTCATTGGGGATCAATCGAAAGCAGAGGAAAATAGACAGGGTATTGGTCAATGCTCGCTGGAACTCGGATTTTTCCTTCTCGGAAGCCTCTTTTATAGCTCCGGGCATTTCGGATCATACTCCAATGGTTATTAAGGTTATGCCAATTCCCAAGTCTTCCAAGCCGTTCAAGTTCTTCAATTTTTGGATGACTCATCCAAATTTCTCTGGAATGGTTTCGGAAGTCTGGGAATCTCCATTCCTTGGTACGCCTATGTTCACCCTTTGTTCAAAGCTCCGCCTCCTTAAATGCAAGTTGAAACAGCTCAATAAGGAGTCCTTTTCTGACCTGTCTATGAGAACTGCAGAGGTTAGACGGGCTCTTCAAGCAACTCAAGATGCATTGCAAGTTGATCCTTGGAATTCTCTTTTGGCTGAAACAGAAAAGCAGTAGATTCAAGTTTTTGCAGACTTACGGCTCCAAGAGGAATCGTTTTATCAACAAAAATCTAGGGTGCGTTGGTTGAAGGATGGGGACCTTAATACTAAGTTTTTTCACCAAGTTGTGAACAAAAGACACCTCCATAACAGAATCATCTCGGTAACTAATGGAAATATCACCACCTCGGATCCTTCGGAAGTTCAGAAGATTTTTGTTGATCACTTTCGTGAATTACTTACGGCTTCTTCTTCCTCGACCTGCCCTGCCAAGGAGGATATTCGAGCGGTGCTCAAGCATTCGCTGGATGAGGAGCAGGTTCATTTCTTATCCTCCCGTGTCTACGATGATGAAATTCGGGACACCCTTTTTTCGCTGAATGTTGAATTTTTCAAGCATTCCTGGGACATTGTTGGTGCTTCGGTAATCATGGCGATCAAAGATTTCTTTGTAACAAGTGAGCTGTTGAAGCAAATTAATACCACCATTATTGCCCTTGTGCCCAAGATCCCCAATGCCTCGACTGTTCACGACTTCATGCCAATTGCATGCTGCAATACTATTTATAAATGTATCACTAAACTCATTGCCAATCGCCTATCCCGTATTCTGCCCTCCTTTATTAATCTACCCCAAAATGCGTTTGTTAAGGGGAGGAGGCATATCAGTGATAACATATTGCTTGCTCAAGAGCTGTTTAGTGGATTCCAGCATGATCCATATCGAGCTAAGTGTGTCATTAAGGTCGACTTTAGGAAGGCATATGATACGGTAAATTGGAAATTCATTGAAGTCTGTTTACAAGCATTCGAGTTTCCTCAGGTATTTATTAATCGAATTATGACTTGTATTCGATCCCCTAAATTCTCCATATCCTTAAATGGAGAGCTTCATGGATTCTTTACTAGTGGGAGAGGTATCTGACAAGGCGACCCAATGTCTCCCTACATATTCACTCTCGTCATGGAAGTTTTCACTGGATTATTGGATATGCAGACTAGCCGTCCAGAGTTCGGCTTCTTTTGGAGATGCAAATCGACTAAGCTCTCCCATTTGTTCTTTGCTAATGATGTTCTCTTATTCTCGGAAGCGACCTTGGAGTCTGTTGATCTCCTGAAGACGGGAATTGATTCTTTCTCCAACTGGAGTGGATTGGCGCTGAATCTAAATAAGAGTGAAGTCTTTTTATCCGGTGGATCGTCCGGCCTTCGGAATGACATCTTGAACAAGCTAGGATTCCAGGTTGGCTCCGTTCCCTTTCAGTATCTTGGAGTCCCTGTCATATCCGCAAGGCTAGGGAAGGCGGATTGTATAATGTTGGTTAATATGATAACAGCTCGGGTCCAGTCTTGGACCCATAGATTCTTGTCGTTTGCCGGTAGGCTTCAACTCATTAAGTCCGTGCTTTACTCTATTCAAGTCTTCTGGGCGAGCGTATTTTTTCTTCCGTGTGTTGTTCTTGATTGCATTGAGAAGATCCTCCGTCAATTCCTATGGAAAGGATCGATGATGGGTCCGGGAGGGGCCAAAGTAGCTTGGAGCGTTATATGCCTTCCGAGAGAGGAGGGAGGACTCGGAATTCGGACTTTGAAGGAAAATAATTTGGCCCTCATGCTCAAGCATATTTGGAAGCTCTTCTCGGACAAAGAATCCCTTTGGTGCAAGTGGATTCATTCCACCTTTTTAAACCGCAAGAATTTCTGGGTCGCTCCTATTCCTACTTATTGTTCTTGTGCTTGGAAAAAGCTCCTTTGCCTTCGAGATGTTTACTAGCAGCATTTTAGGTGGAAGATAGGCAATGGTAGATCTGTGTCATTCTAGTTTGATCCGTGGCACCTTAATGGTCCGCTTAACCGTGTATTTTCCGACCAGGAAATATATCGATCAGGCATCTCTCGGGTTGCCTCAGTAGCTGATGCTTTTTCTACGCCCCTGGGTTGGTATGTTATTAACATTATGGCTAATTGGTGGGATCCCCTTCCTGAATTCAATCAACAAGAAGACCGATTCCAATGGATTCGGCATCCTTCGGGGCGATTCTCGACAACGTCTGCCTAGGAGCTGATCAGGCCTAAAGGAAATGTGCTTCCTTGGTCCTCGTTCGTATGGAGCTCCTCCATGCCGCCGAGATACCAAACCCACATGTGGCTTATTACCCGTAATAGGTTGCCAACACAGGTCTTGCTCTTTTCCTATACTTCGATTCCAGCAGCTACCTGTCCGTTTTGCTCAAGCAGACCTGATTCAGTAGATCACCTCTTTTTTGCGTGTCGTATCCCGGGTAATCTCGCTTCCTTTTGGGCTGCTAAGTTTAATATCTTGTGGAGAAACAAATCGTGGCGAGAGAATCTTCATTGGGCCTTTACGCATTTCTCGGATAGGGGCTTTTATCACTCCTTGGCTCGGTTCAGTTTTGGAGCCCTTTGCTATATCATATGGAAAGAGCGTAACAACATCATCTTCAGGAATTAGACTCTTTTTATCCCGGCGATGAAGATGCATCTCCGCAAGGTAGTTAAAGACAAAGCGATGACCTTCAAGCACGTCATGGATACCCCAAAGAACAGAAGGCTGCAACAGAGCTGGGACTTGAGTCCTTCTATCTTTGGTTGATGGAGGGTTGTTCAGTTTTAGCTTAGTCTTTGTTGTTTAGGGCGTTCTCTGTTGTTTTCTTGGTTGTTAGTTGGATCCCAGGGCACCCCTACACTCGTTCGTGACTGCGGTCTACTTGAGTGTTTGTTTTGTTGGTGCCTGGCTTCCCCTTTCCTTGTAATTTTTTGCAAAATCTATACATATCTTACCTTTACCAAAAAAAAAAAAACAAAAAAAAAAACAACTGCGAAAGTGTGTGAACTTTTGCCATTTTCTCCTTTGCGGGTTACTGTTCATCCAGATGCTTTCAACTGGTTCGCGCGGCTACTGTTCACCCGACTGTGCGACTTCTCCTTCCGGTCGTTCTAGCCGGCCATTTGCGCCCATTTTTGGAGGCGACCTTCCTCCTGAGCCGATCTTCCCTTCCACCGAACGATTTCCCCTGGTATGTCTTCCTCATCCGGGATTTGGATTCTGAGTTCTTAGGGTTCGAAGTTCTGGGTTCGCCTGCTTCGAATGGCTTCATCTTCTGTGATAGCCGATGATAATCGGGGTAAGGCCCATATTGTCGCACCAATGGAGCATCCTGAGTTCCCCCTACTCGTAACCCTGTTATGCGTTATTCTTCTATGGTAAGAGGATCTCGTGCCCAATCTGGGCGGTCGCAAAGCAGGGGACGAAGCAGAGCTAGAAGGGCTCGGCCTCTGTTGGGTATGCCTTCTCGGTTTAATGCTGTGGGACGTGATCATGTCTCCTCTGGTCTCTCAAATTGTAAGGAAAAGAGAATTTCATTTAGTCGAGACTTTGTTATTCATACGATCCCTGCTCAGCATGATCGTGAGGCTAAAGGGCGTCCTAATGTCCCGATTAAGGCGTTTGTGATGCCTTCTGTGACCCAGCAAGCTCCCCCTGGTAGTTTAACCCAGGCCCCTGCTACCTGGGCTGCGGTAACCCGTTTGGCAACCAGAGAATATGGATTAACCTTTGTCCCTCCGGCCACCATTGAAGATTCTAAAATTCTGCAGATGCCTGAGGAGTTACTGGAGTCAACCCATCCTAAATGCGAGGAATGTCTGGTTGGTTATTATATTGGTAAACGCTTACCCTACCAGCTGGCAGAGGATGCCCTTAAGAACGCTTGGGGCCACCAGTTGATCGAAGTTATTGCTGCAGACCTTGAGTTTTATTTCTTCCATATTCCGGATAGTGAATTCAGGAGGAAAGTTTTGGATGGGGGACCGATTACAGTAGCGAAAATCCCTTTAATCCTGCAGTAGTGGCACCCTATGCTGGAGCTCAAGAAGTTAGCTCATGATACTGTCTCGATATGGATCCAACTCAGAAACGTGCCTGTCGCGTTATGGTCTGCTGCTGGGATTAGTTTTCTAGCGAGTGGTATTGGTAAGCCTTTATTCGTGGATAACCGTATAGAGCAGATGGCAATGGTAGTAGCATTTGCTCGAGTTTGAATAGAGGTTGATGCCTCCAACCTGAAGTAATCAAGTTTATGATGAATGGTGAACTCAGATCAGTGACTGTTCAATATGAATGGATCTCGTCCATTTGTGCATCTTGCTCTTCGTTTGGCCACAGGTGTCCTGTTCCTAATGCATCTAGCCCTTCTAAAACTGGTCCCTCAGTCCCGAAGGCTCTAGCCCCTCGTCCAAATGAATGGCGTGAAGTGCGGGGTAAGCGCAATAAGCACACCCCTGTGCCTGCAAGAGAAGCCTCGGTTAATGATTTGAGTCTGGACGACCCCAAGTCCCCTCATTCTGGTGGGAATTAGGTTGGTTTATTTGTGCCACAGATGACATTGGCCTTTGATGCTCAACCAAAGGTCACAAGGCAGGAAGAACGTCCTCCCTCTTTCGATTTGCTCCCTGGTACTTCTCTCGACCCGAGACCTGCTGCGTTGCTGCAAATGCAGGATTCCCATGTTTCGAATAAGTCTGATACATCAGATGAAGAAGAATTTGACGACATCAGCTCTGGGGATAGTGAATCTGTTTCTTCGTGTAAGGTGGCCTCCTCCATTCCAGAGGAGCATGATAAAGCTCCACCTCAGAAGACTATTCAGGATGCCCCTGTACGTCAAAAAGGAATTCTTCGATCTGAATCTGCTGATGCGAGTGTTCCTATAGGCCCTAAGCCTGTGCCACCTTCGGCGAGGAAATGATGTGGCATGAGAAGGTAAATTGTTATTCTTCTATGTTTTTTGGTGTATGGAATATTAGGGGTCTTAGAGACGCCCTCAAGCAAGCTGAGATTAGAAATTTTGTGAGGACCAATCGCCTTTGCTGTATTGGTATCTTGGAGACAAAAATCTACAGCACTCCCCTGTTTCGGCCTCCCTTCTTCCGAGCTGGTTCTGGTCTATGAATTATTCCCACTCGATTAGGGGTCGTATTTGGGTGGGCTGGAACCCCTTCACCGCTTCTTTTTGTACCTCAGCTTGTACTGCTCAAGACATTCATGATCGGTTGGAGTGTCTTATTACTGGTATTGCTTTTAATATTACTGTTGTTTATGCGGAGCACTCCTTTGTCTTGAGGAGGCCGCTCTGGGATGGTCTGATCTCAACCAGCTCCCTTTGTCTGGATATCCCTTGGATTGTTGCTGGCAATTTCAACGCCATTCGTTATGCTACGGACAAGGCCGTAGCATAACAAATGACCTCCGTTTTGTTGGTAATAGATTTACTTGGTCGGCTTCATCTAGTCCTATCCAAAGGCAAAGGAAGATAGATAGAGTTCTCGCCAATGCAGCATGGAACTCGGTCTTTTCCTATTCGGAAGCCAATTTCTTGCCCCCTGTAGTGTCGGATCACTCCCCTATGGTTGTCTGAATTCTTCCTATTCCTAACTCTCGCAGACCATTCAAGTTCTTCAATTTCTGGATGTCTCACCCCAGCTTTTTTGAGTTGGTTGGCCACACGTCTCTGGTTCACCTATGTTTGTCCTGTGCTGTAAGCTGTGGACCCTCTAGCGTAGACTTAAGCTGCTAAACAAGGAGGCTTACTCTGATATATTTGCCAAAACCGCTGATGCTAGATGTCTTCTTTTGGAAGCGCAGAATGCTATTCAGCTCGACCCGCACAATCAAGCTTTGGCTGACGCTGAAAAGGAGCACCTCCGTGTCTTCTTTGATCTTCGCCTCAAGGAAGAATCCTTCTTTAGGCAGAAGTCCAGGGTGAGATGGCTCAAAGAGGTGATTTAAATACCAGGTTCTTCCATCATTCGGTTAAGGGTAGCCATATGCGGAATAGAATTATTTCGATATTTGAAGGTAATAACTTGGTCACTGATTCCACTGAAGTCCAGTAGCTTTTTGTTAATCATTTTCAAAACCTGCTATCAGTTTCTGCCCCCTCTGCCATCCCGTCTATGGATGAGATCCGAGCGAACTTGGTTTGTACCCTTGATGAAAATCAGATTCGGGCCATTTCTCAGCCTTTCGCTGATGAAGAAATCCAAGCTACATTTTTTCTTTGGCCAGTGGAAAAGCCCCTAGCCCAGATGGATTTAACATTGATTTCTTCAAGCGGTCGTGGGATATTGTCGGCCCTCGGTTCTCCTAGCTATTCGAGATTTTTTCTCCTTTGGATAGCTGCTTCGCGAAATCAACTCTACAATCCTGATCCTAGTCTCGAAGATCCCGAATGCTTTGACAGTCAATGATTTCCGTCCTATAGCTTGTTGTAACACCGTTTACAAGTGCATCACTAAGCTGTTGGCCAACAGGTTAGCTCTCGTCCTCCCTTCTATCATCAGCCTTCCTCAGAACGCCTTTGTTAAAGGGAGAAGGATAAGTGTAATATCATGCTTGCTCAAGAGTTATTCTCTGACTTCCATCATGAGCCCTATCTCCCAAGAGTATTATTAAGGTTGATTTCTCTAAAGCATATGATTCGGTTGATTGGAAGTTTATTGAGATGACTCTCCATGCTTTTGGCTTCCCATTCAATTTTATCGATCGTATAATGACATGCATCCGAACCCCCAAATTCTCCATCTCTCTAAACGGTGAATTGCATGGCTTCTTCCCTAGTGGGAGGGGTATACGACATGGTGACCCCATGTCCCCGTATATATTTACTCTTGTGATGGAAGTATTTACTAGTATTATTAATGCCTGCACCTGCAAGCCCGACTTTAAGTTCTTCTGGCGATGTAAACCCACTAAGCTATCCCACTTGTTCTTCGCTAACGATGTACTGCTCTTCTCGGAAGCTAACATGCCGTCACTTAGGCTCTTGTTGGATGGAGTTAATACGTTTGCATCTTGGTCTGGTCTCATCCCCAATCCTAATAAAAGCGAAATCTTCATCTCGGGTGGGCCTCAATCGCTTAAGGATGTGCTCGTTGATGTTTCGGGTTTCCATCTTGGATCCTTACCTTTTTGGTACCTTGTGTTCCTATAATTTCCTTAAGACTAGGCAAGGAGGACTGTGTATCTCTGGTTGATGCCATTATGAAGAGAGTCCAGTCATGGACCAACCGTTTCCTGTCAACCGTTGGTAGACTCTAGCTTATTAGATCTGTGCTCCATTCCATCCAGGTTTACTGGTCTTTGGTTTTTATCCTCCCTTCCTTAGTTATTAATCGGATTGAACAGATTTTTCGCCAATTCCTCTGGCGTGGCCCGAACCTTGGCTCTGGTGGGGCTAGAGTATCTTGGGAAGAAGTCTGTCTTCCTAAAGCTAATGGGGGATTAGGTATTTGTTCGCTTCGTGTGAGCAATATTGCTTCGATGACTAAACATATTTGGCTTCTATTTTCAGATAAAGAATCGCTCTGGACAAAATGGATTCATTCGGTCTTCTTAAAGCATAAGAACTTCTGGATTGCGCCTAGGCCGACCATTTGTTCTTGGTCTTGGAAGAAACTATTTGGCCTGCGTGACTTGATTCAGCATTACTTTAATTGGAACATTGGTAATGGTCTTTCCGCTTCGTTCTGGTTTGATTCATGGCACCCTCGTAGTCCACTTAATAGACTCTTTTCAGACCGTGACATATATTGTTCTCGTATCCCATGGAATGCTTCGGTTGCTACTGGTATTGCTGCCCTGTCTATCCCGTCTGCCGTTGCAATTGTTATTGATGCCTGGGATGATCCACTTCCCTGCCTCAACAGCCAAAGCTGCTATCTGGTGTGGCTTGGCCACTCTTCAGGTCAGCTCACTACTGCATCTGCATGGAGTATGCTTCGAGCAAGGGGCTCCTTGGTCAACTAGTCACGATTTATTTGGAGCCCCTCTCTGCCACCGCGTTATCAAACTCTCATTTGGTTGATTACCCGGAATAGATTAATAACCCAGGTTTTGCTTCTGTCGTATGAGAGGATCTCGGATGTCTCTTATGCCTTCTGCTCGTCTAGGTCAGATTCAATCGATCACTTATACTTTGGTTGCTCAACTACGGGTCGGTTGGCTTCGTTTTGGGCATCTAAATGCAACTTGACTTGGAGAAATTGTCCCTAGAAGGACAATTTTCTTTGGGTGGTGAATCATCTCTCGGATACGAGCTTCTATCAGTCCATTGCTCGCTTTGCCTTTGGTGCCCTGTGCTACCTTATCTGGAAGGAACAAAATAACATAATATTTCATAACCAAAACATTTTCCTTCCGGTTTTGAAAGAACATCTCCAGAAAGCTGTCAAAGACAGAGCTTCCACATACTCAAGAGTTCCGGATACTCCTTGCAACCGAAGGCTCCAAATGTGTTGGGGAATCCACCCTCCATCTTTGACTGACTTTGTTGGTTGTCTGCTGGCCCAGTGTATTATTCAATTGATCTGCTTTATGGTTGCCTCTTTGCCTCTAGTGCTTTTGGGTACACCCCTTATCTTGCTGTCTCTAGAGAGGTTCTTCCTCCTGCCCCGGTTCCTTTACGTCGCGAGTGGATGATTATGCTTGAAGGAAGCTTTGTTCTGTTTCTCCTTCGCAAGGCTGCTCTGCCTTAATTCCAGTGCTGCCGGGATATGCTTCATCCTTTGCTTCCCCTGCTTTTCTGCTGGTCATTTTATGTTTTACAGTGTGTGGGCTCGTGGCTCTTGGGTTTTTGCCCTTTCTTTTCTGGTTTGGTCGGTATATTTGGCCTGTTTTTGCTGCTCTGTTTTCTTTTGTTGTGCAGCTATTCCCGTCTCCCGTCCACTCAATTTGACGCCTATGTCTAATTGAGTGCATGTTTCTTTGGAGTCGGTTCTTTGCTGTACATTTGTGTAGCTCTTTGGTTCAAAAGTTATAACACTTCTTACTTCTTATAAAAAATAAACAAAACAACTGCGAAAGTGTGGCACCCCTTGACGGCCCCCGAACCGTTAGGGTCGCCACAGTCTGCTTACCTTTTACTTGGTTTGATAATATAATACTCTGATACCAAGGAATTTCATGTAAATTCATAAATCCTGTGAGTTTACATCTTTTAGATCAGTCCCTGCGTAATTTATATGGCGAAAGTACATCCATCAACTCCCTTCCCTATATTTAGAAAACGATGCACACAAACTAAACATTTATAGGTAAAAGCCGAACACCTTTTATTTACTTAAATTAGATGGACATCATTAATCGGTACATCGAAATGCCGTAGTCTTCTATACTCGGCTATACTTCAAAAGATGACCGACATATTTTCCAACAATCGTATGCTTAAGGTCCATCGATCAGTGTCGGCGTCCAAAAGTTCATTCCTTTGCTATCCTCCTCCTTGCGGTCATATCCAACCACTTGATCCATCTACTGATGGTAGTGGTAGCAAAGGTATCTTATCTAGTTTGAAATGTTAGTTCCCAAACGGGGTGAATACAACCACTCAGCAGTAAAGATCCATCAAACCACACAATGCAACAAGCAAGACAACCACAATTTCATGTGAAATGCACATATCATCCATGCAATCATACTTATATCTTCATGAGATGCATTCATTAAGGCAATCCATGTTCCATGCCATATGCACATACATGCGCACGATCCATATCACCCATACAATCATATATATATATATATATATATACTCATGAGATCCATTCAATGCCTTCATGATCACATTCTCAATGCCATATAGTATCCACACACACACACACACACACACACACACACACACACACACACGTGCATGATTCAATTCCCATTTTGATATTCAAAAGGATCTCATCTTTCTCCCAGGGACCAGTGTTTGCATCCTTCATATATCATTCGCACCCAACCTGGCATTGCGAGAAACCTCCAGCACACACCTCTGGGCATCCGGCACACATATCCGGGCATCTCGCATCCCACCTAGCATCACGAGGAATCGCCGGGGCTCGCCATGAAAATGGTTACCCCTGCCTTTCGGAATTACGTACCCTAGATATCAAACTCATCTCTGGCTTATCACTCGCAATCGGTTGCCTACCCAGGTTTTGCTCTTCTCTTATGGTAGGCTTTCGGCAGCTACTTGCCCTTTTTTGTTTGTGCAGGCCTGATTTGGTTGATCACCTATTTTTTTGCTTGTCAAATTCCGATTAATCTTGTCTCCTATTAGGCTGCTAAGTTTAATCTTACTTGGCAAAACAAGCCATGGCTTGATAATCTTGCTTGGGCTTCCAAGCGCTTCACGGACAGGAGCTTTTATCAATCGCTGGTCCGTTTTAGCTTTGGAGCTCTCTGTTATATTATTTGGAAAGAGTAAAACAACATCTTTTTTCAAAATCAAACTCTTTTCCTTCCGGCGATGAAGATGCATCTCCAGAAGGCAATTAAGGACAAAGCATCAATGTTGAAGTATGTTATGGATACCCCTAAGAATAAAAGGCTACAATAGAGCTAGGACTTGAGTCCATCTATCTTTGACTGATGGAGGGTCGTTTAGTCTTGGCTTTGTCTTTTGTTTGTTAGGGTTTCGGTTTGTTATTCCTTCTCTAGGAACCATGGCACTCATACACTCTTCCTTGACGTCTGTCTTTTTGAGTGTCTATTTTTTGTTGGTGCCAAGCCTCATTTCTATATTCTTTTGTACAAAATCAATACATATCTTACATTTACCAAAAAAAAAAAAAAAAAAAAAAAACAGCGAAAGCATGGGGCGTTTCTCTACTAGGTTCCCGAGTTGACTGATGTTGATTCCCAGAGATCTAGCCATCGGAATGGGCTGATTTTTGGAGGGAATATCCCTCTCACACTCCTCTACATCTCCACTAAAGGAATTTGTAAGAGCTCGTATGTATCAAAATATATCCGTAACCCTAGCTCTGGTTCGTTTTTCTAGTTTTTGCATTGGTTTTCTACTGGTTTTCTTCATCCCCCGAGAGTTCCTCTGGTCGGAATGGAATGATTTTTGGAGGATAGCTTCCTTTCACTCTCATCTTCCATCCCACAGAAGGATTTTTGCTGGGCTAGTCTAGATTTCGAGATCTGCATTTTTCCAAAGTGCACACGCCTGGACTGTTTGCTAAGGCTGTAGTGGGTTTGGGTGGTTCCCGTCGGTTGTTTGGCCCCTTATTTGGAGAGGGAGGTTGTAGAGGCTCCCTATTTTGGCCCTCCAAGCGGTGTCCACCCTCGTGACTTGCATCTTCAGGTTTCGTTGTTTCTACTTGCTTATATAGTCTGCTGCTGCGAGGTACTGGAAACAACTTCTGGATTTCTGCTGATTTTGCTATGCAAGATTGGTCTTTTACTTGGCCTAAGGGTGTTGCTAAAGTTAATCCGGGTAAGTCTTCTCCTTTCAATGATGTTTTCGTTGGTTGTGTTTGGGTTGCAGACAAGGTGTTTGTGAAAATATCTGCATCTGTTGTTGGGGATGGAACCGAGGCTAGAGAAGCTCGACCGATGGTTGCAACCTCTAAAGGGCCTCCAATCCCCTCTACTGGTGTTGACTCTTGGTCGAAGCAGCCTAGTATGGCCTTGGCATCCTCATCCGGCCCTGCAGGAATGAAGAACAAGCAGCAAGCCTCATAGGAACCAACGCTCGCCCACGTCGGTCTAGAGGACGAAGCCGCTTACGATTAGCCTCCAAGCGTCCCATGCATCGACTAGCTGGCCATCCAAATGCTCCAGCTCGTTCCTGGGCAAATGTGGCCCGGCTCGCGATGAAAGGCTTGAACTTATCCTACATTCCTCCAATGTTTGTAGATGGGAAGGCTGTGGTTAATTTGCCGGATGAAGCTCTTGATGCTGTGGACCCGAAGTGGCATCAATGTTTAGTTGGTTGCTTGGTCGGAAGGAGGAAACTTTCATTCGGCTTTTTGGAGCAAATGCTGAAGAATGCTTGGGTTCCAAGCTAGTGGAGATCATTGCCAATGATCAAGGTTTCATCTTTCTCAACATTCCGGACCCGATCTTTCGGAGGAAGATACTTAAGGATGAACCGATTATAATTGCTAGAGTGCCTCTCATCCTTCGGCAATGGCAACCCCTTATGGATCTCAAGAGGGAGAACTGGTCCTCCATCCCGGTTTGGATTCGTTTGCGGAACTTATCATTTGATTGTTGGACAGTGCTGACGATGAGTGCAATTGCTAGCGTTATCAGGAAGCCACTATATGTGGACCAACGAATGGACCAAATGAAAATGATCTCGTTTGCTAGGATTTGTGTGGAGATCAAGATAAACCAGCTGAGATGTAAGATGGTTGAGGTGATCTTGAAAGGGATCTCTCGGTCGATAACCATTGAATATGAATGGCTGTCAGCTAAATGCCCGGACTATGGAACGTTTGGCCATAATTGTTGAGCCCCTCCTCGTGTGCATAACCTCGCTGGACGCACGACCAATCTGAGGCAGCCCACTGGACATACGACTACTCCGAGACAGCCTTTGGCCGTTGCCACTCCTCTGGTTGAGCCTGCTCCGCCAGTTGCTATTGCTAAGGATCCGCAAAAGACCGCCATCCTTGCTACAGCTGTTGAAGTGTTGGTTCTTGATTCGCCAAGGGCCTTGATCGATCTCGCTCCGCCTCAAGCCTTGATTGTTCCTGCTCCGCCTCAGCCTTCGAACGATCCGCTTCCCTCGGTCCCTGCAGTGGCTTGCGGTTCTGATCCAGTGATGGCAGAATTACAAGCTGCTCCGAAACAACATTGGAAATAGGCTAAGGGTAAGAAAAAGAAGGGCCAAGCCTTCAAGATTGGAGAATCATCCTGTCTGTCCAAGGCAGCTGTTGAAGAGCTGTCTCGTTTGCTCAAGGCACCTGCTACTGAAGCGTTGCCACCCGGACCTTCTTGGAAAGTGCATAGAGGATCAAGTGCTCCTCCAAAGGTGGTTCTTTTGCTCACCACCGAGTCTAGACCGGATCAACTCCCATTCCCAAGCCTTGATCATGGCTTGGAATCGGAAGTTGCTGCCACTTATGGCTCCTCGGATGAGGATAATATCTCATCTCCTAGTACATCTTTCCCGACCCCGCGAGTTGCGATGAAGGTGGAGATCATCTAGGAAAGGCTGCTTGCATTAGCCCCGGATCCGGGCCTAAGGGTGAACTCTGGGGCAACGGCAAACCCTCATCGGAAGCCTCACAAGCAGAGGTAGGTTTTGCCTCCCTTCGCCTTCGTAGAGTAGTTTAGTTTGTATATATTTCTTTATATATGTATTTCGAATTTTGGAATATTAGAGGTCTCATGGACCCTTTGAGGAGAGCCGAGGTTCGGAACCTAGCTCATTCTAACGGCCTATGTATGGTCAGCTTATTGGAGACTAAAGTACTAGAGTATCTATTTCGTTCAATGTTGTCTGGGCTGTTGTCGGGATGGAATTGGATTGCCAACTATGATTCTTCTTCGGGGGGTAGGATTTGGGTTGGTTGGACCCTTCGCTGGTTAAGTTTGAAGTAATCTCATCCAATGATCAGGCGATCCATGGTAGGGTGAAGATTCTTACTTCGGGACTTTGTTGTTGCACATCAGTGATCTATGTTGGACACTCTTTTGTTGCTTGAAGGTAGTGTCTTTATGGTTCGACCATTGGCACCAGGAAGGCCCGTTTTACTCATTTGTTCCGGATTCCCTTATTGATAGCTCGACCCTTTCTAGGCATGCGACGGTGGCGGATCTCCTTTCCTCTTCGGGTTGTGTCTTTAGGACTCCTTTGGAGTGTTGGAACTTTTCCCTTCCAGTTCTCTCTCGAGCCCCTGACCGGTTTTCTTGGCGTGAGTCCTCTTCCGGTACCTTCACGGTGGCCTCAGCCTAGGAAGCCATAAGGAGTAAGAAGAACCAAGTCCCCTGGGCTTCGTTTATTTGGAATAATGCCATTGCCCCCAGATTTCAATTCAACCTCTAGTTGATTACTAGAAATCCCCTACCTACTTAGGTTTTTCTCCTATCTTATGGTATAATTGACAGCGTGTTATGCGCATTTTGCAATGTCACATCAGACTCTATCAATCATCTTTTCTTTGATTGTCATATCTCGGCAACTCTTGCATTTTTTTGGGCCGCTAGATGTAATCTTTCTTGGCATAATAGGTCTTGGGCAGAGAATCTCATTTGGGCTATGAAGTTCCTTTTTGGTAAGGATTTTTTCCATTGCATTGCACGGTTCTCTTTTGGTGTCATGTGCCATTTAATTTGGAAGAAAATGAATAGTATTATCTTCTGGGGAGAAGCGTTGGTGGTTTTGGCATTGAAGAACCATCTTATCAAAATTGTCGAGGACAAGGTTTTGACCATGATCTCGAAGTAAAAGATTAATGTTGCCACTTTAACATGTTACCAACGATCATGAATAGATATGACTTTATAGGAGGTGTTTAGGAAAGCATGTTATCGGCGACCATGAAGTAAAAGATTAATGTTGCTACTTCAATCAAGATAAGGTCCATGATTTGGCCATAAATGCTTAGTACTATTCAATCCTATAAAACCCTCTCATCCAATTATGAGAATGTCCCTTGAAGAAAAAAGATCCAAGCCATTAATGGGGAGATTTGGTCACATGATTTAATAGATTTAGGTTAGGCTAGGCTAAGTAATCATTTTTAGTCTTCCTCCAAGCACATTGCCGCCCCTTCCATGTTTCTTCCCTGTCGTGCCCCTTTTGTCCTTAGTTGTATGACAGATCAATTTGGTCATTTCATGAAGATTACACACTTTCATGCATGACACCCCTCGACGGCCCCCGATCCGATTTGGGTCGCCACGGTTAAACGCTTTACCTTTCACTTTCCTTATTAACATATCACTCGATACCGTTTCATTTGTAGCGGGTCCATACCACCATGGGGTTTACATCTTTTATTAACGGTCCCTTGCGCAATTTACATAACGGAAGCATATCCAACAATTCCCTTCCCTACATTCCGAAATTGATGCACACCAACTAAACATTTATAGGTAAAAGCTGTACGCTTTTGTTTACATAACTTGATGAACATCATTAGTCGATACATCAAAATTGCCACGATCTTTCTATACTTGGCTATATTTTAAAAGATGACCGACATCTTCTACCACAATCGTATCTTAAGGTCCATCAACTAGTGTCGGCCCAAAGGTTCCCTCCTTTGCTATCCTTCTCCTCACGGTCATATCCAACCGCTCAAACCATCTACTAATCTGAAATGTTGGTCCCCAAAAGGGTGACAACCACTCCATGCAGTAAAGGAATCCAATAACAACTCGATCATCATACAAATCATACATGCATTGCGGCGTAAATCTTACCTTGCGAGCCATGCGTAATACTATCATGCATCATCATGCCTTATCATCATGCATATCATATCATCATATGTCATCATCATAATCATCATCATGGCATCATTATATCATACATGTCATCCTTATCATGACATCATCACATCACATATTATCATCATCATCATGCATATCATCATGCATATCATACCATGAGTGATCATCATATCACATCACATATCATCATGCATATCATACCATGGGTGATCATCATATCACATCACATATCATCATCATCATCATGCATATCATCATGCATATCATACCATGGGTGATCATCATATCACATCACATATCATCACCATCATCATGCACATCATCATGCATATCATACCATGGGTGATCATCCTATCATATCACATATCATCACCATCATCATGCACATCATCATGCATATCATACCATGGGTGATCATCATATCACATCACATATCATCACCATCATCATGCATATCATCATGCATATCATACCATATCATAGTTTAATTTTCATCTTTATCTTTCAATTTTGATCACCACATCACCCATTCATCAATCTCATCATCAATTTTACACTCGCATCCCATGCGAAAAAACCTCCGGGCATGTATCCAAGATACAACCGGGCATCCGGCCCCCACATTCCGGGCATCTCGTGCATCCCAACTAGCATCACGAGGAACCTCCGGGCATGTATCCAAGATACAACCGGACTTCGCCTTTACCCTTCTAGCCAGGCATCTCGCATCCAAATCCGGCATCGCGAGGCATTCCCTTCGGGCAAAGACCTCCGACAGGGCTTCCGGAATTATGTACCGACATACCACCAGGCCTCCCCTGGAATTACGTACCGTATACCACCGGGCATCCCGACACTCCCGGGGAATCTCTGGAATTACGCCACTAGGCCACCGAGCATCATCATCCACCACAACCACTTCCTCATTTACCATCATCCACATTTGCCAATATTTTAATCTCAATTTAACATGGCAATTGGCATGGTATCAAACAAATCATACTTGACATGGGATTCACACTTGCATCTCAATTCATATGTCATACACATGCCAAAACTTTATCCCATACATATCTCAATTCAATACATGTACAAGGACCATGTCATACGCATACCAAGACTTTATCACATATGCATTTCAATCCAATACATGTGCAAAGACCTCATCACACGTATGCCACACAAGTAGAATTGAATCCATGGCCAAATAAAAATCCATTTTATTTTATTATTATTTTATTATTTTATTATTATATTTATTTATTTTCATAAATAAATATTAAATTTAATATCTATGATTTTCCCAAAATCATAGTATTCAAACAATCACTAAAAAAATCAATAGGATCACAATTTCATACAAAATTCATGGCCAAATTGAATTTCTCATAATTTCACAATTTCCACAAATTAGCACATGATATTCAGATAATGACCAGAATTGCACAATTTCCAAATAAATTCGATTAAAATACTCATATGGCTTTCCAAAATTACGAAATTTTACAGGGTGATAGCCAACACATTTTCGTGCACTTTTCATGAAGAACCCTAAGCCAAATTCTTTTTAGATTAATTTCTACAACTCCACGAAGCTTCTGGAACCTCTACCGTTTCGTCCAGAGTACATATCACCGAAAAACTTAGGTTTGACCCATATAATCCTTTTCGTTTCCTCTGAAATTCGAGTATGTTATGTATCAATGTGTCCTTTACAAGTTTCATGAAGAGATCTAGGTTAAATAACCAAAGTATGATCCTATTTTAAGTCCTTGAAGTCTCGGGTGTCTCGGTATACTTCAACAGAACCAACCGTCTCAAAGATCTAGCCGATTCACTAGGCTATACTCATTTGTTTCTCTTCAAATTTGAGTATGTTGTATTTTAGGATGTTACCAACAACTTTCATGAAGACAACAAGGTGAGATTTCCAACAAAAATCAACATGCAACCAAGAAATCAACAAAAGGTCAGTGAAGATTTCGCGGATCTGAGGTCTCCGTATAACAGAGCTTTTGACCCCTCATATCACATCGTTTTCCATGAAATTCGAGTATGTCATACTACAAGATGTTAGCTTCAACTTTCATGAAGACACCGAAGCCAAAATCGCACTCCAAACACACATGCAAGCTCGAATAAGGTACTGACTACCACAAACCGAACGAAAACAGTCACATAACTTGAACACATTCAACCCTTACCTCGGTTCTTCGCCCAAACCACACCTAAAACCGAACATGCAACCAACAAAACAGACATGCAAGAGAAGTTAAGGACTCCACTTGCCTCTAAGATGAACAAGCAACAACACACGGCGGCGTACGGTGGGCACACGGGTGCATTTAATGCCAAGGTTTTGTAGGAGATAAGGTGGGCTTGGAGGCCAAGGCCCTAGACCACCCATCCCCTTGGGTGTGGGCCCTTGGGCCATCTTACATAGGCTTGGGTCCATTTGGGCCGTCCATTGTGGGCTCCGGCCCATTGGGCTGCCTAATGTGGGCTTGGGCCCACTTGGGTCTTCATCTCTGGCCCGTTCCACTTTTTTGAGTTTAACATTTTGTCGATAAGAAAATCAAGTTTTCACCCTAGAGTAGCCCTTTCGGCGTTTTCGTGGTCAACGATCCTCATTGAAATCCCATTCGAAGATTTGCCATCAATGAAATTCCATTAACAAAATTGGGGCTGGATCAAGGATGTCACACTCGACCATGAGGATCGATCGTGGGACGATCACACATCGTTACGATTGATCAGTGGACAATTATGGATCGATTTTGCATGGTCATGTACTGGTGGCAAGTGATTTCACATAGTCATTATACTAGTCGTAAATGACCATGGACCGATTACATGTGACTGTGTCTTGGATAAGATCAATCAACTCCACACGACCACATGATAACTGAGAACCAACTATGGATTGACTATACTCAAACATGGATTGGTTTTGAACCAACCATGGATCGTTCGTAGGATCATGGATTGGCTACAGGTCTAGTCCTAAGCCCGGTCAATCGAGCTAAGAACTGGCCCTAGACCTAGTTGACCTTGGCCATGCACTAGTCAGAATAGACCATCAACCTAATTACATCAATCAGGCTCGGCTATATCCAATCTTGTCCATGAATCTTGGTTTGAATAGGGTAGTCGGTCGTGGATGAACATGAGAAATTCCTATCGGTAGGGCAGTGCTTCCATTTGAATTCCTTCCCATGAATCCATTAATGTTATTTGAAAGCTAGTCATTTAATGAGGGGATGACTCACCCACCCAAGTGGCAACAAAAGGGCTTGATTCTTGATTGGATTGATGTTCTTTGGAAGTTAGTAATTAAGAAAGGGGAGTAAATCACACGGCCATATGGCCATCTTGGAAAGCAAGTAGTGCAAAGTTAAGCTTGTTGATGACCAAGACTCAAGTAATTAATGAAGGGGGTGACTTGCAAGCTTATGTGTCCGTATAAACTTAAGTCATCATTACACTAAAATGAGCCTTGGAGAATAAGTGGTCTAGCATCCAAGCTTCATGATAGCACCAAATCTAAGCAATTAATAAAGGGGATGACTCATAAGTTTAGGTGTTCCTTAGAATTGTGGTCATCATCACCCTAAAGTGAGCCTTGGAGAGCAAGTTTAGCCAAACTATTAATTGCAGGATGACTCATTACACATGTGGCCCAATGAAAAGAATGGCAAGTGTCTTCTAAAGCTTTAGGGCGCCAATTCATCAAAGTAGGCGTGCCACCTCTTTAAGATAGGTTCTTAATTAAGGTAATGACTCATGACTAGGTGGACCAATAAGAAAGACAAATTAAACTCCAATTGTTTCTCTAGAATTCTAGGAGCCATTTAATCAAGATAGGTCGCCACCTCTTCTCAAATAGCCTTGCCACCCAAAGACAAATTATTGGACCATTTAGAAAGGCCATCAAGGTTTGGCTTATAAATAGAAGCACCACCCCCTCGATTCCCTAACCCTTGGCTCATTTCTCCCATTCCTCCCTTCTCTTGCATGCCTCACTATCTCAGTTACTCTTCCTCTCTCTCAAACACTTCTGTCCTTGTCGCTCGCCCGTGCCACTTTGCCACCACTCGGCCATGGCCACTGCTTGAGCAAGTTGTAAGTGGAATTCTTAACCCTTGGCTAGGGCGATGTGTTATATTGTTGGATTTAGTCGTGTGGTCGCTTGTGTATAGTCTTGTGCATGATGAGGATTGATTTTATATGGTTTGCTTATGTCTTGTATTCATAAGTACAATCATAGCCTGAGTCACGGACTAGTCTTGCTCGGCTCTAGGATCGGTGTTGAGACATGATAGTTCAAGCCTTGCTTGACTTTGGATTGGCATTGAGGCATGTCGATTCGAGTCTCGCTCAGCTTTGGATCAGTGTTTAGGCATGTCAGTTCAAGCCACGAGTTCCATGCCGCGCTTGGCATATTAGGGAGCGTTTGTTTTCGTTTCTTTTTTTTGTTTTTAAACAACTTTTATGTTTTTTTGTTCCCGGGAACAAAAAAGGAACATAAACGAGTTTGGATGCGTTTTTGTTCTAAAATTGTTTTTTTGTTCTCGAAACACATCCGGAACAAAAACAAGAAACAAAAAAAAAAATTTCTTGTTTCGAAACAAATTTTAGAAACACTTTTCTTCTTCTTTTTCTTCTCTCTTTTTTCTTCTTCTTTTTTCTTCTCTTTTTTTCTTCTTCTTTTTCTTTCTTTTTTCTTTGGCCGGCGTACTCGCTAGAGTGTCGCCGGCCCTTGGCGAAGCTCGAGCTCGCCTTGGCTGGGCGAGCCCGACCTCCGCCGGGATGGGCGAGCTCTAGCTCGCCCGGCCCGGCGCGAGGCCGCCGGCCCTCGTCGGCTGGTCACCGGCCATGGCCGAGGCCGGCGACCAGCCAAAAGAAGAAAAAAGAAAAAGGAAAAGAAAAAATAAAGATGAAAAATAAATAAGAAAATAAGAAAGGAAATAGAAAAAATATTAAAAAATAAAAGAAATAAAAAAATTATACAAATTTACCAAATGTGTTTTTGTTTATTTTTTATTCCCGAACAAGTTTATCAAACGCGTTTTTTTGTTAAAAAATTGTTCCCAAAACAGAAACACTTTTTTCTATTTCGTTCCCTGGAGCAATTTTTAAACAGAAATGTTACCAAACGCACCCTTAGTAGTTATAATGCCTTAGGTCATGGCATACACACTTGCATGAGTATGCCTTCGGGCCTTGTTTTCCTTGACTAAGATAAAAACACAATGAACCGGGTTGTGTGATACATAATGTATGGTCACATAAAGAAAAGATAAATGCCGTCAACGTGTCTTAGCTATGTCAAGGACAAATCCTTGAGGAGGATGGTCCAGGAGCACACCCCCAAGAGGACAATATCGGGTTGGGATGAAGGATGGTCCAAGAGCACGTTTCTACCACAAATGATGTGTTATGTTACCTCATTCATGAGAATGGGATGCCCGATGGATTCCGGATGCCTAGTAGATTCCGATTGCCCGATGATTTTGGTTAAGTTAATGAATGAAATTCTATGTGCATGTTTCTATGTCTCGTTTTGATGACTTTGGTAGTGCTTACATCACAAGTAAGCCGAGTTGTTCACATGCACATTGTCAAGGTAATGCAATAAATTTACTATTAATGTGCCATCAATGCCTTAACGAGGTTGAGATTCATTGGCTTGACTCAATGATGAGATGTCTTCCCGTCTTGAGGTTAGTGATTTTACTTATTAAGTCTTTGACTCACCTCATAGTTTTTCCTCATATTTGTAGGTGTGGAAGTCGAGGCCACGCTAGAGGATATAGGAATCCCATGGCCTACAACTGCTAGAAGATTAATGTAAATAAGGAAATGCCCGTAAAAAAAAAAAGGCTTGCAAATATATTCGTGTAATATAATTGCAATACGCTTTGTGTAGTGTTTTCCTAGCCACTTGATTTGTGTTGTTTAGGAGATGGTTGCCATACATGCTTCTGGATGCTCATAAGAATAGTATAAAAGGAAATGGGTTGACGGTGTGCCTGAGACGTTGCAACAATAACCCCATTAGGTCGTTACATAAAATATAGCCTATTTCCTTACATCCGTCTCACTTGATTAAGTAGCTATAATTTCTAGAATGCAAAACATTCATGCATTATTTGAAGTTAGCTTATACCATTAAATGAAGAAACCCCTCTCCTGATATATATGTTATTGATAAAAATATTGCTAGTTAAAGTATAATTATTTTATTTAATTAATTTGATTTAGTGCAGTAAAATATTGCATTGAACAAATAAATTCACTTAGTTTGAATAATAAACATTTTTTAATAAATTATACCTAACTTATAACACAACTTCATAAGCTTTTTTTTTTTTTGTAACTTTTAATTCTGAGGAAATTTAACAGAATAAATAATTCATGTTACTTTTACGGTCCAGAAAAAAATTATTTATCTCAAACTTGCGATAAAACATTTAAATGAAAGTAGGTTAAGCTCCAACATAGTCAAACATGGATAATTTCATGTTTTGTTTAGGTTTATTTTCTACTTTCTTGAATAGATTTATTTCATACACAACTTCCAGTATCGTACACCAAAAAAACAAAAATTATCTATGTTTTACGTGCTGAGGAAGCACGACGTCATAACATCTTTGCTGTGACATATTAATGTGTTAGGCCTTCACCAAAGTTATGATATTCTTCAACAAAATTATAGAATATTACCATAATATATATCTGATCATTTCTCTTGCATCAGCTAAAAAACAAAGAAAGTTTGGCGCACAGAAGTAATTAATAAAGTTATGACATATTAATGGATTGCTAACAATTCAAAGATATGTGCGCTGAAAGCACCGGCTAAATAATTAATAAGTAGTTAATGTTTGTCGCACAGAAATTTATAGGGGATGACCTTCATCGTTGCCAAGATAAAGTTCAAAGACTCGCGTCAAATTCCGTGATTAGCAAGAAAAGCACAGGGAAATTTTGTCCATCACTCATAAAGAATTTGACTTTACATCATTTATTTACAACATTCAAAGATATGTGCGCTGAAAGCACCGGCTAAATAATTAATAAGTAGTTAATGTTTGTCGCACAGAAATTTATAGGGGATGACCTTCATCGTTGCCAAGATAAAGTTCAAAGACTCGCGTCAAATTCCGTGATTAGCAAGAAAAGCACAGGGAAATTTTGTCCATCACTCATAAAGAATTTGACTTTACATCATTTATTTACAACATTCCATATGCTGTGAATTATATGTAAGGTAAAACAAACCAACCTACCAAACCTAGCACAAGCTCTCTCTCTCTCTCTCTCTATCCTAATGCGTAACCAAACAAGCATGATTAAGATCATAACATCACACGCGAGAAATGGGGGTACACTTTTCTTTTAATTTTTCTTTTGTAGCCTAAATCATAGGAAAACCACACTATGATCCATCTCAAATCTCACGTTCTCTCTGCCTAGGTTCGAGGAAACCCCATCGACGATGCTACTCTCTTCTAGGTTGGCGTCCCAAAGGAGACTGTACTCGTCGTCATCGACAACGTTGGAGTCGATGTCCAACATCATATTGGAGACCAGGGGCATGTTCCTTTCTTGATTGTTATTTGAGCACTGAAGAAGATGGAGGAGAGAATTCGAGTTGTGGTTGTGGGGATGGTCATGGTAGTGGGTTGAGCTTGAGGATAGTGATGAGGTGACTGTTGAGGGATAAGAGTGATGATGATGATGATGATGATAAGGCATGGTTGGGATTGGGTCATTTGGAGGAGATTCGAGAGAAGGTGCAATATTGATGGTGGTGGTGGTGGTGGATGGTGCCTCAAACATGTAGGGTGGGCTTAGTTTGTCACTGCTCTCTGCCTTGCTTCTGTGAAACACTCTGCACAGTACCCAATCCTCCTGTGTGCAATATATATCAAAAGACATGTGAGGATTCTTATTTGAAATAGGGTCGACACAAATATTAACCAGAGTTATTGAATTATTTCGCTATGTCAAAGGCATGTATATAGACAATCATAGTTTGACAAAGAATGAGAAACTTTATTTTTTTTTTTTCAAGAGCAAAAGGTATTCGGATTTTATTCATTTCAACTAGTTCTGGATGCATGATGATCGCACTGTCCAAATGTTTAGAGAGAGAGAGAGAGAGAGAGAGAGAGAGAGATGGTGAGACTTACATATAAGTCGGTATCCCGAAGAGGAAGAGTGACACTATTTTCAAATAGGGTTAGCCCTAAGGTAGAATCAAGCAATGACTTCTCTGAGACATGATCATGTGACCACTTGGGAGACAAAAAAAATGGACAAGAGGGGCAATTTCCTGCAACTTTCCTGGGAAAAACTCTCTCTCTCTCTCTCTCTCTCTCTCTCTCTCTCTCTCTCTCTCTCTCTCTCTCGTGTAACAACGTAAGTGGAGAATCAATAAGAGAATGTCTAAGGTTAGTCTCCTATTTAGAGAACACGATGTTTTCATTTCTCGAATTGTCAACCTCAATCTTATCTACGCCTACCCCCCCCCCCGGTTCTCTCTCTCACGCATGCCGTAACTTGAAAGCACCGGAACCACAATGAGAACAATGGAATATGGATGACCATTAGAAATTTCCAACAAACACCCTTGATTTTAGGATTCATGTGCGACAAATTGAAAAAGGAATCGAATCTTATGAACGGTGCTTGTGTAAAACATTTTCTTTCGCTCAAGTAGGCATAATAATAAAAGTCCAACAATCGTAGGGAAAAAAAGAAGAAAAAAAAAAGGAAAGCCTTTGCACCTTAGGAGCCATGTGTGGAGTCTCCAAGCGGAATTCATGCATAATCCAGCCTGTTTTGATCCCATTCGGAGCTCGGTTCTTGTAGAACACCAACGTCTTCCTCATCCCCACGATTTCGCGTGTCACCGGATCGTGCACCGTTCGATCCTTCCCCGTAGCTTTCCAGTATCCTGTTGTCGTGGCACGATTGGTCCGGAACCCGGTCGCATACTTGCGGTCCCGAAAGCTGAAGAAGTACCACTCACTGGCATTGAGCTTGGCCATATCTGTTGGTCCACATCACAAGTATACGGTAACACATCATCCCCAAAGAAATAGGTGCTCTCAAAATGAAACCGTATTTTCGTACAAATTTATGTATTCAAGAATCAAAAAAGGAAAAAGAAAAGAAAAGAAATTGCTTTTACTTGATCTTATCTACTGTCTCTCCTTTCCATCAGTTATAATCAAAGTTATTACCTCATGTAATCATATAATATAATTGACCACGATATTAAGATTGGATTTCCATAAACTCATAGTAACCATGCTTTGATCATAGTCGATCTCAGTAAGCCCATGTCTTCTTTTTGCATATAATTATTGAGTGCATATTAATTTAGGACCGTATTAAAGACAAAAATATGCTCCATATGTGAAAGTGATAGACAATATACTCTCTTTCTATATATTTGAACTTTTAGAGCCTATAATAATGTGGCAACTGTTTTGGAAGATATTAATTAACACTACGCAGGAAATGAATCTTGGTTTGCAAGCTCAAGCGGCCTGTTGATGCTTTAGAAAGAATTACTTTTTCTCGACAACTTTTCTAAAAGTTGTTGACCTTTGGGGCTCCTTTTTCTCTGTTTGTAAACTAGAAGCTTGGGATGAACAAAGGAGACGAAAGAAAAGGAAAAGAAAAGGAAAGAAAAGAAAACCGAACAGGTGTTTCAGACATACAGTAATATAATATCGTGTCTTACGGTGATTTCATGATAAGTTCGAAAAAATCATGAACAATTAAATATTCTTCTACACGTTGATATATCCAGATACTTTTGAAATTTTCTGAGTGTTTCATGTCGAATAAAAGATTAGAGTTCATGATTATGGTATTAATATACAAGTATATCGATATAGATACGTTGTGTATATATACATATCTCCCCCAGAAGCCCTCTTAAAGACAGTGCCTAAAGATGCTAAAGAAAGCTGACAATAAGAAAAACAATTTGCCATAGGAGTAAGATACTGAGATGTACACCATAGCAAAAAGAGAGAATATCAAGATATATATACTGTCTAGCGTACGTGTTTCTTTTCTCTGTTCTGTTTGAGTTTACATATAAAATAAGGGCGGAGTATGTGTGCGTTTCTGGCAAACAAAATAGAGATACACAGGTCAATGATTCCTTCACATCCGAGAATAAAAAGTTCATCATGAAAAAAGAAAAACAGGCGAGTATTATAATGACCAATAATATACAGCGTCTAAATCCAATTATCCTCAGAAACCTAACAATTTCTGTCTCTGTCTCCCTCTCTCTCTGGGGTGAGGTTGTCTGTGTGTCAGCGCATTTCGAGGGCAAAAAACCAAGAACAAGGCAGACATGTGGGCAAAAGATTTCAGAGGCCTTGAAACCAAGCACATGCATGCATGTCTCGAGCTTATCCCATCGAAGGAAACAAAAAAAAAAACAATAATAGAAAGAAAAAAAGAAGGAACCGATACGAAAAACCACACAAGAAGGAAGTACCAGGAAGCTGCCATGGCTCACAAGTGTGCAAGTCAATCTCGACCAAAGTGCCCTTCAAGCTCTGCTCATTGGCGATCTTCTTGTACAGATAGTGACACACCAACTCCTCATCACTTGGGTAAAACCTAAACCCAGGAGGCAGTGTTGCTCCAATGTCTCTCAACCCCATTAATCCAACTAAATCCTCGCTTTTCTTTTGTGGGTATAAATTTGGTGATTGCAGATGATGATGTGGATGATGAAGATGATGATAATAAAAATAATAAGGAAGCTATGAGGGAGGGGAATTTTATACTTCTTTTGGCTCTTGGGATTTGGAAATATTCTAAAGAGCACAAAGCGATGGCCTTTTTATACTGCAAGGTCGACGGTGCATGCCTTTGCCTATAAGAATTTTTCCGCATTATTCTATTGAGAGAGCATTTCTTTATTTATTTTTAATTAGGGCATGAAGTCACAAGAAAAACCAAAGTTACAAGAAATCTCCCTCGAGAGAGAGAGAGAGACAGAGAGACAGAGACAGAGAGGGCACTGTTCAGTGGTGCAATTGATGCAACCTATGTACAAAAGCCAAGCCCAATTTTTATTGAGAAACCTTCCAAAATACTCCTTTTCATCTACGTAGTGAATTATCGGTTATATTATCCCAAAAAGATTATGATCTCAATATTTGTCAAGCGCCTTCAAATAACATGGATTTTTCTGTGGACGATAATTCGCAGGCAGCATGCAAAATTCCAAAATATCTTGCATGATTTTGCTATTCTTTCTTTCGCCTCCTCTGATCAGCAAACAAGTTTGCAATAATGTATGTGATTAATTTCTCCATTCATACTTTAGATAAGTTCAAGTTTTGGATCAGCTTCTTCTTTTCAACGCCCATTCTTTTTGCTGTTAACTTATATTCATGCGAGAAGATCAATCTACAAATTAAAGAGCGTGGACATGAATGGTTATTGCTATGTTTAAACACGTCCAAGACCCACCAAAAACACCAGAAGTACTCTAGCCCATGATGTGCCTCTTCCTAACATATTGTCTCAAAGAATCACATGCTTAAACAAGGAAAAATCCAATAGCACCTATTGGATTATATATGTTAAACTTTTGTGGTCCTCAGTACTATTTTTATTTTCCATTTTTATCTCTATCAAGCGAGATATAATCAATCTTTTGGATAGCGTCCCCAGCTACGAAACATAAAAACAAGAAAAGTAATAGGAAAAAGTTAGCAAACACTTGAATCTTGTAAGGGATTGAAGTGGCTGCTTATTCTATATTGGTGGAAAATCTGCTAACCCGTTTACATTGTTGTCGGACGTATATGAAGCTTGGTGTTTTTATTAGGTCAAATCAGAATTAGAAAAATTGGTTATTAGTTTCTAAGTAAGTCCATGATTAAAGTTACATCACAAACGTGTATTTGATAATCAATTAGTCTGGCCATTCTTATGGGGGGTCCCATCTTCTCGTCGACAATACGTTTGTCCAAAGGAATATGGTCCTGAGGCACGTGAACCATTTGATCTGAGCTGCAACAGGAACGACCATTAACGGAAACAAACCATCTTATACGCTGTAAAAATAAAAGTGATTATAATACGATGGAATTAGAATAACCTCACGTCAGCTCGATTTTTCAATCACACAAGGATAATCGAATCAGTCTGATGTTAAGGCGCAACCATCCTCTTCGATCACCCATCTCCGGGTCCACCTCATGATCTACTCTCTCTCTCTCTCTCTCTCTCTCTCTCTCTCTCTAAGGTGTTCATTTTCATTGGTGGTGAGTACTGTCTAGGAGGCAATAATAATGAAAGTATGGACAAAAACATGGTTGTCACACCTATGTATCATCTCATGATAATAATTAGGACACATATACTAAGGATGATGACCCGACTGGGGTCTCTATAATCAGAACAATACATAGTCGGGGAAATAATTGGAGCTCAGTTCGGTGTGCATGAGCGTGACAGAAACGACCACGCGATATAACTTTGCTCTAAATGATTTTCAAGGAGGATCGGCATGGAGCTATATTAGCTAGGTTGGTGGCCCCTGCGGACGTCGTATCCTTTTCATATCGTTTGTAGACAGGTGTGCATTATGGAACTTGGAAACATGTAGCTATCGTCGCAGTTGCTAGAATAGCATATTTTCTTCTTTTTGATTTCTTCCTTTATTTCTACTAATGACATGGATATAAGGAAATAGTTATACTGTAGCTGATGATTAATTAGTATATTCTGCACGAATGGATGTTATGAATCTGATAGTGCTAAAGGGGCCGAATAAAAGTTGCAGTGGTCCTTTTGTTTTTTCTTTTCTGGGTCACACGTATAAACTAAATGATCACAATAAATAAGTTGAAAATAATTACCTAATAACAGAAGCGGCATACGGTGCCGTACATGTATGATTCAAGATTCTTTCATTTTCTTTCGTTTGGCTTGGGTTTGAGTCCTGGATAGTTCTTGATCAAGTTGACACTACACTACAAAATTCAGAGAGAGAGAGAGAGAGAGAGAGAGAGCCATTTATTTGGTGATAATTATCGGTTATCACCGTGGAAATGTGATGATGAGAATTAAATTCCTCTGCAAGATAGCGATGGAAAAAGTAACCCATCATCCACGGGAGTTTAACGCGCCGGAAGACCAGCTATGGCATATGAGCAAGGCTACACGTAATCGGAAGGTGACGAATGTGATAATAATCTAGAAAAAAGGATGAAATGAAATGATTACGTACAGCCCAATCCCATGAAAGCGAATTTTCTTCATAATGATTGATGGTTTCGAAAGGGTTAGGGTTGCATTTTTTTTTTTCTTTTCTATTATTTATTTATTTGTTTATTTATTTATTTATTTTTTGCCGTTATTAGCTGCTGTGGATGATGTTAGAGAATGAGTGACGGCTTGATATTCCTCTCTCTCTCTCTCTCTCTCTCTCTCTCCTTATCTCTCTCTGTGACGTCGTTTTGTTATTTGATCACTTCCGTGAGTTATGGGCTCTGATGTATTGATGGCTCTCTCATGATCTTAGTGGTATGTTTAATAATAATTGAACTTAATCTTTCAAATTATAACTGCATCCGATTCTAGTTAAATGGAATTATGAAGAACTTAATTTAATGCATGAATGCTATCAGAGCAATTGCTAAGCAATCATTGAAAGACGTTTCGACCATCCATATATTGATTCTCATGTTATAGATAATGGCACTTTAAAAAGTGAAACATTGATTGAGAACTCCCGTTAATTTGATCCTATTTTGAGGAGCCTCTTTATATATATTTGACTTGATCCACCTCCTCAACTTGATTAAAAGTAGTCCCGCAACTAAATCAATTTTGACTATTGATTATTGCAATGAGATTTACACAATCTCTGCATTGTCGATGTAAAATCAATTTTCAGCAGGTAATCATCTTAGGTAAGTGAATCGGAGAGAATAAAATCGAGACCCTGCTGATCTCATAAATCGAGTAATATGTGAGTTGAAGTCTGAGTGGGTGGCACAAACATGAGATTGCACTACACTCGCTGTTGTGGAAAATAAAAACCCACGTCCCACATTAAATCAATATACATGCGTTCCCTAACAATTAAGACATACGCAAAGAGGGTTTATTCATATAGGTGTTGATGTATGTAAGCACCATTTTATGCAGGTCAAAAGTGTAGGTCATCTGACCAAGTTAGCAACACTCATTTGTGAGAAATTATGCTTTAATGACTGCACAATTGGCTGGGGTTTATAATGTGGTTGTGCCTAGACATACGATAGAACCCTAAATCATCTCAAATTTTCAAGTACTTCCATTTATCCAGAGTGCGCCTATTGAAATCCCCAAGAGAGCATAAGACTGTGCAATTGGACCCACTTACGTGGAGTCCGCCTAAATAAATGTTGTAAAAGGCCACTTGGTATATTAAGAGCTTGAGTGTACCATGCCATGCAAAGACAACATACTTAAATAATTGCGGGAGAGATGTACAAAAAGATGGATCGTGTCGAGGATTATATCCTAAGATCTCCTAGCAAGTTGACAAGAATGTTTTTTGAGTGTTTATGTTGTTTCTTTGTTGTGCTTTCAGTTAACTAACAAAGCTGGTTTAATTTATATCACTGTCATAAGATTTCCTCCTCCTCCCACTTCTTCTTCATAGACCCCTAACTTAATTACATCTGGAAACAAATCAATTTCAAAACATTAAGTAGATTCAAATTATGGGTAATGTCATAAATAGCGTTACTCATCACCAAATACAAGGTAATTATCCCGAGAGACAAGGTGGGGAGCAGTCTCAAGCCGCGTGTCTATGTATTGACAGCCTTTCAATTCCGTTCAAATAAGCTGGTAATTGACGTTGGTTTTTTTGGCGTTATATTCGAATGTGTTGGTTTTTAGAAACTTTCGTTATGTTTTTAGCCTGAAACCTTGTGTGGACACCTCTATTACTTTTCAACAAAAGTAGGCTATTCGCTTTTAGACTTCTTTAGGCAAATGTGACAATCCAAGCGGAGATGAGTCCCATGCCTCATTGGAAAGCGAATCTCACTTTTGAAGGAAAATTCTGTCTAATGTTTTATGCAAGATAAGATGAACGCTTGCATCATCAACATAATCCATTTAATCAACCCATATAGTTTAACATATCTTTTATAAAGTAACGGTCTCCTAGGAAGACAATTTTTTAATTATCTATGAATCAATAAAAACAATTGGGTTCGTGAAAAGTTTTAGGGGTAGAAATACTAAATTTGAGATGATTGCAGTGCAAGTCCTAAGACTTGTAGTTTTCAAGTAGTTGAATTATGAATATTTCATGTCGTGAATTTAACTTCTAAACTTGCAATTTCAAATTACTTGACTTCTTCCATTTACTCCATCCATTTTAAATTGAGGGAGGACTAAGTGCAAGTTTGAAGACCAGATGAACAAAATAAGTTTTAAGATTCAAGTGCATAAAATTTACAAGTTTTAGTATTTACACTGTTATTGTGCCTTTAATTTTCGAGTGCTGTCTCCCTTTTCTTTTACCCTCTTTCTTCTTCCCAACCAAAACCTTCTTGAATCTCACTACAGCCATCGGCTACCGTCACCACAAGCCTTCATTGGCGTGGAGCCACCACCAACTCTCTCTCTCTCTCTCTCTCTCTCTCTCTCTCTCTCCCCCGCACACGCGAATATGCAGGTCTCGACCTCTTGCAGGGAAGTCATCAAAAGGTTGCAACCTCTGTTTCGCTAATCTCAGGTTCCGGCGACTTCGCGCAAGGTTCCGACGACAAGCAACGGAGGGAAGAATAGAGAGAGTGCATGATTCATATAAAATATAAGGGCACTTGGGTGATGTGATTTCATCTAGATCCTTGATTACTAATACGCCAACTTTTTAAAGATAGTATAATGAAGATGTAACTTAGACCCTTCATATTATCGCGAATAAAATAACTATTCATGTGTATAGAAATAATCTCACATTAGATAATATTTAATGATGGCTAGAGCAATTAGTTTATTAAAGAAAAAAATTCTACTCTCGTCTTTGAACTTACGCACGTTTCCTGATCAAATCTTTTAACTTTTCTAAACAAATCCTTGCACTTTGCATAATTTTTTAATCAAGTTGCTCCAGCTTCGATTCCAGTTAATTTGAGCCTATGCAACGGTCAGACCATGTTACGGGATGAACATGAAAAAATGATTTTCCACGGTGTGGCTTGTCTACGGAGGCCAGAATTGCGGTTATTTTGCATGATCGTTTGTCTAGGGAGGAAAAATCTTTCTCCACATTATACTTTGACATGGTTCAATAGAGATTTTATGCAAGTTCAAAATTTTGATTAGAAAATTGAAAGTTCAGAACTTAATCAGAAAGAAGTGCGTAAATTCAGAGATGTAAGTAAAATTTTTCCTTCTTTTAATTTACTCCTAAACAATGGCTTAAGTGTTTAGAGGCATAGAGAGTCATGCATCGAACAATAATTTATGGATATGGTTAGATACAAATATATCACATCTTATAAGTTCTCTCTCTCTCTCTCTCTCTCTCTCTCTCTTCAGTCGACCTTTCTAGCTCTTATTTTTTGTTTCTTTTGTTTTGTGTTTCTTAATAATTGAAGGCAAGCATCCAAGGGTAACTTTTCTGTTTTGTTTTGACACTTAAATTTTTTATGTTAAAGTATCTAATTTGTAATCATTAGGTCGCAATAATCTTCGTCAGTCTCTCTCCATTTTTCTTGGAATAGAACTGTGGGTAGTCGTCCATTTTGTTTTCAAATTTTATCTATATATTGAAAAGACAAAAGGGAGTCCTTTTGGCTCAAAACTTGATTATATTCGTAAGTTAAATTGGTTCTTCCAAGCATTCATGGAAAAGAGTTTCAAATACAAATTAAAATTGGGAAAAATTGTCTGAAATATCCTAAACTTATTGTAATTTTGCCTATTCATCCCTAAGTATTTCAATTGTATCAATTGATTCCTAAACTTTTCATATTTTGTCAATTGAGTCCACTTAGTTTATTTTGACAAAAAATCGTTGACGTGAACATTAACTATCTAACGTGGCATGGCTAGCACAAGACAAGTAGGTGTTAATGTGAATAATTTTTAATAAAATTTTAATATTTAAATTTTCTTTTTCCTTCTTCACTTTTTTTATAAGGGGACAAGGCCCGGTGAGCCCCCAGGCCACTGGGCACAAGCCTATGAAATCTTGTTGGTCATGGGCGAATGATGCATCCCTCGCCTAGTTGTTGGTGAGGGCTTGCTGCCCTCACACATGGTTGGCAAGGGAAAAAGCTTTTGCCCAAAGCTAAGCAAGGTCGCGTGCAAGGTTAGTGAGCCTTTGCAGCCACTAAGCTAAGGTTGCAACCCTCGCCCAGCTATGAGTGAGGCCACAAGGCTAGGCCTTGGCCAGTGTCAACGACCCCTACCAACCCTTAACCAAAAAAAAAAAAAAGTAAAGAAAGAAAAAATAAAACATAATTTAAAAAATATTAAAATACTATTAAAAATTATTCACTTCGAGTCCAGCTATACTACAAAGGACAACCAGTATCAACATGGTAATTTCTTACTAAAATTGGCCTAATGAACTCATTTGGCAAAATGACAAAATGTTTGTGCATTAATTGGCATAATTAAAATGTTCAAGACTGAATTGACAAAAGTGTAATAAGTTTAAGATTTTTGGGACCATTTTCTCATATAATTGAGATATGTGGAATCAAAAACGTTTTCCTCTCTTCAATCAGAGCGATCGCTCGTTCTATTTCTACACCCTCTTTGAATTCATGGACTAACCCATGAATTACAAATAAAAATTAGAGAATAGAACTTGGGGTAGCTCTTGAAATCTGTTCTAGAGTGAGGGACAATCGGCCTATCACACTTAGTGAAGATTATTAGGTGCATGATAAATTTCGACTGCCTGTGAGGAGAAGAGTGCATAGGACGCCAATTTTGGAAACCCCTAAAGAATATAGCGACAATAATGCAATATCGCCTGTTCAAAATATAAGTGGCGAGAATGATGGTGAAGACACGGACGCATGTTCTTGGAATGTCTATCTTAATTACGCGTTGCACGTGATGTTATCCAGAAGACCCTTACCAACTCAGCGTGACATGGGATGCATTAAATTTTAGACTTGCAGGTTACCAATTTCACATTGTATGTATCCACGCGTCTTAAAGATCTCTATCACCTCAATTTGATCGTGTTTCCGCTTTTGTCAACAAAGTTAATTCTCATAGTGGTCAAGGCTCCAGAAAGAATGTAATGATGCAGCTGGATAGTAATAACCCACAAAAAGCGAAAAAAGCTCGTTAGTTTGCGTTCATATTACCTGTAAAACGAAAAAGGAAATTGGAAAAGAAAAAAAAAAGATAATCCGATCCTTTGGACAATTTTTCATGATTTGGAAAAAAAAAATAGCACAAGCATTGCAATGCATTGAGCAAAGGAATATTACAAATTTCTTGATTTTTGTACGACGTTCACTTGAATACTAGAATTTTTGTGCTATATTCGTTTGAGTATCATGACTTTTCAATTGATTACTTGAATGATAAATTTAAAAAAAAAATATTCAAAAATCCAATTTGCCATGACACTTATGGTGAAAGATTAAAACTTATAGCAATCAAGTGATTGACTAAAAGTAATGACACTCTAGTCCACCATTTTTAAAAAACATGTTACTCAAATGATCATTTAAAAAAATTATCAAATTCAAGTGAATGTCGTATGAAAATAAAACATTTACGATGTCCCTATCTTTAATGCGTAGCATACATCCTTATCTAGAAGGAATATTTAGCATAAGTAAAGTTGAGGCGGATTTATATAAAGATATTAACCGGAACGAATAAATGACGTATCCGCAAAAGAAAAAATAATAGTTAACTTTATGTCCTTGTCAAAGTAATTAAATTTGGGAAAAAGGGTCTCCATATCAGAAGATTCGTTGAATAACTTGTGAACATGGAAATGGTGTTCTACAAGCACAAGCATCATTGGACACGGAGGTGTGGATGTTGATTGGGGAAGTCATCTTTGAATTAAAGCAAATCCCATCGGACGACCCGAATTCTTCCCTTCAAGGCGATGCGTCAACAGTGAAAAAGCAGAGAATTTTCCCGGGAAAATGTCACCGAAGATTTGCAGCTTTTTCTCTGGCTTTTCCTATTCAATAATGGAGGAAGGAGAGAGAGAGAGAGATACAGTTTTTTCTGTTTTTTATATGTCGGCTGAAGCTGAAAGGCAGCGATGTACAGTGATAGGGAAGAAAGGTTGGTGAATGATTAGTTGAATTAATAATTAAATTTGGAAAAAATAAAAATAAAAATTTGGAATGTGGCAAATGAATGGGGAGAGACAGTACAATAATTAAGGCTGGGTTGGATGTGACACGTAGGCAATCATGTGTGACGTTGTTGCGGGGGCTTGAAAGTGACGGGTGGCAGGGGAACGTGACGAGAGGGAGAAGGAGAGAGGGAGGGGGAGAGAAGAAAGCGTGTATGGAGGTAATGTGTTACATGCCAAACTAATTCAATCGCGCCGCAATTGCCATTCAACCCCATCTATGCATTAGAGAGAGACTAGACAACAGTAGAAAATTAGGAAATGTCTGGTTTCCCTATCGAAATTGCTCTTTTTTTTTTTTTTTTTTACGTAGAGATTTCCTCGATACTGATATATGGCCAGAATGATGATGTTTTTAATCATCCGCACGTAAAAACTAACCAAAAAAACTTAATATGCATTTCGAATAACCCGTTGCTCATCCAAACTCACGTCTCTGCCCTCTCTTATTGTCCACTCAATGTCATTGCACTACCCATGTCTCCCTCCACTCGATTTAGCTTGTACTTTCTCCTTCTCCCCCTCATCTCTCTCTCTCTCTCTCTCTCTCGCGACAAAGCTTGTTGGCTCTATCTCATTTGATGAAATGTTGAGATTTGGGTCCAATATCGACTTTCGAGTTGCGTCTGTTTCTGCCCGCGGTGGCAGAGCCGGATTTGACTTTGTTAGCGGTGGTGGAGCCAGATCTGTCCTGCCATGGCTTGAATCTGGGTGGCACGCCCCCACACGCTCATAGAGAGAATTATGATTGGTTTTTAGGGCTTTTTTGGGACTTTAATAATACACTGCCAGTGCAAGTTTTATGCTTTGTGTTAATGATGATGTAAAACATCATAATTTGGCATTGAAATGAGCCATTAACATGCTTCTTTGGCTCCTTACTTTAATGTTTAAACTTTTGATTGAGACAAAAATTGTCATGACCCTAACTCCATTTTCAGAGTCATGAGCGATAAGGATTATTTTCGCGATGTCCCAGGCTCGTTGTCTTCCCAATTCTTTTTATATTGTTGTCATGCATATATGCGAAAACGTGAATAAATAACTCCCAAGACAAATAACAACTGGAAGACTGGGATATATATCACACATAACACACTGATTTATATAATAAGACTTTTACAAGCCCTTTCTCTATGGGCAATCTTTTCTTTTTGCATCACACTACAAGTTTTATATAGAAGCCAAGGAAATTCCTATCTCCTTTAGCGTGATTGCAGCTCTCAACACTGACATGAGACTTCAATACCTACAAGACTGAAAGATAAGGGAGTGAGTTTTGGGGAAACTCAATAAGTAAAATTCCTAATTTTATACTAGGAAAGCATCTCATCATCAAAGCTTAGCAAGTAAAGTACTTGGAAATAGTGTGTGCAAATTCATTTAGCGTCGTCTTGGCTCAACTAGGCCCTCCTGGCTTCACAGGGGCTTCTAGCTTCTTACTAGGTTTCCTGGCTCGCTAAGGCATCTCGGCTTGACTAAGGCTTTTTGGGGCTAGCTTCTCGAGACTTTTGGGTTCAAGACCTAGGCATCCTAGCTCAATCAAAATATCCATGCTCAACCGAGGCATCCCGTTTAATGAACGAGGCATCATTGCCTAGTGTGGCGACGGACACTTTTTCCTCTTTAAGTGCACACATGAATGCATCATACCAATCGGTTTTTATCTTCTCTTTTAGTCAACACATGCATGGCCTGAAGGCGTGCTCATTCATTCGTGTGTGTCATGAGTTTCTTAAACTCCACTAGCAAATATGTCGAGAACAATCTTTGGTTCGTAACTTGAATCAATCACTTAACGACGATCCTCGTACTAAACAAGCCTCGAAAATGATACACCTCAATACCAATCCAAGACCTCGAGGCCTGGGTAAACCTCACTTTAGTGATGATCCCAAGCTTGACAGACCTTGGCTCCGTCTCGATGTGAATATACATGTATCGAGAATGACCCTCAGCTCACGGTTTCATTCAATGCCAAGCACAAAATCCCCGCACCCATTTGGACTATGGAAATTGGCATGCTTAGTGCCTTACTAAGATCTCGTGGATTTGGGCAATTCCCATACTGATAAAAGCATAAGATCGACATGCCTCAATGTCGATTTAGGACCTTGCAGTCTTTGGTGGTTCCCGCACCAAGTGAGACTTGAACCCAGCATCTTATTTATGCCAAAACCAAGGCTTTATAGCTTGGGCAACTTTGCCTTGCAATGAAATCAATCTGAATGAACCTCGATTTCATTCCAGACATAAATGACTCAAGCACACGGCCATGTCCCATAGCAAGCAAGATTAAACAAAAGACATTGCACACTACCCACGGCTTGACGAGTGAACACTTGACTAGTCTCAATAATGGGGTCTACTCCTTTAGAAGAAAAGGATGAATTTTACTTACCTTGACAAACCTTAAGAACTAACTTAAATAGCTTGAATGGTTAGTGATGCAAGGCGGAGGGAAAGGAAATGGAGGTGGAAGGTGGGCGTTCAAGAGGAGGAAGGAGGAGAAAGTGGATGGCAATGGTGGAAATGGAGAGGGATCCTCCTATTTATACTACTCGGCGCCATAATTACCAAGCCAAATGGTCCGCTCTAATTTTTCCAAGTGTTTCGCCTGAAGTCCTTAGTTGGCAAGCCTGCTTGTCCAATACTTGCACCTAAAAGAATGAGGTAGCATAGGTAAAAGATCTTGGTTGGCATTCTAGCTTATAGGTGTCATCGATAAGGGCTCCCTTTTTGCCATTCCATTGGGCCACTTGTACCCCACATTCAATGAGTATCTAATGAAGTTTGAGGATAAGACTATCAAGATTGCCAACTCGGCGCTTAGGTTCTTAGGTCATTAATGAGAGGCTTGGGTTTCGCTCTTCAATTGGTCCATGTGTATGCTGCCCCTTTCTTGCCCATCAAGGATATCTACAACTTCATCATTATTTTTGAAAAGTCAAAGGACACATCACTGCCCTTCATTAATGAGGATGTTCTATAGTTTTATTTTATTTAATCATTTTCTTCATCAAGAAGGTGGTCTAAAGAATTCTGTCATCAAAATTGGTTCCAGGACCAGAAAAGGCATTATTAGGTATACCTTGAAAAAACCGAATCACGTACACCCGAGAGTCGGCAATCGTACCCCACGCTCGCCAAACCGTTCCTTCGAATGGTAGGTCGGCCTAAAGGGCAATCCTTAGTCATTTGGTCATTCAAGGCCAATCCTAAGGTTGTTAATGGCTTAGCACTAAGCCAAGGCACTCACGGACCTTAAAATTAGTAATGGAATAGTCGGGTCTATCCCGAGGCTCATTCTGATCGGCACCCGATCCATCCATATGGTTCATGGTCGGTGCATTATCGATCCACAATCGGACATCACCAATTCAAGATTCATTTTCAATCACTAAGAATTAAATAGGGAATGGTGTATTTTTGGTCGAAACATGATTGCATTTAATCAAGTCGAATCATCCGTGCATCGGCGCATAGCCGGGTGAAATCACTCGCAACTGAGCACTATGACCACTCGGATCAACCCATGACCATCCGCCAATCCAAAATCATCCCGTGATCAATTCTTGTGATAAAAAAGTCATCTTATGAGCTTGTGATCCTATCCATCGGTATGGTCGGTAGAAAATTCACGGCCGACACCTCGACCAGTTCATGACTGATCGGTTGGTCAGTTGGACCATGACTGATCCTTAATTCCTTACTTATCGAACCGATCGATCCCCATGGCCAATGACTCATGGTCAATCCATTCAGGACCTTTATGGCTGATCCTTATGGGGTTGGAATCGAGAGTGTTACAAAAATGCAACAGAAGTTCTAAAATTTATTTGTGAGAATATAATCAAGTACTAAATTACTTTAGTCCCATTCTTTTTTCAATGAATTTTTAGGACTTGGTCGAACAATTTACAAAATTCTGGACTAGCTAGCACATTTAGTAAAGGTTTATGCTTTAATTGAATCAGCTAAAAGTTTTTAGACTCCATTACATTCAATATATAAGATTTTTGGACTTGTGGTCCAATTTTCTCTTTTGATTGATAATATTGATCCCGGTAAAAGTTAAGGCTTGAGGTCTCTCTTAAAAATCTCTCCATGATAAGATATAGAAATCTTGCTATTCATCCTTACAAGGGTAAAAAGATTTCAAGTTCCATTCTTCCACACTTCAGTCCATTTCATCATGAATTAATTAGGTAACCCCTTTGGATTTCACCATATCAAAAAAAATTTTGTCTAGACTTAGAGGTCCACATGGATTGATCGATCATTACGGTTTCTTGAGTGGATGAAATATGTGAAGTAATACTGTAATACAAGGTAATTTAATAAGTTAATGTAATGAATCTCAATAGCTATTATACTCCTGGTGTTCTTATTTTTTCTGCAATTAGTATTCTTAATTCGGGGTAATTATTCAAAAATATTTAAAACTTATTATACAGCACTCAATCCAATCCCAATATTTCAATTTGGCCAATTTAATCATAGACCTTTTGACAATATGCCGATATAGTTCTTTTAGCCAAAATTGGTTGGAAATTGTTAATGTGGTTGCCGGTTGTCCTACGTGGCATGATTGGTACTAATATAATAATTTTTACAATTTTTTTAAACTTTTAAGAGCTTTTGATTTTATTATTATTTTTTTTATTTTTCTGTTAATCTGCCAAGAAATCTCGCGGGGGTAGGCGGGGCCTTGGCAACGGTTGACGACCCTCACTAGCCAAATCTGGCCATTGCCAAAGAGGACTTCATAGGATGGCTAGTGGCCACGTTAGCTATTTCTGAATTTTGGTTAGAAAGACCATATTGACGAATTGTTAAAATATTTACGACCAAATTAGTTAAAGTGAAAAGTTTAGGATTAAATTGATAGTTATACGGTAAGTTTAGGACTTTATGGATGATTTTTCATTCTTAATTCATTCACTGTCGTAAAATGAAATAGTATTTATATAATCTTTTTTCATGTATTTCCTTTTATCAATCTAGAAGTACAAATATCATATATATTCTCAAGGACATTCGAAATAAATCTAGCCATCTGCTGACTTATTTAATATATTAATTAAAAAAAATTATAAAGTCCTTTTTGTCCCTTTGCAGGGCAGTTCCCCGCATGGCAACAAGCGGAGACTTCCCTGGCCTCCACGGAGGGAAGGGCCATGGCGGCACAGAAAGCTTTTGGAGCTGGAACAAGGAACGTAGTTTGTAATCTTGTCACCTTAGGTTACTCAAAGGTACAAATCATAAGTTTTTCGCCCCAGGTAAGCTTTTCACCTAGAATCATACCTAAGGCTGCAAAATCAGAGTTTCTCGCCTGAAGTTAAACTTAAACGATAACAATTTATACTCTATGCCATTATTCAATCAAAGGTCCAACAATTTTGAACCTAGAGAATAAATATGAATTTGTTGCCCCCTTACGTTAGGGCTAAAGTGACCATCAAGGTTTTGTTGCCTTAGGTTGCACATAAAACTTACAAATGGTTTTGACCTTGCGTTTTCCGTTGAGGAGGGAAACTTCAAACCTTCACCACAAATATAAAATTTCTTAGCCTTACAGTACATTGAAGAGCAACAAAATCATTTCTTTTTCATGTCTTTGGGTGTGACAACGGCGACGAACTTGGGATTTGGCCAACCTTAAGGCAACAAACCTAGTACTCGTCGCCATTGTTCGATCCTAAAGCGATAAACCTAAGAGTTTGCTGCCTTTTGTTAATCCTAAGGTGACAAAAAGAAAAATTCGTCCCCTTTGAGTATGCCTAAGGGGACAATCGTCGACAATGACTACACTTTAAGGTGACAATATTGATTCCTTCTTGTCAGCTTTGGAAATCTGGCGATGGAAATTTTGTTTGAACAGTACATAATATGGTATCGCATTTTAAATATGTAGGTCATGTAAGTGGTATGAATTGTCATTGTCATCCCGGACAAACATTTGATGCTAACACATAGATTGCAAAGAATAATTCAATATTTTACATTTTTACTTTGTCAACAAATACTACACCTGCGGCATCATTAGTGAAATGTAAATATTTTGTAGAGTGATTGGATATATTACAAGTGTAATTATTAGTAACGGTTAAACCAATCACTAAGATATATAAGTAAAGTTGGAATAACTATTAATTTGTATAATCAAAATACTAGTGCATTTTTAACAATCATAGGTCAGATAGACAAGTTTTGAGGTTATTTAAAAACAAAAGCAATCAAATGCATAAACTTCATTTATTCATCCGATAAAATTATCTTCACTAGATTTGCAAGTCGATTATGATCTTCAAACATTTCTTTACACCGGGTTATAGGACTGCTGTCATGTTTCCATTTCTTACATATACATCTTTCTAATAAATTAATAAACTTTGTTCTCGTAAATAAACTAATACTGCTTTTTAATTAACCATAAAGAAACATGGAAATGCTATTATAGGTTACAATAGTACTTGGATGATTATTTCAATTTTGTCAATTAATACCACACGTGGTATTTAATAATAAATCAAATATATAATACGTAGTCTAATTGAAGGCAAAAGAAAATTTTGTTTTATAATTGAAATTATTGCATTCTAATGATCAAATTAAAAAAAAGGTAAGATATTATTAATGTTATACCGATAATCTTCATAATAAACCGTGATTTTGTCCATTTACTGTTATGCACGGTTATGGTGTATTTTAAATACATGCATTGATTGTTTATTGATTTTTCTGCAAAAGTTTAAGATTGATGATGATTGGCTTTGATTAATTAATAATATAGATAACCAGTTATTTAATATTAAAATCTTAAAATAAATGTTTTTGAAACAATAAAAAAAATGTTTGCCAAAAAAAAAAATGAGAAGAAAATTCCCGCCGTTTGGGCCCAAAAATGAAATGCGGGGGATTTTTCCGGACCATTGTATTGCAAAAAGAAAAAAGAACAAATACTCCAGACATTTCCCGTTGACGTTGGCCTTTTGGGACCGGGGAATCTCCAAGCAGCGGAGCAGAAAAAAATAATGGACAAACTTGATTTTGGACATGGAGGTCAAGAAAGGAGGGATCTCCAAAAGAGAAGAACGTGTATAGACAAATTTCCAAGAACCCTTTCCCGGGATGAGGAAGGATTGTTTCGCCAAACAGGGAATAGTGATGTGCAACATCACATGAGGGAATTCTACGCCAATGAAAGCCAATAATGAGAAACGTTAGGGATTTCAGCAAAATAATTCCTGACCCACATCATACCACGACATCGAAGTACCCCATTACAGCTCGGCACATACGTGGAATGCCATGCCACCACCTGAAAATGCTCGGTTTTCAATTGACATCGTTGGAACCGTCGATGGGAACGTGAACCAAACTAATCACAACACACAGAATCCAGTCTTGACGCGTGATGGGGATTGTCCTTTGAGTGACAATAGTACTTTTGATAAATAATGATCACCACCAAAAATCTAAAAGTCGCGTCACGAGTAAAGGATAAATATCAATAGAAATGAAACTTATCACTAAGGCTTAACGTAGCACCACCCGCTAATTACAAGCGGTTTCAAGATTGGAGAAATTTATAGGCTTAAAGGAAATGCACCAGTTAAGGAAAAAGAAATGCCGGTTCACCATTAAATAATTTTGGATCCAGGACTGAAAAAAGAAATTCACTTGGTTAAGAAAATTTTACCTATATTCAAACCCATTTGTGTACAAATGAGATTTCGTTACACAAAAGAAAACGACTCTTGAAATTTTATAAACTGAAATGACTCTTGGAGTATTCATGTAATTAGGACTTGAAACTAACATCATAATAAATACCCATAAAAGAAATAGATATAAATGCATTTAAATTTACGCGTCCCCATCCCATCTGAGACCAAATACATGGAACTAATATTAGACAATATAAATTTGTACACTAGCCTTGGAAGCCAAATAGCTACCTTGGAAGATCAATTGACAGCGATGGAAATTGATCAAAATAATAGCATCTGATTGCTAGTTAGTCGATTATGAGCCTTGTAGTCGACACCAAACATGTAAATTGATATCTTGGTAGTCGATAGGTATCCTATTAGTCAATTGAATCGACAACTTTTGATAGCTTCAACTTTGAACAAATGGAACTGCTGAAATTGGCTTTTGCTTGCAGAAGCACGATTGAGCTAGATCAATCGAAGAAACATTATTTGAGCTTTGTAGTTGTTCCATCAAATTTGATGTTCTCGCATCAAGTCTAGACTCTACTTAACATTTCATACATATATGTGTTCAAGATAAATTTTTTTCCCTAAACTTGAAGCTCTCCAGAGAATGAATTAACCAAAAAAGCCACACTTGTTTTTTATTTTAATTCTCTCTCTCTCTCTCTCACATCTGCAGTGCGTGAAATACAACCGAGTTGAACTGTAACTTAAAAGTTTAAATTTGTTGTCCGGATTTTGCTTTCTTGTTAATCAACGGTCTGTCTTAAAATAATGCAAGGATACTTCCTCAAGCAAGGTCCAATCTCCTTCAAACCCTAGCCCTTAGAAGTAAGTGCTAACTTTCGAAAGCTATTTCCCACCTAGGCAATTTCCCTTTTTCCCATTATAATTAACATGTTGTTTTCACTCCCTGCTTTTTAGGCTTTCAAGCTATATTTGACCAAATTTCTTGGGGGTTCATTTCAAAACAATAATGCAAGTGAGGCTGCTAGCAACGTTTGCTGTCTGCTAGCAACGTTTGCTGTCAATATTGGTGATGTGTGAGAATCCGTGATCCGCAAGTCAACATTTGTCCAGCTCCGGTACTTTAACGCAAAAGATAACTTCAGCTTGTGCCACACTGAAGGGACAATTATGTCGTATTTGATCAGTTGTTTCAGACACGTTCTCTTTTTATTTTTCTTTTTGTCTTAGTTTTGACACTTCCTTCCAGAGAGGACCCGCGTCATTTGCCGCATGGTTGGAACATGAATGTTTCTGACGACGAACATCAATCAATGGCTCATTTTGAGCTCTCTCAATCAAACTCTGAAAATCTGATCAAAAAAAAAAAAACTAACTAAAAGGATTCTTCGATGGGGACTTATCCAAGTCAGCCTTGTTTCCTTTTATTCTACTTCTTTATGCTTGGTTTCAATTTAATTGGCTTTCTGGGGACCCAAAGTCAAAAAATTGGAAAAAAAAAAAAAAAGATCTCAGATTCGTCTTCTCATCAATGGCTTTCTAGCACTCAAAGGCTACGCGAGGATGACAGCGTTTCAAGAAGCCAAAAGGAAAGTCGATAGAGTACACATAGGGTATAGGAATTTATTGGGTTGCTCTATATTGCCTCGCACAATATTGTGGGTGATACACCTTGAACCCAGGAGAAAATTTACCATTACAAGAGAAGTATTATGGCAGATCTGTAGAAGTGAAAGCATGCCTCCAGAGGTATTTATCATCTGGATACTTATCATAAGTGTAGTCTAGAAGCTAGTCTGAGGCTAGGTACAAACTAGAAGAAAATACATAGTCGAAAGCCATAGTCTTCTCAAGTCGAAAGAAAATATTCTAGGGAAAAAATAAAGGGAGAAAGGGGGACGAATGCTGCTTTGGAGGCTTACGAAGAATTGTGATGGTATCCTCAGAATTTGACCCTATTTGGGAATGCGCCATTAGCAGAGTTAGACTTTGGGTGAATGCTTGGAGTTCACCCTCCTTTGAAAATTGGTGGACTTTGTACCGAGATATTCTATTTGCTGCTAGCAAGCTATTCTCTCTATGATGACCAGAGTTCACCCTCTTTAGCTTCGTAATCCCTGTACTACTCGGGGTGATGACCAACCTTATACTTCCGGTAAGTACATCCATTCGCCTTCCTTAGGCTCCCTTCCCATGAAATTTTGGTTTACTGAAATGGGCATATATGCAGCCATGCCTTTGCATCATGCCGAGTCTTCTTTCTTTAAGTCCAATCAGAGTAGGAGCAGGACTAGTACTCCTCGGAATGATGGTACTACCCCTTCTTTTGATGTCCTGTCCTCGCCCACGGATTCCAGTTATTGGGAGAAGTGGAGGAGATTGTCCAATATCCTATCTTATGGATATCCCCGTATAATTTCCAATCTACTTTGATGTGAGAATTAATTATTTGTTGTCAAGCTTAGATCCTCTAATAAACTCTGTATCATGTCTTATTTTTCAGCACATATATGGGGACTCATCCCTTTCCATCAACTCCGCTCTTGAGGTTTATTAGGACAACTGCATCAAGCTTGCTTTTGCTAAGGCACTCGAAGTTGAGTATCTACACAAAGAGTTAGAGAAGGTTGATCTTAATGATGGGTTTTTATGTTTTGATGGGATTATTTAAGCCCGTCCGCTCATGTTAGGCCAAAACCCAGCTCATAAGTGAAGGGTCTATGAATAAGGTTATGATATTTGAGCGGTTAAGATATATGAACAGTTAAGTTATTTTGAAATAATGTTTTAGAGAAAGAGAAATTACATTCTCTCAGTTTTACGCTCTCAGAAGTTCCTTCCTAAATAGAACAGTACTCTCCTTGGAAAAACAGTATTGGGATTTCTCTCCAAACTGCAACATCAGTATTTTAATTTGTAAAAGATAAAATACGTTCGACTTCGTAATGTACCTTTTGATCGGTGATACATATGTTTTTTGGGCTTGTTTTTCCGCGTTTGTTTTTGGGGTTCGATTGAGTATCGGATTAATTTGGGAATCCGTTTCCCAACACTTCAAGAGGAACTTACAATCAAGATGGAACAGTTAGATGACAATAGACAAGAGGCGTCAGCACTCCTTCGATGCATCACCCCAAACAGCCCATCTTCAGCTGATCTTCTGCAACAAATGGAGCTTATCGAGGCGTTTGCTAGAATACTAGCTCAAGACATTCACCGATTCGAGGACGCCATAGTAGTCCTTGCTCAAGACTATGAGGGACTGAGTATAACCATTGAGCTCAAGCTTCCTGAAAGACTCGATATTGTGTAGAGAACCTGGCGCTAAAGTGGTGGCTTAGAAGCTTCATTCTTGCCTTATGTCAACAATTTAATTTTTGACTGTTTCTCCTTTAGCCCTTATATTTGGGCTAGTTTTGTAAATATGTCTCCCACTGTATGAAATGTACATATCTTTTAATGTGTTGTGTTAATGTTGTAACATATAAGCATCGAATAACTTTGATTTTCAGAAAGCCTTAGAGAAGGAGCTAGACCACCTCTTCGAAAAGGCCTACAAGATGCACCCATCGGTGACTCAAAGCAAGCAGGCCAACTCCCACATGGAAGGACATATGAGGGACTTCCTAATAGCGATTAAGAGGTAGCTTGTTCCTATCGCCAATCCGTAACCCTTGTCGTATCTTGACCGTTTTTCACAGGACCTAGATGTGAAACCCTTTTTGTTTAGGACTTGCCGTATGCCCGCTGTTAGGCTGTAGATGCATTTCCCCTTTCTCCTTTTCTTTTGGTTGTAGGGACGTGGTGTTAGTAGTCTTTTGAGAATGCATATTGGTTTGGACTTATATTTCTGCTTTCCATTCCTTCATTTCCCACATTGTCAGGTAGAACAACTTAAATTATTCTCCATTAATAGAACACGGGAACTCTCCCGCCTCCAAGCTCATCAATTAGTAAGCGTTGCCGCTTAAAACATTAATAACTTGATGTAGTCCTTTCCAAGCGGGGAACCACTTACCAAATATTTCGATTCTAGTGTGGAATGGGAGAACCATCAAATCCCTAATGGCAAAGGACGTAGCCTTCACGTGTTTGTTATAAGCTTTCGCCACCCTCTTCTTTTGAGTAATCTCATAGTCTAGCGCTGCTGATCCTACCTCGTCTAGTTCATCCAATCACATGTACGTCACTTCATTATACTCCTCCAGCAAGATCTTGCTTTGGAGTCTAACCCTCAATGATTGCATTCGATTTCTAGTGGCAAGATCAGCTCTTGGTCGTAGATCAACAAATACGGGCTCGTCCTTATTACCAATCTCTTCGACGTGCGGTATGCCCACGACACAGTCAACAAAGTCATGTCCCATTCCCTTGGGTTTTCTTAGAGATGCTTCTTTGTCAAGTTAATAATAACTTTGTTTGACACCTCAGCTTGTCCGTTGGCTTGTGCATAATATGGTGTCAAGTGTACCATCTTTATTCCCTTTAATTCTACGAAGTCAAGAACTTCAGTACCCATGAAGACAATCCCTTGGTTAGCCGTAATGGTTTCGGGAATGCTAAAACAATATATGATGTACTCTTTGATGAACTCCCTTACGGTCTTCTGGGTTATGTTTTTGAATGACATTGCTTCCACCCACTTATTAAAGTAATTAGCGGCCAGAAGTATGTAAGAATGTTTCTTGCTTAACAGCGGGCATATCTTCCCAATGATATCTATCCCCATCCCCTGAAAAGTTATGGCTTCACTATCGGTTTCAATAAGGTAGCCGGGACATGCTAGATCGGGCCATGTATTTGGCAATGCCTACATCCTTTCGCATAGTCTATACAATCTTAGGTCACTATGGGCTAGAAATATCCATGATGTCTCAATAGTGATTTCATTTTAATGCCTGATAAGCTCCACAAATCCCTCCGGGGACTTCGATCATTGCCAACATCACCTCCCTTCTATCCAAACAAGTTGACAATACTCCCTCTATGGCATGCTGATATAGCTTTTCCTATAATAGTATATATTTTAGTGCTTGCTTTCTCATCTTGTTGTCTCGAGATTGGGGATTCTTCAAATACTCTATTATCGGTATCCTCTAGTCTTGACCATCTCCTATCACACTCTGCCTTCAGCAACTATAGTAGTTGAGACATAAGTGGCAATGTTTTTGTCTCAGTTATTAAAGTGTAGGCCAACCTCTTTGTGATATGGTAACCAGATGCCATTTGAGCGAGCTCGTTGGCTTCCGCATTCTGATATCACTATGTGTATCAGTTCCGAGTCTGAGAATTTAGCTAACTCTTTTGCTTTGTGGTAATGCCTGACGATATTTTCATTAAGACACTGGTAGTCTCCTCTCAATTGTTTTATTATCAATTGTGAATCACCCATCACTTTGATTGATTGTACACTCATGTCAGCCAACAAATAGAGGCCGATAATAAGCACTTCATATTCAGCTTGATTGTTGGAATATTTAATATCCAACCTGAATTGGGACTTCGTTTTATATCCCCTTAGAGACACAATCAAGAAACATACTCTTGAAGTAGCCGACGTGGAGGAATCATCAAAGTATAATAACCATGGAACCAACTATGCATAGCTTTCATTTATGAGGTCTTCAACTTGAACAAACGGATACTCTACGAGAAAAATAAGCTACTACTTGTCTCTTTACTGCTTTTATCGGTACATACACTAAATCCAACTCGAATAATGCAAAGGACCATTTTGCCACTTGGCATTTTACTATAGGCCTTGTAAACACATATTTAATGATATCGGTTTTACATGTTATATGAATGACACCTAGCAACTTATAATCCGCAATTTCGTACACACAAAGTATAGCGACAAATTAATCTTTTCAACAGTAATATATCCCTTTTGAGCATCATTCAGCGTCCTACTGGGGTTGTATACCGCTTGCTCTTTGCCTTCGTCATTCTCTAGTGCTAGCATGCTATCGATTGTCGTATCGATGGCTGACACGTAGAGTTTTAGAGGCCTCCCTACTTTTGGCGGCACCAACACTAGAGGACTAGTCAAGTATGCTTTTATCCTCTCAAAGGCACGCTAGCGCTCCTCTCGCCAAACAAATTCATCCTGATTTTTTAGTTTCAACAAAGGAGAGGTTGTTTCTATTATTGACCAAAATCCTAGAAAATTCTCAACTCTTATCCTAAATGCACATTTAAGAGGATTGAATGGCCATCCATCAAGGACATCATTTCATTCTCAGCTATAAAATCCACCAGTATGTCGGCAACTGGCAATTGATATTCATCTTTTGGAGTCGTAGCATTCAAATTTCTAAATTCTATGCAAACTCGCAACTCCCCGTTCTTCTTTTTGATTGGGACAATGTTGGAGAGCCATTCAACACACCAAGTGATCTCGATGAAACCAAGCTTTAACAACCTTTTTATTTCTTCTTTTATTTTTGCATTTACTTCGGGAGCAAACCTCCTTAGAGATTGTTTATGGGGCCTCCGACCTTATTTTATTAGGAGACGATGTTCAATCATGTCTCTACTTAATCTTGGCATCTCATGATAATCCCAAGTGAAACAGCTTGTATGCCTCCATAGGTGTCACGCCCCAACCCTCAAGCGCATGGCGTCCCTCAATCTCTTTGGTCATAGAATTGCAACGTCCCAGGACGCGTCACCAACCCATTCAATTTATCTTTTGATTATATGCAAGCAGAAGTAGAACAAACATACCATTAACAAACAATAGGGATAGTAAAAGGCATACATCATAACACCATTTTATATATGTGCATCTACCGTCAAACATAATCTTTCCTTACAACAAAAGCTTAGCCATTTACATGTCCGCGTACCGGATTCCTTCATACTTGTCCAAGAATCGGGATATGGTTTAACCTAGAACCTCTATTCTATGAGGGCAACCACACCAAGTGGTATCCCCTATGCGTCTAGTACGCGTCCACCTCAAATTACTTTGACTCGAGCTCAAATAGCCATGATTAGGGCCTAAAAAATGTTAAACAACGAGGAATGAGATAAACTCGGCGAGTAGACTCCCTAAACCTTGCGTAGGAGGGTTCTTCGCCTCGGAGACGCCCTAAACATGCAACTTATCTATCGATAGCAGATCAATAGCAAAGCCTTTTCTTTGCATTATCTATTAACAAGAATTAGGCCACTCAACATGCAACACTCTATCACGTGTCCAATTATAGTATAAAAATCACTACGTGAGTGCACCATTCCATTAAGCTATGGCGTTCACAATTTAATAATCCAAGCATGAATAACAATAATTTCGTGCACCATGCAACATCTTAAATCTCTTGAGTCCTAATTAAAGGCGTACAAATCCACAACGTCATCTGCGCCTTTTTGACTCAAACATTGACCTGGAGGACTTCCTCATGTCTCTCAACATATAATCAGGGTCGATCAAAGCACGCATGTGCCACATAAGTCACTTAAATGACATTTAACTTATGCACTTTTCTCATGTAACTCATATATCCATGCTACAATGTGCAAACTATGGCATCATTCTCACATATGCATTCAACATTCATAGACTTTTTACACATGTTGACATCTCAAGAATATCACGGCATCCTATACTACCATGCTATCCTTGAGACCATGCGGCGTAATATAGTATAGTCATGCACCCATACCATGCAATAATCCGAACCTACTCATATATTAATCTCAGATCACAAGTGTGCCGACTATAGCATCACTTCTTTAAATATGCATTTATGCACTCGTGCACTTTTCACACAACCATATCCAGATTATTACGGTCACTCAAGACCCAAGGCCAACCCAAAGGTTTGCAGTCATTTGGCATAACCAGGCATCATCTCACCCCATCGAGCACAGCAACATCCCGTGTAAACACATCAAGACAGCATTCTTGTAAAGACCATTGTTCAGAAATCCATCTGCGAATGGCATCCCGTTGACTTGGGGGCATCCGAACTTAATTAGGCACCGTCCTGCATAAATGCATCAGGACTGGTTCACTACCCCGCGTAAATGCATCAGGGTCTTTAGGTGATCACACGAGCATACCATCACTCAAGTCCATTGTTTTCTTTCTCATTAGCCAAGTATGAATGCCTCAATGGCATGCCAGGCGGAGTGTGTCTCATGATCTATCGAAACTATATCAATAAAATATGCCAAGCACAAAATGAGAGTCTGTGGTTTGACACGATACGTTGAGCGCTGACCTAAGTCCAATTCGAATTGGAAACAATACACCTCGAAATCACACTGAGACCAAGAAAGAACCAATCCATCGTGACATGATCACTGGCCAAGTACCAAACTTAGCTCGGGAACAATACGTCTCAATATCGCACCAAGGCCAAGAAGGACTAAACACATATCACATTAAAAACCACAAAAAAAAACGCTCTGATCAAAATCAGGATAAGTTATCGCATCCAACGATAACTTATAACTATAGCTTATCGTATCTAATGATAGCCTATCACGATAACTTATTACATCTAACGATAGCCTATCGCAATAGGTTATCACATCTAACCATCACTTATCGCGATAACTTATCGCATCCACTTACCACCTATCATGATAGCTTATCACCACTACTTATCACTTTAATCCACTTATCACATAATCTAATCACCATTAACCATGAACCAATCCTAACTCTACTCCTTAGTGCAATTACTACCCTAATCAAGGATTAGGAAGCTACTCATTTCCAAAACTAGGCCACGACAAGCGGCGGCAAGGCTCACAGCATGGTAGCGGTTCTTGATGAGGCTCCACAAGGCGCAATGGTGGCTGATCGGCGGTCAGTAGTAAATGGCAAGGCTAGAACAGCCAAGGAACAGTAGCACACGGCTTAAGGGAGGTCCGGCAATGGCTTAGGACTTGTGGCCAACATGTGGGAACGACGGCATGACGAGATCTCGCGGTAAGGGTAGCCCAGCGAGTTGAACGGTGGATGGTGGCTTACAGCTACCACAACCAAGGGGGAAAAGAGAGATAAATGGGTATGAGATTAGGGAGAGTGATGGAGGAAATTCATCCAAATGAGGGATAGAGAGAGAAAGTGAGACAAATGATGGAAAAAGAGGAAAACTTGGGGAAGAAGTTGGCTATTTAATGCCCCTTGACTTATTTTCCTAACTTAGGGAGCAAGAACACATCTTGGCCCTCCATTCCAACTTGGGGAGCAAGAATAAATCTTATCCATCCATCTTGCCACAAAATTCAAAGCCTTCTAGAAGTTAGGTTACTATTCTCGCACACTATTCACGTAGGTTACTATTCATGCACATGGGCCAAGTCCAAAGTGGCCCAATTGTCTTAATGGGCTTGTTCTTAGGCTTGACAAACTTGGGCTTGGGCTTAATTAATCCAATTTGGGCCTAAAAAAAACTTAATGGGCCTTGAAGAGCAAACCTTGAAGGGCAAAACTATAATTTCCATTTATTTGGGCCCTTATGAGCACCAAGCTCATCATTACTCATCCAAACAGTCCAATCATATTTCTGAAGGTGGCATGGCCATGACCTTGAGGTGGCAAGCATATGTTGCAAGGTGGCACACCTATTTGGAAAGGTGGCGCACCTAGTTTCATGATATGGAGATCTAATGACTTAGTGTCATCATTTAAGGCCTTGCTTGTCTCCATTTCATTGGGTCACATGAGCATTTATCTCATTATTAAGGTGACAGCTCATTAGGGATAGATGGTACTCTAAAGGATAAGGTGGCATCAAGATTATAGGATAGCCATAATTAGCTCCCATGTGTCCTATTTTATTGGGACATTTGGCTTGGATACTTTGTTTAATTCCCCAAGTGGATCTTTGGTAATCATGACCATATTTAGAAAAATTTAGGGGGAATGATGAGTCACCCTTCTTCATGAAGAAGCTAGGGTGTTACAAAGAGTTCCATTTTGTCCATTTCTTGGCAACATGGTAATCATGAAGAAATAGGCCATTGAAAATGGAACCGGGACCGAGCAAGGGCTTTTTATGTACATCCCTAATGACCATTTCAACACACCTGAGGTTTGTGGCTAAGCCTCCCTCGGTATAGTTGTCATAGGCCAAGTTGTCTTTCTTGGCTAAATTGGTGGCCTAAGCGCAGGCTCAACGACTGGCCCTTAGATCGACTATGGTCGGTCGGATCAAATCTTGGATTAGCCATAAGCTTCATCCAGGCTGACTTCTTCTTGCCATGTGACTGTTCGAGATTAGTCATATTTATGCTTGACACACGCTCGTATCGAGTTGAATCATGGTCATCCATGACTAGCGCATGACCGAGCAAAATCACTAACGATTGACGCATGATCGGTTGGACTAATCCATGATTGTTGACTAATTTGTGGTGGTCGTAACCATTTCTCGATCAACCCTGACAGTCGAGTAGTCATCCATCGACCGAATTGCTTGGGTCCATGATCGTGGTCATAGGATTGGCCCACGACCATTCCTTTGATCGATCCATAATCAACATATGGTCAAATCTTGGAACAATCCGTGGCTTATCCTTGCCACTAGCACACCGGATTTACAACCATTTCTCATAGGTTGAAACCGGGAAGTAACAACTCTCCCCCTAAAAAAAATTCCATCCTCAAAATTTCAAGACATACTTGATTCATGAAATAGATACAGGTATTTGTGTTTCATGGCCTCCTCACTTCCCATGTTGCTTCTTCCATGCCATGGTGTTGCCATATAACATTTACTAAGGGAATGACCTTTTTTTCTTATTACTTGTTCCTTTTGATCCACAATCCACACCATCTCTTCAACACATGACCCTTTATCATCAACTTCTATCTCATCGAAGTTTAGCACGTGTGCTTAATTGGGCTCATACTTTCTTAACATAGATACATGGAACACATTATGTAATTGAGCAAGTTTTTGTGGCAACGCCAATTGATAAGCTACATTCCCAATTCTTTCTAGAATTTCAAATGGTCCTATGTACCTAGGGCTCAACTTCCCTTTTTTTCTCCAAAGCAAGATACACCCTTTTGGGATGATACTTTAAGGAAAATATGGTCACCCACTAGAATTCTAAAGACCTTTGTTGTCCCCCCCCTTCACTCGGAGGTCAAGCTACGGGTTATTTTACAACATCCTAGGCTTTGTCGCCGTCCCAAATTTATTTGCCTCTTATTTATGCGCATAAGGAAAATGTCAACATACAAGGACCGGCCCTTTGGCCTATCGTTGAGCTTGCTACGACCAATTCTCTTATTTTTGGTCTTTGGTCTTTCGGTCAATTCAAGGCTAATCCTAAGGCTATCCATGGCCTAATACTAAGCCAAGGCACTTATGGACCTTAGAATTAGTGACAGAATAGCCAAGTCTATCCCGGGGCTCATTCCAATTGGCACCCAATCTATCCATATGGTTTATGGTCGGTGCATTACCGATCCATAATCGAACATCATCAATTCAAGATTTTTTTTTCCAATTACTAAGAATTAAATAGGGAATGATGCATTTTTGGTTGGAAGAAGATCGCATTTGATCAAGTTGGATTATCCGTGTATTGGTGCATAGCTGGGCGAAATCACCCGCGGTCGGGCACTATGACCGATCGGATCGACCTATGACCATCCGCCAATCCAAAATCATCCCGTTATCAATTCTCGTGATAGGTATGGTTGGTGGACAATTCACAGCCGACACCTAAACCAATTCTTGGCCGGTCGGTTAGTTGGACCATGACCAATCCTTGATTCCTTATTGATCGAACCGATCGATCTCATGGCCAATGGCCCATGGTTGATCCATTCAGGACCTTATGGCTGATCCTGTTACATTTGTTGTGGGTCTGCATAACTCTTTTGCCTATTTTGGGCCGTTTTGAGTCTATTCCCAATTACCTGTATCATTTCTGCTATAAGATGTACTAATTATGGACTAGTGATTCTCTTTTCCTCAACCTCATCCCAGCCGACTAAAGTTCTTCAAGCTCGACCATACAATGCCTCAAATGAAGCCATACCAATGCTCTGCTGGTAATTTTTATTATAAGCAAATTCGATATGATGTAAATGCACATCCCGACTTCCTTGAAAGTCAATTGTGCAAGCTCTCAACATATCTTCAAGGGTTTGGATGGTCTTTTATGTATGACCATCAGTTTGTGGATGATAAGCCATACTATATCGAAGCTTGGTTCCTAGTGTGGTTTGAAGACTTTGCTAGAAAGTAGCAGTGAACTTAAGGTCTCAATTAGATGTGATTGTTATAGGAACTCCATGCAATCGGACGATCTGTTGTACATATAAGTTTGCATATTCTTCGAGTGAGCAATCCTTTTGTACTGCTAGAAAATGGGCTGATTTCATCAACTTGTCAATTATTACCCAAATAGAATTATTTCCTCTTTGGCTTCTTAGCAGTGCAAGAATAAAGTCTATAGTACTGTGTTCCCATTTCCATTGTGGAATTTCTAATGGTTGCAATAATCCACTAGGCTTGCAATATTGCATTTTTATTTGCTGGCATGTCAGACATTTGGTGTGGGCCGGGGGGTCCAAGCAATTGCGGCGGGTGACGGAGATGGCTCAAGCAGAGCTAGATGGTGACAGACGATGGCTGGACAACGGAGATATCTCAAAACGGCAGTTGGACTCACAGGGACGTGCGGACGTGCGAGCGAGGAAGCGGGACAGTGCGACGGCTCCTGGTGGCAATGACGGTGCTCGGACGGCTTCGGGCGATGGTTGAAAATGGCTGCTGGCTCTTGGCTGGCTTCATCTGATTTTTTGAGTCTCCAATGGCACAACAATGGATAAAGTGAAGTCAAGGAAGAAGAAGAAGCCAGCTGCTGCAAGAGAGGGGCCACAAGCCTTCACAAATATCCTAAACACTCAAAAGGTTGCCCCACCATGCTCAACCATCATCCTCAGTCATTTACTGCACCAAGACTTCCCAAGAAGTCTCTCAAATACCTAGCTACGAATTTTGAACATTTGGCCTTCAATTTCATTCAATTCCTCACCAAATTAATCCAATTGATGTCCCAAAAATTCAGCCAAGGTGCCCACATCACATTCCACATTTTTTCTTGCCAATTAGTCCACTTGAATGCCAAAAGTGCAACAAAAAATGATCCTTTAATTTTCCTGGTCCAAAAACACCTAAATTTGATTTTTCGCCAAAATCTTGGGTTTGCAGAAAAATATTTGGAGGGTAAGTTGACATTCCTAAAATGAATCATGACATAACAGAATTTTTAATTTCTGAAATCTGGTTTAAATTTGCAGTTAATTTCAACCATATGTGATTTTAGCATGACCTAACCTACCGGGTAGCTTTTAGGAATTTTTATTGCAATTGACCCGTGGTCGATTATTTTCGAGTCACATTGCATATCTTCGACACATTGACGACTCTCGATTGTCGTGAAAATCTCGATGTTTCAAATACGAGCATAAAGTACAGAAATGATAAAAAAATCAGTTTAGTGACGTTCGATAGAAATTTTGCAATTATGTGGAATCACTAACTCTTTAATCACATGCCTCAGTCGAACTGACCTATCTCCGACCTTTGATCGATTTTGACAGTGCCGTATTGACTCTTGCAAATTAGGACGGTCGAGCAGTCGATCTCTAGTCAAATTCTCAAATATATTGCGTTAAAATCCCTTAATGACTTCACCATATAGACTAGTTATCGCATGAGTGATCAGCTTAGAGAAAAGAACTATAGGCGCGTTGATGAAAAGCCCAACTCATTCAATTGAAAACAGAATCAGAAAATCAAGATATCGCAGGCATCGCTATAGATTTTGAAACCTCTTGATCCTGACAATATTGTGAGAACAGGAGTGGTTGTCAATTTCCACTTTAACTCTTGGAAACTTCATTCACATTTTTCCATCAATTCGAATTTCAAATCTTTCTTCAATAATTGTGTGAGAGGAGCATCAATACTGGAGAATCGTTCTACGAATCTCTTGTAATATCCCGTTAAGCCTAGAAACTTCAAACTTCAACCATTGTGGTTAGCCTTGGCCAATTAATTATTGCTTCCACTTCGGCAGGTTCTACTGATACTCCATCACCAGTTACCACGTGTCCTAAGAATAGCATGCGGCTTAACCAGAACTCACAATTACTGAACTAAGCATATAGTACATACTCTCGAAGTGTTTGAAGCACCATTCTTAGATGTTGCTCATGTTCGACTAAATTCTTTTAGTACACCAAGATATCATCAATAAATACTATAACAAATTCATCCAAGTATGGTTTGAGCACTCAATTCATTAGATCCATGAAGGCGATAGGTGCGTTCGCCGAATGGCATTACAGTAAATTTGTCATGGTTGTATCGAGTCCTGAAAGCCGTTTTCGGAATATCCTCTTTCTTAATTCTTAGCTGGTGATATCCCGATCTCAAATCTACTTTAGAAAACATCGACGCTCCTTGGAGTTGGTCAAATAAATCATCAATTCTCGGCAAGGGGTATTTATTTTTTATGGTGACCTTATTCAACTGCCGGTAATCGATACCAAGGCACAGTGACCCATCTTTCTTTTTGACAAACAAAACAGGTGCACCCCATGGTGACGCACTAAGGCGAATAAAGCCTTTATCAAGCAATTCTTGTAGCTGCATTCTTATCTCCTTGAGTTCCGCCAACGACATTCTATAAGGAGCCTTAGAGATAGATTTTGTTCTTGGAACTAACTCAATAGCAAATTCTATCTCCCTTTCCGATGATAATCCCGATAATTCCTTAGGAGAAACATCAGGAAATTCTCATACCATAAGAATATCTTCCAACTTCGCTTCTTCCTTTGATTTATTTTCCACAGTTGCCAAATATCCGCAGCATCCATCACTAAGAAGTCGTGATGCCTCGAGTGCAGAAATTAGGGGTATCAAGGGTCCTCCTCTATTTCCCATAAACTGGTAGCAAGGATGATTGGGTGGACTAAACTGGATTACTTTATTATAGCAATCCACCTTGGTTCGTTGCTTACTAAGCCAATCCATCCCTATGATGATGTTGAAGTCGTATATGGCTAGTAGAGCTAAATCTGTTGTCTTCTCTTCTCCAACTATAACAATCTTACTTCCTTTACATATGATGGATAACACCTCATTTTTCATTGGGGTAAAAATACTAAGAATTATCTCAAGTGGTTCAACTTTCAATCCCGCCAATTGCACGAATTGTTCTGATACAAATGAATGAGTAGCACCAGTATCAAATAGAATGTACGCAACATGATCATGTAGGGAGACTGTACGTATAATAACAGTCTTGGAATTCTCAACTTCTTCATGAGTAATCACATATACCCTTCCTTGAGCTGGAGGGTGATTATCTTGTGGGGAAGCTTCACTTTGCCGCATTACTTGCGATTGCTGCAGAGGACTCAATGATCGCCTTTGAGGACAATCGATTATTATGTGCCTTACTGACCACAACCAAAGCAAGCTCTTCTTTGACCTAGACAAGGGGTGTTACCATGCCGTTTTCTACAACTGCGGCATACATCGCTTGGCACAAAATTTGGCCTTAACTTCTTGTTTTTCTTATTGGGATGCTTTCCTCCCGGTATGGGTCGTTTACCCTATTGCAAATTATTTCGAGAGGTTGGGTAAGGAAATCTCCCATGATAAGTTGTTACGGCAGCTCTCTCCATGAAATCCTTTTCTATGAGTTGGGCTCGTTCATACAATTCATTGTAATCTTTGAGATTTAATGGTACTAGTTGGCTTCAAATGTCAGGCTTTAAGCCATCTCGAAACCTTTTTGCTCAATCCACCCGATCTTCGACCAGTCGAGGTGCATACCTTGATAGCTCGGCCAATCTTGCCTCTTATCGAATAACCATCATGTTCCGTTGCTAGAGTTGTAGGAACTCAAAGCCATTTTCTTATCTTGAGCACACTAAGAAAAATACTTTTCGTTGAACGCTTGGACGAAAGCATCCCATGTTATAGGAGTGGCCTCAGGAAATACTCTTCCCTTTGTTGCATTTCACCAATGACTGGCATTACCTTGTAGTTCATATACTACCAAGGTTACTTTGTCTTCATCTGAGCACCTCAAAAATGCAAAGATCCTTTTCTATTTCTTTGACCCAAACTTCGGCCTCTTCAGGATTTCCCATCCTAGTAAATCTCGAATGCCGTAACTTTAGGAATAGCTTGACCAATCCCTACATAAGGCAATCACTATTACCATTTCCATTACCTACCATAGAAGCATTGGCAGAAGTGGAGGCTAATTGTTGCTGATCTTGCTGCTCCATTAAACTTTCAATGGTCGTTAATGCTTGCAGAATTCCATCCAGTCGAGGATCATGTTTCGATTTTCCTTTTGAAAAGTGGGATCTTGAGTCAATTTTCCTTTGGTAGTCACCTAGTCCTGAGTGCTCATGTTGTCCGTTAATAAGGCACTATAGGGATCCTAGGAATGTCTTTACAAGCATAGGATAAGGTTAGTACTTTTAAGTGATTACGAGAAAATTGATCATCAATGCAATCGCACGCAAAAAGTGTTTCTCCTGACTAGCAAGCCCACAATTCCCAAGTTAATAAACCCCTACTCTAATATCAAAAACTGTCATGACCCCAACTCCATCTCTAGGGTCTTGAATGTCAAGGGTTATTTTTGTGACGTCTCAGGCTTGTTGCCGTCCCGATTCTTTTATCTTATTATTATGCATATGCGGAAACATATACTTAAATTTTTCCCAAACAAATAACAACTAGAAGATGTGGACAATTTCATACAAACACACTACTTTCTCATACATATATTACAGTGATACAATAGGTATGTTGTCTCTAGCTACATTGCTTTTACATGACATCAAAAGGCTGGGGTATCCCTAGCTCCGCTACAAGCGATATCTTCCAAATTTGGGAGCCCTCCGCTACTAGCCGATATTATGATCTAGTTCTTCGGCCCCTCTAATGGCGCTCCATTGTTTGAGCTGGCTGGCTCGTTGAACCCACGTAATAGGCTGACGAGGTCTCTGTCGAACCAGACATACCAAGCTACGTAACAATGAGGAACCAAGTCATCCAACCCTTTATCGACCCATACAAATATCAATCGTCAAGCAATTTTTCACATCACAAATCACGAGATGCAGCCGAATAGGGCACTAACAGGCATACCCAATCTGTCATCTGGTTATACCAGCTAAATGGCACAGCCCACAATACTAGTCACTTGCTTCATCTTTGCAAATTGATGACAAAAATTGTAATTGGAAAGAAGGAAAGCCGAGTTATGGTTCAGAAGTGAACTTTTTTGCATTAAGAACACAGTCAAGACAGATATCATCAAGTCCACAAGGCACGATCTTACGGGGACATCCCAACTTCAACTAAAGACAGGTGACTCAAATGATGGTTACCTACATACTATGAGAACAGGACGTGCATAATTGGAAGAGAGATTCTGGGATTCCAGATCGGTAGGATATTAGCCTCAGCAAGCTGGGGGTTGCTCATACTTTATACCCCCACCGATAGAGAAATTTTTGGGTGATCCTGGAGCACATTTGTATCCACAAGCACTTTTTAATAGGTTGAGAAAATGAAATAATGATAAGAAGAAGAAAGTTCATATAACTTGGTCCATGGTGATTGCGTTGGTGGATGAGGATCGATCTGATACCAATTAAAAATCTCTGAGACAGTGAGGAAGAGACGATTGATATTTCTTCTGAGCAACCAACAATTCAAGCTCTTGGCCTGCCAAACTTTTCCATCAAGAACTTACTGTTCTCCCCTCCCTGATGGTTTTGACTACCTTCTGGACATCTTATACCACCAGTAGAGCAGTAATAAGTTCTCCAAACAACCAACCAACTACATAAGCTGGTCCCCACTCTTGACCTCGTCAATCACCATCTGCAGTTATCCTCACCTAGTGGCTATGTCCAGGGAAGGCAGAGAGAAACAAAAGTGGCAACTCTTAACCTAAAAGCATTTTAAGATCTTCTCAAAAGCATGCAACTATCTAATGACCTGCTTAATCTCGCTACAACATAAGCATCTAACTCACCCTCCCATTGAAAGCATCAAAAATCACAAAAGAGAAAAAAGAGATGACAAAACTACCGGGCCAAAGTTAGTTTAAATTGAACTGCATAGATCTTTGTTGGGTAATCACACAATATGATGCTCTCTTCTTTGTCGAAAATCATTGTATTCAACAGAACCATAATACCATGGGGATGATTTTGACACAAATGCTATGATGCATGTTGGAAATAAAAGACTTAAGTTTATGAAGTCTGCCAACATCAAATAAACTGTATACTCAATCCATCAAAAATGAAATCTGTTGAGGAGATCAGAGAAAGTTTTCAAATTGAAGTCTGAGTAGCAATCCTCAGAACAAAGAGAGGCATCTTTAATATCACAGTAAGAAGATATCAATTTCCTGCAACAGTCTGGGACCCTCAGTACATTGACAAAGGGTAGGGTTTATGAATGATGAATAAGGCGGTGCCAGTCCAGGACTGTAATGTACATGAAACTGACTATATTGACAGGAAGCTAAGAAGTATTGAACATCATATGTTGAGTAGGCATCACTCATGATCTTGTTCAGTGTAGCTTCTCGCATGACAGATTTGCAAGAGCCTTGTGATAGGCGAGTGAATTATGGAAGGTGCCATTTTATGGTTATAAGAACCTTATTTGAGCCATTCTATCAGCTCAATCTGCATACTTTAAAAAAACCTAGGTACATCTTGTTTCGTCAGGGAAGAGATTAGATTTTTCCCTCTTTGCAATTTTCTTTTTTTAGTGTTTTGAGAGGATGCAAGTTATGCTATATCTATAATTCAAAGTGACCACTTATCCATAGATCCAAAAGTGCAATTTAACAAGAATATAACACAACACAGGTATACATAGAGGCACATCAAGCAAAGAGAACGGGCATATTAACTTCTTCTTTTTTAACCAAAAATAAGTATATAACTTATTTACTTGCAACAACATGCCAACAGTTCCATAAAATTCCTCAATCGCTACAATAAAATTTCAATAAACTAATGCTACAACTGTAGGGGGAAAAAGAAAATGTAGCACAACACCTACAAGAGGATACACCTACATTGTCACAGCCATTTTGCTGGGACATGCAACTCCCTGAATCTTTGGTCTATTGTCAGATCAGTGGACCTCAAGACTTCCTTTAATCCAGTCATAAGCAGAAAGAACAATTATTAGAGCAATTTTTATTTAGTCATATAAGATCAACTACAAGAGTTTGAGAAACCAAACCTCTTTCCAAATCCTACAACCACCGAGCGTGAAGTGTGAAAGTGTGAAGGTTTGCCAGATGGTACAAAAGCAGATAACATGCTGCTACAGATCCCATTCCTTTGAAATCCGGACAACTAAGCCACTCGGTGTTTTAACCGTTTTCAGGTGACCTGAACCAATCAGATCACGAAGATGAAATCTCATATCAAGGGGAGACGCTCGGAGTCTCTTTTTCTCCAAAGGTGCCAACATCATTTCTTTGTACCTCCTACGGCTTAACAGAGAAAGGAGTTCCTTCCTCCCCTAGTTCAGGAAAGAAAAAAGAAATGAAAAATAATTAGTAAGAGTTTATCTAGGTCACAATCTCTTAGATGGATTTCTTAGGAAAGGTAGCACCTCGTGACCAGTAGTTGAGAAGCTCTTTTCACGTGTCTGAACATTAAAATTCTATTGAAATTAGAGATTGTAATAACCCATTTTCTCCAACATTTCTCGGCTAGAGCAAATCCAACAAGAATCACAATGGTTACACTGACATGAACACTCTAATGGATACCTTAACCAGAAGGCTTTCACCTAGTTCGACCTGGCTGTGACAAATGCTTAAGTGCTCTAAAAGATCAAATTTAATCCCTATCATCTTTTGTAAATGTTAATTTGAGATTGAGGAATCTGGGTCACCAATTACCTAGAGGATAGCCATTATGTTCATCTAACTGATGGGAATTACTCAAAAAAAAAGCATAAAAGAGAGAAAGCAGTCAACATACTCAAAAGTATTTCGGCATTATTTGACCATGGAGAAACCATGTATTAAGTACAGTTCGGGCTCGCATTGGAATACTTGGAAGAATTCAGATTAAGATTTGGTTGTTATTTGTGCAGTTAATTGTATACCTACCCTGACCCAAAGGAAAAAAAATCATCACCTATTCTATCAAATAGGAAAAAGAGTAATGCTAGATGTCCTTAGATTAGTTTACTGATATGGTGTACGGCATCACTTAATATACCATAGAAAACTGACATGGTCATGCTTGTTTTGAGTCTCAACATGTAACACCTATTCTATTTAATAGGAAAAAAAAGTAATGCCAGATGTCCTTAGATTAGTTTACTAATACGGTGTACAACATCGCTTAATATACCATAGAAAACTGACATGGTCATGCTTGTTTTGCATGTCAACGTGTAAAATGGAATGGATCATGCATGTGGTATATAATATCTGCACTCTACTTTGTTTCACGAAGAAATCTTCAACTATAAGCACTTCTCTTTTTACTGTGAACAAGAGAATATAATATGCTTAAGTTACTTTTCCACCCTCATTCTGTTATCAGGTACCACGGAATCTAAATACATGTGATCATAAGTTATGTGTGATCATGATCAGTGTTGCAACATGTTGGCACCAGAATGCTGTCAACTGCACCTATGTCCGCCGATTGGAACCAGCTGTGAAGTGAAACTAACAGAGGAGTTGAGAAGATGTGACATTATGGTGAAGATTTTTAGTAAAGAGCAGGGATTGGGCCAAAAGAAAGTAAATTGCAGGGAGAAGACATGGGAAGGTATCTGGAGAAAAGATCTCCACAGCTTGAATATTGTGTAGTCTTATAGAACTCGACAAAGCAGAACAGCATAAGAAAATCCACGTAGCAACCCAAACTTGGTGGGAATATACTTGATGAAACTGTAGATTATTTGTGTTCAAAGGAGCTAGCAATGGAAGTTCTTAGAGTGCAAGGATGGAGCTTGCTGTACTTATAAAAGATTCATGAAAATAAAAGCACAATCCTTTCGATTTTCGACATTTAATTATCAATACATGTAATCAATATAGTTTGGTTATGGGTGCCTTTAATCATTTTTAGCCTTTCCCATTAGGCTATTAATTAAACTTTAAAGATGCCAACAATGAAGGAATGACATGTTTCCCCTGTGTACCTGGGAGAGCCCTTTAAGTATTGAACCCACATTTGGAATTGCAAACCAGTACATGCTTGGATCAATAAGTTGGCGAATCTGAAAAGTGACCAATAGCGTCAGAAGGAAACATACTCAAGAAAGTCGGACATTGTTTGAGATTATAAAAATAAATCCAGATGGTGGGATCGCTTTATCATTTCATATTTTGCTGAATTTGGCAGTGTTACATGCATGATGCATTCACTATGGAGATATGTACAGGAACAGTAGACATTTGTGCTTGACAAAGTCATCTACAAGGGACCTCATATTTCTAAATCTAAGAAAGTGTAATATTCAGCCAAATTTATCCCAAAAATGAAATCAATTTTTCTTGACGGTGTCTTTCCAAAGACTACCCAATCTTATGCATTCTGGTTTGGAGTGCCATGATGCAAACAAAGAAACAAGAAGAACAAGGAACTGTGCTTTCTTCCTTTATTTTTTTCCTTTTGTGTGGAATGTGTCAAAAAAGAATTACTTGATTACAATAATTTGTGAATAAGACATACATAGAGAATAGTCAGACATTGTTCATTCAGCATAAGCTACCCTCAGCTGCTGAAATAGTTTACCATAGAACCAAGGACCTTCCAAAAAAATTGAAAAGGGATAAAACGCAGAGAAATAATTGAGAAGGATTTCTAGCTAGATCGGTTCTGTTTACTGATCACTTCACTTATTTTCATGTCGATATAACATAAACCAACAAAAGAGTTTGCAATTGTAAAGAGAGGATCCCCATCTGAAAAATGCAACTATTAGCATATTGCTGACGGGAAACCATCAAAAGTTCAGACCTTATTTTTTATGACAAAGTAAGAACTTTAAAAGCATTTATCAGACAAAGGGGACTTTATGACGATGAAATAATCACCACATATCTACTTACAATAACTCCTCCATTAATGAGAACAGAGATGTGATTGTCTTTCACCTTCCCTCCAAGCGACAGAAGCGAACACTGCCACAAGTGATTTTAGAATTATGATCATGCGTGCAGGGTGCATAAGCCAAAATTTGACAAAAATCAGGGTTACAACAGCTTGGTCAGGGCTATCTTAATCTTAGTTTCAACAATCTAAGCCATCCAATTATTTTTTCACAATGAAAAAATGCTAATGCACATATACAGTTGGACTCACATGTTTTACCAAGCACCAGAATTCAATAAAATTCAAGCAAAATACGAACCACAGCAACTCCACACCAGGCAGCTAACTGGGGCAGAATTTGAGTCTGCTGTCATGCATCATACCTAGCTAGTCATCTCCCTTCACTTATAGATAATGGAGGGGGAAATTTTACTATCATTAAAGAATCAAATTTAACATGCTAAAAAGCATGATATGTATTTATAAGCACCGCTTTAAAATAGGTTTCACATGTTCATGGAACTTCTTTGCATTGAAATTGCAGCTGTGGACAACCAAGTACGATGTTGACAAGTTTCCAGCTGTGTTTGGACTTTGGAAGCCATTAAATACAAGGATGTCATGGTCTGGGCTGGTGGCCCAGCTCCAAGGACTGGGGCGATACCTATGATCATCAGCCATGAGCAATAAACCAGGTGACTCAATTGTGTAATGCCTCAAAGCTGAGGTGCACGCACACTTTGCAGGATCATTTGTAGTGAGCAAAAATGAAAATGAGCCGTCTCAATTATATTAGTCAACAGTACTAATTATCGGGTAGGAGAGTTTGAGTAGTTGAACCTCCTTAAGAACTTCAGACATTATCTATTCTCACAAGAGTAAATGTTACAAGTGCTAGAGATCGCATCATCTAGAAATTATAAGAGATAAGAAAATATACAAAGTCTAAACAACCCTACCCTATGTTGATGTGTGTATGAACCAAGGACTCACAAAGGACTTGTGACAAAGGAGCACCCTATTAGTTCAGTAGAGATACAAGTTCTGGTGAGTTCACACCTAATAAAGTGCTCTGTTACAAAATAAAACATAGAACATGTCACATCAATAAAAATTATCATACAGCACAGCATGGACTAAGTATTTAATGCATTAGAATAATTTATGGAACTAATGGGACCGGTCTTGGAATTCATCAAAAAAATGAGATAGGGTCTCTAAAATGACGCCGAAGATGGAAACTGGGTGAAGTTTCAACTTGACACCTGGTGCAGAAATCAAAGCCAGAGACTGCACCTACCACCTGTTTTCAAAAAACTTTTCATTCCATTTTGACAACTAAGAACGCTAAAAAGATTGGTGGACCTGATGGAACCAGTCCTCGGATCCATTATGGAAATTTGACAAGTTCTCTAACCTTAGGATCAACAATGGAAGCTGTGTGCATTTGGCAGGATCTGTAACGTCAAGACCAACACTGAAACAACCACTAACATTTGGTTTCACCAATTTCTTATTCACATTTTCGAGAAAACTAAAGGTGACAGACATATCTCTTAATTTTCCTGAAGATCTATACATGAAAGTAATTACATAAAGAAGGAGGAAAATGATGAGCAGGGAAGAAGAGAAGCTAAACAATGATATGCATGAGACAACTCAAACAAACTAAAGCTAAAATTGCCAGTTCCCCTTCCCAACTTCTTGTTCAGGCTCATCATAGGTACAGCTGGCCTATGTCCAATTCAACAACTCCCAAGATTAAAAGATCTAAAACCAGAAATGAAATGACTGAAAATTGATTGACTCACAAGGTCTAGGTGTGAAATGTTTGGTTCCAGCCTCGTGTCAAGTACATGTATCTTGAACCACTCAAAAACTTCAAGATCATGTCCATTATTTTCCTCCATTCTTTTCACAACCCTTTCTATCTACAGAAAGCCAAAGATAAAAAGCAGAACCAAAGAGAATATATTAATATGTAGCTTACACGTGACTAAATTCGAAGTGCAGCACGCTCAAATTCCACCTGCATAATATAACACTTGAACAATCCAAATCCACCAGCTAGGTGCTTTCAACAACATAAATGACAGAGAGTGTCCCTTTGAGTTATACGAGTAAAAGCGGAATCCTGTGCAACTCACCTGATTTAAGTAATCATCTAAGAACATTATGGCATGATCATCTTGTCCAGTATTCAGTTTGAATATGCGCAAAACCTTTGTTCTTCTCAGAGACTACAAGAAGTAATTTATATCAAATATCAATTGAACAAAACTTTGGAAGGCAGAAAACGGTCAAAGTGAAGGGACATAATGAATGCAAAGTACAATTTGGTCAAGGTATTGACTACACACGTCACAAGAAAATTGAGTGCATTGAAAATTAAAAGTTTCTTCTATGGTTTAGCTGGAAAATGTCTTAAGGAAACTTATCAACAAGATCCACCCACATGTGCGGTCTTAAAAAAAGGCAACTCTTTTATAAATGGCAGTTTCTAACCACAATTCCACAATGTAAAGCACCTAATTGGTTCTTTGCAACTTTCTTTTCCCACCACATAAATATGCCTTAGCATAATCTTCATCTGTTATGCCACCAAAGACATGCTTATTAAATGACGAGATCAACAGACATTACCTCATTCTGGATAACAATGTGAGGATGGAAATGCGTCTGAGGCAGGAATAATAGAGAGTCCACATATAATAACTCCATGTTCCACAAATACAGATTACAACACCTTCAAATGTGTCTGGGTCAAAATCTTAATCACTGAATATCACTATGTTTATAATCAAGATAGGAGGGAAGGTCAATCCCAGAGAGCCTCTGTTTCTGTCCTACATAATTGCACAATGATCTTATTTGTGATTATCAAATTAGCATGATGTATTGCCCTATTTGACATTTTCAGTTTCAATTCAACCCTCTCTGACCTCAAATTACTAACATCTGTGAAGAGAACTCATCATGCAGAAGCTTCCCAATGTAATTGAATCTAATAACCCAAAGTTATTACTAAAAGGCAAGACACGAAGAATCGAAGAATTACAGATGAATGTAAAAAAAGAACTTAATTGTGGGACACTTCACTGGTCCCAGATAGAGAGAGGGGGAGGGAGAGAGAGATGCAAGTGTACCTCTAACTCTCTATCCACCTGAGTTCTGTCCACTACGCTGCTATACAACTGCGACCGCAGAACAAAAGGCCGAATCGAGACCTGAAAACGCAAAAGCAACTGCTAAAAAACACACATAATTGTCATGACTTGCGCACGTAACACGATCAGGACGAATCCGCAACCTTATCGATGCGAGGGAATTGAGCTCGCATCATGCGGAGGGCCACTAGCGTGTCGCTGAAAGTGAGACTCTGCTCTGTCAATCAAATATCAAATTCACTAAGAATCATCAAATCAAAAAGTGGAAACGAAAAACAGCGCAGAATGATGGGAGATTGTAGCTCACCTAGAGATTCAGATGCGGCGGCAGTTTCAGCGTCATCAGCCGCCGCCGCCGCCGCCGCCGCCGCCGCATCCTCTTCGCCCCGACGCCGTTTCGTTCCCTTCGACGGCGACGAAGAGGAGGAGGGATCTTGCATGGGCAAGCGGTTTTGGTGTTGGGTTTCCGGAGCTTGCTCGCTATTCAGTCTCGAGCTGAGAGAATTTATCGGAGTCTTCGCGGATCGCAGTTCGCGCTAAATTGTGCAGGAAACAGAAGAGAAGTGAAGGCCCTGTTCTATCCTGAAATTTTCACCTTTTCCTTGTTTTTGCAAGAAAACCCTCATTCAACATTTGGAATGCTCGCGTTTGACAAATAAGTTTTCAAAAATATCTCTCAAACTTCAAATATTTTCTCTTTAGCCCCAAAACCGAAACCGAACCAAACAAAACCTTAACATCCCGAAAATACTGAAAGCACTTTGGGCTTTTAACATTTCAAATACTAACACTAGATAAATGACACTTCAAAAAAAAAAAAACCAAATACTTAATATTTTTCTCAATGGGTTTTAAGGCCTCAAAACCCTTGAAGATACTAAACTAAATAAATATTCTTTGCTCCCTTAAGCCTATGCTCCCTCAAATAGGTCCATCAAACTAAAAATAATCTGACACTATTAATCCATTTATGTACAATATAAATTTAAAAATCCATACTTATATTCTAATTTTTAGCAATTTTTCCTTAAATATGAATGATAACATAATGGAAAAAAAAAACTCAATGAAAAACAAATTAAACGTGAAAACAATAGCAATAAAAATAAAGAATTTCTATTTTCATGATAGTAGGCTATCATACTTTTAATTTTAAATAAAAAATTCTGCAAATAATCAGGATTTAATTTTAAATGGAAATAAAAATGACATTTATTTTTTTAACATCCAAATATTAATAAATACTAACTCAACAACCCAAATCCGGAAAGAATCATCTATTAGTTGGGATGTTACATCAAAGCCTTTTCTCTTTCTCCACGTGTCTTGAAAATGCTTCCCATCAACCAGTCAAAAATGCAATTACTTTAATGTCCGAGCTACAGCCTTCTCGTCGCGGTCACAAACGGGTCCTCCAAAAACCCATTAAGACCTAATCTAATTTTACTTTAATTTTTTTTTTTTAGTTTTTTGCTAAAGCTCTTAAATGAGTTAATCGAATCAAGTTTAGTCGTGTCATATCGAAAATAATCCAAATCAAATTGATGCAAAAATTCCATTATCGCTTGAATAATAGGAGTGTCAAACAAAAGAGGGAAGTTGAACTCACGGTTACATAACTATAGATATTTTTTGTTAAAAGTGTTGGTTCTTATAAGCTGTCATGTTGGATGGCACAATGAGCCAATAAACTTAAGTACCAATTACAAATTATTTTCTCATTTTGGAAATCAATCTAATATACCTATCTTAGTACCTCTAGGATTATTCTTGAAAAACATGACCCTTCTAAGATTATCTCTTATTTCCTATTCGATGCAATATCATCACATGCAAATCTTTCGTGAGTGTTTGTCATCCATAGTGTATAAGCTTTTTTTCTCTTCGCTCGAGCAAAAGTCCTTTGAAAAGAGGCAAACATCACGACATTGTCTTTAACTGTAGGAACTAAATCAATCTGTGGTTGAGGACAATGATGTAAGGCGTGTCAACTTAGCTATGGGTATTTAATCCACATTTACTCATTTTAGGACAAAATGCTATTATACCTGCTTACCCGGTAGTAGTCAAAATAGAAGTCTTAACATTGTATCTATTTTCATCACCATGAGGCTTCCTAAATCTCTATCTATTTTTGTCTTCCCGACAGAAAGAAAATAGGAAGACAACGCGTTCTCTCACTCCGGAGATTTTCTCCTGCATATTTTTTCTATGAGCCTTTTAAAACCTACTTAAATCCACCTTGTTCATTACTATTAGTGAGGACCATTACTAAAGGGAAAATGAGCCCTAAACTGAAGAGCAGGCCAGGCCCATTTTTGATAAATTAAATGAAAAAAAAAAAAAGTCAAACGCATCGGTACCCACTTGACATGTCTTATCTCTGCTTCGTTTTCTCTTGGTCTGGAGAGTGGGAGGCATGAACAAGGAGGCGGAGATGGAAACGGGGAAGATAGTGATCGAGAAAGTGAGGGGCAAGTCGACGGTCATCAGTTCATTCTCCAAATACCCACTCAAGTTCATCATCCCTCGCAAGGTCTCAAGTCTTTTCTTCCTGGTCTTGTTCACGCCAAAATTTAAGACTGAATCGCTTGTTTTCTTCAGGTGGGTCCTTCGCGAGTCGATGCCATTTGGATCTATGCTCTCACCTATGGCGGCGGCATCGTCTCCGTGCGTTTTCACTTCTCACCCTTTTCCTTCCTACTACATTCAAAGCCATTCCCATCTTTTATAGTGGCAATTCAAGAATTTCAATTCTTTACTAGAAATGTGTGAGAGCATATTGATTAGTGTGAGGTTTGAGGGAACACTGTATGTTTGATTGGAATTGATCTGTTGTTGATTTAGGGAGATGCTATTTCTTTTAAGCTTGAGATCGGAGATGGTTGCACAGCTGTCTTAACAACTCAATCTTCCACTAAGGTTGGTTCTTTCAGCTTCTCTTTTTTTGGTAATAATATGTTAGTGGAATCTTGAAGCTATTCAGCTTTAGGATGTAGTAGTGCAGTCTCTGTGGATTCCGGTGATGCCAATTTTCTTCCAATGCTTGAGAGTTAAAGTTGTTGCAGGTTTATAAGTCTCTGGGATCAAAATGCTCTGAACAGTACCTTGAGGTAATTATGATTTCGCACTCATTGATGTGGCATACTCCTATTTCTAGGCTTTCTTGTTATTACTATCTTGGTTTTCCAGTTGTCACATGGCAGTGCGATCTTATCCTCCTTTGTCAGCTGAAGTGACAGTGAATTTGTTAAATTAAGGGTAACTTTCAAATGGTGTTACATTCCTATGTGACAGCGGCTATATTCTGCAATGCAGTAGGCAGACATCGGGAGTGGCTCCATGTTGGTCCTTATTCCAGATCCAGTGACTTGTTTTTCCACTGCGAGGTACTTCCAAAAGCAGGTTTTTAGGGTGCGTCCAGATTCAAATTTGGTCCTAGTTGACTGGATTACAAGCGGACGGCATGAAAGTGGAGAAAAATGGGATTTTGCACTTTATAAGAGCACCAACAACATTTTCTTAGAGGGTGATGAGCCTTTATTTCTCGATACGGTAATGGCTTTGTTTCTTCCATAGTTCAAAATCTGTTTCAAAATTTTGTATCAGGAGTACTTTCTGTTTCTAATACTTTTGACCCTATCCTGTCAGTATGCAAAAAGAAAAAGGAGGATAGAAACATGTGAATTCCAATGAATGATGTTATGATAATTGCAATTGGTGTTATGGATAGGTTGTGAAAGAAGCAATATGAATTTACAGCCTCCCTTTACAGCTTATGCATATGAAGATTGCTCTTCTGTGACTTCATCTGAATAATCAAATATTTGAACAGGTATTGCTAGAGCATGGAAGTATTGTTCCTCTCGCAGAGCGCATGCAGGATTATCAAGTCATTGCAATGGTTGTACTTTTAGGGTAAGTATAGTGGGCTTTAAAGTCCCCATTAAACAGTCTTTCAAGTTGTACTGCTCATATCATGTTTATTGACTGCACAAGATACCTATTTGTATATATACCATTGAACCTTTGCTCCTTTGCAGGCCTTTGTTGAGGCATATTCAAGGCCAAATTCAAGAAGATGTGAAGAGGATGATGGCTGAGCAACTACAAGGTTCTCCTGCTCGATGGGATCGCAAGATGACATCCAATAAGCATGATTTTGCCACTAAACCATCCTTAATAGTGTCTTGCAGTACCTTTGGCCATAAGGTACCATTTTTCTTTAATTGACAAATGGAAAATCAGGGTGCTTCATGGGAACAGGTTTTAGGAACTATACACTGCTAATTTATTTGTTAGGTTGTTTTGGACCCAAGTTTTTCAACACCATTCCTGAGACGAACCTAACAACCATTGAAAAAGTAATGTAGTTCTACACTGAAATAAGTTGACATTCTTGCTGTTTTCCTGAAATTTGTTTTGAGAAAAATAAAAGCTTGGCATTAGATATGCAATGATTGAACCCTTCAGTGGGGTCTGAGTTTGAACTTCCAGAAAAGATAATAGATGTCACTTTCGGGAGCTGCATTCTGCAATGCTGTCTCAGTTGGTTTGATTGACATATAATATTTGTTTTAGTTGCTTGTTGTGCTTTTCAGTATCTTGTCTGAGATCTTTAAGCTTCAGCTTGTTCACTTTTCAGTTCTTACTTCTGCAATTAGGTCATTATTCCAAGAGAACTAATAAGCTTTTTGTACAAGTTATTTTTTGCCGTCTTGACCTTTTATTGCCAACTTATACTGTTTTTTTGTTGCCTTTACTGGTCCTTAACAAGTAAAACTGGATCAATGTCCTTGTGGCTCGATCATTTCCTAGTTAGTCGTTTTGATATCATATGGTAGAAGCAAGTCTGAACCAAATTTGTAGACACAGGTGCCACTAGCTTAGGTGTTTTTCAAGGTGCCTCTGATAATGAAATGTTTAAAGCCCGATGGTTCGGTTTGTACAGGGAGGAGGTATCATTGTTCGAGTAGCTTCCATGACAACCGAATCAGTTTATCAATTCCTGAAGCATCAACTAGCTGGCTTGGAGGCATTGCTGGGGGTTTTGCCTTATTCTTGAAGAACGGCGGGTAACAGGAGCTCTCACCCAGCCTTTTTGGGTCCACACGGTAAGTTGTCAGAAAGGTTGACCGACGTTCTTGACTTAGGTATGTGTTAAAGAGGTTGCTGTCTTGGTGATAGAGGCTGTGACTGTTGTCGTACTTGTATATCGTCCCAGCTCCATTGAAATTGTGTTTCGAGAGTTCAAAATTTGCTAATTTTTACGAGTTCAAATCTTTGATACGTTTACCATCATCATCAATCGTCATTGCTGAACATGGAGAACACTCGCCAATTGCCACCAGTCCCGAACAAGATGCATGTCCAGCGCCAGTACCATTTACATAGGTTCGTCTAGACACCATTGGATAGGTGAAACCCATGTTTTTCACATTGATTGAACTCTAAGTTTGCGATTCAGCTTGCAAGTTAAGTTGGCGAGGGTTGCCGCAACCCTCGTGCTAGATCTCAATGAGGGCTTGTAGGCCCTTGCCGCCAATTGGCGGGGTCGCCGGTCCCTAGCTAGGGCCCAATGACCCGATCGACCCTCCCCCACTGTCGTCAGCCTTTATGGTGATGGCAAGCAGGCAGTGGCGAGAGTTGAGCCCTCAGCCCTCTACAATCTTCGTCTTCGTCCTCTTTTTCTGAAATTTAAATATTTAAATATTTAATTAATATATAAATAAATTTACTTTTAATTTAATTTAATTAATATTATTAATTATCTAAGACACGCAAGAGAGGCTCCCGCCATAAGCTCAGTCGCATTCAACTTGATAAGTCATCAGTAGTGCTCGAACGATCATGAATGCTTTTAGAATTTCTTAGATGGATCTTGCACATATCCTCAATTTTAACATTTGAATGCAAGAAGCCTACAACTTAACTCTCACTTTGAGGATTGGATCTGGCAAGGTCAGTCCCTTTGCTGGTTCACGCCTTATGTAGAACGTAAAATCAACAATTGCATTGCTGTTTTGTTAACTAGAATCTCACTCCAAAATTGAGGAACGACTGTTACCTTCATTTGCCAAATTAGTTAATGTCGCAAACCTTTTTCGCTGAGCAGTAGTTTCTGATCTTGGCCGCTTTGCTACGTTTCACACCTCATTATTCAGCTGGTTTCTCCTTTCACTAAACAACTCAATCTTCTCCATTAATATAATGTCCCATATGCAAACTGTGCAACCGGTGGCATGTTAACAGGACTGATTTCACACGACTGATGCCACTAGGTGTGTACCAACAAGAACTCCGTTAACCCATGCACTTCAGAATAGATGCATAGGGAGTTATTAGATGTAATCCATAAAACAATCTCGCTCGTCAAGATTCCCGAGCGGGAGAGATAGCATCTCATCGGCTTCCAAAGGTATTTTACAGGTTCTATTTTACTAGATTAAGGCAAATGGCAACCCCAGTATAATTATATGGAAAACCACATAACAATCCCAATATAATTGTTAAAAAGAGAGGTTGCAATATCAATTCCTTCACATACAAGATAGTAATCAATAATGTAAGGCAATGCGAACTCAATGGAAAATTCATTGGGTGATAAAGAAGAGTTGAGGGAAAAAAAAATAAACCCGAAACCAAATCCGGACCCGACCCAACCAGACCCCAATTCATAGTTTCGAGTATTATGCTTTTCAAGTTAGTTTGGGTCGAGTTAGAACACACTCCTTGTTCATTGTACACTATTATTATAATCTTAGTATTTCTGGTGCCATTCGACCTTTTCGTGTGATATCTTCAACGTCCTATGACCGTAGTTAAAGTACTCATATCCTTATCCTTCATCGTAAGCTAAGATTCATTCGAATCTTTTGTAGTTTGCTATCTTCATCACATTTAATAACCGATGCTACTTCGCTTATCTCAACCCCTCAATGGTCGTGACACTTTGATAGACAAGCATTAGCTATAATGGTCAACCATTACGTATTTTCGGCTGCCTTACAGTTATGCACGTTCACCCACTCTTTTATTACGTTAGTTCGTGAAGGGTCGTGACTACTCGTCTTCCGAACTCAATCTATAAATAGTGAGGTTTTTGACACTTGAAATCCTATCCACCATTTCAGCCTTCAAACAAACTTCTGGTGTAATTCTGCAAAGTTGAAATGGCACCAAACCCTTCATCTTCCTCTTCCCCTTACTACTATCGCCATATTGTCGCTCTATGGAGGGAAATGCTCTTGTACCTTAGCCTGAACCGCCAAGCCAAATGCCCTTGAGAGACTCAAAAGCTTGGCGACTCATGCTATACCCAAAAACCTCCATGATGGTGATCCCTTCATTACTAACTACGAAGGGTTCATGCTAACCTTCAATCATGGCGTTGAAAGCTTCCAGTCTAACCTAGCGGATATCTTAGCCTTCAATCTTGCGAAGCACAAGTACTAGTGCAAGAAGGAGGAGATTGAGAATGTAGACGCGGTCTATCGTGAACTCAACGGAGGTGTCAGGAACCCTTCATGCTGCTCCTACCTAGCTTTCCAAGTTTCAGGAAGTCGTCTCTGACAAAGCCAAAATAGTGAAAAAAGTAGATGAGGAAAGGACTGTGTGCTAGCAAGAGGCAAGAATGCAAGATCTACGAGGCCATGCTAGCCAGGTCCCTAACCTTCGTGGACTCCAACATCCAGGCTTCTAAGGCTCTACTCAGGAAGGTTAGTTGGTTAGAGCCTAATTGGTTTTTTTCCAGCACCTAGAGTAGGAGAGAGAAAACCTCAAGATCGCAATGGATAAGCTAAGCAAAGCCAAGGAACGAACCGAGAAAGCCAACAACCACCTTGAGTCACGTCTGCGCCACTTTGTAGTCACATTTCGTTAGCACCTTAGCTTGAGTGGACTGGACTAGGGACGAGGCCAGGAGCTTGGAAGAGGAAGGAAGGAAGGAAGGAGGGAGAATAGATAGAAAAGAGAAGCAGAGAGAGAAAAAGTGAGAGAGAGAGAGAGAGAGAGAGAGAATAATGGGTGTGGAATGAATGATGGAAAATATTTTAGAAATTCTCTACCTTTCTCAATTTCCTCCAATCTCTTGCATTTCCCACATAGTCAGGTAATATCTTTTTAAGAATTTGCCACTAATCAATCGTTGAAACTCTTTTCCATATAATTCCATCAATCAATATGCATTTCTAGTAAGAACATCACTGACTAAGTATGGACCTTCCTAGGTTGATAATTATTTATCAAATTTTTCATTATTGACAATTGTGGGCAAAATGGTCTTCCAAACTAAATCACCAATGTCGAAGTGCTTAGGCTTCACTTGCTTGTTGTATTTTTGGCAAACCTTTGCTTTTGGGCGACTAATTTTTCCAACGTTGAAGCCATACTTTCACTAAGTTCATCGACATTGGCATATGTTAACTCATCATATTCTTCCTTGGATAAGTTGTTATGTAGTTTCATCCTAAGCGACTGTACTGTGATTTCAAATGGGAGGATGACTTCTTGTCCGTATGTTAACATATATGGGCTAACTCCAGTACTTAACCTCTTCGATTTTCGATAAGCTCATAAAACAGTTGATATTGAGGAACCCTATTCTCTTGGATTTTCTTCTAAATGTTTCTTAATAAGATCAATGATAATTTCATTGGAAGCTTTGGTTTGACTATTAGCCTGAACATAATAAGGTGTCGAATAAATCACCTTGATATCTCTAGATTTAAAAATCCTAGTAACTCTTGTCTAGTGAATACTATCCCTTTGTCGACCATTATAGATTCAAGATTTCCGCATCGATGGATAATTCGTTCTTCGATGAACTCCCTAACAACCTTCTGTTTTACATTCTTACATAAAGCTGCTTCAACCCACTTCGTGAAATAGTTAGTTGCCACTAGGATGAAGCTATGTTTTTTTGATGATGGAGGGTAAATCTTTCCTATATATATAAATTGCCCAACCTCGAAATGGCTACAATGATGGGTTTCATTGATGTAGCTAGAACATGGTGAATAGACTATGTTTCTAACAAGGCTCACATCCTTAGGCATAATCAATGTAATCCTTCAATAGTCGGTCAGAAGTAACCGTGTCGAGACAATAACCATTTTATTGTTATCCCTACTTGGTGTGTGCCACAAACTCCTCAGTGTACCTTAACCATTACAAGTATCTATTCTTTCTTTCCTTAACATATCAACAGCAGTCCATCTGCCGTCCTTCGATACAACTCGTCACCAATTAACAAGTATTTCATTGCCCGCCTCTTGAATTTCTTGTTAATACTTGTTATTGGAACTGGTTTTTCCAAGTAATTTATGAATATAATTCTCCAATCCTGTTGTTCATCTTAATTGTCTTTGTTTTCAACCAAGCAATTTTGTACCATCATTTCTCTATTATCTATTGAAGGTAAGACTTTCACCTGTGTAATAAAATGTTCTACGAGCTCCTTCGATATTATATACCCCCATGCCATTTGAGTAATTCATTAGCTTCTGAATTCTCATTTCTCTATATGTGAATTAATTCACATTCAACAAAATTGCTCAATAATTCTTTTGCTAGGACATGATGTGATATTATATTTTCATTTAAGCACTAATATTCCTCAGTCAGTTGCTTTATAATCAATTGTGAATCACTTTTGATTCTAACAAATTGTACCTTCATATCGATCAAGATATTGAGACCGACAATCAAAACCTCATATTTTGCCTAATCCTTCATTCTTGTCTTTGGCCTGTATAGTCATTATGTACTTTCCCTGGACTGATTCTATTGTTGCTCCGTCTATGTTCGGCTTTCTTTTCCAAATTAGGCTTTTAGTTTGGTTTGATTGCCCCAATTAATGCTAGTTTAATCTAGGTAATATGGATTTGATTAACTTGTTACTACTATTGGCGCATTCTTCTTTTCCTTTGAACCATTCTTTTCTAGGTTCGTGTCATATTACCACTTTGGACCTCCTCTGCTTCATACCACTGACTTCCGGTGGATTATAAGGCCAAAACTTATCGCAAGAGCTAATGACAAAGGGGCGTACCTTTTGTTATGGGAACATTCCCAATCTATGGCTAAGCTGGTCTTATTGGGATTCCATGTTGCCCTTAAGCACATTCATGATACGTGTTAATTTTCAACGGCCTGACGACATTAGTTATTCGTCTCACCATATAATTAGCGAGTTCATTTTGAGTTTCCTCAACGGTCATTCTCATTGCCGAAAGCATGACAAGAGTTATTTCCGCTAATCTTTGTGGTTCCTCCACCTATTTGCCTTGTTTCTTAGTAAACACTACTCCCAAATGAGTTTGCGGACATAACGTTGGAATCTAATCAATGACACTAGACAGTAAATTGACACCTAGTAAACATTGCTCCTATATGAGTATAAAGACACAACATTGGAATATAATTGATGACACTAATTGGTTGGTCAATACTGAAATCTAATAACAATACTATCCGAGATATAGACACTCATTGGAATTGATTCTACGACGAGAATCTTAAGTTACAACTAAACTATAGACTAAGATAAAAGGTAAGATAAAGTAGTTTTGTGTGTTGTTCAGGTGGCTTCTTTATTGGAGTGCTTGTGGTATTTATAAGTTAACTTGATAACTGTCGGTGGTCAATTTCTCATGGCTTGTTCAACAAGTATTAACTATCTCTTTTGATTTTGGCGCTCTTTCAAGTATCAACCGTTCTCGCCCAAATTCTACCGTAATGCTATAAATTCAATAGCATCTCTTAACTTGGATACGTAGCAATCGACTACTTCATCATCAAATTGTGTATCTCTACTTATAGGTTCATTGAAATCTAGCCCAAAGGCTCTTGAAATCCTTGGTCATCTATTGTTTTCATGATCACCATGGGCGGGCTAATGAAAATCGCAACCCACATGTGATGGTAAGGATGATTTCAAATATTTTTACTCCTTGTAATCAGCATATAGTGACGGGGATATTTTTGGATGTCAACATTGAGATAAAACTTTTGAATTGGGCTACATTATATACTAGACGGTCAACGCGTTATGCTATAATTGATTATTTGGACGTGATTGATTGACATAGGCACGCTTTAACAGGCCTATTTTTTAACATTTCGTGTTTTGGGCAAGGGAGTTCTTTCGTATGAACATATAATATTTATATGTGGCGTGTCTGAGTTTTTATATTTTTTTTATTAAAAGTGAGTGTTGCAAAATTATTGGACACAACCCACGCTGAATTTTTAAGCAGAGAAAAACTGGCTAAAATAGGCTCGGATCACCAATTACTCTTCAATGGCATATTGTGATAGATAAGCCGCCATCGGTCCTTGTGAATAACAGTACCATTGACTTAGCAACACTCATGACATAAATATCTATGTATTCATAATTAGATTTAAATTAAAAGAATATAAGTGAGAAAAAAGAACAAATTTAACTATTACTACATGAATCCTTTCAAATTACACCGAATCTCTCCAAACTCGAGGTATTCAGAAAGATTTAAAACGTAATCAAAATTAATTGGACCAATCCCTCTAGTCTCTTCTAGTTCAAGCCAATCCTTTCTCCATCTCTTTCTCTGGAAACATCATTGCGGTTTTAGAACCTTTCCCCATCCCTCCCGACTAATATGTCCTTAAAGTACATGATCAAGTATACGATTTCAATGATTAATATAAATTAAAGTCAAGGTTGGATCTAATTGAAAGACCGATTCAAACTTTGCTTGCCCACAATCTACAAATAAGCCAAGGAAATCAGTCCACGTCCATAAATCTATCACGAGAGTATTAAACAAATCAACCATGCCCGAAAAGAAAAGGAAAGTCATTAAAATAAATGAAGGGAAGAATTTTGAGCGAGAACATGGTGGAGAACCTATAAATGCGACGTGCATGCAAGTTAGAGAGAGAGAGAGAAGAGAGAGAGAGAGAAGGAGAGATTCTCGCGGGAACGCAAGGGAAAGGAAAGAAGACAAAAGCGAAGAGGCGTCATCGGAGTCATCGGAGAGCTTCTCTCTCTCTCTCTCTCTGCCAATCCACCGAATTCGTCGTTGTCCGCGTTTCCACGCTTCCCTGTCTCTGTCTGGTTAAAATTTATTCCCCAGAAATTCTTGGGTCCGATCCGTCTCGCCCTTGACTCCCCCGTAAGTCGACATCCTTTTGGGCTCCTTCGACTTAATCTCTTGTCTGTTCGTCGGTGGGTCATCAACCCTGTTCGTTTCTCTCCGTATTCAATCATGGGTTTGATCCTCCGTGTCCGATTTTTCATTGCCCCCCCCCCCCCCCCCCCCTTATTGATTGGCAGATGTTTGTGTGTCGTATGAGTTTTTGCGTATGGAATTATTAAAATTCTGGCCGTGTTTCTCTCTACAAGGTGTGCAGGTGTACAAATGAAAGCGGTTTTGACTGAATCGATTTAGATATTGTTGGCAGGCAGGGCCGGCTTATGTAATTTGGCATATTATATTTTAGTGTCCAGGGGACATCATATAATATGCATTTGTTCATCGGGGGTATCGTGACGGATGGTTGGTAGATTGCGTGAGGATAAAAACTGATTCTCTTTTGGCGGGGTGGATTGAAGTTGAGGGAATGGATTCAGCCAGGAGTTGGCTCCAGAAATTCCAGCCCAGGGATAAGTTGAGACCGAATACGAAGAAGAAGGAGCCGGGCGGGTCCGGGAGAGAGGATTCGAGCGTGCACTCGGCTTCGGGAGATGAAGCGCCCTCTAATGTCACCAAGCAGAGGGTTGCAGCTGCCAAGCAGTACATCGAGAACCATTACAAGGAGCAAATGAAGAATCTGCAGGAGAGGAAGGAAAGGTATGGACCGAAATCTCGAATCGAAATAGAAAATAACTTCTTTGCTCAGAGATTGAAAAGAACTTGGAATTGTTAGAACAGATGAATGGATGCGGTGGTCCTTTTTTGATAGATGGTAACAATATCCGTCTCGGGAAAGGTCCATTCCTGCTTTATCCGTATCTTGTTATGTTACCAGCCATTTCACTCATATGTACATGGGGCTTCTTTACAAGGGTTTTCCAAGTACAGATGTTGATTTTCAATTTCTCCACATTGTGAGGAATTATTTTGTTTTTTCCTCTTAAGTATGAGGGTGACGCTTCTTGATTCTACCTGATAGCTAATAGACTTAGGGTTAGTCCATCTCGGAAAATCTCGAGGGGACCATGTTACAAAAGAAAAATTTGTGGGGGTTGAAGTTATGCTTGACCTGAGCTATGGAGCTTGTCTGGACATTGTTCTCTTTTCATTGTAGATTTCTTGAATTGGCAATACTGATGTTTCTCAAGTCTTAGGAGTAGTGTCATTGACTTTAGCAACTACTTAATTCATTACGAATAATAGATTTTTCTAAATATATTCTAGTTTTTCTTGCTGTGTGAATAGTATCTCTTGAGGAGTTTACCAATCAAGTCACTGAGAGGGTTCTGATACTTGGGAGCGATCTGATTCTTTCTTTGCTCTCGATTCTCCCTCGAGTTGCTTATTAGTAATCTTCACTTTTTCCTCTAGACGAATTTTTTTGGAAAAGAAGTTGGCTGATGCTGATGTCTCTCAAGAAGATCAATACAACCTCCTCAAATACTTGGAGAAGAAAGAAACAGAGTACATGCGTATTCAAAGACATAAAATGGGTGTTGATGATTTCATATTGTTGACAATGATTGGAAAAGGTGCATTTGGAGAGGTAATTGTTCTATTCTTCTGTTCTGATTTATGGATTGCGATGACTCCTTCAACTATTTCCTTTCTCAGTGTCGTTAGCAACTTTTGCCCCATCTATTTATTTTCAATCGAACATGCTAATTTCAGTGACTACTAACCAGAGATCATTTACGGTGCTTTGTAGCTTCACTTATCCCTAAATCAAGCACAGTTATTTACCATTGAATGAATGTTCTTGCGATAGTTCTTTTGATTTCACTTTTTACTTACAAATGTGTATTGAATGTGCAACTTAGGAAACAAATTGAATAGAATATGTTCTCTGGAGGACAAATGGAGTAGTAGCATTAAGTTCATCGATTTTATTTCTCCATAATCAAGAAGGGAACGTTATTGCTAGAAACTTATTAGGATGTGTTTGGTAGTCTGAAATTTTTACTAGAAAGAATAGGATAGATAAGAAGTACCTCAAGTTTCTTGACAAGAGGCAAGAATGAAATATGAGAAATGATGAACGCCAAGACAGCACAGAACAAATGATGATCCTAGCAGAAAGAAACAAATGATTGGTGGATTTCCTTGATAAATTTACCCAAGCTGCTTGGACAATATGGATGGAAACTCCACTCTGAGATGCTCAATGGTGAGATTCTGATACCAGCAGCACTAAAACAAAGATAGAGCAAATTGGAGAGCCAAATGGCATTACCAAGGATATAAGTAGATGATCATATAAGGAGTGTCCCAAAAGGTAAGTTATTAGATTTGGCACAGAAAGCTTATAGGACATAGCATTGTAGAGAAATAAGAAAAAGGAGCAAATAGAATTTGCTCCCAATCATAAAGAATTCCCGACAAAAATGGGATTTAAATGAGCAGCTTTAAACTTGCACAGAAACAATCTGATTTGAAAGTAATCTGATCAACTGAATGTGTGTCCAAACTCTTGTTAGTCTGAAGTTATGAATTGTAACCATGCTTTAGTTATACATTTTTGGCAATTTATATTCAATGGTATATTATGGAATTAACAGGCAATAACAAAAAGTTAATTACTCAATTGACTGTGGATAATAAATTAGTTAATTCATTAACAAAGAAAATATTGTAATTCAATGTTCATCAGGCATTGCTGTCACTCTTAATGTTGTAGATTTGGTTCTTTCTAGTGTTGTGGTGTCCAATAGCACCAGATGCTAGCAGTTGTTTGGCTAGAAGTTTTTAATATGTTGAATTGATTATAAAAGTAGAATATTCCATCATTATGATGAGTTGATTTTATTAGAATATTTTGTATCATTAAGAATTTATAATAATGAAGAAAAGGTGCAACTGCAAAAGCTGCATTGACCAGCTGCTTGAAAATCAGCTTTTAACCCCTCCATCTTCATTTGCTTCTGGTTACTGTAGTTTTTTGAAAGCAAAAACTGATAAAAGCACTGCCAAATAGTTATAAAATCAACTTTGATATAATAGGTTATGATAGTTTATCACTCTATGTGAATCCCATAATCATCAACATTAGGGTAAATTTTACTGGTAAATTATGCTGAACTTTATTGACTTTACTATTCATAATAGAAAGAAGTCAATATATTTAATATACAGCTATTACATGTTATGTTTTTTTTACCGTTTCCCTTCACCTTGTATGTCATTCTTAGCGCTTCGGAGAGATGATAGAAAACAGTATTTTCTGCTTTGGATTTCAGGTTAGAGTTTGCAGGGAGAAGACAACAGGTCAAGTATACGCAATGAAGAAGCTCAAGAAATCAGAGATGCTTCGTAGAGGCCAAGTAATGTTGAACTTATGTCCTACTCTTGGTTTAGCTTGTACTTTCACTCTTATTGTTGTTGAATTCTGTTATTCTAGGTTGAGCATGTGAAAGCCGAAAGAAATCTGCTTGCAGAGGTTGACAGCAATTGCATCGTCAAACTATATTGCTCCTTCCAAGATGACGAGTTTCTTTATCTTATAATGGAATATTTACCGGGTGGGGACATGATGACTTTACTTATGCGAAAGGATACCTTGACTGAAGATGAAGCCAAGTTTTATGTTGGGGAAACAGTTTTAGCTATCGAATCAATTCATAAGCACAACTATATACACAGGTCGGTGTGAGACGTCTTATTTTGCATTTTTGCTGATGTTATATGTGAAAGATAATATCCTTTTATATGGCACAAACATGTGGATTTACCCCCTTCATGTTCTATGTTCCAGAGACATAAAGCCTGATAATTTACTACTAGATAAATTTGGGCACCTAAGGCTTTCAGATTTTGGATTATGCAAACCATTAGACTGCAGTACTCTGGAAGAAAAGGATTTCTCAGTAGGAAACAACACTAATGGATCATCAAAACCTGCAGCTCCAAGACGTACACAACAAGAGCAATTACAACACTGGCAGAAGAACAGGAGAATGCTTGTAAGATCCCATAATTGCTCAATATAATATGATGCAGCTCTGTTCTTTGAACGACAGTAGTATGATTCCAGCAAAAGAAGAATTCTGAGCACTAATCTTGACGCTTTGCCTTTGGCCTTTTTTAATAGTAGCTCTGATTCACAGTCTTGGTATGAAGTTGTGTAATTTGGCTTATAAGGTTAAATCGTCTAATAATGTAGGCTTATTCGACTGTGGGTACACCTGACTATATCGCTCCAGAGGTTTTGTTGAAGAAAGGTTATGGGTTGGAATGCGATTGGTGAGTATTCCAATTTGTGTAATAGAAGTTATTATATGAGATAAATGAAGTTTCTTGCTTGTCATGTCATCTTTTCCATGGAGATCCCATTGAGTTTCAGCAGCATGCTTTTGATAATCTAAAAGCACATTTAGCATTTGGAGAACTTTATATTCACTCTTGGTTTTTATTTTGCTGGATCTTTTAAAGAGTTACCTATCTTTGTTCACTATTAATTTGAAGGTGGTCTCTTGGTGCTATCATGTATGAAATGCTTGTGGGGTATCCGCCATTTTACTCTGATGACCCAATGTCTACTTGTAGGAAGGTAAGCCTCGGAGCCATTCAAGTTTTCGAAGAAAAAAATGCCATGTACTTTGTCCTAGTTTTGTTTCTTTCCTTTTTATGCGTCTATCACAAGTTTTGTTAAAAGATGTTACTGTGATTTCACTTATTTTGTTGAAAAATCAGCTATATATACGTGTTTGTAAGTATTTAATGAATCTTTTAGCCTTTTGTTTTTCTGCACAATGAAGTTGCTACTTTTAATCCTTTTGATATCAGCCTGTATTGCTCTGAATGTGTAACAGCATCCAGTTGCTTGCCTAGTTGGCTACATATCCTTGTGCTACAAATTTAAATTATCACTGGCCACCAATACGCTTTTGCTGTAATGTCCATGCCCTTAGTGGTAGATTGTGGTTGAATATCTCTATTTCGTTTCTTGGTCATCACAAATTCACTCTTTTGTAATTTATGTGCAGCCTGTGAGATCAACAATTAATAATATGGTCTGGTAATGAATTTACTTTGCACAAGATATAAGGTTATTCCTTTTTTGGACCCTTGCGAATAAGTATTTAAGAATTGAATAAGTTCAAGTCAAGCTTTGAATTCACTTGCATGGGCTAGTTAGGCTCTCTTAAACTACTTTGGGCTTGGGAAGATTTTCCGGTATGTGTACTGGAGGTTGAAAGAAAAAGGATGGAATTGGACTACAACAGAGTAGTAAATGAAGAAGAACTAGGAGTAAATCAATTTAAGATCACGCACTGGCGGTTTCTTGCAAATGATTGAACAGTAGGAAGGATTGTTTCATGCAACTTTCAATTCTTCCATTGATTTACTCTCTTATCTATGAGGAATTGGTACCGAGAAAGGCCTACCATCAACAATTTTGGAATTGTTTTTCTGTGAAATTGTCGGGGCACGTTTTTAACCTGTGGTGGTAGACCTATTGCATTTGACTAAGTTGTACTGATAATATTATCAGTTGGCAATTTGAGTATTTTTTTTATGTGAATTGTTTCACTGGTTTTGATTTTAGCATCTTGAACATCCAAGTTCTTAACAAAAGGTAAAAATATAACATGCAAATTGAACATGGCAATCGATCCCACTATATACAGTTGACACATGAAAATTATGGAAAAAGGAATTTAAGGGAAAGGTAGTGGGGAGCTGTTTCTCTTGCCATTTGTTCAGTTAGTCTATTTAGGTTACACTTCTGATACTAATGCTTTGTCGTCTGTGTGTGTTTATTTTTTTATTGTTACTTTGTTTGGGTCTGGTTGCCTGCATCTGGCTTTTGTATGCTTGCCAAAGTTTCATTTTTGTGTGTTCTATTCAAGCAGATTGTGAGCTGGAGAACTAATCTGAAGTTTCCTGAAGAAGCAAAGCTTTCGTCAGAAGCAAAAGACTTGATCAGCAAACTTTTGTGTAATGTAAATCAGAGATTGGGTTCAAAAGGAGCACATGAAATAAAGGTGTTGTACGGTGTGTTCTATTCTAAGTTCTCTCGCCCTTACCATGGAATGAATTATAAGTAAGAGATTCATCTAGCTGGTTCTCCATTTCCAGGCTCATCCATGGTTTGCGGGTACTGAATGGGATAAACTTTATCAAATGGAAGCTGCATTTATTCCCGAAGTTAAAGATGAGTTGGATACTCAAAATTTTGAAAAATTTGAAGAGGTAAACTTGTACTTCATCTTCCCTTGATTTCCATACTTATAGTCATGTTTCCCGTATTACCTACTCCATTGGCTTCTCATATTGCTTACGAGATCTTCTGCCTTTTTCTTTTGGGCAGCAGTCTGATACTCATGAACACTCATCGAGCAAAGCAGGTCCATGGAGAAAGGTGAGTCAAACTCTATAGGAATGTCAAGATAGGTATTCAATCAACACACATCGTCTCATCACACTTGTCTATTAATATTATATGTTCTGATTTACCATTATTGCCTTAAGTTTCTCACTCATACTATGATGATTGACAATTTTTTGAAATAAAATACTGATACAAACAATGTCTGAATTTATTGGACTTCCAACTTGAACATAGTTTAATGTTTCTGTCCTTCAAGATATGTATAGATGAGCTGTTAGTGTGACCTCAAAAATATTAGATTTGCATGAAAGTAAGGACATACAATTGAATAATTTGCCAATATTGGTTTGAGCTTAATCTTGAGTTCTGTTTAAGAATGTTTCGCAGCATGGTTGAAAATTAAGACCTGTCATAGTTCAACTCCCCATGTCTAAAACTATACGAATGCCCTTATTCTAGTCTTAGAGTGAAGCAAGTCTGCTTTTATGTCTCTGCTTGTTCTCTCTCAATGTTTAGTTTGGTAGAAGTTTGCTTCAATACAGGCGCATGCATCTATATGCATCTTATATGCATATCTCTCTCAACCCCCTCTTCTCCCCCGCTCTCTCTTCCTCCTCCCTCCCCCCCCGAGAGCATGTCTGCGCCTATGTGGGTCTCAGAGACAGCTTAAATAGCATAGCTGTGGATCTCCAGTGCTATTTCTACATCATGCAAAATCAATCACTATGGTTAGGACAAATCTTTGCGATGCTGAGCAGATACTTAGGCAGTTGAGCATTAGAGGTGTAGCATATCATTCCTTTAGAAATTTTGTGTTTCCTGGTTAACCTTTTGTTGTTCTTGTCTTGTACTTTATTGTGGTTTGTTACTGTAGATCTAGAAATAAGAGACACATATCCCCTGCTACTAGAGGCTAGAGAAAGCATATCACAATCTTGTAGCTGCTGGTCTGTTATCTGTTGATCACAATTACTTCACTCTGTGTTCATTATTGAGATTTCATGTTGATCGCCTCTCACTTTGTTGTTGGCCTTCCAGTTTGAGAACTGCCAATGACAAACAAGCAAAGTCTATATTAAACTTACCTTATTTCCAATAATTTTTCTTGTGTTTTGCAGATGCTTTCTTCTAAAGACATAAATTTTGTTGGATACACATACAAGAACTTTGAAATTGTCAATGAATACCCAGTCCCTGGGATGGGTACTCTCTCTCTCTCTCTCTCTCTCTCTCTCTCTCTCTCTCTCATACATGAACTGCATTTGATTATATAAGAACAGTATTATATGTCAGATTGAAATTTTGATAAGATTGTGGTTAGCAAAAGTTTCAAGGGTCAGCTTCACTTTGTTTTTGGAGGACAGTGAAATTTCTGTATCATGTCACTCATTTTTGTAATTTCTATACCATGAGTGGTTTGAAATTTCATTCACATATTCAATGGAAGTTTTTTAAATTCTGGTTATTTAATTGGAAATGGTCTCACGTAAGTGGATTGTTGATGTACCACAGTTGGGTGCATCAGAACAAGCCAGTCCCTGGGACGAAATAGTCTTGTCTTCTTCTGTTTCTCTTTGCCCGTTTACTTCCCCTTGGCATATTTTGCTCTAGTGAACTAAAAGAAAGATAAGGTAATTTATTTTGATTTTCATCTCAGCTGAGTTAAAGAAGAAAAACAGTAAATCAACAAGGCCATCCGTGAAGTCACTTTTTGGTAAGTCATCCTCACCTGCGGTAATTGTACAGTAGTAAGTAAAAAAACGCACTCCTTTTCTGCTTCCTCTTTTGTAAATTATTTTAAGTGCAACTGGAGACTCCTTGATTGACTCATTTTCCCTCTCGGTCTTGAAACTTTGGCAGAAGAAGAAGAGTCGAAGTCTTCAGGTACCAGCATTGACGATCAATCTGGTCGAGGAAGCGATTACAGATGAATACGTTGGACTTGTGATATCTCATAGGTGTGAAAGCAAGCGTGCTCGCAGAGTCAGATCAAATCTCAAGCTATTTTAGCTAGGAAAGAAATTAAATTACTAAACAATGATCACATTCACAGTGGATATGATACTTGCTCTGATTCCAATCCCTCTCACTCCTAGGTGAAGGATCTCATTTCGGGGTTTGATTTGGTCCAAGATGTTCACGGAGGACACTCCAAAGCCAAGTCTCAGAAGAAAAACTAACAAGGCACCTGAAATTTTCCCTCAGCACGTCCAATTGCAGTTTTTATTTTTTTATTTTGTTGTAACATTTCCAGTGTAACAATAGTGTAAGTTGCATTGTAAGTATGGGAGATACAAACATTGGAAAGATCTAAACTTGGGTTTGAGATGTGCATAAGTCTATTTTCACGTATTGTTCATAGTTGGAAGCTTGAAAATAAAACCCTTGTCGGCCGGGTGTTTCGATCTCCATCTTTATCTGACCTCTTTCCTTCCACGTCTGTTTCTGCGTTTATTGCTTATTTTTTCGAATTTCAAGTGATGTGGCGTGCACGCAAAGACTGGTTTGGCAGAGTGAAAGGTAAGATGGAAAAGTCAAACCATCCACCATTAGATAATGTCGGCCTTAATAGGGTGTACCTGATCTAACAACACATGACTTGGGTCATATGAACATGACGCGTCCGATCAAAATTTAAGTACGAGGACAGACTTTTGCTCGAGTTATCTTATAAATTGACACCCTTCGGAGGGGAGCAAATTCTTTACGATCTTGACGTGAGCGAACTATTAACGCATTTGTATCGACGGTCCACGTGAGCCTTTAATGATACATGAATGGCCGTCCATTCTGACCCATCAACCGAAAGCCTCTTCCATCGAGGCATTGATAGCATATCTATTGTACTGTTCTTTCCATTACTCGTCAGACAAGGTACAATAGAAAGCAATAGCAAAACAAAATATAAAGTCCAATTCAAAATCTTTATTTATCGCAACAGGAGCTATTATCATTCCATGGAAAAAAAAAATTCGGTTAAAAAAATTTTCATTCATTACCAATATGACACATGTAAATATATATTGAAAATCTCAAAAGTCATCATAATCAGGCAAGCCCACACACTGGAACTCCATATGTAGTTATGGAGGCATTTTAGCAGTGTGCATTTAGATTCAACGTCCTTAACACTTTTACCATAAAAAGACAACATAGACATATTGAACAACCTAATATGTAACACGTGGGGGAGAGCCCTTTAATAGGTACGAGATGCGAAAACTTTTAACAAAACATGTTGAATGAGCATAGATTTACCACCAAAGTTGTTGTGAATATTATCAAAACTGGAGGTGGAGTATTTATTCATTAAAACAAATAAATTTAGAATTAGATCGTAGAGAAAACTCTCAAATCTAAAATTGAGAGAACAATCTCAGATCGTAAACTAGATCAAGAGAGCAATGAAATAAGCAAGAGAAATAAGAAATTAAAAAACTAGGGAGGGGAAGGAGAGATTTAAGTCAAATTGCTCCCTTCCAAAAGTTGAAGAGATGAAAAAAGGCTGAAACTCAGAGAGGGAGAGACAGGATTGGCGGTTTCCAAACGGAAAAGTGCAAGATTATGATAATTTGAGAATTTTGTTCAGATATGACCAAATGACAAAAGGAGTTTGAAAATGTCGTCCCTTAAAGAAAGTATAATAAAAATTCACTCGTGCGCATACTAGATATATGCAACGTAATCTCTACTATGTATAAGTCAATTCAATGGGGGTTTAATCTTCAAGCAATTATCCGAAAGAAAAAAATCACGAAACATTCGTGACCTTCAGTAAGATAGGTATCATAGTGAGAAGGACAAAATCATAATTTGAATAGAAACACATCTGTTAGCTAATCCATACATAGGTTATTTCTCAAAGTTAGACTAAGGTATCTCTCCTTGACCACTTCTATCCCCGACTCTCTCATAATCAAATATTATTCATAGAATTTATGAATTTTTAATGAATATATAGCGTAAGGAGTTGAGAGATATAAACACCAAAAATAAAATTTTAATTTAGTTCTTATGGGAATAGAATCATGATTTAATTAGAATCATGGTCTATGACTATATGTTAATTGTAGTGTAGAGAGAGAGAGAAGGGGATTAGGTGCAGTGATTTAATTCTTGTGACTATCGCCGCGGTAGGGAGGAGAGTAGATTTATGGGATATTGCCTAAAGGATGGGTCTATGACTCATGATTTAGATGCAGACTTTCCCAAGTTTATACCTTACATGTTATTGGGATTTTAAAATTAACAATGTGAATTTTTTAAAAAGGAGTCCTTACTAGCTTATTAGAGTTAATTAGAAACCAAGAGAAGTATGGGAGTGCACTTCACTTCCTACACAACCAAAGAATTAAGATTAGAGACTTGATTACACTAATTAGTATCCTATCAATACCTAATCTTATTCATTTTAAAAATATATTTTTAGAAAATTTGAATTATTTCTAAACCTATTCTTTAACACGTGAGGCGATCATGTAGGTATGCAAGCAATCAAGAAAAGCATTAAGTAAATTGCATGGGATAGCAAAAACCTAACACTAAGAAAAAAATATGGTAATCCTTACTAGGCTAAAGGGAAGCCAAAATCAATGTAAGTGCACAATCAAGGAAATTGTTTTTAAGGACAATTGAAGCCTTAAGGGCTTGTTTAATTTTTTAGCACAATTTTAAGTCAAGAAACTTCCATTAAAAAAATGAAAATTACCTAGAAAGACTATTTTTTTTTTTTAACTTTTTTCGAGGAATTCTATTTTTTTAGAAACTTTTTTAAGGATTTTTTTCTGAAATTTTCAATTTTAATTCTTTTAATATTTTTATACTTTTTTTAGATTTTCGAATTTCTAATAAAAATAATTTTTTTATTCCGAAAATAGGGACTCGACTGGGCCCTAGGGCACGGTCAGAAAACAGACTGCCATCTAATACTTCGTGGATTTGGGTGATTCATACGAACCAGGCTTTTAAAAAGCTCCGTTTCAAAATGATCTAAGCCCACCTTCAGAAATAATTATCCAAAGCCCAAGCTCAACTAAATATCCAAACCCATGCCAAGCTTCAACTTTGAGTCCAATGCCAACTAATTCTATTGCTAGAGTTCAGCCCAGAATCTCTACTCCCCTTCTTCATTCATTGTGTCCTCCACGCTCCTCTCCACTGCTTCTAACAAGGCAAACCAACAAACGAGGAGTTTAAGAAGCCTTGGACAAAGCTTACAAATAAGAAGCTAGAACACGAACAAAACGTGATCAGGGCAAACAATGGCATTTAAAGGAACTCAATAGACAAGCATCATTGCTATCCACAATGAACATAAAAATATCCTTTGCCCAACTTCCATCATTAGCTACCATATCCAAGCATCATTGCCATCCACCACCCATTCGAGATTTCACAAAATATGGTCACAACGTGATCAGGGCAAACAATGGCATTTAAAGGAACTCAATAGACAAACTGGTATGGACTCATTCAGGACAAAGAAGAGGGTGGGCAAAAACTTTTAGGGTAGCCGCAAAACATACTAAAACTTCGAGACACCAATTCGCCAAACAAATACTAATATATAGAACAGAACATGGCATGCTTGGATATACTGGTACGCTAGCCAAAATAAGAGAAATATGCTCACGACGTTGGTTTAAACATTTCAGCAAGTAGCTGAGGAAAATAATGACCGCTCGTAGAACCGAACTCAAGTTTGGACTCAAAAGAAATCATCACGAGACAACCAAAATCAACAACACATAGCTCAAACCCGGCATGCCTATGGGCTTAAGGAGACCGAGTCTCGGCCTTGCTTGGATCAAAACAGCACGAAGTAACAAGGATTCGCGAAAAACGAGCATTTAATCGCAGAGTTCCCTACTCGATTCGAACATGGCAGCAAGTGGGCGAGCTCGTGACAAATCGGGCTATGGTTTGCTAACTTGGTATCTTCAAGCCGGGATCCTTGAGCAAGGGAGATTCGAATCAAGTAAAGAAACTCACTGGCGACACAGAGATTAGGGAGCGAAAGATAGTGTGCTTGAGGGCATTGGCTTGAGGTCATCGAAGAGAGTTCGAGCATGGCCAATCTGCTGGAGAACTCCTTCTCCCTATTCAATTTCACTCTCTCTGACATACTCTCTCACACTTGGACCTCTCTCTATTATGTCCAACGCCCAAGAAAAAGGAAAAAATTAGCAGAATCCCTCTTTTCCCAAGCTCACTTGTGCCCTTGAACTCATTCACTTCCTCTAGCAATCTCACAAGAAAAAGGAAAAAATTAGCAGAATCCCTCTTTTCCCAAGCTCTCTCTCTCTCTCTCTCTCTCTCTCTCTCTCTCTCTCTCTCAAGCTTACCCAAGCAAGCAAAAAAATAAAATAAAAAATAGAGCACCCCTTTGAATCCGCCCCCCTTCTCTCTATCTCCCCCTCAAGTGCCCTTGTTGGTATTTGTTTTGATAAATAATGGTACGTTTGGTAACGTTTATGTCCAAAAATTGTTTCAAGGAACAAAAATAAAATAAAAACTATTTCTGTTCCGGGGAACAATTTTTTAACAGAAGAACGCGTTTTGTAAACTTAATCCTGCAATAGAAAAAGAACAGAAACACGTTTGGTAAACTTGTATAATTTTTTAATTTTTTTTTTCTTTTCCCTTTTTCCTTCCTCTTGGCCGCTGCTAACCTTAGCTATGGCCGGCGACCGGCCGACAAGGGTCGGTGACCTCGCCTAGCCACGGTGAGGCTCGCCGGCCTCGGCGAGGCCGAGCCTCGCCATAGCTGGGTGAGACTCGGCCTCGCCTTAGCTGAGCGAGCTCGAGCTCGTCTAGATCCGACGAGCTCGGCCTCACAGGCCGAGCCTCACCAGCCGGTGTGAGGTCGGCCTCACCAAGGGTCGGCGACGCTCGACCTTGCTAGTGGTTGGGCGAGTTCGGCCTCGCCAGATCTAGGCGAGCTCAAGCTCGCCTAGCCAAGGCAAGGCCGAGCCTCACCAGGGGCCGGTGATACTCCAGCGAGGTCACCGACCCTTGATGGCCGATCATTGGCTACTGGCTAAAGAAAAAGAAGAAGAAAAGAAAGAGAAGAAAAAACGAAGAGAGAGAAAAAAATTGTTTCTTGAAAGTGTTTCGAAACAAGAAACAAGTCTTTTTTCTATTTCTTGTTTTTGTTTCAAATTTGTTCTCGGGAACAAAAAATAGATTTTGAACAAAAATCCAAATAAACGCGTTTCTGTTCTTTTTTTAATTCCTGGGAACAAAAAAACAAGAATTGTGTTCATAAACATGGGCCAGAAACACAAACAAACAAGGCCATAAGTATACTTGTATAAGTAAATTAAGATCAAAGTTTGATCACAGTAAAAGTAAAGACGCTTATACACGTGTTTCCAAAGCATTTTCGTGCATTTAATAAAAACACACAAAAGAGATAAATTGATTAATCATATTAACCTTGTACTATACTCCAAATTTAGTTTTGTCATTTTTCGAGTTCTTAGCACGAACATTTGATATCTTCGTAGCAATGGTTTTGACGTTCTTTAGACTCTCACCATGAATGTCTAACGCCTTCTGGTGACACTAGTTATGATGTTCTTCAGATGCGGAACGTCTAATCTTTTCGTACTGCAGGTTCTGACGTACTTCAGATCCAGCCCCTCAAGTGTTGGGTCTCTAGTTTAGACACACCACTAATCTCACATTGAACAGAAGAAGAGAAAAATTGAGAGATCTCACAATTACAATTGTGCTAACAATTGCTCTCGTGCGTGAATGATTTAGTTGATTATTATCAACACTCTCAATTGTCAATTGTCACTCATCGATCATCTTGTGATCTGCTCTCTATATTACCTTTTGTAGACAATGCAAATCACATTTAAATTGGCTCATTAACTTTAAAACCATTTTAGAATTAATTCAGCTATAATTTCTGACACACGTAAGTTTTGATATAGCTTTAGACACTAATTTGGTATTAACTTTGTAACTATTATAGGGTATTATTCAAGACATTTATTTGTAACTGTTATAAGTCTTTATTCTAGATATTCACTTTGTAACTATTATAAATATTTAATTTAACCATTACATCTGAAATTGTTTCAAAGCATTAATTGATCATTAATTCTGAAACCGTTTCAAATCATTAATGTAACCATTAAATCTAGAACCATTTCAGATTTTTAATTTAGCCATTAAGTCTAAAACCATTTTAAGTCATTGATTTGACTATTGATTTTGAACTCATTTCATATCATTAACGATGTCATTAATTCTGAACTCACTTTAGCTCATGAATGCATTTGTTAATTCTGAACTCACTTCAAATTATTAATTTGGTCATTGAATTTGAACGTGCTTCAGATCATTAATTCGGCCGTAAAATCCGAAACCCACTTCTTAGATATTTTATATTTTTGCCCAACTCAATATGATTGACTCAACTTGCAAACACATCTCTCTCTCTCTCTCTCTCTCTCTCTCTCTCTCATTCAAATATCATTTTAATTGGTTATAGTGTGTAATATCCCTAGGTTCATTATTGAGCTGGCAGCAGGACTTGCACTAATATATTAACACAACCAAGAAAACTAACTATCTAGATTATCAATCTCCCATTCCTGCAAATCATAAGTGGACCTAACAATATATCCTGACTACCCAAATAGTGTGAAATGTTTCAAAAACATAATGAACCTATCAACTTTAACGATCGTGTAATTCGATTCTTCTTCTCACCATGTCTCGATCGAACAAAGACCATGAAATTATTGATCAAGCCACCAATTCAATCATTGTGATCTACTCTTTTTATTATCTTTTGTAGCTAGTGCAAATCACATTTAAATCGGCTCATTAACTCTAAAACCATTTTAGAATTAATTTGGTTGTAACTTCTAACTAATGTAAGTTCTGATACCATTTTAGACATTAATTTGAGCATTAACTCTATAACTGTTATAGAGCAATATTTCATACATTTATTTATAACCATTACAAGTATTTATTCTGGATATTAATTTTATAACTATTACAAATATTTAATTTAACTATTACATCTAAAATTGCTTTAGAGCATTAATTGGTCATTTAATATGAAACTATTTCAAATCATAAAAATGTCCATTAATTCTTAAACCGTTTCAGATCATTAATGTGACCATTAAATTTGAAACCATTTTAGATCTTTAATTTATTCATTAAGTCTAAAATCGTTTCAGATCATTGATTTGGCTATTGATTATAAACTCATTTCAAATCATTAATATTGATTTTGAACTTATTTCAAATCATTAATGCATCTATTAATTATGAACTCACTTTAGATTATTAATTTGATCATTAAATCTAAAGGTGCTTCAGATTTTTGATTCGGCCATAAAGTCTAAAATCCACTTTAGACTTTGCAAAGTCTTAAACCTGCTTCTCGAATCTATTAGTTTTTAGCCCAACTCAATTTGATTGACTCAATTTGTAAACACATTTGCAATATTCTTTCTCTTGTTCAAATGTCATTCTAATTGGTTATGATATGTGATATCCCTAGGTTTTTTACTAAGCTAATAGTAGGACTTGCACTAACACATTAACACAACTAAGAGAATTGATTGTCCAGATCAATATCTTCTTCCTACAAACCATAAGTAACATCTATCAATATATCATGACTATTCAAATAGTGTGAAATGTTTCAAGAACATAATGAACTTCTCAGCTTTGGTGACTATATAATTCGATCATTCTATTTCACTATGTCCCGATTGAACAAAGATTATGAAATTATTGATTAAATCACTAATTCGATTATATATCCAAATCTAATTGACATGTATTCTAGGAGATATAAACCATTCATTCTCGATTACAATCGCAGTCGAGAATTTCAAAACAATGTCATGATTAGATTTATAGAACATCAATGTTATATATTTAGATGTAACAAGAAGATAGATTCCAAATTGCACACACATGTACCTTCATATGTAAACAAATTAGAACCATCAAATAGGTTCAACGAAGTGTCAATATGTGCACTTGTGAACCAAAGCCATCCAATACAAAAGTCAGCATCGTGTCTCGGGTCTAAGGATCTTACACTAGACCAAAGCGTGAACAATCAGACATTGATCCCGTTAAAAGTTTCCATGTCGCTAATCATTCTATACATGTCATGTTTAGTGAACTTGTTTGAGACAAGCACTTGTGTTCTAGCTCGGATATCGTAATACTCAATGACTTGTGATTCATCATCTCCTTAAGTATCCAATAATAAATGATGAAGCTTGAGAACACACTGTTTTCAATAGGATTATCAATATCCTCTCAATGATCCATTGATCAGGAATTATTTAAAAATTCAGTATATTGTAAATTTGTTACACATATTATTAACGTTTTAAAAATAAGTTCAGTCATAACTAATCTTATGAACTTATTCATATATAAGATAAGATGATGAATGAAAACTTATTTGCTATTAAATAATCTATAACATGTAACTATTACATGATTATTTTAGGGTATATAGTTAACAGCCCTCTCAAGCTTCCTCTCCATTCCTCTTAAAGGCATCCGGCAAGCGTGCATGGCTTCTGGCACTACCAACTTACTGTCTAGCTTGATCTTTGACCTTTGGATCATGGCTGCTTTTGCTTTCTACTCCTATACGTCCTCTACCACCATAAAGGAGTGTGCATCACAAGAAGGAGGAAGGAGGAAGAAAATAGGCTTGTGAGCTGGGCTGATGAAAGAATGGAGGAAATGGGCCTGACCCAAATGGGAAAGATGAAGAAGAAGGGAAAAGAAAAAGGCCGGGCTGACTTGGCCCCACCCCAATCTCACTTTTCTTCTACTTCTTTTTTTTAAAATATAATAAAAAATTAATAAAAAAATTTCCAAATTTTTTTTAACAACTAATACTAATAATGCAAATGTTCCTATGTCCTTCTTCCTCTTAGAATGATTTTCCATATAATGAAAAATGTTGATATTGACACCTAAATTTTGACCTTTTTATTTATAACGTAATTGCATAGAAAACTAAGGATGAAGTAAACTCCATTATGCTAGGAGAAGCATGAGGGATGCGAGATGAATGATAGGAATGGATTGCAAGAGTAATGTTAAAAACTAATGTTAGGAATCTGCCCATGAAAGAAATATCATGTGGAAAATGTCTGAAGGTTGAGTTGAGTATAAATGCATAAATTGGAGGTAATGTTGCCACTCTTTTGATGAAGACCACGATAAGCCGAAACCAATTGTTGTGCTAAATTGAAATGCATTCTTTACTCTAGATGTGAGATGCCTCAATTAAAGGAAGTCATGGTACGATCGATCACAATAAGACATTCCGCGATACAAGCCATTAGACCGATCTTTGAAAAGAAAGGCTAGCATAGGGAATTGGCTCACCGAGTGTATTATGGTTCAATAATTGAGGCAAATCTATATGAGCCATAACAAATGGTATTAAAACAAGTTCTCGAATTGTATATGTGGAGTCATCTATTACCATATTTCAAGCATAAGTAGTAGCAGAGACGGAAGACATGTTTCAATTAGGTAAGCAGCATTCATGTAATGCCTATGCATAGGTATTGATATACAATACGCAAGGAAATGATAGTGAGTGAAGCATTTTGTTTGGCAAGCATCATGGATCAAAAGATGTAGGGATTCTCTTGTATTTGCGTACCTTTCTAAGTGGAATTTGAGGTTATGGAGTGAAGAGTGAGTGATGTAGAAGAGATGGATGATATGATTAGTTTGTGGGAGTAGGTTTAGGGCTGTTGGTGCTAGAAATTCTAAAATAGAATGATTATATCTCTATGGAGCTCTAAAGGCAAGATTGGTCTTCCATACACAAACTAGTCAGAAGCTGATGTCGTTTTCCTAATGAGGCAATGACAAGCCGAAATCAATTGTTGTGCTTAAAGTGTTTCTCATATCTTGCTCCAAGGACTAAATGCCCGAATTAAGCTAGGCATAGTACTAGGGCATGGTATGACTGATACAAAAATGTTATTCATTGTACTGTTCTTTAGAACAAGTATAGAATGAAGATTTTGGCCTTGATATTCTTTGGACTCACTGGGCATTGCATGGGCTATTCTATGGCCAAAGAATTGCCAGTCTATGACAAGTGGTATCAGAGTAGAATTCCTCCAATAGGTGGGAGAAAACTTGTGGTCTAGCCGATCTCAGTAGAGAGTAATCGTCGAGGCTATGAGGGCTTAGACAATGTGCAACTCTCTTCTAGCTTCTAAGATGACAATGTGGCTATAAGAAGGACCTAAATTGCTCACTGAATATGGATAACAATCTTGGATCAATTGGCAAACCTCCATAAGAGGTTTGCTCTCATGTTTCCAATAATGAGAGAACCCTCCATTGATCTATTGAGATCAAGAGAAGTTTAGTAGGCGAAAGAAAGTATTGTTAAGGGAGCATAGTTGGCTACAAATACTATAGTTATTAGAGTACAAGTGACTGAACATTCACAAACAGCTTTGATTAGAGAAAGCTACCAATGGAGTGCGGTGGCCTATTCTCTTAGGCCAGTGTTGTGATGAATGACCCAAAGTAACATATCAATGGTCAAAGGCTATTCGATATATGACCTAGAGTCATTACTTAATAGTTGAAGAACGTAGGAAAGGATGATACAACTCGCAACAAGGGCATTGCGAAATTGAGTGGGATAGAATGTCATTGATTAGAATGATACAAGAATAACCTATACTCATATATCCTTGTGAGTGCAACTTGGGATTGTTGGGTGAAGAATGAGATATAAAAGGGATGATACAACTAATTTATGAGAATAGCATTAGAATGATTGGTATTAGGGGTTCTAGAAGTGAACATTTAAACCTTTACAAAGTGCATAAATTGATCAAGAACTGATACCGCTCTCTCGATAAGGCTATAGCAGGCTGAAACCAATTGTTAAAGTGTTCTACATCTCTTGCTCAAAATAAGCTGTTCGTGGTACAATCCAATATGGAGATGTTATTTGTTGTACTACTTTTAGGAAAAACTATAAGAAGAAGGCTAGTCTAGTGCCCTCAACTCACTAAGCACCATACAAGCTATTTCATAGCCAAGAAACTATCGACTTGTCACACAAGCATTGATCTTTTATCCAAGACCTAGGGAGCGGCAATAGTAATTAAAGGAATGCAAATAAGCGACCAAATATTCCCTGACGAGGGCATTGCGAGAGAATGTCATCGTCTGACATTTTTTCATTCCATGAAGGCATGGAAGTGAACTCCACCATATCAAAAAAAGCATGATCAATGCAAGTTCGATGATACAACTAGATCATAAGGGTGATATTAGAAAGTATGTACTAAAAATCTATTGATGAAATGAATATCATGTATAATCCGAAGGTGGACTTGGCTACCATGCACATATTGATTGGGAATTGATGTCTCTCTTCTAGTAATGGTCATGATAGATTGAAGCCAATCATTGTGTTGAACAGAGATGTATGCCTTGCATGAGACACTAGATGTCCCAGATAAAGGAAGACATAGTATGGTCTTACAACGAGACATTCCACAATACAAGCACTGTGACGATTCTTAGAAAGGCAGGCCTCCCTGTGATCAAGACCAATCAGCCGGGACCTAAACACCCTATTAGAACCACCCCGTTAAAGGCTGGCAGTCCCTTACAGAGAGTTTCCCACAAACCAAAGGCAACCTACGATACCGGAGAGGCAATGTCACTGATTGAAAATGACTCAACCAAGATTTCCTGCGGCACGCGACCCTCCACTCAGGCCACAGGTCTTGCCACTGGAAAAATTCTACTAAAAATTGATAAAACTTCCTTATTTTAAACTACAATCCGTAATGATCAGCAAAAATCTTCCACAAATTAAACATGAGTTAAATAAGTTTTTCTCAATTTGGATGAGAACCAGGTCTTTCTCGCAAAGCAGCTACATTAACATCCTCATGAAAGTCGCGAAACCTTTTTGAAATGTTCTGTGCAGGAACAACTGGTTTTTCAATGTAATTGATAGTCACCAGCAATGCCATTAAAGGAACAAGCGATGGACCTTAATTTTATAAATGACTTCACCGGCAGCAGCACATGTCTGAAAGGAGAGCAACATTTACAAATGCAACTTCAGTAGATGTTCATACATTATCCACCAATTTTGCAGATTTAGCAGAAAATAGGTCCACCAAATGATTTTCTTTTCAGTATAAAAAAGGAAGAGCAGCTACTAATGCAAAACAGCTAAGCTCTTGACAAACGAAAAGTTCCAATAAGACAAAGGAACAGCAAACCTCTATTCACGCCACTCTCATAAATTCTACGCGAGGGCTTCAGCAAGACAGTTATATATTAGAGCCGAAAACATCTTATGTCCTTCCAGTATTTGATTCTCCCATGTTAACGCCTGCCCCTCCAACCTGAGCGGAACTCTGGGACTCAATCGTCATTTGCTGCTGGACAGCTTGTGGCTGGCTCTGCGCCCAGCTCGCTCCATTTCCAGGATTTCTCCTTTCAACCTGCATTGTTTCACGGCGCCTATCATACCGTGGGCGAGGCCGCCTCGTTGGCTGCCTCTCATTATACCAATATTGTGGCCGGTGAATGACTTTACCATCGACAAACAAATCACCTGAAAAAAACGTGCTCTGAGAATTCAGAAAACAACATTGTTTACAATTAATAAACAGAAGCAACGCCCTCATAATTTGGCAATAATATGGTGAAATGCTTATGATACCAACCTCCATAATCTTTGTTTGGCACATCAAGATACGAATCCGGCAAAACCCAGAGAACACCAGGTAATCCTATTCAACCAAGACGAAGCACTAATCAGACTTGAGCCAACACCATCTGACACCAAGGCAACACCGATCCTCAATCATCGAATTGATTGGAATCTCCAACAAGAACATCACTCAAAAACAAAAATTAAACCTCTGCACAGACTGAAGCGCAAGGATTTCCAAGCAAATTGAAGACACTAGAATCCAAAAACCCATTTGAATAATCCTTAAATCCTAAACCCAGATAAAAATGAATCACCTTTAACTTTATAGGAGAGCTCCTCGGAGATCAAGCACCCGAATCCAGTATAAGTGGTGCTGCAAACCGAGTAAATCTTCTTCTTCGCCTCCTCCTCACTGAAACCTCGAACACATGCAAATTACCACCAAAAAACAGAAATACAAATAAACCGACGACACTCAGCTTGAACTAGCCTCGAGATTGGTTGTTCAACTCTGTACTGTACCTTCCGACGACGGAGGCAAGGGTTTTGACGTAAGCGTTGATCATCTCTTCCTCGGAGGGCTTGGGGTCGGTGGGGAACTCCATGACGATGAGCCAGTGCTCGTAGTCGCAGCCGTCGAGGAGGATGGTCTCCTTGGGAGGCCGGTTGCTCCAGTTTGGCGACGGGTCGTTCAGGGGGGAGTAGCCTGACCCGGAGGTCTTGGGGCGGGTCTGGACGTTGAGCGGGTCGGCTCCGCGTCCGGGCAAGGGCGAGGCGGCGGCGGCGGCGGCGTTGAGGAGAGGAATGGAGAGGCGGGGGGAGCGAGAGGATGAAGATGGAGATGGGGAAGAGAGAGTTCGAGCGAGGAGCGAAGCTAGGGTTCGACGAGCTGCGGTGGACGCCATTGCGGATCCAAAATCTTAGTTCCTGCTGCGAAACTCAAATAAAATGGATATTAGAGAGGATGGGGCTTAAGACAGGTACAAATCCTAGCGGTCCAAGGCATTTTCATTTGAAATCACAAAGTCTCGATTATTCTAGAGGGACGATTTGTGCGTGTGTAAAACCGTATAGGGTTAATCACAAGGCATAGCTCCCTTGGTTATTTATTCCTCCCTATATGTTTTTGGATGCTTTATTCGATCCATTTAAATATAGGATTAACATTTTGAAAAATCATAAATTAATACACATGTAACAAATTTACTTCAAATTAATTTTTTGACCATCAAAAATCCAAAATTGATACATCTTTGACAAATTTAAATCAAACTAGTATAGTTGTGATAAATTTACCTTCTGTTAAATTCTATTAATTTTTGCTATCAAATTATTAATTTGAATCATACTGTCAAATTATTAAGTTGAATTAATATGATACTTAACTGATATATCAATTTAAGATTTTATTTTCCGTTTATTATAATTATACAATTTTTGTGATTTTTTATGGTACTAATCTAATTTAACGGATGGTAATATATTAGTTTGGGTTTTTTGCAATCAAATAAATTAGGGCTAGATGCTCGCTATGATGACCCTCCCAGAACAGGGTTGGTCATGGCCTCCCCTATATTCACATACTCTGCAGTCGCGAGCCTTTGATTTTCCTCTTGAATAGTGAGTTGGTAGATATGGCCAAGGGAGGAGATAGGATCTATCACTAAAATCTAGGATTAGAACAACGAAAAACTTTCATTTAAGATTAAGAGAAACCGAGTAACTTTCTCTCTTTCTCTAATTCATATATATTGTGCGAGTGTGGTTTCGGGCCCCTCAAGCTCATCCTCAACCACCTCGAGCTCATTCCACATAGCTGAGAGCTGGTTGAAGCAAGTGGTAACCGAGAGGTTCTCTTGCTTCAACTCGGTCATGACTTGAGTGAGCAAAAAGAGTTTTTGCCAATCTAATTTTTTGTACATTTCGCGTATGTCCTCTCACATCTTTTTCGAGTCTTCAATTGGGGGCAGGCTGGCGGTGACATCGGGGGCTATGCAAGTTGATTGCACTTGTGCCAAACTCATCGCATTCGGTCGTCAGCAGGAAAGGGGACGGTACCATCAATAAATCCCTCCTCCTCTTCGGTCACAAGAGCTCGTCTGAAATCCCGAGCCCATGCATTGTAGTTATCGAGACCAGCAAGCTACAAGGTGATAAGGCGGAGTTCAGGTCCGTCGGCTGGCAAAGTATAAAGTGGATCTCCAAGTTCTAGAGCCACCGACCGGAATCGACCATAGGTAAAGACCGAGTTGCAGTCCCGGGTAGGGATTCCCCCCTTGACCCGCCGGACTTGTTTTAGGTTGGTGCCCCGAGGGGAGCCATCCCAATCCATTGGGTTGCAATCCGACGCTGGAATTTTCTCATGGACTGTGTTGTGCCCATTGTTGATTATGTCCAATGGTCCATGGGCTTTGGACAGGAATCCATGGCACTGTTGGCCACTGAGTTGAGTCGGATTGTTGGACGGAAGTTGGAACCAGCGGGCGCTGATTGGAATTGTGTTCATCTTGCGGTGGGTCAGTCTGCTCTGGGGTTTGATTTTGCGGCAAGTTGTTAGATGAGTCCTCCATTGTAGGCAGGGTCTTCTCTCGATCTTTGCTGATGCTTGACTTTTGGATATGTTATCAGAAATTGAATTCCTACTCAGCGTGTCAACTTGTTTTGCAAGATGATATTTGCAACAACAAATTGAAAAAGCTACTGAGGGCTATCCGCAAGAACCATGATAGAAACTGAAGATGAGGATGTATTTTGGAGGGAAAATTGTAATTTTATCTCATTATATCATTCTTGTACATGTATACATATGTATAGTACAAAAAAGAGAATCGAGGAAAGAATATACACGATTACAATTTCCTACTTTATCTCCGAATATCTCTGACTGAATCATTTAGAATCGGAGTCTAGGATAAAAACGCAACCTTCTCCAACAATAATCATAACACTCATAAGAATTCTAAAATGTTAAGTTACGTAAAATTCGAGCAAGACCGTATATGGTTTTATAAATCTCAAACACATCCTATGACACTAAACTGAGAATCCTTTTGTTTAGTAGGTTTTGCTCCTGAGAATCCTTAGACTTTTGAGCGGGCAAGTGGACTCAAAAGCCAGGTAATAAGCGAGCAGAGTGGAGCGCTTTCCCGTGGGGAGTTTCTGTTTCTCATTGATCGGCCACCGAAGTCCCAAATTTAGAAGAAGCCCACGTTGACAAAAATTTGAAAGCCTTTTCTTTTTTGTCTAACAAATTCAAAAGTCCTTGAACGAGTGAATTGCTGGTGTATATATAGTGAGCCATGCGGTGTGACAGCCCTAATGTAGGGCATTGACGGTGGAAAGAATGCCCGCATGTCCGGAGCACACAAGCCACTGATCGCTTGCCACACATCTCATTAGGATGCGAGCCAATGATGGGTAATCACTTGTTAGGAGAATATGGACAAACACCAAGCCAACTAGAAAGAATTAGGACAAAAGTTAGAATATCTCTTAACAGACCTTAAGAGAACATGGACAAACACCGAGCCAACTAGAAAGGATTAGGACAAAAGTTAGAATATTTCTAACGAACCTTGCTTCGAACCCACCAAGCCAAAACTCTCTAAGACATCCCAATTGAATAAAAATAACCTCAAATACTATCATCGGTCATAAGTTATTTTTCACATAGAGCAATGCTCCGGAGCAAACCTGCAGTAACTCCCTAAACAAAGGACATTTGTTAGCAGATCTGATAAGATCATCAGAATGATAATATACTTACTACGACCAAATGCGCCTCTCCACAGTTTAAGTCCTATTAGGGTTGGGTGGCCGGTTGGGAACAATATTAAAGCCAATCCGCTTCCATCCCTAGTAAGGAAAAGAGATATCCGCTACCTCTATTTTGATATTTTCTAGTTCGAAGCAATTGCGCCGCCCCAAGGGGACTAAGAACATCTACGGGAACTTATGCTTTGTACCCTAAAGAAGCTTTAATGTAAGCATGAAGACATCTGATACGCATAAAGCATAAAGCAATGGAACTTGCGCAGGGATTTCCCAAAATAAGTAGATCATTTTGTCATACAGGGAAATTCCTAATTCTAAGATTGATACGATGGAAATGATGATCACAAAAATGAAAAAAGAAGGATATCTACAGTCCACAATTTGGAGTAAATACGAATGATCCTCAACTAGTCAATTCAACAGATTTTTGTTTCTCGATCTTCGGCTCATGGATTTTTCAGTGCCGCCAACCGCTTTTCAAGCTCATCAATGCCCGAACTGCAGCATAATAAGTATCCAAATGAAATCAACCAACAATTTGAAAAAAATTTCAGTAAGGCTTTAAGGATGACTAAGCAATCAATTGTAATGCTGGCACTTGGTGCAAGCCAGGTCGACCAAAACAATCATCCGTAAATGCATGATCTCATTACTCTCACCTTGCAAGAACAAATACAAGATAAAGCAGGCAACAGTAGAAACTCGGGATACAAAAATTATTTCCACCAAAGATAGAAATGAGACCATATTTCTCAGCAAACAAAAGATGATCAATTATTTAAAAAGCAAATAATATAATCTGACAACAATCTTAAGTTAATTGATCCACAATTTAATATCTTTCTGGGGAAACGATCAGCTTGTCACTTGTTTTTGCTCTTAATTAACACCCGTTGTGCTTCAACTGTCATTTAACCCCAACAACCAAAACAAATAAGCGAGAATGAAAGAATATGTCTAAGACATACATTCAAAAAACACCATAACTATATTAACCTCCAGTTCTATAAGAATGAGAATCTTCCATAACAGGTCAATTTCAAGTTTCCCAAGAAAATCATTAGATATATGACTAGACGTGTATCATAACGAATGGAAACCAGAGCATATTTTACTTTACTAGGAAAAAAATGTAATAAATTGTTTGACTTCATGTAATTCACCCTCTCCATAATTTACTTCATTTGTTGAAAATCGCTAAGAACCTACACACACACACACACACACACACACACACACACACACACATATTAAACCTATTTTTTCTCATTACAAGGGGAAAGGACTTTGAAGACCACTTTACCAAAAGCTCAATATATTCTTGGTTAAAGTTCAATATATTCTTACTTTACCAAAAAAAAAAAAAAAAAACTTTGAAGACCACTTTTTTCTATCCAGTTTCCAGAAGAATATCTATCTAGGAAAGAAAGCTGGTCACCGAACTAGTCTATGAATTTAATTGAATGAAATAGCAGCCCAGAAATTCTCAAACACCAAACATGCCCCTAAAGTAGATTTCAAAACATTATATCTTAATATGAATATATTAATTGTATGAGCTGTGGCAGGATCAAGGCAGTCTCATTTAGTGATCCAACGCAATTATACCAAAATTAGAACAACCAATCTCTTCCTCAGGGGCCAATGATCCCTATAGCAATGAAAGATTGGATGGTAGCAAAATCTACACCTTGTCTCCATTGGATGTGAAAATTAAATCAAGACATTTTTATCCACCCAAAGCTGTAGGCCTAAACTCCCAATATAATCAAGTAGATGACGTCTTGGAAGCATGGATCGACTAAACTCAATTTCATAATACCCAAGATGCAACAGGAACAAAAACTCAGTGACATACCTGCCAACATCCTCACTTTGCTTTGTTCCAATTCTTCCTTTTGGAGCCGTTGACAACTGCGAAAAGTTCCAATGCAATGGAAGTCAGCTAAATATATTACGACTACTAAATTTCAAGTGACAATACAAGTTCAACAAAAAAACTAACCTGCGAGGCAACATCAACACCAATCTCATCCAACACCTGGAAACAGTTTGCGAATTAGAACACAATGACGATTATCTCAAGAAAAGTTGTGAAAAAAAAATATCTAATGAAAGGTGAACAAAGAATTGCCATCACAGGATATTTATAGGCTGAATGAAGATCACATGCTCCTCGAAAACTCAACTGACCAATGAAATATGTAGACATGAAGGATTCTCAAATTGGATATACAAAATCTCTACCAAAGTTCTTTCCTATTTTTACATCACTAGGAGCAATCGCATTACGATGGCTGAATCAATTCACTCTTCAAGGACTTCCAAGATAAACATTCCACATAAGCCATACTATCAGAAAAGCAATCCTAGTCTCAGTTCACCTAAAACAAAGGCAATTAAAAATCTACCTGGTTTGTCAACTCTTCAGTTTCATCTTCAGCCTCATCATCGTCCAATGCATCGTCAATAGCATCTGACATCATTTCAGTCTGCAGAACAACATATAGAATGCTGAGATCTGAATTTCAAGACTACAAGGCCAAAAAGTAAATTTTCACATGAGACTTAGAGCAAAATGCAATATCTTACAGTCATATCCATTTGAGCCGACTGCTTCTGAAATTCCTGAATAACCTTTGCTTGCTTTGCTGGGGCCATTTGCTTAAAAGAAACCATGCTAATTAGTCAAGAAGACAGGGGAAGGAAAAGAGAGTCTCGATGCTTGTAGAGACTCTTGAATTTTACCAAAAATAAAAAAATAATCCCAAAAGGAAAGTTCATGCCATATGCGCAAAGCTCATTAGCAACCCCCACCTTATTTATAGCTGACATTGCGTTGCTAGCACCTTTCATGCCGACAGCAATTGAAGACTGAGCATGCATTGCCTGCAGACCAGACAAACATTCTTGAGAGCACGCTCCAATAAGTAAGAGAGAGAGAGAGAGAGAGAGGGTGAAGGGTTGGCCAGTTGACCTGTGTGTGAGTTGCGATGCCTCTCATTTGAGCTCGACTACCTTGCAAGTTTGCTATTTGTTGTCTTAGCCTAACCAGCTGGCGTGCTAGAATTTTGGTAGCTGCCTACAGTTTAAATATCAAAAGTGTACAGAACATTGTGAGTATGAATTCAAACAACTTAATTTGTAACGTCATGATGATTCAAGCTACACTAGTGAATTCAGTGTATTAGATACCTCATTTCCCGTTTTAGCAGTTCTCTTTATCTCAGCAACTAGTTTTTTCTCCTGAAAAAAGTATAATGTCAAGATCCTATATCACATAATATATATGTGTGTATATAAATATATACATTAAAGGAACTATTTGGAAGCTCACAACATACTTCTAGCTGAAGTGCTCCAATCTCCTTCTCTATGCCTGGACAAATTCAAAAGTACGGTGACAAAATTTACATTTTATTAAGATACTGAATACTCCAATACAATTGTAAAATCTACAAAAACTTCCAGGCTTTTAAAAGATCTGAAAGAAGGATGTTTAGCATTATGAACCACAAGAGAGTGGCAAAATTTTTCCACCTTCCAACAGGTGAACTATTTTTTTACTATAAACCAAGCATGAAATCACTAATGAAGATGACTAAAAATTGTTGAAGCAGCTGCAGGGCCTTATCATATCAAGATTCATACCCAGCAGCACAAACCTGATTCTCACAAGAATATCACCGATTATTAAGGTCATCCAGTTCATTCACAGAGGGGATAATGCATAATAACAAGAGATAACCAACTGTGCTAAAGAATTTGAGCAGAAAGAGCTCTGACAACAGTCCACAAGCAAAGTTAAACTAAAATAGCCAAAGGTTTCCTTCCAGAAATACAAAGTCTGCAAGAGTATAATGATGATCATGGACTTGAAATCAGAATGGTTCTACATATAAATCCATCAATCATCTCAGTGTGAATCAATCTTATGTCTGTATCTCTATAAAGACAAGAACAGATTCATACCTCCCACAGTAAAAGTATATCAATATATATAGTTATCACAGAAGGCATGATGCTGTTTACCTAATCCATTAGCTCAGTGATCCAGGAAGTTTCTCAATCAACAAACTTTTTAAGTGAACTGGGTAGATTAAGCATTTGAAAAGCTATAACTTTTAAAGCATAAATTGTATTCAAAGTTCAGAAAGAAAATTAAGCCTATGATGCAGGAACAACCCTCATGTTTGATGGACATGCCACTTTACAAGAAAAAATGCAGTCATAACTGGCTAAAAGTTAGCTAATCTGCTAATTTTAATAAGCAGGTAACTTATCCCAAAAGAAATAGGACTTAGGAGCTCCAAAAAGATCCATCCAGGCTGAGTGGCATTTATGACGGAAAGTAGTCGGCAAAAAAGTTCATTCCTTGTACTGGAGGGAGAAAATGTCAAGCATTTCACAATACCTAACTATGTGGACAAAAATTACAGCTTTCAAGTCCAACTGGGCTTTACCAACAAGACATGATGCGAGTAACCAACAACAACAAGACATTATCCAAGTGGCTTCTAAAAGATCCTAAAATCCATTGGAGGATCGACAATTTCAGATATCAGGATCGGGAAATTGGGTTTAATGATCTGCTTGAACTTGCAAAGTAATCCAGACACATCTTCAAGAGTACTTACAGGCGGACATCAAATACTTCAAATTGCATGCCAAAGAAGAAAGGCAAGTCACTTTAAAATCCTAGGAAACAGAATTCTTTTGACCAATTCTTCATAGAAAGTTGAAAGTACAACAAGTATAGACCTAACATCATCATCATCCAAGGAAGTTAAATACTATGCGCATCTCTCCCAAATAAGAAGAGATAACAAAATTTAAGCCGGTTTAGGACTCATTCTTCTATTACTTTTACTAGTGGATATGAATCTAGAGCGGCAGTTTATTCCAGTTTATGGGTTATAATAGCTGTCCACGAGTGTCTCCATAACTTGTTTGCAAAATGTTTTTTTATCTAGTTCAACAAAACAAATACATGGTCTGACGTTATCTTCACATTCTTTTTCATGTACTGCGGGAAAAACCCATTGAAAAGATCAAACCAAGGTTTGTCCCAGAAAGCACGCATGCTTACTTTCGGTAACAACTATCAGACTCGAAAAACAACGGGACAACTTTTCACATTTCACAATATTCCCAGTAGAATTTTGGATATATCCCAACATGATATGTCAAGTTGCTTCAAGCGAAGGTCACGTAAGTACAATAACTTAAGAAGTTACCCGCTGCACCTATCAGTATCTGTTGTCAACCCCAAGATCGCAAAGCAATACAAATCCATAACACCCATCAATTATCTGAAATCAAAGCTTAAAACCCAAGAATAGCATAAGAACTTCAACAAAAGGAAAACAAACATCACCACTAGCAACACTAACTAAGCAGAAACTACCGAAAGAAAAAAGCGCAGTCCTCCAGTAAGAAGAGTAAATTCAGAAATCAGATCGTGGAAAAGAGAGAATTGGACATTGAGAGAACAGCAACCGTACCTCTGGTGGCCTGATTCATCTCTCTCTTGCTCTCTCGAAGAGCCTCTGCAAAATCGAAAGACAACCACCACAGCACACGAAAATCAATCGACAAGAACCGAAGCCAGAGAGCAAGCACCGGAAAATTCACACGAAAACGAATCGCGGAATCGAAGGGGTTGGGGGAAGAGACCTTTGGGGTTGGGTTTTCGGTTGAAGAGGGTCTTCATGGCGAGCGATGGCGGGTCGGAAATCGATGGATCGATGGATCGATGGATGAAAGCGAATGAATGTATGTGTAAAATCTGAATCCGCGGCGGAGGGAGCGGACGATGGGCCCCTCTGCCTGCTCTTCTTATTCGAGCAGGAGGACTGCGTCCGTAAAAGAGGACACTCCCGCTTCCTTCCGCGTAAAGCCGTGTGAAGAAGAGAGAAGCAGCGTCCCGGAAAATGTTTCTAAAGCGACATCCACACGCCTCGCTTCCGAAAATGAATATATTTTCTTTTTCTTTTTTGTAAGCCAGGAATCGCCGGAGGCTCCCTTACAGGTTCACGCCGCCCTCCGAACGCTATCATCGCAAGCTACTTTTTAGACATAAAAATCTCGAGTGCTGGTCCAGTAATCCATCTCTGAAAATTGAGAAGATTCGAACTTTTAACCTCGGTGATGAGAGAGCACGCATCTACGCTACTTATGGATGGGTAAAAATGAATATTTCATATTTCTTGATACAAGAATGCCTAAAATTTAGAGGATATTCCATATAAGCGTATAAAGTATCCACATTTTTTTTTTCAAATAAAGATTTAAATTGAATCTTATTTCAAACAAACTTTTAAATTAGTTATGGCAATTTCAAAAAAGTCAAAACTCAAATTCCAACCGGTCAAGATTATTTTTGTCTAAAGATATTTTTAATCTAAATTTTGGTTAAATAATATTAAATATTAAAAAATTTAATATATATGCAAGCACCTAGCCGTGCCACTTGTGGCTACCACCCAAATTGCCAATGGGGCACTCGCCATCGGTCAGAGATGGGGCAGTGGCCACAAGTGAAAGGGCCTATGTTTTTCCTTCTTTTTTCTTTTTTTCTTTTTTATGAAAATAAAAACGTAAAAAAAAAAAGGAAAGAAATAAAGAAATTGAAGAGTGAAAATGTCTTTGATTAGCCAATGAGATTAGGCCATCATTTGATACTAATATGACCATTTGAGACCATTATTTAAAACAAGTCTACCTCATGCTGTTATTCTAAAAAATAATAACATTCAAGCCCTTATTTAAAAAAATTTCCCTCAAATTTATTATGAAAAATTGGCATAAGTCCCAAAAGCATTATCAACTTTTACTTGGATCCAATTTTAGCCCCAAAGTGTTTTTGTCTCATAAAAACACAGCAATTTTTTTGTTTTATTCAAATCTAACTTTTCATCCAACGACACCATTAGACATTCAAAGTGTCGTTTCACAGGTACATTATTTTGATGTTGCCTGCTGACCTGAAACTAAGATATCTGGAGTGATGTTTCGACCAAAACGCGAAGCCAACTGACTCCAGCAACGTCGCTTGAAATTGGGTGAAGAATTAGGATTCCCAAACTACAAGAGCCTTGAGATGGGAATTTAGGGTTTGGGAAAGGAAAAATCGTTTTAATTATAATGAAAAATGTCCTATCGGGGAAGTTCGAACAGGGACGATGAAGCATTAAGCCATTTCACGAGCGGGGGATGGCAATGTTTCCCTCAAAGCATTAGTCACGCACAACCCTCTGCACCTCGCGAACCTTGAGAAATACGCGTTGCTCAACATGGAAGGTAAAATGATTTATCATCAATTGATGTTGTGAAATGTTGAATGTTGCTGACCATTGTGCTTTGGTGAAAAATTTCTTGCATTGAATTGCTGGCTGTTGTGGTATGTGGGAAAAGATTGAACAATGTGCTGACTCCGGAGTTCGGTCGAAAATCTATTGTTTTATTTTGACAGGACGATGATTGTGAGCTTTTCTGAATGGATTGATCTTGAGTTGACAATGCAAGAGAAAGAAGTGATTTGCCAACTGATGAATGGCAACGAGACCTTGCGAATTGTGGAGAATAACCGTAAAGATCGAAGATGAGGAGTTCAAATCCTAGAGACGTCACATTTGCACGACTCACCCACGGCTAGGTCTGTGGTGGTGGCTCAGTCCACCCCGGGTTTACGCCGCTGGCTGCTGGCTATATGGTGATTCTCGGGTCAAAAAAAAAAAAAAAACCGTAAAGAAGTGAGTAAAAGATGAGCACTCTCCAAATTGAGATAGTAGGAAAGAATGAGGTTAAGATATCTCTGCTAAACCAATTGAAGAATGGCTTACACAACCAACTCGCAACAATGCAAGTGAAGAACACATATATCATAATTATGCTAGTATTGATAGGAGCTTTGATTATGTTAATAATGTGTAAGTTTGATAGGAGAGGGTATCATTGCTTGTGGTAGATTGTGCTACATATATATTTATTATTTAAGATGAGTTTTTCTTTTTTTGCCGAAAATTTTATGATAAAAAAAATATTTTCTATGAAAAATATTGTTAGGAAAATTGGTTAGTTTTCATTTGTCTTGTGATTTATGGAAAATGATTTCCTTTTTATTAAAAGGGAAAATCACTTTTCTCTAAGTTTGTTGTTTCAATCAATGAAAAACGTTTCCTATAGATCAATTAGTTTTTCGTCATCCAAATACCTAAAAGTTAGAAAAAAATTCCCCCAAAATAGTTTTGCTTTGTACAAGCGGAACTTTAGCTCCTATTTTGTTGGTAATGTATGGGGCAAATTGGAATATGAGGTCTACTTTTCGTTTTTTCCTTTTTTGAGTGGGTTTGTCGTAAGAGCTTATTGGAATAATTAAAATGAGTAAATGGGGATTTACTGCCATTTATCTTTGTGAGAATGCTTCCAGTCTGGCATGTCAATGAAAGAATGGCGTTTGTCATATCTAATGCCAATTTTGTCCCCAATTTTTTTTCTAGAAAAAATTATCAATTTTCACCATAAACCCAAATCTACCTCCTATCCAAAAAATTCCATTGATTTCTTCAAAATTATTGATATCAAGAAGTTGTTATGGTTCTATACGAAGATAAGGGTGTTTGGTGAAGATGCAATTCTTACAATGAACCTTTAACTAGGCTTAATGTCATTAATTTTGAAGAAATCAATGGCCATCTTTAGACACAAGGGTAGATTTGGAGCTATGTTAAAGTTTGTAAATTTTTTTAGAAAAAAAAAAAATCAGAGCAAAATTCTGATTAAAAGGTGTGCACATGATGATATGAGCTAATTGGCTAGGCAATGCAAGCCGCAAGGTAATCTTTTTATAATGGTTGACACAATTTTGCCAAAGGCCAGTGAGCCCCTAAAGACTTTCGGCAAAAAGTAAAGATGTTGGAACAAACCAAAATGAAAGGCCATTTTAAAAATAAAATAAAAAATACAATGCGTTTTCAAAGGCCCTTTAGTCTAGGTTTAACCTTTAGCAAAAATTAAAGGTGCTCGGTAAACAAAAATGAAAGCCCATTTAGCAAATGCAATGCATCTTTAGAGGCCTTTTTCTTGAGGCAAGGGTAGAGTAGCTTTGACTTTTTAACATTTTCATAATGCTGAAGCTTGGGTTATTTCAATTTTGTTCTCACTAATATATTTGTATTCCTTTTGTACCCTTCCATGAAATCATTATTCATCTCTCTATTAAAAGCAAGCAAGAGTCACCGACGTTCATCATTGCACGAGGCTCATCGATTGTTGAGATTGCGCGAAGGTCACAGAGGTCGAGGCTCAATTCATTGTGCAAAAAAGATTGCACCTTTGTTCCAAATCTACATAAGATTGCCATGTTCCAAATCTACATAAGGTTGCCATCAATCGCAGCTCTATTCCAAAGTTGCGTGGTCTCGACTATACAATGCCTGAGTCGCCTCTTTTTAGATTTGCCTCGTTGATGTTCTCAGATGTGACTTGCCTCGAATTAGTGACTCGATGACGGCCATGGTTGGTGCTTCCAGCTTCGCCTAAGTTGGGTCACTATTGTAATTTTTGTGTTTTCTTCTTTTTTTAACTGACTACTATTTGTATTTCGTCGGAATCTTTTTACTTAAAGATTTTTTAGCATTTATACTAAGTATATTCCCAAAACCTATCTCAAATGCAACCTAAAAGTAACAAAAATGTGGTGGGACAATAATCTAAATTTGTTCATTCCTATAATAAATAGAAGCTTAATAATCATAATAAATCGCAAGAGAACGTATGAATTATATTTAATCTAAATCATCCTTATTTTTGAATGATAAATTAGACTTTTTTTAATTAATGGATGATAACATTATCCGGAAATGATAACAATAATCTAGTTATTTAATGAGCAACGTGTACCCAAATATTCACTTCTTCGACTCCTTAGACTTGTTTGTTCATGTGGTAGATAATAAGAGGCTGAATCTTAATATTAGAATGTTGGACGAGAGAATAGTAGTACACACGGTTTTTTTTTTGGGGGGGGAGGTGGGGGTGAAAAAGAGGATATTATATCCACGAACTAAACTAGGAATTATTCGGACATTTGCCAATATCACAAAGTTTATAAATCCTCATAGCCTTTTCTATTTTGCATCTTTTTCCCCCTTAAGATGGACGGGCAGCATTTCAAGAATGTTTCGTGCAACAAACTAATTTTACCTCTCCAATATGTTGAGGTTTGAGAGGGCAATTATGAATATAGGTGATCATCGGTGGCCCGCTCAAATCTAGTTCATGATCAACTCAAATGTCAAATATGTTCGGACAATCAATCAAATATTATTACAACCATTTAATGCACAGTCTTCCGCATTTATATTGTTAGAGATATTTATCTTCCTGATTAATTATAATTGATTTCATATTGATTATAATTGATCTCATTTTGATATTGTAATATTTTATTACTTTAGATAGTTGTCTAGAACAACCTATAAATAGGCTATTGTATTATCAGTATTACACGCATTGAAATATACTGAAACTCATTTTTCTGGTTTATTCTATCATATACAAAAACGTTTGCCAAAAACCCTCTCAAATGCACCCTAAATAAAACAAAAAAAATGTGGTGTGACAATTATCCGAGTTTTCTATTATGATAATATATAGAAGCCTTTTGAATCATAATTAATAAAATGTATGAGTCATATTTAATCTAAATCATCCTTATTTTCATATGATAAATAGACATTTCCTTTTATTAATGAATGACAACGTTATCTAGAGATGAACTCGAGTCACATGACTAATTATTTGGTGCACAATGTGTACACAAATATTCATTTCTTCTAATGTTCGTAGGGTAGATAAGAAGAGACTAAATCTTAAAAACAAAACGTTTGATGAGAGAATTTCTATATATAATTTTTTAGGAGGGTTCAAAAGGAGGATAATAAGTTGACTTTTAATTGCTAACCCAATTTGTGTATTTGTCCCAAAAAAAGAAAAAAGAAAAACCAATTTGTGTCCACAAACTAAACTTAGAATTATTCAGGCATTGGCGAATTTCACAGGGTTTGTAAATCATTTAGCCTTTCCATTTTTTATATATTTTTTCTTTGAGACAAATGGGTAGCATTTCAAGATGGCTTTTATGTGACAAGCTAATTTCAACTCTCCAATATGTCTTGGTTCGAAAGGCCAATCGTGCATATGGGTGATCATTATTAGCCTTGAGGCCTGTTGGGCCGACCACCCAAATTTAATTTACAATCAGCTAAATTGGAGGGGCTGATTCTTTTTCACATCCACGATTTACTATTTCCTTTAATCATGGATGGATCCAAATAAAGATTTTAAGCCTCAACAGTAAATATGTCGTCCCAGCCCGACCGATAGAATATCGAAGTTTGATGACCATCCATGGAGTAAATGTAATATATTTGCTGCTCTTCTGGGAGAGGAAATAATATCGAAAACAAAAAGAAAATGTGTATGTGATAGAGAGAGAATGGAGGCACACGTTTCCCAGTGACTTGTCGAGCCCAGGGGAATGTCACAGAGGTGGATCGGGCTCATGTGAATTGGATCCGAAATGAAAAGAGACAAAAGAAAGGGAAAAACAACTTGGAAAACAGTGGAGATGCGGGGTATCGATCCCCGTACCTCTCGCATGCTAAGCGAGCGCTCTACCATCTGAGCTACATCCCCTCCACGGATTCGTTGTTTAATATTTATTTAGATCATACAATACGAAGCCGCACAACTAACGGAGATTTATTCCACCCTAAACCTATTAAAAAATAACGGTGTTGCTCGAATTGTTTGTTCAAATTAATCTAGGTTAATCTATATAGTATGTCGTGTCAAAATAATAGCACTCAGAATGCTCATTTAACGAAATGAAGAAATTGCTCTTTAAGAAAAATAGAAATTTTTAAAGAAAACGAGCTTGCTCTTTAAGAAGCAAAATATATAAGAGTTAATGTGAGCTACATTAATTGATATTGTAATTTATCGTTTTACCAGGTTGGTCTAATGTGAAATAGGAGATTTCTTAATTAGTAGTCTAATCTGAAATTGGTTAGTGTGGCCGAGTTGAGTCCAACCCACAATGAGATGGCCTATTTAAAAACTTTATAGATAGTGTTCAAATCTCTCTTCTAATTCTAAGCGTTTCCTAAGAGCTAAGGATGAGAGGCCATCTCATTAAGCTAGTAACATAGAGGGCAGTAGAGAAGATGTTCTTGAGTTTGGATTGTTGCTATACGATGGTTCAAATAAAGTGCATTTTCACGCTTTACATGTGGTATCAAAGTCTCCATAGATCACACGGATGTATAGTTTTTGTCTTTTTTTTTTTTTCGATTTTTTGTGTAGTAAAAATTAAGTTTTATCATATAAATGGAAAAAAACTCATTAAGACAAGTAAAACCATGGGTGGCACCATCGGAGGAGGCTGCTCGCGCCCCCACGCGTTGCCATGTGTCATTGCGCATTGAGCACGCATGGCCACGTGCCTTCACACAAAGTTGGTGTGTGCAACAAATGTGCCAGGGTTGACGTCATTATGAGGTCAACGACTAGCGACTTGAGAAACTCGACCCGATTCGGCAACCTAACTAGTTGACCCTATGACCTGACTCGAGATCCAACCCATTGACCTGCTCGAACCAGGTTAGCGTTGACCGAACCTATCAATTAGTCAGACCATATGGTCAAATCGGGAATTGGTTGAATCACCACCGATTGAATCAGAGAGCGAGCTTTCAAGTTGGCCCACATGTGTGCTTCATGTGCCACGAACATGCGTGGCGCGTGCAAGAGTATGGAGGCTCCAATCGACGTGTGGTTGGTGGTTACATACTCGTATGATGATGCTTTACCTTATGGTGTATTTATTTTACATGTAATGATTTTACGGTACCTTAAATACGTATATTTTTAGTGCATTTTTGCATGTTTTCTTGTATTTTTCTATGATTTTATAGGTGCGGATTTATAGGTATGTCATCACATAGATATTGTATAGAGTATGAGTTATCGATAATATATATAAAGTTTAACTTGTATCAATGAATAAAGTAATGTAATTTGTATGATATGTGATTTTAGTGATAAATTACATCCAATAAAGCTAAAATTACATGTATATAGTGTAAATGAGAAGTAAAGTATATATTCTTGATATTCCTGATTGAATAGAGTTTTAAGAATTCAAATGAATTGTAACTGCCAAAGTGGCACATTTAATTAGATCTGAGAAATATTAGTCTTGTATAATGATGAGATGTCTCATATTCTAATACGTAGTCATACTCTCAAAAGAAATTATTGTATATTAGTTCATAGAGGGTTACATGATAGTATGGCGGAGAAATGACTAATCCTAATGATTCATACACCAAAAATTGATGAATTCATGAAGGTTGAAAAATATTCTCATGGCCGCTATCAAGTGGAAAATATACAACTCCATTGTTGTATATTTTGCTCAAAGATGATTATGTACGTTTTGAATGTGTACTTGTGTTTCTTCAAGTTTTCTAATTACATATATTGTTTATTATTTTAGTCACATTATCTGTATTAATATTGCCATAACTATTGAGGTTCTTTCTGATTCAAACTTTTAAGTAGTGGAAATAGGATTTTCTGTTTGGGAAAAGAACAATCGGATTTGCCTATTATCCACGAAGCATTCCATTAGGAATATTTGAAAAGAATACGATTTCACTTTTCATAACAAGGATTTCGCTTTTCACAAGGCGTTCACACCCTTTTGAAGCCAAACGCATACTAATTGGAGGAAAGAATAGCGGCAACCATTTTTCAAGCAGTTGCATGTATTGTATTCATTCAAAGGGCGCGACAAGAAAAAATCAAAATGCAAGAAAAACGGTATCACAAGGCCTCAACTGAATCTATCAAATTATGTGAACTCCTAGATTGCAAGACGGGAGAGATATTGAAGTGAAGGAAAGGCGAAATGACTATGACCAGTAAACAAAGGTCAATATACTCATTGGATTCAAGAGAGAAGTGATGTAGATAAACATACATAAATAAACTCTGGATGAGAACTTACAATAATCATTAATGTCACTCCAAAGGAAGGCCTACAAGCCTAGAAATCTTGACAATCCAATGAAGTTTGTATCCTGCACAAATTGATGCCTATTGCTAACACAATCTTTCCTACAATTTTACCCAGAAAAACCAGGTATAACTATAGCCGCCTTTTAAGATGTAAAGCACAAGATCAAAAAAATTCTGGAAACGTTCAACCAGTCGAAAGTCACAATGCTTGCTCTTGTTTCTTTGGTAAAGTGATAATTTTTCTATTGAGAGAAAAAACTGTTTTGAGTACGTCAGGAATATACAAGAACAGTAAGAAAAAGTAATAAGGCTAACCCTATTCCCAAAGGATTGGAACATGAAGGTCACCAACACTTAATTAGCAAGGATGGAGTCAAGAGAAGGTTTGAATCCATCAAAGAGTCTTGTATTATAATCCTTCCGAATGCACCATAAGAGGCAAAGAGGAGCAACAGTCCAAGCTAATTTGGGGAGAGAAGAACATAATCTGCATCATTGAAGCAAACTTAAAACAGGCTTCAGCAGAATTTATATATACCAGAAGAATTGAGAATGAGATGCTAGAATGTTGAGCAAAACCAAAATGAAGAAGCAAGTGTTCTGTGGATTAGCCGGATATTTTATGATGTAGGACCGCTGAGTCGCCTGATAAAGAATAATGAGGCTTCACACCCAAAGTTTCCTAAGCATCACATGAAAAGAAAAATTGCATCACACGATCCCAAAGCAAATACTTGCAAAATTTGGCATTTTTTCAACTTTTTGGAGAGAGAATTATGACAATATTTATCGACTCTTCTAAATCGTACTCCCCGTTACACGATCTCCTACTTCTCAAACTTCAAAAAGTTTAGCAAAATACTAATAATTCTCAAACCCAAGTTCATAAGTTTACTAGTTAAACTTGAAAAAGAATTTTAATCCTTCTAGGGCTCTTATTTGAGTTGCAAAGTCTATCATAAACAAAACGATATTGGTAGAAACAGCAATATTTGAAAAAAAATCATCAATGATTTTGTTGGCTGCATCACTATGCACATGCAGACCAGCCAACCCAAACTTGATTTGAGATGAGAGTAAAGACTAACAGAAGCTGCTAAGCAAACGGAAAAAAATTAAAATAAACTACTGATAATAATAATAATAATTTGCAAAACCATTACTTCAGTCAGTATTTGTACATGTAGGACTGATTCTTGAACATTCAATATCACAGCTACTCCTGTACATCATAAGGTAACACAGAGCATGAGAGAAAAATAAAATTCAATGAAGATTTCAATTCATGCATTCTCTAAAGCATCCTATGAAGAACTGACTACAAGAGAAGAAAATTCTTCACAAAAGAAAATAACTCTGGGTCATGTTGCCAAAATAGGAGAAATTCTTGGGCCAAAGAAACATATCAGTTATTCATTAGTGTGATGAAGCAGTGACAGAGAGAAGGATTATGGGAAAAACAGCCACACAATCTGAAAGTGGCCCATCAGTAACCAAACTAAAGTAGGATAGCCTAAATAGTTAATGCAATAATTTCTTGATATAGTTGAAGCAAAAAACTTATTAACTACTGCAATTCATGCTGCCAAAGAAAAGGCAGTTTGAACTTATTAATTGTATAAGCGATTGATGTGCAATAATGGATAGCCAGAAATACTGACCAAATTCAAGAAACTTCAATGATTGGCATAACTTCGAACACTATATCCTGTAATCCCAGGGTACCAACTTTTTATCACATGGGATAACCACACTTTTGACTAAACTAATTCCATCAATGCATGAAGCCTCCCTGTCCTGTTCATCAGTTAAGACTCCTATCATCACAGGGTATCTAAGATTACATTTATTAAGAGATGTTCTGTTTAAGCATGAAACCTGTCGGGTCCAAATTAAATGTCAGACTACTCAACCAAACCTTTTCCATTTGTAAGGTACCATCTCTCATGCCATACTCTTAGCGATTCTTGGACAGATCTGATTAATTCTATCTATCATCAAATTTTTAATTCTCCACTTTATTAAGCACTCCTCAATAATACACCATCTCATCTTCCTTCATCAATTTCATAATAATTTCTTCCTCACTTTACTTCCATAACATCTCATACCTTTTTATATGCTTCTCCAAAGATTCATGAGCGAATCTTCACATGCAAATCATCCAATATCGCAGCAATTAAATTGGTAGGTGTAGTAGGAGTTTCTTGGCATGAACTTCCTCAACCTTTATCATATCTAGAATTCCTGTGTCAAAAACCACAACCCAAGTATGATATCAACCATATAATTTGATGAACATAGTGCAATAAGATGGTGGAAGTTACCAGAAATTTAGAATACACAATTAAAGGTACTTGTCAACAATAAGACAAAGCTGGGAGTAAGGTGCCTACTACAGACGTAGTATATAACTAAAGCATGAGTATTCAAGACAATAGAAGAAAAAAGTAAGGCATAAGCATTCTTCCAGGATTATAGAGTCACAATATAAAAACTCTAGAAAAAAAAAATCTCAAGCATTTTATACTTACAGATTCGCACTTAGTTGCAGACTATAAACAAGACTAGCGGAAACATTTCTTGCAAGACTTCTTTTGGCATGATCTATACCCAACACTGGTATAACAAAAGAGTTTACTATAACACACAACATTTAGATGCAGACCATGTATACTTCTGGAAGAGCACAGTTGATCGACCAAAGATGTGTTAGTCATTGTCATCATCACTTAACACAATGACATTGAGTGGTGAACAAGATCTAGCATCCTTTGCCATTAGTTTCCCAGGTGCCAGTTTGCCAAAAGAAGGTGCTTTCTTCACAGTTGAAGTAGGACTGTCGACAATGCTCTGTTTGGTTGATGCCATATCATTATTTGATTCTGCAGCTTTCACCCCAGAATGGGATACAAAATTAGTTATCTCATCTTCAGAGTCCGAGGAGACTGATACACTTGCACTTTCAGATAGAACACCGATGATATGTCTGTGTGAATGCGATGAGCTTTCTGCTTTCCCAAAATCATTGTTTACTTCACCCCTCAATCTATCTGAAGACATTTTTTTAATCAAATGTTCTTTCAGTTCAGCCTTGATGTGAGCTCTAGAGGTGATGCTTGCACTTGTGCTAACCTTTTGTCCCGAATCAGTTGGTTCAGCATCTGAGGTGGACTTGCTTGCAAGAACAGAACTCACCAGTAGATCTTCTGTGGAAGTCTTAAAAGCAAGACCAAGAGCTTTGGCCCATTTGTACACAGCGCTGAGCTTCCCTTCCAAAGCTTCAATAAGGAGGTTCAGCTCACCAACCTCATAGCGGAACAGGAAAACTTTATTGGTCCAAGCACAAGAGCAAATTTGTGTAGCATGATCTAGACATGAATATTTGTCCCTCGAACATTTGCAGGACACTGCAGAAAGATGCAAATCAAAATGACATATGCCGCATTCTCTCTTACTTGAAGCATCAAAGTTCTGGTCCATTTTCTTTGACTGTGAAGAGTTGCAAAGATATTTTCTCCTTAGACTCTCCCATTTTACTCGTGACTGGGAAAAGAAAAGAAAAAGGCTGATAAGCAAAATTAAAAGCACATTGACTTTGTTAAAAAATAAATCAAGTGCACCACAGAAGTTAAGACAAAAGGAGTTGGTTATTAACCACACAAACAAATGCCCACACAAGCTTTAAAAAATAATCTTACTTACATACCTTGAGTGCTTTGACCAGGATCCCATCTTTTCCACATGCATGTTTCCACCTTAAGTTATCTGCAGTCTCCTTTTTCAACAGTAAAAGTTCCCATTGCGCCCTTGCAGCTTCCCTAGCTCCTCCAAGCAACAGCTTATCATGGGAAATCATTGTCTTTCTCCTTTTCTCACGATAAAGTTCAACAATATTCTGTCCATGAGATAACCAATCAAGAGGAGCAACATTAACGGATTCCACACAGTTAAATCCACAGCTAAATCCTGATTTATACGCCCCTGGAAAAATAACAACCAACTCTCCTGGATTCTGAGCACAACGGTAGACAGGTATACCCTGGCTTTTCAGGGTTGATGGGGATATATGAGAAAACTGCATCCAATATTACAAATTTACACATCAATCAAACACTTAGGTTGTAGTATTGTAACTATACACATCTCTCCGATGTATAACCAACTTTATGAAGGATGAAGGAAATGTTAAAAGAAGTAGCAAATAATTCACTCAACTTCCCACAAGCATAGCTAGGACATAAACTTTAACTCAACAATGTGCCGACAATCACATCACTCTTCTTGTGACGTTCTTCACAATTCCATAACAATATTAGAACGAACAGCACGTGAATTTTTTAATTGGTAAGTCTTGTTTTGATGCTAAAAGGTTGTAGTCCGTGAATCCTCCCGTTTTCGTGACACTTGTGAGTGGTGCTTGGAGTTATCGAGTGAAGAGTAAGGAGGTAGAAGGAATGAACACAACTGATCCGTGGGAATAACGTCAAGACGGTTGGTGCTAAGAGTTTTAGGATAAAAAGATTATATCACTTAGGAGCTTTGAATGCGAGGTTGGCCTCCCGTGCACAAACTGTTGGGAGCTGATGCCGCTCTCTTAATGAGACTATGGTAGGCCAAAACTAGTTATTGAGCCTAAAAAGATCTGCTGTCTTACTCGAAGGACTGGACGTTCAAGCAAAACTGAGCATGGTAGAATCTCACACAAAGAAGCATTCATCATATTGTTCGTGGAACAACTATAGAAGAAAGGTTGTCCTAGCGAATTCCGCTCGTTAGGCGCCACACAGGCCCTTCGGCGGCCAAGGAAACTGTCAGCCCGTGACAAGTGGTATCAGAGCAGAAATCCCTCCAATAAGTGAGTAAGTTGGAGAATCGAACTTCTCGCTCTAGTGCAGGTCGAACTGATAAGTACAAGTGGTACCGATCCTAGTGGGCGGAAAGTAAATGGCCAAGGCAAAAGATGCTCAAACAAAACTGGGCACTCTGATCCTTGGATGGCAGAGTGCTAGGACGAGTCGACTCCCTGCCGAGCCAATAGGGAATTGGAGAAGAACTGAATTCTCGCTGGATAGGAATAACGTTTCTGGATGGATAAGTGAATTCGAAAAAGAGGTCTACTATCGCGTTCTCAACAAAGAAAGAATCTCCATTTGGTCTGCTGAGGTCAAAGTAGTTGAGTAGGCAAAAATAGTACTACCAAAAGATGCGGTTAGCGAAAAATACCATACTTGCCAAAGAAAGCACAGGTGATCGAGAATGGCCAGCTAAGATTAAAAGAGGCTACCAATGGAGCAAAACTTGTTTTGTTGGGCGAGCATGACCATTCGATGTAAAATCCCAAAAGTGGCACATCAATGGTTAAGGGACGCAAGGAAGCGACGGAACAAATCGCAACAAGGGCGTTGCGAATTTGAGTGAGGGAGAATGTCACGGTCCGTGAATCCTCACGTACTCGTAACACTCGTGAGTGGTGCTTGAAGTTATCGAGTAAAGAGTGAGGAGGCAAAAGGAATGAACATAACTGGTCCGTGGGAATGGCATCAAGACGGTTGGTATTAGGAGTTCTAGGATAGAAAAATCATATTACTTAAGAACTCTGAATGCGGGTTAGCCTCCCGTGCACAAATTGGTCGGGAACTGATGCTACTCTCCTAACGAAATCATGGTAGGTCGAAACCAGTTATTAAGCCTAAAGAGATCTACCGTCACAATTGATGGACTAGACGTTCGAGTGAAGCTGGGCGTGGTAGAATCTCGTACGAAGCAACATTCACTGTATTGTTCTTCATGGAATAACTATAGAAGAAAGGCTGGCCTGACGAACTCTGCTCGTCACACGCCGCATGGCCCTTTCGTAGCCAAGAAAATTATCGGTTCGTGACAAAAGCATGTCACGGTGTTGAGAGAATACACATAGCGCACAAGAAGTGTAGTTGGATGAATTAAAAAATAGATCAAAGAATAATATTAAGGCTTGTTTCACGGAAAATATGATGTTTTTTGAAAATATTTTCTAAAAAGCCATTTTCCAAGAAAATATAATTATTTTCTAATGTCCAACCGAAACGTGAAAAGAAGTGAGAACTATTTTCAACTGTTCGGTAAGGAAATTTTTTTCATTCATGCACTCTTTTTCAATAATTTTTATTATTTTATTTTTTAAAATATAATTTTTAATTATTTTTTATATTATAAAACATCAATTTTAATTTTTTTTTATTCTCTTTGTTTTTTTGTCTTTCTCTGGCCGGTTGCTAGCCACGGCAATGGCTAGCAATCAACCTAAGGCAAGCTCAAGCTCACCTAATGCCAGCAAGCAAGCTCAAGCTCACCACTCAATTGGATTGTTGATTTGGCAAGCGGTGGCCTCAACTCGCTAGATCAGCAAGCAGCGAGCCAAATCGACAAGCAACAAGCCTGGAGCCCTAGGTCACCGTCGATCGGGCAAGTAGCGAGCTCAAGCCCTAGCTCGCAACTCGCCTAGCTCATCGCCGATCAAGCGAGTAGCAAGCCTCAAGTTGAGGCTCGCCTGTGGCCGGTCATCATGATTAGCGACCAAACTTAAAAAAAAAAAAAAAAAAAAAAAAAAAAAAAAAAAAAAAAGCTTAAAAATTTGAATTCTTTGAAAAAAGAAAATAAAAAGATAAAGAAAGATAAAAAGGTTAACATGGGTGTTAGATAAGAGAAAGTGAGTGAAGATGTTTTCCTCTTTCTCAAAAGTGAAACATTTTCTCCTATATTAGAAGACTTTTCTCTCATAATGGAAAATGTTGTTACCAACTAATTCATTTTCCATGAAACAAACATCCGAAAATTCGAAAACATTTTCCTAAAAGTTATTTTTTGTGAAACAAATGGAGAGTAAGATTCAAAATCAAGAGAACTTAAAACTCTTGAAGAGTAGACGAGATCTTCAACCTGATTCTGACGAACTGGTAAACATATAGGAGCCAAGCATTCTTATTACAGTTGCTGATTCAGAGACAAAAGTTCAGCCTAAAAGTCAAGAGGTTTTGGCTGATGGTGGAAGTAGAAGCACAGTATCTACAATATAAATACCCAGTAACTCCCATAAAGGTCGTTCCACCTTAGGTCATTTTTCATTGTCACCATGGAATTCAATTGTATGGCAGAGATCACCACTACACATTAAAAAATCATTCAATTATCACCAATCTGTTGCATATGGTGGTGATCACTTCTTCTCTCTCTCTCTCTCTCTCTCTCAATTATCACCAATCTCCATTATCACCATGGAATTCAAATTGTATGGCAAAGATCACCACTAAACATTAAAAAATCATTCAATTGTCACAATCTGTTGTGTATTGTAGTGATCACTACTCTCTCTCTCTCTCTCTCTCTCTTGCCAATTCAAAACGACAACAGCACCACATGTCATTTTATAAAGAAAATATCTTGTAGGTGGACATGTCAGCATTTGGCCGGAACCAAAGGGCATCAATTGATTGCCATTTCGATATTCCAATACATTGAGTAACAGATATTAGTGACCCAAGTGATATTCATTACCAAACATATGAAATAACCACCAATTTCTAATACCGAATAGGTACTTATCACGTTCAACTCATGCTGGCAGCAACACCACATGTCATCTATAATGAAAATTGTAGGTGGACATGTCAGCATTTGGCCGGAAACCCAAAGGGCATTGATTGATAATCATTTCGACATTTCGATAATTGGGCGACAGTATTAGTGACCCAAGTGATCATTACCAAACATATGAAATAACCACCAATTTCTGATACTTTACACAATAGGTACTTACCACGTTTAACCCATGCTGTACGGATAGCAACTCCATGGAATATTTCTTAACAATAGCCTCAAACTTAGCACGATATCTGCCTGGGATGCAGTACCAAATTGTTGGAGCACCAATATGCGTATAGCATACTGAATATAAGCAGTGTTCTTCACATTTCTGCTTCCAACATTGGCAGCAAAGTCAGGCCATAAACAATATATAAAAGACATGGATAAATTAGCATGAAAGAGGAGTCAACAATAATAATAGCCAAGAAATGAACATGCAAAACCGAGCAAATATCAAGGAGCACACCGAGAAAACAATATCTAGGACTAGGAAAACCCATATAAGTTTAGAAGCTATAATATAACAACAGCAGGATTGCATAAGCGAGAATGAACAAAAATGAATTAACATGCATTAAGAAGCTTTGAAATCTTACCCAGAGACTTGTTGCAAAGCACATACCCACATGTAGCTTAGGTGCCAAAATACTACATGTACTGAAGCTCTCAAAAGAAAGAAGAGAACCAGAAAGCCTTGGTAAATCATTCAGGTTCCACCCAGAATTAAAGGTAGAAGAGAATCCACTGCCAAAAGTTCTAGAATCCAAATCATCGCTGCATAACACCTACAAGAGCATAGGAGACCTGTTAGTAGCAAGTGAAACAAAGAAGTCAATATAATTGCTATCTTTCCTTTACCTCAATTTTATTGGTAGGATTCTCACAGATCTGTCTATATTCACACTCAATATTCTGCACATCATCATCTGACTTCATATCATAATCCTTTTTCAGGAAATAGTTTTCCTGAAAATCATCGGCATATTTCTTGAAAGTTTCAAGAGTATATTCCGGACCACATTCCCATTGAATGCCTTCGGTACAAAGGCACCCATCTTCACAAGGGTGCCTTGTGAAGATATTTTGGTTTTTACAGTCAGCATTTCCATTACATTTAACTGTTTCCCTTGGCAAATGGGTATTTAGCAGCAAATCTAGTCGTTGTACTTGAGTTCTGAATCTAGCACTTCCCCATATGTTTTTCTCGGTTAATTGGCACAGAGGCTTCCAAGAAGGGGGAGGAACAACACGACAGATCCCATACGCTTCTGCTCTCTGGTGTAAGCTTGTCAGGTACGCAAGGGGGTCGCCGAATTCCTGGTAATCAAATTCCAAAAAGTCTAAAATGACCCAAATTTTGACAGTCGGTTAGACAGGGGAACCTAGTGGTCCCCTTGACTATAATTGTTTACACAGACATTTTCTGGAATCAGCCTAGAGTTTATTAGAAGGATTACCTCTTCAGTCGGTCGGAAAACAGGAGCCTCCTCAAAGATACAAGTTATTGCATTTTCAGAATCCCCTCCAGCTTGTACCTGTTCTAGAACAGCAAGATAGGAAACTAAACTAGTTTCAGACTCTCCAAGTCAAATAGTGCAAAATAAGCAAACATGTAGAAAAATAACATGAAGACAGATATCCATTATTGTTCTCAGGTAGAAAAACCAAGCGAATTAGAGGGAATATTTCTATTCGTGCGATTGAATTCAAATGTGCATCGACTCCCAAAAAGATTCACAAGCTAGCATCATATCAACTTCTCTGGAGTCTGGCCTGTTAAAAAGTTGATGTTCAAATTTGAACTGACACTTTAATTGAAAATCAGTCTGGGAGAAAAGAAACAGGTTCAACATTCAGCTGTCTTAACTTCGAGTGAAGGTCAGTGAACATCCAGAATCTGAAACCCGTAACAGATTATTACGGATTTCTAATAATGAACAAAGAACTGGACCAGAGCAAAGTCCTCAAGGCGGGGGAGCAACAGTTTTCTCATTTGAACCACACAAGTTGTGAACCTCTGGAATTCACATTGGCAAAATTACATGACAATTTCATAGTCCATGAGGGCTTGCAGTTGCTTATTCAGGTAAAATAGCAACAGGACAGCTTTACAGCAACCTTGCTTCACAGAAATATATGTGAAAAACTTATTTCCGCACCAAGTACTACTTTGTTGAGGAGACCCAGTATAATTACTCAAAGGTGACAACTGGTATGATGCCTCAACCTAAAGAAAGGCCTTGTTGGTTCACTTCGAAAATGAAATCCAATTCCTGATGAACCATACTTCTGTTTGGCAACATTCTTATACTAGGAACCAGATTACTAAAGTAATTATCCTCCCACGGAATCATCCACGTTACTTGTTCTCCCTCACCAAACGAGCTCTTTCCAAGTCTCCATCATTGCTCCTGCCCTCATACTCTCTCTCTCTAACATGCTTATTTAACTTGAGCATTGCACTCCACATGCTTGATAACATGATTTAGGGGTCTAATGAAAGTAAACAAACAACAGACTACAACGCGAAGGCCATTCCGAGCACGAGGCCTAAGGGGAAACGAAAAGTTACCACAACCGCCTCCGCCTCGTGCTTCGCCGAGTCGGAATCTTGTGCGCCGTGACCGGTCCCGCTCTCATGGTGAAGCACCCAAGGTCTGCGGTTGATGGAGGCGTCTGCGACGGCAGGCTCAGCGTCCGCCTCTTGGGCCCTCTTGAGAAGGAAGGATGTGAGAGACGCGAAACCCGGCGGAACCGACAGGTCTTCAGGTTTCGGACGTTTCGTTCCCATCTGCCAATTGCCATTGAAGTTGGATCTCAATTTCAGATCCCACACGAACCAGCACAAATTCATTCACGAACTAGCCAAAAATCCCTACTCAAAAACTTTGAAAATTGGGGACATTCGCCTACGACACGAACGATGAGAAGCTCGAATTGTAATAACAAAGAGTGAAAGAGGCAACACGGCTCGGGATTACGAGCTTGCGAATGAAGAAGTATGAACATACCGCCGGTCCGGAGGCTTCGCCTGAGCAGTCCGAGAAATTAAAAGAGAACTTTCAAAAGAACAGTAGCAAAATGGGGACCCTCGAGTCGTACTTAGCCAATTTTTTTTTTTTTTTTTTAAACCGACATCAAATGTGCCCGGATGGCATCAAAGGGTCGAACCCTTAAAAGAGATACACTCAACTAACGCAGCGGATGAGTTACTTAGCTAGATGGATTCATGAAAAAATAAATTATTTTAAAAAATAATTTTAAAAAATAATTATTTATATCTTTTGAAAGAATTAATTAATAAAAAAAATTCCATCACTAGTTTGATGTTATAATACATGTTCTATTCTCTAATGTGTGTACATACATGTACATTATTTATAAACTCAATGAAGCATCCCAAATTATGATATTGTGTCGAGCGAAGGAAGGCAATTTAGGTTGAAACATAATCACCATTAACGAATATCTGTTAATTATTAGTCAAGATCAAGTCGTATGGATGTATCATACCATTTATTAATGGTCAGGATCAAGTCATATGGACATACCGAATCAATAATTAACTTTAAATGCACGAGATTGCCGTTGGTTGTGGATCTTATCATGCAATACAGCTCAAACAAATAATAGATTACGTAACTTATCCTGAAAATGTTTAGATCAATGACAATTTCTAGAATAGAAGCTTCAACATAGCAAGTGGAGTCGCCCTTCTCGACATGAGTCGTAAATTAATAACTACCATCAGTGCATGAAAGTGGGACAATATCAACGCAAATCTCTAGCAGAAGAAATAATCCTCGTTGCATTATTTTAAAAAATCAAACCTTTGTTACAATGTCAATTAAAACCCAGTTTATATCTTTTCCAAAAGAATAAAAAAGCTTAATAAAATGGACGAAGGAAGAGGGGCTGCCGGTTAAAGACACATCCAACACGTTAAGTATCATCTTTGCCTGACATGTTTAGCTCGCATTTTTTCCGATCCATAATTTGATGTTAATCAATTTGACTAAGCCTCTGTTATAATTTTTCTTAAAATTTAAATATATGAGAAACACTTTGGTTGAGCTAACCATCCTTTCGTTAACCCAAGATCATCACCCGTCATAGAGACTTAAAGAATAAACAAAGGAAGAGTGCGAATCAACATGGTCAACATTGTCTAAAATTGGAAAGAGACATCTACTGTTATAAGGATGACATGATGATATCTACGCATGCTATATTTCTATTTTATCCAAGTGCCAGAAAATATTTTTCTATATTTTTCATTTTTTTAAATATTTAGTTAATGGATTATTTTTTTTTCATTTTTTACAACAATTTATATATAAACATTTTCCTGAACAATTAAAATATTTTTTGTTTCGTCATTTTTGGGAAAAAAGACAAGCAACCATTTTTGGAAATTATTTTTCAAATCATTTATCTTCCACAAAACAAACAAAGCATAAACTTCCCAAATTTTGGATAAAATATGCTTAATCCTAAACTAGTTTAATTACATTTTTCCTCAACATATACCATGCCTGTTACTTTTAAGGAGTAAATCTATACTATCATCACAATGGAAAAAGGATATGGAGAAAATAAATCAACCGAAATTTAAATATTAGGAAAAATAAATGTCAATAACAGTTGAGAAAGGTCTCAATAACCAAAAGGTTAAACAACAAAAATTGAATAACATCATGTGTTTTTAACTGGCTAATTAATGCAAAAGAAGAAGAAGAAGATAATTAATGAAATTATTTAAGACATATCACCTTAGATATTGGTCAGTCATTTCTTTTTATGATTTGAGGACAGCATTTTTCTTCATATATTTTTATATTAATCAATCTTTTTTTTTCATATTAGTTAGTATAAATAGAATAGAGAAATTTTGCATCCTTCACTTTTGTTAAAGGCTATTTGGGAATCACGGTGAACACATCAGATGAATAACCCAAGTATACCAAGAGAAAGGACACAAGAGAGATTCTATGGATAGGGCAAAGAGATTTTGGGATGGTTTAAGACTGAACATCCGAAGCTAGTTGATGCCCTTGAACTTGAAGGATAAGCAAGCCTAAGATAGTGCACTACTAGGATGGGTGGCCTCTTGGGAAAGTGCCTACCTATGCACCAAAGGACTACTAGGATAAGCAAGCCTATGCAACTTAAATCTCACGAGTCATAATCAAAGGCATACAAATCCACAACCTTATTTGTGCTTTTCTAACTCGAATATTGACATGTGGGACTTCTTCATGTCTCTCAATTCATAAATAAGGTCGATCAAAGCATGCATGTGCCACATAGGTCACTGAAATGACATTTAATTCATGCACTTTTCTCATGTAACTCATTTATATATATATATGCTACACATGTGTAGACTATGGCATGATTCTCATCATATGCATTAAGCATGCATGCACTTTACACACGTTGATGTCTCAAGATCATCATGACATCCCATACTACCATGTTATCCTCGAGACCATGCTACCCAATATAATATAGTCAAGCGCCCATGCCACGCAATAATCCAGACCTGATCACATACAAATCTCATGCACTTTCCACACAAGTATGTCCAAATTATTACGGCTGCTCAAGGTCCAAGGTCAACCCGAAGGTTCACAGTCATTCGGCGTAACCGGGTATCATCTTGCCCCATTGAGCGCGGCAACATCCCGTGTATTCATACGCCTTAGGACTGCATTCCATTCAGGAGTTTCATTCCGAAATCCATTCGCGAACGGCGTCCCATTAACTTGGGCACATCCGAACTTATTTAGGCATCATCCCGCATAATCATATGTATCAAGATAAAACCATCACCCCCCATAATCATACGCATAAGGGCATTTATGTGATTACACAAGCATACCATCACTCAAACCCATTGTTTTCTTTCTCCTTAGCCAAGTATGAATGCCCTAATGGCACGCTAGGCGGAGTGTGTCTCATGATCTATCGAAATTATATCAATAAAATATGCCAAGCACGAAACGAGAGTCCGTGGTTTGACACAATACATTGAGCACCTACCTAAGTCCAATTCGAATTGGAAACGATATGCCTTGAAATCACATCGAGACCAAGAAAGAACCAAGCCGTCATGACATGATCATTGTGGCCTAGTACCAAACTTAGCTCGGGAACAATACATCTCAATATCTCACCAAGGCCAAGAAGGACCGACCCGTTGTGACATGATCATCATGGCATGCTTCCAGTATTGCCAAACTCGGTTTAGGAATAATACGTCTTAGTATTGCCAATCCAAGAGAGAGACTTGACCCGGCATGCTTCCACGCACATCCAAGAACCACTGTATATCCCGTCTTGGAGGCTCGGAGTGTTCTCACGCATTGATTGACCATGGATAATGAACATATGTGTGAAGAGTAATCTAATGAACACATATAAAACATTGACATTAATAACAAAGAATATCACATAGAGCAAGAACATCCAATAACATCACAAGTCACTTCCAATGACAATATCATATCGAACAACTTAGCATAACCTTTCAAAATAGTTTCTCATTACTTATAATTATAGAATGCTACGAATGATTGCCCTTTTCAACTTTTGAATTGCATAGGCATGTAACATCTTTGAAAACTAGCATTCAACAAGCATATACACTTTATAATTCACAACATAAAGAACACTTATCATAATCAAGATAGGTTATTGTATCCAATGATAACTTATAACTATAGCTTATCACATTTAATGATAACCTATCATGATAACTTATCACATCAAACTATCACTTATCGCATCCACTTATCACCTATCATGATAGCTTTTAAACCACTACTTGTCACTTTAACCTACTTATCACATAATCTAATCACCATTAACCATAAACCAATCCTAACTCTACTCCTAAGAGCAATTACCGCTCTAATCAAGGGTTAGGAAGCTACTCACTTCCAAAACTAGGCCATGGCAAGTGGCGGCGACCGCGGTAAGGCTCACAATGAAGCTCCACAATGCGTGTTGGTGGTTGATCGGCGGTCAGTAGCCCATGGAAAGGCTAGAATAGCCAAGGAACAGTTGCACACGGCTTGAGAGAGGTCTGGCAATGGCTTGGGACTTGCGGCCAACTTGTGGGAAGGACGGCACTGCGAGATCTAGTGGCAAGGGTAGCCCGATGCTTAATGGTGGACGATGGCTCACAGCCATCAACATCAAGGGGGAAAAGAGAGAGAAATGGGTATGAGCTGAGGGAGAGTGATGGAGGAAAAGTTATCCAAAGGGAGGGGTAGAGAGAGAAAGTGAGAGAAATGATGGAAAAAGAGGAAAACTTGTGGAAGAAGTTGGCATTTTAATGCTCCTTGACTTATCGTCCTAACTTGGGGAGCAAGAACACATCTTGGCGCTCCATTCCAACTTGGGGAGTAAGAATAAATCATATCCCTTGTCGCGACCTACCCTCGGGGGGAGGGAACAGGTTTAGGGGTATTGCCCAAGGGGACGGGCCTAAGGCCCATGATTAGCGCAGAGCTCTCCCAAGCCTATACCCGCGTGACGTTGGGATATATTATAGGAATTTTGCACAAAAGGAGTCGCCACTAGCCTATTGGGGTCGGCTAGAAACCAAGTAAGGCATGGGAGCGTGCCTCACTTCCTACGCAACTAGAGAATCTAGGTTCGGGGACTTGATTACACTAATTAACCAATTAGTGCCCTTTCGGTACCTTGTTCATTTTAACAAAATGATTTTTGGCGGGCACTTTGAATTGATTTTATACTTATCCACTAACATATGAGGTGATCATGCGGGTGCACAATCATTAAAGTAATGATCATAACTATCAAGATCCTAATTGCCATAAAATTAAACACATGCAATCAAACATAATTAGATATGCAAATAAAACATGCAACATAATCAATATACAAGCACATAAAGATCTAATTACGCTAAAATGGCAATACATGGCAAGTCCTAATCAAACCCCATCATTTTTGGATTTTTGAAATTTTTAATTTTTAATTTTTGAAATTTTTTTTTAAAGAAAAATAACTAATTTCTAATCTTTACTTTTTTTAAAAAAAATTAAAATATTTTTTGGATTTTCGAAATTGTTTAAGTTTTTTTATTTTTTTAAAAATAATTTTAAATTTTTAATCTTTTTTTAATTTTTTTATTTAGATTTTCGAATTTTTTTTTAAATGATAAAATAATTTTTTGAGACCGGACCGGGTCGGGCTCCCAACCCGACTGGTTTGGCCCGGTTGGCACGGATCGGAGTCGGTCGAAGACCGGACCCCCGGTTCGGTCCAACAGCCCAAGTGGGCTCCAAGCTTGGGCCCAGCCAAGAATTCCCCTTTCCTCTCTTTTTTTAAAAGAGACAGGCCCAAAAGCCCAATCTAATTTTCTTAAAATAAAACTCATAAGCCCAACTAAACCTATAAGCCCGGAAGTTCAAAAGCCTAAAACCAGCCCATATTATTCGAAACCCTACCCGATTGGGATCCACGACCGACCCAGGCCCGGTTCGGCCGGTTGCATCTTCTTCCCCGAGGTTTTTCGCGGCTCCGAGGGGGACGGCAGGGACGCCGGTGATTTGGCTGTGGCGGTGGCAGCAGCAGCAGGGACGGCGACGGTGTCGCGGGCAAAGGCACTGCGGGGGCTGCGTCGGGTCACGGCTAAGGAGCAGCATCGGGCGGACGGATCACGGGCGAGTAGGGCAGGCGGCAGCGAGGAATGGCGACGGTGGCTCGGGCGGTGTCGGGGCCGGAGCCGGACGGCCGGGGGCGGTTGCGGCGTCGCGGCCGGCCCGGGTCTGGCGCGTCGGGGCACTCGAGTGGGAAGATGAGTACGGTCTTTGTCGCAAAGACGAGCAACGGAGGAGGTGCGGACCGGCGGAAGCGAAGTAACGGCGTCGACACTTGCGGACAATGGAGGTGCGGTGCGTATGCGCGACGGGCGCCCGGGTCGCAAAGACCCGACGGATGAGCGGCGGCAAGGGCGAGTGACGCGGCGCGCGGTCGTCGGGGTTGTAGATGGACGGCCGCAGTCATGTGGCGAGGGCTCGGTGACCCGGCTCGGGTGTTGCGGGGGCGTCGGGTTGGAATGGCCGGCGCGCGCGTTCGGTGGCAGCGGCAAGAACAGCAGGGGCGGTTTCAGAACCCTTGCTCTTCAAGACCCACTCAGTCAGATCTAGACCGCGCTGGGGGAAGGCGTCAAGGCAGGCGAGGGCGGAGGCAGCGGCTGCTGTAGCGTCGCGACTCCTGGGCAGCAGCGTCGAGACGGAGGGCGGCGGCGACTCGGACGAGGTTGGGCAGTGTCGACGACACCTCCTCTCTCCTCGGCCGCCGCCCTCTTCCCCGAATCCTCTGTTTCTCCCTCCTTCCTTCTCTTCACTTTCGATTTGTTTCTCTTCTGTTTTTCGGTCCTGTTGCCTCTTCCATTTCGATCTCCCTCTCTCTCCCGAGCTCACTCTCCCCCCTCTCAAGTTCTCTCGTCTTTGGGTCCTCTCTTTTTGCCCCTCTTTCTCTTTCGTTGCTTTGTGCTCTCTTTTTGCGGGTTTCGCGTGCGAAACTAGCTGGAGGAGGACAGAGGCTAACGTGGGCCGAGCCAAGAGGGAAACGGGCTCAGCCCCTTCCACGTTTTTATTTCCTCTTTTTTTTTTTGCTTTGTTTTCGTTTTCGTTTTTTTTTTAACGGCTAATTCCTAATTACGTAGACAATTAAATCCTAAATGAAAAAAATGGGAAAATTTAGGTGTCAACAGCTGCCCCTCTTTGAATGGGAGCTCGAAGAGGTTCCTTTCAAAGATAAAAGACACCTAAATTATTTTGACGACAGACCCAGGTGCATAGGCACGTATTAGGTTGATGGAAAGAACTCATAACTATGAAAGAGCGTCTTGTCAATAAGAGGAAGAAAGACTCCGGGCTACAAAGCTCTCCGGGCTACAAAAGCTCTCCGGGCTATAAAGCACACCGTGTCATAGGAAGAAGGACTCCGGGCTACAAAGCTCTCCGGGCTACAAAGCTCACCGTGTTGTAAGAAGAAGAACTCCGGGCTACAAAGCTCTCCGGGCTACAAAAGCTCTCCGGGCTACAAAGCTCACCGTGTCGTAAGAAGAAGAACTCCGAGCTACAAAGCTCTCCCGGCTACAAAAGCTTTCCGGGTTACAAAGCTCACCGTGTCATAGAAAGAAAGACTCCGGGCTACAAAGCTCTCCGGGCTACAAAGCTCACCGTGTCATAGGAAGAAAGACTCCGGGCTACAAAGCTCTCCGGCCATAGGAAGGACTCCGGGCTACAAAGCTCACCAGGCTACAAAAGCTCTTCGGGCTACAAAGCTCACCGTGTCATAGGAAGAAGGACTCAGGGCTATAAAGCTCACCGGGCTGCAAAAGCTCTCTAGGCTACAAAGCTCATTGTGTCATAGGAAGAAGGACTCCGGGCTACAAAGCTCATCGGGCTATAAAGCTCACCGTGTCGTAAGAAGAAGGACTCCGGGCTACAAAGCTCTCCCGGGCTGCAAAAGCTCTCCGGGCTACAAAGCTCACCGTGTCATAGGAAGAAAGACTCCGGGCTACAAAGCTCTCGGGCTACAAAAGCTCTCCGGGCTACAAAACTCACCGTGTCATAGGAAGGACTCCGGGCTACAAAGCTCACCGGGCTACAAAAGCTCTCCGGGCTACAAAGCTCACCGTGTCATAGAAAGAAGCACTCCGGGCTACAAAGCTCTCCGGGCTACAAAAGCTCTCCGGGCTACAAAGCTCACCGTGTCATAGGAAGAAAAACTCCGGGCTACAAAGCTCTCCGGGCTACAAAAGCTCTCCGGGCTACAAAGCTCACCGTGTCATAGGAAGGACTCCGGGCTACAAAAGCTCTCCAGGCTACAAAGCTCACCGTGTCATAGGAAGAAAGACTCTGGGCTACAAAGCTCTTCGGGCTACAAAGCTCACCGTGTCATATGAAGAAGGACTCCAGGCTACAAAGCTCACCGTGTCATAGGAAGAAAGACTCCGGGCTACAAAGCTCTCCGGGCTACAAAAGCTCTCCGGGCTACAAAAGCTCTCCGGGCTACAAAGCTCACCGTGTCATAAGAAAAAGGACTCCGGGCTACAAAGCTCTCCGGGCTACAAAGCTCACTGTGTCATAAGAAGAATGAGAGGAATGAGGTCTCACCATGTAACAATGGGTTTTGACCGGGTTGAAAACGCATGATTTGAGGAAAACCAATGAACCTTTGTAGATAATATGGTTTAAGGTTGACCATGAACCTTTTGAAAAATTGCAGTTTAGAAATAAACTCATGAACATTTTAAAAGCGGGGTTTAAGGATGACCCATGAACCGTGTGGTTTAAGGATGACCTACGAACTTTGTGGTTTAAGGATAGACCCACGAACCGTGTGGTTTAGACTGTAAAAAATGTCTCACAATGTAAAAACGGGTTTCGACTAGATGTGATGGTCTCGCCGTGTAAAAACTGGTTTTGACTTGATGTGATGGTCTCACCGTATAAAAACGGGTTTTGATTTGATATGATAGTTTTTGACTGGATATGATAGTCTTATCATGTACAAACGGGTTTCGACCGAAATGAAGGTCTCACTTGTTTACAAACGGGTTTTGGCCGAAAGGAAGATCTCACCGCGTACAAACGGGTTTCGGCCGAGAGGAAGGTCTCACTTTGTGTACAAATGGGTTTCAACTGGAGGAAGATCTCACCGTGTACAAACGGGTTTCGACCGGATGATAGTCTCACCGTGTACAAACGGTTTCAACCGGATGATAGTCTCACCGTGTAAAAACGGGTCTCGACCGAATGATTTAGGAAAAGCCACCAATCCCATGGTTTAAGGATAGACCCACCAACCTCGTGGTTTAAGGATAGACCCACGAACTGTGTGGTTTAAGGATAGACCCACGAACCGTGTGATTTAGGAAAGCTACCAACCCCGTGGTTTAAAGATAAACCCACCAACTGTGTGGTTTAAGGATAAACCCACAAACCATGTGGTTTAGGAAAGCCACCAACCCTGTGGTTTAAGGATAGATCCACGAATTGTGTGATTTAGGAAAGCCACCAACCCCGTGGTTTAAGGATAAACCCACCAACCGTGTAAATGACATGGTTTAAGGCTGACCATGAACCTTTGGAAATGGCATGGTTTAAGGCTAACCATGAACCTTTGGAGATGGCATGGTTTAAGGTTGACCATGAACCTTTGATTTTTAGGGAAGCACCTGCTAATCCCTTGAAAACTGCATGGTTTCACCGAGGAATCCTGTGAAACTCAACTTGGGCAAATGTCGTTAGGGACATCGTATTAGAAATACTGCAGCATTAATTGAACAAGCTAATCAAGCTAAGTCCGACTGCTTTGGAAAAACGTTTTATTTCAATCAACATCATGTGGTGCAAAATTGTCCTCTTGTTTATGGATATATCATTGATCATCAAATTATCTAGGAGTCAAGTTTTTACCAGAATGATTTCTATTCATGAAAAAGACTCATTAAGCATGCCAAACTGGAGCTTTTTAGTAAGAAAGGGCTTCTCACATACTCTCAATAAAATGGCTACTTGATCCCATCTATTCACGTGGGAAGTAATTGATTGCTGAAAGTATCTCACGTAGCCTATGTCGAAGGCTTTCTGAAACATTCGCAATGAGCACAATCTGATCGATCAAAAAGGTCTTTTGAAAGGACCGCAATATAGGCTTTGTTAGGGCTTACACAAAGGAATGATTGCTTTGAGGCCAATAAAGGAACATTTGCCGCTATCTTCATTGGGTTTACGAGTCGAGAACTTGGAAGATAAGACAAGATATAATTATTTCCACTCCTTCAAGTAGTAGCTTCTTTGTGGTATTCTCATTTTCACTCAAATCATCCCAATCAGAAGAGGCTTCGGAAAAGGGTTATAATGTTGGCTTGGGAAAGGTTTGAAAGGCTTAAAATTTTCAAGAGGGTCTTTAAGAGTCAGTGATCATCATGGCATCGTGACCGGGTCACTTGACATTTCGAAAGCATTTGGCTCTTGAAACACAGCACATCTCGAGAGTTCATTCACCGGTCATTTCTGCATGAGAGCTTTGCTCTTTTCTCTAATTTCCTTTGTTCTTTGCGATGATTTTTTTCTCGCAGGCACTTGGATTTTGATAATTTTTCTTTCACATAAGATGCGGCCTTTTGGCTCTTTTTCTTGACGGGCATTGGCCTTGCTTTTACTAGGCACATTGCTTTTTCATGCCCCCTAGTTTGTCGAGCTTTTTGCTCTTTGAACTTTGGTAGCTTATGACTTTCGAGATACTTTTCACATTTTCCCGTGATTGTCAATTATATTTGGTCAATTCTTATGCCTTGCCCCAGTGAAGGGAGATGATCACCGCTCGAGATTCAGAAATGAATAATCAAGCCCAAATTGGTTATAGCAATGGGTATCAGTGTTTGGGTAGAGAAAGAAATGCTCTTCTTCACCTTGGGATGAGTCAAGCTCTGATGAGAATTCCTCTGAAGCTACCACAAGAAGATTGGTGTAAGTGAAAGTAATAGAATCTTTCTCAACCTTTCGTTTTACAACACGACCGTAACCTCCTATGTTGCCCCAATGTAAGGTCGTTCTCGATAGGGGTACTTTGAAGGATCATCTTTTTTTTCAGCCCAAAGGGGTAACAAGAGATCAGTGCAATGCTTGGGATTGATGAAGGCAACGCCTTTATCATTTCGATCTTTGCGCTCAATGCGAATGAATCATTTGTCCTAAGAGAAGGTCTCTTTTCACTCAACTCTCAAAAGTGTTTAAAGGACGTGTTTGGAAATGAGCTTGCCTTTCTTCATCCTAAGCACTTCTCGTTTGGCATGGTTAATATTTCGATTTCACTCTGCCGAGATCATTCGAGTATATCAATCTCCATGGAGAATTTTGATTCAAAATGAATAATCCACAAGACAAGAAAACAATTTTGAGATAGAAAGGATGCTCAAAAGGTTTGTAATTTTTTTTTCCAATTATTATTCATTTTTTTTGTCTCTAGGAAAGCCCAAAAGTTCTCTTTTGTAATGGAAATTCTTTTTTTTCTCTTTTTTTTACTTAAAAAAAAAAGACTGAGAAAGAAGGGTACTTACACAGCATGGCGACCCGATAATCCTGTAAAGAATGTAAAAGAATATGTTAGTGCAAAGCTCCTTAGGGATTGAAATGTTGAAAACGATACATTATTACCCTTCACTCGCTTTCATCCTTTTGGCGCTAACATCTCTTGGATTCACCTTCATGGATATTTGGTAACTCAACAATACCCTTCCCTTGCATTTGCCTTTAAGTGTTTGATGTTTTCCTGATTCCTTGGTAGAAGGAGCCGGTTCTACGGTTAGGTGCAACCTCTTTTTTTTTTTTATCACCCTGTAAGAAAGGGAGATGAAATGAGTTATCTCTATTCTTAGTTAGGTTCAACAAAGGAACGATACATCATTCTTGATGAATTTAACAATGTTGTTCCAGCACACTTTATTTGTGGGGAGATGAGAGATTTTTTTTTTTTAAAAAAATCAAATGTTGCTCTACCACTCTTTATTTGACAATCATTTGTTATGTTCGAACCCATCCTGTGTCAAAGAAAAGGACATGTCATTTTTTATGCTAAAGAGAATCAAGTTTAGGAACGAGATACATCCTTTTCAAAGTCGGGCGATCAACATCCCAAGGTATATCTAATGGAGGAATGGATAATATTGCCTCTCTGTTTCATCTGAATATTTATTTGTTTAAAATGCTTCACTGTGTTTGTTAAGAACATTACAAAACTAAACACTCTTTATGTTTCATTGATAATGGAAAAAAAAAACCATGTCGAAACGGCATCAGAAATTGATGATTGAAATCGATACAGTTTACTCTTCCTTCGATTTCACTATTTTGGATGCTTGGCAACTCCCTTCATTTGTCTCCTCATGCAGTGTGAACGAAATTGATGGGCTATTTTGGTTCCTAAGGCATTTGCAAATACAAAACTTCCTAGAATGGAATTCAACTTCGCTCCGCTTTTATGAAAAATTGGCACCAACGATGACTCAACGCATGCTTGCTTCTCGAGTTCAATGAGCCTAAGAAAACAATTACAAGAAGAGAGGGCCTTAAGAAAAGTTTTTTTGAAATTCGTTTTGGAAGGTAGACATAAAGGTTTGCTTGAGACATTTCTGAATTTGTTTTTTTTTCTTTTCTTTCTTTCTTTCTTTCTTTTTGGATGATTTTCACGAAATTGAATTCCATCAAAAAAAAAAATGAGTCGCATGATTTACCAAAGCATCAATTGGATTCGTGACCAAAACCCAAAATGGAAAACAAGATTCTTAACAAGAATAAAAACACTGATAAAATGCGAGAAACTCTTGTATAGATAAGAGTAAAAATCAACTCTCGTTCTAGCCCTAGAATTCATTTCTCTATGTAGTCAAACACGAGAATGTCATGGAGCATCACACGTAACCTGCAAAAAGATGACACTGTCAATATGTGAATGAGAGAAAATTATATTTTAATGACGTCACTTCTTACAATAAAATCGAGCGACGATACATGCCCCACAATCATTATTACAGGACTTTAGTATTTACGCCAAGATTTTATCATAAGAGAAGATATCATTAAAATTATCAATCCACGACCATCAATCGAATGTCCACTTTTATTCCGAAAGTTTCATAATACAAAAGAGTCTTTGATTTTTGAAAGATTGATTTGTGACTTTACTCCTAGGAAAATGGAAAATGAAGTGATTTCTATTTTGAGGAATTTGTACACAAAATGATTTGCATTATAATCCCAAAACATGAGAATGATGAAATTTGATATATATAAAAAAGCAATTTCAATTTTTGTGCCCCAATATAAAATCACAACTTGAAAGTTTTTTTTTTCCGCCTTTTTTTTCGAAATGATTTTAGCCCGTAACTAGAAATTTAAACAAAACCATGTGTTCAACGGGGCCAAATCAAAATGTTTAGAACTTATATTCAAATGCTCACTTGTCAAAAGTGATTGTCAATTTTTCAATCATAAGCTTGCATTAGGGGCATTCGATTGATTTCCACAAATTTCAAGATGAAAATGCAATACAAAATGAACAAATAAAAAGGAAAATGACACTTACAATGGGTGCTGACCTTTGTCCTCCTTTTTTTTTTTTTACATAGACATGCACATTAGATGTGGTTCGATTTCTACTCTATATGGCTCAAAATGAAGCCATAGGATCACGGGGCCCGAACCAACAAGCTCGTGGCTAGGTCGTGTTACCCATGACTGGCTTTGTCAAAGGACCGACCCGTGTCGCATGCTTGCAGACCAGGGTGGGACCTCTGACATCAAGAAAGAAATTTCGGGGTTAAGGTGGGCGACTCGTACTACGTGCTTGTAGTCGGAGTGGTATCCACCTCAACACCATCCTAAATGATCCTATGCGGCCCAAGTCCGGCGGCAGGTAGTATGTGCTATAGTGTAGTGCAATGCAGGGGATGCAGGCATGACAATTTATAAACAATCAGCACTTCATACATGAAAAATAAACCATACATTCTTACACCTCCTTACAAGACAAAGGTGAGCAAACACTTCCCCTTATACCTCCCATTCTGCAAAAACATTTAACACCTATAATGTTATGGACGTACCTGGAATCCTCGCTACCAAACAAAATATTTTTGAACAAGATTAATTTTGGCCTAAATCCTCTAAGGTTTAAAACCAAGTCCCCAGTGGAGTCGCCAAGCTGTCGCGACCTACCCTCGGGGGGAGGGAACAGGTTTAGGGGTATTGCCCAAAGGACGGGCCTAAGGCCCATGATTAGGCGCAGGCTCTCCCAAGCCTATACCCCGCGTGACGTTGGGATATATTATAGGAATTTTGCACAAAATGAGTTGCCACTAGCCTATTGGGGTCGGCTAGAAACCAAGTAAGGCATGGGAGCATGCCTCACTTCCTACGCAACCAGAGAATCTAGGTTCGGGGACTTGATTACACTAATTAACCAATTAGTCCCCTTTCGGTACCTAATCTTGTTCATTTTAACAAAATGATTTTTGGCGGGCAGTTTGAATTGATTTTATACTTATCCACTAACATATGAGGTGATCATGCGGGTGCACAATCATTAAAGTAATGATCATAACTATCAAGATCCTAATTGCCATAAATTAAACACATGCAATCAAACATAATTAGATATGCAAATAAAACATGCAACATAATCAATATACAAGCACATAAAGATCTAATTACGCTAAAATGGCAATACATGGCAAGTCCTAATCAAACCCCATCATTTTTGGATTTTTGAAATTTTTAATTTTTAATTTTTGAAATTTTTTTTAAAGAAAAATAACTAATTTCTAATCTTTACTTTTTTTAAAAAAAAATTAAAATATTTTTTGGATTTTCGAAATTGTTTAATTTTTTTTATTTTTTAAAAATAATTTCAATCTTTTAATCTTTTTTTTTAATTTTTTTATTTAGATTTTCGATTTTTTTTTAATGATAAAATAATTTTTTGAGACCGGGACGGGTCGGGCCAGTCCAACCCGACCCGGGTTTGGCCCGGTTAGCGCGGATCGGGTCCGTCGAAGACCGGACCCGAGTTCGGTCCAACAGCCCAAGTGGGCTCCAAGCTTGGGCCCGGCCAAGAATTCCCCTCTCCTCTCTTTTTAAAAGAGACAGGCCCAAAAGCTCAATCTAATTTTCTTAAAATAAAACTCATAAGCCCAACTAAACCTATAAGCCCGAAGTTCAAAAGCCTAAAACCAGCCCATATTATTCGAAACCCTACCCGATTGGGATCCACGACCGACCCGGTTCGGCCCGGTTGCATCTTCTTCCCGAGGTTTTCGCGGCTCCCAGGGAGGCGGGACGCCGGTGATTTGGGCGTAGCGGTGGCGGCAGCGACGAGGATGGCGACGGTGTCGCGGCAAAACCTTGCGGGGCTGCGTCGGGTCACGGGCGAGGAGCGGCATCGGGCGGACGAGATCACGGGCGGAGCGGGGCAGCAAGCGCGGGAATGGCGACGGTGGCTCGGGCGGTGTCGGGCTGGAGCCCGGACGGGCCGGGGCGGTTGCGCGTCGCGCGACCGCTCGAATCTGCGCGTCGAGCGCTCGAGTGGGAAGATGAGTACTGGCGGTCTTGTCGCGGCACGAGCAACGGAGGAGATGCGGACCGGCGGAAGCGAAACGGCCGGCGTCAACACTTGCGAGATGATGGAGGTGCGGTGCGGATGCGCGGCGGTGCGGGTCGCAACAAAGATCGACGGATGAAACGAGCGCGGGGGCGAGTGACGCAGCGCGGCGGTCGTCGGGGTTGTAGATGGACGGCTGCGAGTCATGTGGCGAGGCTCGGTGACCAGCTCGGGTGTTGCAAGGGCGTCGGGTTGGAATAGCCGGCGCGCGCGTTCGGTGCGGCGGCAAGAACGCGGGGCGGTTTCGAACCCTTGCTCTTCAAGACCCACTCGATCGAATCTGGACCGCGGCCCCAGGGAAGACGTCAAAGCGAGCGAGGGCGGAGCGGCCCGGCTCTTTGTAGCGTCGCGACTCTGGCAGCGCGTCGAGACGGAGGGTGGCGGCGACTCGGACGAGGTTGGGCAGTGTCGGCGACACCTCCTCTCTCCTCGGCCGCCGCCCTCTTCCCCCGAATCCTCTATTTCTCCCTCCTTCCTTCTCTTCACTTTCGATCTTTTCTCTTCTGTTTTTCGGTCCTGTTGCCTCTTCCATTTCAATCTCCCTCTCTCTCCCGAGCTCACTCTCCCCCTCTCAAGTTCTCTGTGCTGGGTCCTCTCTTTTTGCCCCTCTTTCTCTTTCGTTGCTGTGCTACTGCTGCCTGCTTTTTGCAGGTTTCGCGTGCGAAACTAGCTGGAGGAGGACAGAGGCTAACGTGGGCCGGGCCAAGAGGGAAACGGGCTCAGCCCCTTCCACGTTTTTATTTCCTCTTTTTTTTTTGCTTTGTTTTCGTTTACGTTTTTTTTTTTTTTAACGGCTAATTCCTAATTCTGTAGACAATTAAATCCTAAATGAAAAAAATGGGAAAATTTAGGTGTCAACATCCCTACATCTTGCCACAAAAGCCAAAGCCTTCTAGATGCTAAGTTACTGTTCACGTGTACTATTTGTGACGTCCACAAACCGACCCTGATTTTCAAAATGGAATTACATGGGCATCCAATTTTCGAACGTGATTACAATAAGGATTGGTAGACCCCAAAAATGGCGAAAATGCCACATTGAGACACAAACTCAATTTTTCATCGACAGGATGCAAAAGTTTGGAAAAGTGGAAACGAGCTGTGGCGAGGGCCTAAGCCCATGTTGGGCAACCCAATGGGCCTAAGCCCACAATTAGGTAGCCCATGGGCCGAAGCCCATCACATATGGCCCAAATGGGCCTAAGCCTAAGTGGGTGGCCCAAGGCCCATACGCCCAAGAGGTGGGCTGCCATAGTGGGGCCGTGGGTCCTCCAAGTCCATCAAGCATTCAATGCAAGATCTTGACTTTTAATGCACTCCAAGTGTGTGAATAATACCCAATCTTGGCAAAATGACCAAATTGCATTTTCATTCAACTAAGAACAAAAGGGAAGGATGGGAAAGGAGCTAGGAAAGGGCAGCCATGTGCTAAAGATGGTGAAGGTGATGTCATTCCATGGCCTAGTCTAAGTCTACCTAGCCTATCTTCTAGCCTAGCCATGAGTGGTTCATTAAATTGCATTAATGAGACTTGGACAAAAAATAAAGTAAGAAGTGATCCAAGCCCTTAAACTTGGATGGGACATGGCAAAATGTAATCTTAGCTATCCAATAACCCAAGCGTGGGTTGCTCTTCCTCTCTCCCCAAATACACCCATACCTCTCCCTCACTCTCATTTTCACACTTTGGCTCTCAAGTTCATCTTTCTCTCCCTCCTTGCCATAACTGAACCACCCCTTGTCCATTTGCATCTCATTTTCAAGCCATCTTCTTCATTGTTCCTCATATTTCCCTCACCAACAACCGAACACCACCCACCTCCGCCGGTTGCCGTCGTGCAATGGCTCGAGACACTGTTCAGCCCACTCACGGGAGCTTTGGAGGCGTGACCAGCAGCCCCAGCCACTGTCCGATCTTGTCGCTCCTTCCCCGATGCTTTTTAAAGCTAGGACTTGAGCATGAGTGGCTTTCTAGCCCTTGAATAGGGTTGTTGTTGCATTTTGGAGTTAGTTTAGAGCTAAATTAAGATTAAATGATGTTTTGTTAATGTGATAAATGGGTTTTGTATGATAGGTTATCATAGGGTCCCGATAGGTTATCTTGATAGCTTATCATATGTTTGTTAATAGCTTATCATATTTTTCTTGATAGCTTATCATTTTATGGTCGATAGCTTATCATGTTTTCTTCAATAGTTTATCATATTTTCATCGATAGCTTATCATATTTTAAATCGATAGGTTATCACGGTTTATCAATAAGTAGTTATGTGATAAGCTATTAAAGTATGATATGTAAAGTGTGATGTGTTATGTTAACAAGCGATGAATTATTGGATAGTTTATGATGACATGTGATAAGTGAATTTCATGAATTATGTTGAATTGCAATGACTAATCCTACTTTGATGAGTGACTTATATGCCATGGACTTGTAAAATTGGGTGGTACTTTTATATGATATAATATGAGGCATGTGGATGACATGATGGCATATGGCATAAGTTGTTGCATATTACATGGGCATCACATCGGTTAGTGAGAAAGATAAGAAAATCGTGTGATGGTATGCCCGTATGATCACCTAAAGACCTTGATGTGTTTATGCGGGTTAGTGAACCTGTCCTGATGTGTTTACTCGGGACGATGCCTGATTAAGTTCGAATGCTCCCAAGTCAACGGGAAGCCGTTTGCAAATAGATTTCGGAACGAAACTCATTACAAGAGTATTGTCTTGATGCATTTACACGGGATGATGCCATGCTCAATGGGATGAGACGATACCCGATTACGCTGGATGACTGAGAACCTTCAGGTTGGCCTTGGGTCCTAAGTGACCATAATAATCTGGACAAGATTGTGTGAAATGTGCATGAGATGTATTTGTGATCATGTCTAGATTATTGCATGACATGGGTGCATGACTATACTATGTGGCTCATTTGTATGATTGGATCGGGAGCATGGAAAGTATTATGGGAATTGCTTATGTATTGTAGATGATGACCTTGAATAAGTGGATATGCTTTCTTGTAAATAGTCAGGGCAAATCAAAAGAAACTTTGCTATTGATCTATTATCGATAGAGGAATTTAATGTTTAGGGCATCTATAAGATGAACGGCTTCTCTGTGTGAGGTTTAAGAAGTTCACTCATTGAGTTTAATCTCACTGTTATTTATTGAATGTTTATAGGCCCTAAAAATGATTGAGCCTTTCCGCCAAATCTAATTCGAACTCCCCGTAGAGCATAGCACCTCTAGTACTACGAAAGCAATCCAAAAAGTATTATTAACCCAATTACCACCTAACTATCTACCGTCTCCAAAATCCGCACCCATCATGCCTAAGTTAGAAATAAGGTAAATAGGATAGGGATTATGTCATCTTCTCTCTCCTCCTCACCCTTGAATGCCCAACATCTTCTTTATGCACATAATTTTTGTTTTATTAGGCTAGAATGGCAAAATGATAATTTCACTATCCTTCACACACATGAATCATTAATGAGGGACTTGAAATGACCTTGGGCTTGGGTGACCCATGAGCTCCTTTGGGTTGCTCATCTTGGGCATGAGGCCCTTGGGCCGCCCACTTGGGCTTAGGCTCATTCGGGCCATCCATGGTGGGCTTGGGCCCCTACCTAACGTGGGCTAGGGCCCACTTAAGTTGTCACTCATGGCCCATTTCCACTTTTCCAAACTTTTACATCTCGCCAATGAAAATTCGAGTTTTTACTCCAAAGTGGCCTTTTTCGGCATTTTCATGGTTTACCAATCCTCATTGTAATCCCGTTCTGAAAATCAGGATCAAATTAAGGATGTCACAGTTTTGCTTGCTATTGTTTACCACTATTTTGCTACCGTTTGTTACTGCTGTTACACCATCATCTCTGTTATTTTCTAGTCATTGCTACCACTATTTTGCTGTCGTTTGAGGAAAGGGGATTTGGGTCGGTTGGTACCAATCTTCCTTCGTTTGTTATACAAAGTACATAGTTTATTATAGCTCCCGCTATGGTTTTGCCAATAGTAAATCAAAGCTCCTTGACAGACATATCGAGGGCCCTCCTCATCTCCATTAGGATTTGTATCTTTTTTCTTTTTTCTTTTTCAAGTTCAGTGGAATTCTATTCAAGTATGGGTAGATGGTGATAGGTAGATTGCGACATGAAAATGTAGAGAGAGAATCAATAGACAAAAATATCCTTAATGAGGGATGTTTTTTTTTTTTTTTTCAAATTTGAGCTACTGTAATTATCTCAATGTAGTCAATAGATTTTATCTTTATCAATCTTATCAAGCATATTAGTTTTTTTTCACTTAGATCTGCCCAAAGGATAGGCCCTCTTCTTTCCAGTACCGCAAGTTTTCCTCACGTTAAAGCTTCTATTCCATATTGTTCTAATCTTGATGTAGGAGTAACCTTAATTGATAGTTCCTTTCAATTCTAGGTCAAGTGGCATTTTCCCTCGGAATGCTCATCAACATCCTCCTACTCCAAGCTTGTTGTTACATGCTATGGTTTGGATGAATCAAAGAAGAGCATGAATACTTGTCATAGTAATAGAATCCAAGCATTTAGGGTCCCTCAAATAGATGATTTTTCATGCCAATAAGTTGCTTCGCTCTATGATTTGTCCTCTTTGGATGGTTTATGCTATTACCTTGGCTATGGAAAAAGGGGGGCTTTTTAGTACCCCATTTGTTTCCTTGGTTAAAAAAAACTTGCAAATTTTTTCTTCAACTTTATTGTTGAAGATTGTACAATCTGAGTTCGATTTATTAATATGTTATGGGGTCATTGATTTGTTGCTAATAACTTATTTATATGGATGTACTTATTATTATATATGTTTAAATTTGCTTCTTTTTGTTTTTATCATTACATTTACTTGTAGTATATATTAAACTTATAGTTCTCGTAATTTTATTTTATTTTGTAAAATGTCTTCAAGTTCAAACATGGGTAGTAGCACTTCGAGTACTCAAACACCTACCTATAGAAACGAAGTTGTAAAACAACCATTATGGAGGTATGTTACTAAGTTAGTTAATCATAGCGATGCAGGAAGAAACTTGTCTTAAAGATCCAATTTTTATCAAATAGATTTCAATAATTCATACATGAGAGTGAGGGGCCATTTGTTGATGATAAGTGGAAAATGAATAAAAAAATGCACAAAAGTAGGGGAAAAAAAAAAGATTAGAGGAATGGGTCAATATTAAATTAATGAGTATTGCACCTAGATATGTACATTTGCTTGCCCCTTCTATTTTTTCACTTAGCGGCGGTGGTGATGGAATGAATTCATCATTTAACTCCAAAAAAAGGTAAATTTGAAGTGGGAATGGAAAATCACTTGAGGATTCATTCAATATGACTCAAAGAGAATATCTAGATTGTGAGATTGTTAGGATGTTCTATTCGGCGAGCTTGCCGTTTAACTTAGCAATGAATCCTAACTTTTAATCCGCTCTCACTTATGCCGCTAATCATAATATTACTGAGTATATACCACCGAAATATAATTTGTTGAGAACTATTTTGTTGCAAAAAGAAAAGGCAAATATTAATAGGTTGTGTGTATTTATTAAAAACATGTGAAATGAGAATAGTGTAAATATTATGAGTGATAGATGAAGCAACTAACAAAGGAGACCGCTTATTAATTGTATGGCAGTGTTAGATGGAGAACCAATGTTTATAAAATCGGTTGATTGTCTAGGAGAAATAAATAATATACATTTCATTTTTTTATTTGTTGAAAAAGTTATCAATGAAATTCGGCATGAAAATATGGTCTAAGTAATTACGGATAATGCTTCAAATTGTAAGAGCGTGGAACAACTTAGAGCAAAAATTTATATCCATTATGTGAACACCTTGTGTGGTGCACACCCTTAATCTAGCTTTGAAAAATATTTGTGTTGCAAAAAAATACAGAGACCAACTAAGTAGTTTATGAGGAATGTAATTGGATTTTAGATATTATAAAGAAAGTTATGCATATCAAACATTTCATCATGAATTATTCCATGATATTAGTAAAATATAATGAATTTGTTAGCTTGAAGTTACTTTACATAGTGGATACGCATTTTGCTTCAATGATTATGATGCTTAGGAAATTCAAGTTAATAAAAATTGATCTTCAAACATGGTGATTTGTGACAAATAAAATATATATCGAGATAATAATCAAGGAAAAGCTAAGTTAGTTAAGGAGAATGTGTTGGATGATTTTTTGTGGGATTCGATTAATTATATATTTTTATTCACAACTCTTATTTATGGCATGCTTAGGAAATTCAAGTTAATAAAAATTGATCTTCAAACATGGTGATTTGTGACAAATAAAATATATATCGAGATAATAATCAAGGAAAAGCTAAGTTAGTTAAGGAGAATGTGTTGGATGATTTTTTATGGGATTCGATTAATTATATATTTTTATTCACAACTCTTATTTATGGCATGCTTAGAATTTGTGACACTAATAAGCCTTGTCTTCACTTAGTTTATGATATGTGGGGTTCAATAATCGAAAAAATGAAAAAAGTTATATATGCACATGAAGTGAAAAAGCTAGATGAGAAGTCCACATTTTATGAGACGGTTCATACAATTATTGTGAATCATTGGTCATTGGACAAGGAATAACACACCACTTTATGGCTTGGCACATGCTTTAAATCCTAAGTGAGTTCTAAAATTGTATGAGAATATTACTTTAATAGTTATTATTTCTTTAACATGATAATATAATACTCATCTTACTTATTATTACTTTCTATTTTTATTTTATTTAATTAAATAAATGTACTATAGTGATAAATGGCTCAATGAAATCCTACTCAAGTTTCTCCATATAAAAATAAGGAGATCAACCAAGAAAAATTAAAATGCTTTAGGAAATATTTTCTTGACTTAGATGAGCGCAACAAGGTAAATTTGTAGTATGCAGATTTTACAAGTACAAATGAGGATTTTAAAAATTTTGATTCTATTCAAAGTCAATATTCTATGGATTATAAGGCTTGATAGGTTTTTTTTTTTTTTTTTGGGTCTGAATTTAACACATTTCATTACGTAATATAAGATGAAGTGCCCATTAAAGGGGCGTCATTACACAAAATGTCCCATAAAGTTTGTGGAGGTGATAAAACCCAATTCAGAAATAAGTAGTTGTTCCTATGGGCTTTAGCTACCCAATCTGTAGCACAATTGGCCTCTCTAGAGCAATGGGCTATTTGAACATATGAAAAGGCCTGCATTTTTTCCTTGCATTTGCTGATAATAGGTTGAACTTCCCAACTGAACTGCTCTAAACTGGTCATGGTTTGAACAAGTTGTGAGCTGTCAGACTCAAAGTGAAGTACTTCGTGTCTTTTAGGATAGGAAAAAGTGAGGGCTTCCCAAAGTGCTAGGGTTTCGGCCATCAAAGGGGAGGATGCTCTTATCTTCTTTGCCTTTCCGCCCACCATCCTCCCCTCTGAATCATGACAGATGCAGGCCACAGAACTTTCCAGCGAACCAGGTAAGAAAGCTCCGTCTATGTTGATCTTCAAAGCTCCTTCTGGCAATGGAATCCATGTTTGAGAGGGTTTTGTTGGGCGAGTTGCAGATCTGTCAATTTGAAGGGTTTTTTGGTGAGCTGCATGTGTTCTGCCCCCTGCACCAGCACTTACCTCCAATTCCAGCGCTTGAAGGCTTGATAGGTTAATCATGGTGTATATGCACCGATGCTTAAAAGTATAGTCTTAAAACTTCTTGCACAATTTTATTTTTCATTATGTGCTAAGAGGAATTGGAGTGCTTACTCATTTGTACACTTAGTAAGAAGAAATAAGATGACTCCAAAACGTCCAAAAGATTTGGTTTTCATTTACAACAACCTTTGTTTTCTATTAAGAAAAAACCCACAATATGCATAAGGAGAAATTAAGATGTGGGCTATTGGTGGAGATGCATTTGACATGTTTGAAAATGTTGGGGTACTTAAAGTTACAAGTCTTTCAATTGACAAGCCAGAATGGAGTTTGTTGTTTTTTTAGAAAAAAGTAGATAATGTGGATGAATGATTTATTCTTATATTTGATAGTGAAATATTGATTTTTTTCTTATTGTTGAATTTTAAATTTAATAATGGAATGTGATTATTTTTTTCTTCAAGTTTTATGGATTATTGTGATGGAATGTAGTTGAATTTGTCAAATTAAAACAATGAATGATATTAATAAATGTATGATTAACGTTTTTAGTATAAATTAATTATTGGCTCCTTTTATTATTATTTAGTTATTTGTGCATTTATGTGGCACCCCGAACCCTTCGTAGGTCACCACCAGCGCCAATGTTACACCTTATTACCTTTCTCCTTAGAAGAAGCGTCGTAATTCATAGACACATTTTTTTTTTATAAACAAAACGGTCTCAGCACGACTCATTAGCGGAAGCAAAATAAAACATCACCATCTCTCTCCCTACCAACCATGATACAAATACACACAACTAATCACCATAATTTTATAGACAAGCCACGACACTTTATTTACATATATTTTCAAGATGGGACTTTTTTTTAGTCGGTACATCAAAAGGAAAAGCTAGGACTCAGCCATGTCCAACCTAAAACCTCAAAAAGAACCCTCGACCATCTACATCACATGTGCACAACCCCCATCATAAGTGTCGGCTAACTATCCAAAAAGAAACAGCCCATACTCGTCATGCACAGGCCTCACACCCAGTCCGGTGCGTCAGGCGGCAGCGATGGCAGCATCCCTCTCATCACCCCATTGCGGCGAATGTGGACGGAGACAAACTCCTGGACAATCGGGGCCCCAACCAGGCTTATGTCATACGAGACAAAACAACGCACATGTATGTATGTCAGTCCAGGCACAGAAAGACAGCTGTACTCCTCACACTCTACCTCGACGTTGGACGGTAACCAATAAAATACACCCCGCGTGACGGCGGAAAACGGCATACTGCTAATCTGAAATGTTGGTCCCCAAAAGGGGTGAGTACAACCACTCAGCAAGTAAAGAAATCCAATAACAACTCAATGCATCATGCAAATCATACATGCATTGCAGGCGTTACTTACCTTGAAGTCATGCGCATACTATCATGCATCATCATATTATACATGTCATCATCATCATGACATCATCACATCATACATGTCATCATCATCATGGCATCGTTATATCATACATGTCATCATCATCATGCCATCATCACATTACACATGTCATCATGACATATCATATATCATTATCATTATCATCATCATCATGCATATCATGCATGTCATGCCATGGGTGATCACCATTATTTCACATCACATATCATCATCATCATGCATATCATCATCATATATCATCCATGTATGATCATCATTATCATCATTATTTCATCATCATCATCATCATCATCATCATCATGCATATCATGCCATGGTTTAATTTTCACTTTTAGCTTTCAATTTGATCACCACATCACCCATTCCTCAAATCATCAATTTCATCATCCTCTCGGGCAAAGACATCCGAGGCTTCCGGCATTCAGCCATCCCAGGCCACCGGGCATCCGGCCCCCCATATTCCGGGCATCTCGCATCCCAACTAGCATCACGATGCATTCCCTTCGAGCAGAAACCTCCGACAGGGCTTCCGGCATTTACACTCCCTAGCCAGGCATCCCGCACCCCAATCCTAGCATCGCGAGGCATTCCCTTCGGGCAGAAACCTCCGACAGGGCTTCCGGCACCCCCACGTTCCGGGCATCCTAAATCTCCCAAGGCCATCCGGCAATGCATCTCTATACATTCTGGGCATTATCCTCCACTACAACCACCTCCTCACTTATCATTATCCACATTTACCATTATTTTGATCTCAATTTAATATGGCATATGGCGTGACATCAAACAAGTCATACTTGGCATAAGATTCACACATGCATCATAATTCAATGTCATACATACACCAATATCTTATCATACATGCTACATGGTGTAATCATTTATGAAATTTATGGCCAATAAAATAATCCATTTTATTTTATTTTATTATTTTATATTATTATTATATTTATTATTATTTTAAATAAATATTAAATTCAATATCTATAAATTCCCAAAAATTATAAAAATTCAAGCAATCATTAAACAAACCAATAGGATGACAATTTCATGCAAAATTCATGGCCAAATTGAATTTTACACAATCTCACCATTTTCACAAAACATCCTATGATTCTCGGATGAAACTAGAACGCACGGTTTTCAAAGAAATTCAATTAAAATATCCATATCGCCTCCAAAAATTATGAAATTTTACTGAGTTATAGCCAAGATATTTTCGTACAACTTTCATGAAGAACTCCAAGCTAGATTCTTTTTATATTATTTTATACAGTCTCACGAAGCTTCTGGATCCATTACCGCATCATCCAGTGTATACTTCTCCGAAATATTGAGTTTTAACCTACCTATTCTCTTTCTTTTTCTCTGAAATTTGGATATGTTATACATAAAGATGTCCTATACAAGTTTTATGAAGAGATATAAGTCAAATAACCAGAGTATAGTCATCATCTATGTCCATGAAGTCTCGGGTGTCTCGGAATACATCACCAGAATCACCGTCTTCAAGATCTAGTTGATTTACTAGACTATTCTTGTTCATTTCACTTCAAATTTGAGTATGTTATATTTTAATATGTCCCCTAAAACTTTCATGAAGAAATCGAAGTGAGATTCTCAACACAAACCAACATGCAACCACAAATCCAACCAAAGGTCAGTAAAATCTTTCCAGATCTGGGGTCTCCGTAGGATGAGACTTTAACCCCTCAAATCTCCATCATTTTCCACAAAAATTTAGTATTTTGTAGTACAAGATGTTAGCTACAACTTTCATGAAGAAATCAAAGCCAAAATCGGACTCTAAACACACATGCAAGCTCAAACAACATTCTGACTCACAGGGTACGAGCAAGAACAGCCACACCATTCACACATAAATCGACTATTGCTTTGGTTTTTCTCACCTAACACCCAAGAATTTAACATGCAAGCATCATACACGCATGCAAGAGAAGCTAGAGGACTCCCACTTGCCTCTAGACTGGACGGATGACGGCGTAAGGCGGCGAGCACGGCGGACGGACGGCGAGCGACGGCGACTCCCTCCTCGGCTTCTCCTCTCTCTCGCACGATCTCCCTCTCTCTCTCTCGAAATCTCTCTCTCTCTTGGCCAAATGGGAAATCCGGCCACCCTCTCTCTCTCTTCCCTCTTCTACCCCCAAACTCTCATCATTGATAATCATTACTTGCCTTAACCATGGCCAATGCATGGCCTTCTTCCCTAAGCCAATACATGAGAGTCTTGTGCCACTTGTCTTCTAGAATTTTTGAATTTGGGCTTGGGCTTGGGCCGGTTGACACTTCCTCTTGGGCCTCCATTTGGGCCGACGACAGCCCCCTTCCATGGGCTTCTATTGGGCCGACTAGCTTGGCCCATTAAAAGCTTAGGCCAATGGGCCTAAGGCCCATCCCAAAATTGACTTTTTCCTCTTCTTTTTTTTTTTTGAAATTCTTTTATAAATATTTTTTAAATTTCAATTTTCATCTTGGCCAAAGTCTTGGGGCATCTTGTTTATTGAAATTTAGTTTATAAAGTACATGGCCAAGCATAGATTATTAATCTATCAAATTTAAATTTTCACAATCATATGCACAAATCATCTAATTAAAAGACTAATGGCTAAAGCATAAGCCATGGAAATTTTTATCACCTAATTAGAGATTTTAACACACCTTCTAGCTTGTAAGTGAATTTTGGGATGCCACAATTTATACATAAAATTATAAATTTAATATATAATGTGACGGAACGTATCAAAATTCTCTATTTTTTTAGAAATGACGTGTCGGTGTGTCGTGTTAGCGTGTTGTGTCATGTTGTATCACATATTCATGTCGGTGCTACATAGTCGGTGCATGACCGAGCAAAATCACCCGCGACCGGATATGATCGTTTGGATCGATTCATGATTATCGATTGATTCGTGGTGAGAGTGACCATTTGTTGATCAATCTTGACAGTCGAGCAATCGTTCATTGACCGAACAGCCCGGGCCCATCAACATAATCATTGGATTGGTCCACAACCATTCCGTCGATTAAATCCATGACCAGTATATGGCCAATTCTTGGAATGATTCACGACCTATTCTTTCCACTAACACATTAGATTCACAGTCATTTCTCATAGGTCAAAAATTGAAATGTTATTATTGAGATCAAGGAACTATGTTAGGAATTTTAGATATGTATCTTTATAATATTGAAAACCAAAATGAAGAAACATCCATTTCCCATTTCCCATTTCAATAGTAATTGACCTCTACGGAATTCCAAAAGGTAGGAATATGCCAAATTCATTCCCTGAAAACTTAAAAAATTCGGAGCCCTGTGGCCCCTACTTCCTTTTTGTTGTGAGTCCGAGGTTTCGTGGCACCAACCTGACAAAGTAAATTGAAATTTGACCTCCGTTGGCCCAGGTTGTCGTCCTTTATGACAAGTACAGCTCTTGCTTTGACTTGTTTGTGTCAAAAGAAGGGAGAAAAATAGCGAAAAGTCCCAACGTGTCAACGCCGAGGCTTCATTTTATGGATGGGACCTTGATATGGTTTTTTTTTTTAGCTTTGTTTCAACTGTCATGTGATGGTTGTTTCAGCTCTTGTGCACTGATCTATCTTTCCCAGCAATTTTGGAGATGTGCTTTCTAGTATTGTTTAATCTCCATTTATGATTTTATTCTTAAAATGTTCTCAACAAAATCCGAATCCAAAATCATAAGGAGCAGAATTAATTCCCTTGTAAATATTGATAGTAAATCTTTTCTCAAATATTCTAGGCATAAAGTTATTACGCCGGAGTTCATTCGGCCATTGGTCCAGCCTAAGGATCTTAAACAAAGGCTGTGATTATCGGAGCTCCTGTTCCACGTAAATAAAACGGAAGAGTTAATCGCGAGGGAAATTATAACCAATTCAGGAAACAATCCCCCGGCCTGATCAGGGAGTTAACCGCGGGGGAAATTATAACCAATTCAGGAAACAATCCCCCGGCCTGATCATGGCTTTGCTGCGCTGGCCTCTCGACGGCTGCCAGTCCAGTATCCTAGAAATGATTAAACGGTTAATTTGAGTGGGCGAAATTTTGAAACCCAACATCTTCTACTGAAAGTAATGTTATTGTCAAGCTTTATATCATATGGATTTACCTTTTACTTGTTGTGTGCAGACAGCATTTATATAAGAAATAATCTAAATAGGAATGTTCGAATATCCTATTATCTAAAAAAAGAAATTAAGTCCCCAATATGGTAGAGCGGAAAATGAGCCGGAATATACTGTGGAGATTCCCAAGTTTGTTAAAACCTCGTTTTGCATATAAATGCATCGCATCTCATCCCAAAACGAAGCACCCAAAGCTATCGACCTAAAAAAACCTTGACGTTTAATCTCCCTCCCCTCTCCCTCTCCCTCTCCTCTCCCTCCGTCGTTTTCTATCATTTCTCCAGACAGAAAGCAAGGTTAGCCCCTCTCTCTCTCGATCGATCGATCGAATACGAATCATTATCTTATAAGCACGTGTATCTTCTTCGTGCGTTTCCGTACGCCGGTCTTTGTCGCGTTTGTTCTTGCATATAATTTCTTTTTGTTTATTTTGGTTGGTTTGTCTCGTATCGCCAGAAAAAAGCTCAATGACATTGTCGTTGCGTATCGTCGTCCTTTCCCTACGACTCTGGAAACATGAGATTCTTGATATTTCAGTCATCTGGGCATTCTTTCTTCGCCGTTAGAGATCATTTCTGTGATTGTACTTGTCTTCGGTGAAAGAATATTAAAAAAAAAATACGGAAAGGAAATCAAGAACTCGTCGTTTATTGCCTTGATGGAAAGGGCAGATTTGGATTCGCGTATAAAAAAGAAGTAAATGGCATGTAAGGATGAGATATGGAAAGGAGATATTTCTCTTCTTTTGATAAACGGCATTTAAGGATAAGATATGAAAAGGAGATCTTTCTCTTCTTGGCTTGTGACTAAACATGATTAATCTGTGGCCGGTTAGTGCAAGTGCTCATAGTTGTTTCTTGTCGATCCTGAAATTATTCACAGAGGAAGAGAGCGGAGAGAGTCGAAGGCCATGGCGGGGGAACAGTTGCAAGTCCTCAAGGCCCTCGATGTCGCAAAGACCCAATGGTACCACTTCACCGCCATCATCATCGCCGGGATGGGTTTCTTCACCGATGCCTACGATCTGTTCTGCATCTCCCTTGTCACCAAGTTGCTCGGCCGCCTCTATTACCATGTCGATGGCGCGGAAAAGCCTGGCACTCTGCCTCCTAATGTTTCGGCAGCCGTCAATGGTGTGGCGCTCTGTGGGACCCTCGCCGGCCAGCTCTTCTTCGGGTGGCTCGGTGACAAGTTGGGCCGAAAGAAGGTCTATGGCCTGACCCTGTTGCTCATGATCATATGCTCCATCTGCTCGGGCCTCTCATTTGGGCACAGCGCCAAGCCGGTGATGGCCACCTTGTGCTTCTTCCGCTTCTGGCTTGGCTTCGGAATCGGTGGTGATTACCCGCTGTCAGCCACAATCATGTCTGAGTATGCAAATAAGAAGACCCGAGGTGCTTTCATCGCTGCCGTTTTTGCCATGCAGGGCTTCGGGATCCTCGCCGGTGGTGTCTTCGCGATCATTGCGTCGACGGCCTTCAGGGCCAAGTATGACGCCCCGGCTTATGAGGTGGACCCGCTCGGCTCAACTGTTCCACAGGCAGACTATCTCTGGAGGATCGTCTTGATGGTGGGAGCGTTCCCGGCGGCGCTCACCTATTACTGGAGGATGAAGATGCCGGAGACCGCCCGCTACACTGCCCTCGTGGCTAAGAATGCCAAGCAGGCCGCAACGGACATGTCCAAGGTCTTGCAAGTTGACATCGAGGCCGAGCAGAGCAAGATCGAGAAGCTGACCCAGGGTGAGGCCGGTGGATTTGGCTTGTTCACCAAGCAGTTCCTCCAACGCCATGGCCTCCACCTGCTTGGGACGACCTCCACCTGGTTCCTGCTCGACATTGCATTCTACAGCCAGAACCTGTTCCAGAAGGATATCTTCAGCGCGATTGGGTGGATCCCTGGGGCGAAGACCATGAACGCAATTGAGGAGGTGTTTTGGATTGCGCGGGCGCAGACACTTATTGCCCTGTGCAGCACCGTCCCTGGGTACTGGTTCACCGTGGCCTTTATTGACAGGATGGGGCGTTTCGCCATCCAGCTGATGGGCTTCGCTTTCATGACGATATTCATGTTCGCACTCGCTATCCCATACAACCACTGGACGCACAAGGAAAACCGCATCGGGTTTGTAGTGGTGTACTCACTCACTTTCTTCTTCGCCAACTTTGGGCCCAACGCCACCACTTTCGTGGTCCCGGCAGAGATCTTCCCTGCCAGGCTGCGGTCGACCTGCCACGGGATATCTGCGGCAGCAGGGAAGCTTGGGGCGATCGTGGGTGCATTCGGATTCCTGTACCTGGCACAGAACCAGGACAAGACCAAGGTGGATGCAGGCTACCCGGCAGGCATCGGGGTCCGGAACTCGCTCATCTTGTTGGGAGTGGTCAACTTCCTGGGTCTCCTGTTTACGTTCTTGGTGCCTGAGTCCAAGGGCAAGTCATTGGAAGAGATGTCTGGAGAGAATGAGGAAGCGGCAGAGGAGGAGGCGAGGTCCTAGATCTAGTTCGGACACAGTCAAGTTTATGTCGGAAATAATCCTGCAAATCTTCACGTCTTTTATAGTTTCTAAATGTCTTGAACATCTGATCTCCTTTAGCAGCCGAGGGTTTTTTTTTTTTTTTTTTTTTTTTTTCCTCTTCTTTAAGTTTGGCCTTTTCATTTGGGGGAGTTGCGTTCTGGAGTGGTTGAGCTTTGTATTACATATTTTTAAGTCAAGAAAGTGCATGTTCTGATGCCAGTTACATGATCTTGTTTTACCAATCCATGGCTCAGTTGTGGCCCCTCGTTGATCATTATTATTTTCTTCTATTCAAGTCTCAATCTCCTATGATCTTTCATATTAGTGGAAAGAGTTGGTGGGTTTTACTGTACTGGCTTCGTAGAACTATGCAATGAGATGGACTTCTATAAAACTTGTCTTAGACTTCTGAGCAAAACTTGAATTAGGAATGTTTTGTCAGTACCTTCTTCGGTGCTGTGAATTCTGATTAGTTTTTAGTAAGATGTGCAAGAATTTGATCTATGTTTATTTTTGTGGGATCTATATTGGAAATGTCAAGAGTGCATTCGAACGGGTCTTCACTTCCCAGAGTTTTGGCCAAAACTGTTAGAGGTGACTTCTCATATGTATTGTTATAATACGAGATATATGAACCTCACGGTACTTTACAAATCTAATGCAATCTTATTATCAATTGAAAAAATGTAGTTACAGCAAGTGAAAAATAATCATGAAGTTTCAATAATGCCCATGTTGAAAATCAAAGTTGAACTAAAATACTACCTTCACAACCAATTAGCGCAATTTAGTTATGAACCATAATTTACTAGTTTTTGCCTCCCTACATTCAACGACTTTGTTCATCACATTCAAAGCACTCTCTTATTAACCTAACAGGTCAAATGAAAATCCTGTTCCGGTCAATCCAATTTCAAACATAGCAGTTAGCACCGGCAATGCTTCCCACTCTCTATGATCTTGTCAAGTTGATCATGTCAATTCATTCATTTTCTAGAAGTTTCTTGTGCGATAATTACATTTGTGATTATATGGTCTGGGGAGATTGATGCATCTTTCTCCTCATAACTTTCATGACAAAAAACTGTTCTCGGAAAATTATTTTCCGACTTTTCAGTATTTGAATGAAAAAAAAAATTAATCGATCTATGAAGATATTGTCCATGAACTGAAAACAATCAATTTAGATGGGAAGAAATTTTCTTTTTTCTGACAAAAAGGGAAACACTTTTTTCCTAAAACATAAAATAAATGAAAACTAACTGTTTTTCTTTTAAAAAAAATGTTGATAAAAATATTTTCCATTCTTCCGAAATTTTCAATGAAACAAACATCATTTTTTTTCTTTGGTAGAAACAAACATACCATTTTACAAGCCATACTTACACAATTTTCCACAAACTTTAAGCTATGTCATCATTTATTTTATTGTAGCTTGTAATGCTTGACAAAGGGCCCATTTGGTTTGGCTTTTGGGGAATGCACTTGCAAAAATACAATTTCCTTTGGGAGAATGGGGTTTTTCGAAATGCAAATAACGTTTGGTAAATTTTGCATTGAAAAATAACTTTGGCTAAAATACCGTTTGGTAAAATTTGCATTTGTAAATGACTTTTATTAAATTAAAAAAATAACAAAAAATTGTATTTTTTTTTAAGCCTAGCCACCGGACCGCTTTGATCCGGCGGTCGGACCGTCGATTTGGCCCCTAGACGGTCATCAAGGTCACGTGACCCAAGCGTCGCCTAGGGTCTAGCGATGGTCGCCGGGGTTGGGCGACCCTCAGGTGGTTGCCGGTGCCTCGCCGGCGCGCACGACCTCTTGGCCAACAGTCATCGGCCTCTGGTTGGCTTCTTCGTGCGGTGGTGTGCGATGATTTTGGAGAAGATAAACAATACTGGAGATTTGTATTCCAAATATGTAACTTCCCAAAGTACTTTCGGAGTTGTATTGGGCTAAAGATCCTTAGAGCCACTTGAAAATGCAATTGCATATTGTCAAAGTTGTCCAAAAAAACAAACCAAACGCGTTTATATTTGGCCAAGGGACTTTAGAGTCCCAAAGTGAAATGCTCAACCAAATTGGGCCAAAGAGGACAGGTTGTTGCGAGAAGCTGTGAATTCACGAAAAGCAAGATGGAAATTGGGATTATTACTCGATTACTTGCTCCACTCCGCTTGTTCTCTTTTGGAAGGACGTGAATGACCGAAAAAAGGCCCCTGTTTTTGCCTGCCATCAAGTAAGAGCTTGTCTGCTACGGTCCCAAAAAAAAAAAGAAAAAAGAGTAAGAGATTGTCTCATTCTTTTCATACTTCTATAGAGTGAATTTCAAAAATCAACAGCGGATTCAAATTCAAGGCTAGCGGCGGATCAAGCAATGGGCAATCGTATCGGGTGATTTGAGCATCGACTGCACCTGCCTTTCAAGACTATTCATGTCAAAAATGAAGCACGTTTAACATCCTCCTAATTATATGGAGGAGGCTGATTAGTGCATGTTTGTTAAAAACAATTTATGTTCTTCGGAACAAAAATTTATATTATTTTGTTCCGGGGAATAAAAAAAGAATAGAAACGTATTTAGTAAAACTTTTATTCCCGGAAATAAAAACAAGAAATAGAAAAAGTAACTTCTTGTTTTTTGGAACAATTTCTAGAATTAATTTTTCTTTTTCTTATTTTTTCTTCTCTTTTCTTCTTCTTCTTCCTTTTGCCGGTCGCCGGCCTTGGCCATGGCCGACGCCGGCGGCAGGCCAGACGAGGGCTGGTGACCTTACCAGAGCATCGCCGGCCTCAGGAGACATCGAGTCACGATGAGGCTTGTTAGCTCAAGCCTCGCCATGGCTCACCATGGTTGCGCGAGGCTTGGCCTCGCCTGGGCTAGGCAAGGTTGAGCCTCACGCGGCCACGGCGAGGCTCGGCCTCCCTAGTCAACGCAAGGCCGGGCCTTGCTAGGCCAAGGTGAGCCTGAGGCTTGCTGGGGTCAGGCTAGCCTTCGGTGAGCATGATAGACATCGCCCATCTAGCTAAACAGAAAAAGAAAAAGGAAAAAGAAAAAAATTTAAAAAAAATTAAAAAAATTAAAAGAAATAAAAAAAGAATCTAAGAATTTTACCAAATGTATTTCTATCCCAAGATTAGAAATTTTGGTAAGTTATCAAATGTGTTCTTTTGCTCAAAAATTATTCCCGAGAAGCAGAAATAAAAATAAAAAAAATCATTTCTCATCAAAAATTATCTTCCCGAATAAAATGGTTACCAAACACATCCTTAGATTCCTTTGTGCCAGCCATTTTGAAAGTCACAAAGTATGATGCCCATTCACCCTTGTGACTTTCTTTGACATTTTTAGTTTATTTGTACATACATGCTCATTGTAGACTACTATTGTCTTTAGAAAAAAATAAGGAAAAAGAAAGGAAAAAAAAAAAAAAAGACTACTATCGTCTTCGAAGTTATATAACATCAAAGTGGAGGTTAATTTGAGCTGCGGGAGGCCAGGCGAGGGCCGCGACCCTCGCTGGTGGCGGCCAAGGGCTTCGCGGCCCTCGCCCGGTGGTCGGTGAGCTTCATCGGAGGCTCGTCGGCAACCGCGAAGAAGAAAGCAGAAAAATAAAGGAAAAATAAAAAGAAATTATTAAAATTAATTAAAAATTCGAAAAAATTATAAAAAAAAATTTATAAAAATTACTTGCGCGTCAGGCCGGCCAAAATTTGGTGGTCGGATGGGTGAATTGATACAAATATTAAAATGTTTAGAATCTGAATTAGTTCATTGAAAAGTTTATGAATGAATTGGTATTAATGTAATAAATTTATGACTTTTTTGGTATTTTTCTCAAGATCGAAATAAAATTGCATGAAACAATGTTCTACTAAAAGAGAAAATGTACTAATAATGGGCTTTAAGTAAAACTAGCTTTAATCGAGTCCCTCAATTCAAAATTACTAGTTCGTAGAAGTATGGTAGGCTTGCATGCCTTTTGTTCAGCTTCTAACCTAGCTTAGAATAAAGTTAGTGGCTATTCTAAATTAAATTCGATAAATAATAAGTAAGGAAGCCGAGATGCAAACATTAAAAGGTTAAAGAGGGTCTATGCTAAAAAAGAGGGTTGTCCGCGTCCGCCTAACTATTCGTCAAAACCTTAGGCTGGATGACTGGAGCCAGGTCGAGCCGGTTGGATTGTTTACTTTACCCGTTAGTTTTTTTTTTTATTTTATTTTATATGGGTCCGGTCGTTTTTCCACCGCTATATATTTCATTACCGAGAAATTTTCCGACATTCGTTCTTTTCAAAACCTCATCGGCTCCTTGGTTGGTTTTTCCAATTTCAATCACCGCCTGCCCCGCAAATTGGGGAGGTTAATCCCGAGCCCAACAACTTGGGGAAAACTCATGAAGTTACTGGTACATAACCTTGCCCCCCTCTCTCCATTTCTATCTACGCTGCTGAACCATTGTTCAATCCGTTGCAAATTCTTGAAATCAATTCAATCAGGACAAGATAATGCAGAAGAAGAAGACGGCGGGGGAGGCCCAGCCTCAGCCCCAGCTTCAGCTCAGATGGCACGAAGCAGGCCCCGTCCACTGGACCGAGACCTCAGATTCCGTCTCTCGCCGCTTCCAATTCGAGCCCGATGGTCAACTCTCCGTAAGTCGTGGTCACGCTAATTTCTTCTTGAATGTGGTGGTGCCTGTTCTTACGGTCGACTGATTCGGAGCGCGAAACATGTGGGGATGGATGTCAGGTGAAATTGCTCGATGACTCGAGGCCCGTTGCTCATAGGGTGGTCGATTCCTTTCTGAACAAGTTCTTTCCTTCAGGATACCCCTACAGGTAAAAAAAAAAAGGGTCTGATTTTTGTTTCTGTTCACTGTTTAAGAGGAAGATTGCCTTGGGCTAATTGTAAAATCTCTTTCTCGATTCTGATTTTATACAGTGTGAACGAAGGTTATTTGAGGTACACACAATTTAGGGCTCTGCAACACCTCTCGAGTGCTGCTCTTTCCGTGTTATCAACTCAGGTCTATCTGCGATGCCTGAACACACCATCCTAGTTTGATGGCATGTTCCATTTTGGTGATTTTGTGCATATTTGCGAGTTTTAGCATTACTTGGAGAATGGATACTTACATTGGACCGACATATGTTGCGGGAGGCCATTTTCTATGTGCTAACTCCTCTGCAGTCCCTTCTCTTTGCTGCAGGATTGAGGCCTACACCGGCTCAGGCGACTGTCGTGAGTTGGGTAAGTTATAATCATATAGTGGCACCAGTTTTGGCCTGTTGGGGTGTTTGAAGATTATTTTGGTATATGTTTTCTCAACACAGATTCTAAAGGATGGGATGCAGCATGTGGGAAAGCTTATATGCAGCAATTTGGGTGCTAGAATGGATTCAGAGCCTAAGCGTTGGAGGATTTTAGGTTTGTATTTTAGCAGGATATATCAGTCTCCTGTGTCCCTATTGTGACATTAGTGCCTTCTATATTTTAAACAAGGTGATACCATCTTCAACTTGATCGATATTCTCATTTGTAAAATTGTCTCTGCAGCTGATGTGCTGTATGATTTTGGTACTGGCATGGAAGTTCTTTCTCCCCTATGTCCTAATCTTTTCCTTGAGATGGCCGGACTTGGTAACTTTGCAAAGGTACATGTACTTGTCTTTAACTGATAGTGCTTAGACTTCTCTATATGTTCTGGTATCATTTATTAACGAGCATCTGTAGAAAAGAATTGAATGATCTCTATCATGGCAAGTCAAGCAATGTCTGAATATTAGTTTCTCCAGTTGTTTTCGTGCATCTAGTTCTTCTTTCAGAAATTCAGGTTCTGCTTCATGACTTGATAGGGAATGGCAGTTGTGGCAGCAAGAGCGACAAGATTACCAATTTATTCTTCGTTTGCTAAAGAAGGCAATCTTAGTGACCTTTTCGCTAAAGGGGAGGCTATCTCAACTCTTTTTAACGTTGTTGGCTTAGGTGTAGGCATCCAGCTGGCATCAACAATATGTTCGTCAATGCAAGGAAAGGTATAGTGCCTACAAGAGCTTGATTTTTCACTGTGGCATTTATATTCGGTATTAACTCTATTAGTGCCTATTTATTTGAAATGGCAACCACAATATTTTTTCTTTCATTGTTTATATTGTTGCATCAGTCCTCTGAGCAAATTGGATGCAATCTGAGGCTTTTGTTGGCAGCATGTAATGAGTGGGTGCAATTGGCCCCCCTTAATTAAGTTGCAATAAAAGAAAAGAAAAAAAAGATTCAAGCTATAAAGCCCACTCAACTTTTAGTTACTTCAACAGAAACAGAAGTAATTGAAAATTGAGGTTTTGGTACCTGAACCTCTTAATCAACTCATGTTGATTCTCGTTTTTGTAAAATTATCGAATCTGTTGGATGTGCCAAATAATTGGATTATCGTGCCCTTTCTAGTTTATCAATATCTACTTTGATAGATAAGTCAAATTGTGTCGGTTCGCTTGCAATGTATGTATGGTTATGTAACAATGTTGTAATTTAGCTCAATTTGCATGTGAAAGTTGTGAAACATGGACCAAAATCTTTATTTTAAAAAAAAAAATCAGACCCATAGTTTGTAATTGAGAGCATAGTTACTCTTGCATAAAAAGTACTTCTGTCTTTTTATTGCCCCCACTGACAAATGGACATAGCTCAGCCATTTATTAATAGCTGTTTTTTGCATATTCAAATATCTGTCCAGTTACAAAAAATAAAAAAAAATAAAAAAGCAGCCTTTTACTTTTTTTCGAAAAACACAATGTTTGCCAAATCCCTGGGACAGCTTGCCCTTTTTCATCAATAAGGGAAAAAAGTTTAATTCTAAATGGCACCAATGGGTGCCCTGTATACAGTGTTATTTGCCAGGTAATTGGTTCAGTAAGTCTAGTATGCTATATACATCAAGACTGGAATTGATGAAACCAAAAGTTAAGAGTAAATAACAGCAACTTCTTGACTGAACTAAAGTGAACTTTAGGATGAATGACGAATGTTCTATCTTTAATTTCATCCAAAAGGGTTCTTTTGGATCAGATTTAATAGGACTTGTTGGAGAGTTGGGAGATTTGATTTGTAATTCCCAAGATGTATGGTTAGGTCATGTATACAGACGATAAGTTGAACTAAGGGGTTATTGAACTTGTGAAATTCTGTCAAAATATATTTTAAATTAGTGCTCCAGTATCTGTTCATGTGTTCTACCGATAAATTGTCTGTAGTTCATCTGATATCAGTCAGGTTTAGGCACTGCTGGTATTTGGTACATTTCCTAGATGAACTTGATAAAAAGTTTTGAAGGGTCTCTTGAAATTTGAGGTCTACTTGACAATTGTAAGTGTCTGATGCCTGTATCTTAATTGAATACCTCAATTATGGGTCCTGGAGCTATCTCTACTGCTTCTACTCCTTTGAGTAAGTTTGATACTCAAATAAAAATGGTTTGATGTGCATTAAGGAACTTGCTTCTCTTTGTTTCTGTTTTTCGCACATACAATCATTCACACATGTAGATCCAAAACGAATGACAGAAAAGGTCAAGCGTACTTATGTATCTTCATCTCCAAAAGAGCTCTATTTGCTTCAGTTAATGGAAGACTATCAGGTTTAGCTTCTCATGCAGATTAAATTCCCAAGTCCCAGGCAATTCCAGAAATCACTTAAGTTTCTGCATCTAGCTTACCAGTTTTAAGACAAATGAATGCATCTAGTTTACCAGTCGTTAACTTCTTTTTTTCATATCAGTGAAATCATTTCGAAATTCTTGCAGATGCTTGCAGGACCTCTCCTCTCTGCCATTCACATATATAGTGTCACCGAAGAGATGCGAGCTACCCCAGTGAACTCATTAAATCCACAGAGAACTGCTATGATTGTAGCCGACTTTCTTAAGGTTTGATCCTAAGCTATGTGGTCTGGACTGGCTAATTCATTAGATTGTTATGAATTAACATCACTCAATTTCCAAAGTTACAGACTATCCATTTAATTCTTTTCCCCTGAATTCTATTTCTTGAATTGATACAGACGGGAAAAGTATTGAGTCCAGCTGATTTACGGTATCGGGAAGATCTCCTCTTTCCTGGGCGACTCATAGAAGAAGCTGGGAACGTGAAAGTTGGAAGAGCCTTACATGATGTTTTTAGGCCTTCGAAGATTAACGAATGGAAGGAAAAACATCCGGAGGAGAAGTTTCTTTTAAGTCGTGGCAGTAAATGGATCGACATGGTCCTCGAGCACAATGCAACTGGTGAAGATGCGTTGAGGGGTTGGTTGGTTGCCGCGTATGTTGGATGTATGGAGAAGTCTTCTCATGAGATGAGCACGCAAGTCTTGCAAGATGCTTACTTGAAGATGAGTGATATCTTTTCCCCGTTTTTAGCTGAAGTACAAGCCAAAGGATGGCATACTGATCGATTTCATGATGGAACAGGAAGTCGATTTGCATGGTAGTCTTATTGTTATTTTGATGGTATACATCATATTCTTTTGCATAATTGCCGCGCCCTCTTTACTGTGCAGCTTTTTCCTTTTTTCTTGGGTTTTTCCCCTTAAACGAGTTACAGCTGCTTTGCTCGTTCGTGCTATTGAACAAATTAGCCAAGAGAAAAATATGGAGTAAAATAAGAAATGGTTGTGCATTCAATTGTGTTTATCAGATAAAGAAGACCGAAAACATGGAAAATTTGTCTTGAATCATATAAAGGAGAGAGAAACAGGTGAAAACAAAGAGTCCTTGACTCCAAATTCTGTAGGTCTCGTGGGCATTGTAGGAATACATCAGCGACAAATTAGCCAAAGGAGAAAGGCAGAAAAATAGAACCACGCCAGCAGTTCTAGCTGTCTCATCTTTTGTTAAATTGAAAGGAAATTAAGTTCGTTCCTTAATAATTGCACCATCGTCATCCCAAGGATACTAGTAAGCGTGCTTTCCATTCGAGGACGAATGTTAGGCTCCACCTTGTCAACCAAAGCTCAGCTCCAAGAGGTTAATCTGTAACACAAAATCTGGGTTAAGGAGTCAGGGATTATTGCTCAAATTGGTCCTTTGATGCTTGAGTAAGTTAATTATTGAAAGAGAGGAAGAGTATAAAGAATTCAGATTATGATTTTAGAAAGTCCAACTCCATACCTGAAGACCCCTTTACCCCTTACGGGCATTCCTCTTATTCAGATTAGCAGCAAAGATAATTTACCAATTCAGTCCCTATTGGATGCTACGAAGCTCTATATTTTGCGTAAAGGAATTGCAGAAGCCTGAAAAAGATAATCACCCGCTTATTATAGACTAAGTTTAAGTGTTCACATAAGCAGCAAAATGACCGGAGGCAAGCTCTCAATGTACAGTGCAACGTGTGTAGGCCATATTTCTTTGGGATATTAGAGAAGAAAGACATTGGATACTATACCACAACATTAAAAAAAGAATGCTAGCTCAAAATCACATGCAAAAACAAATTTATCAAGGAAATGTGTGCTATCAACTAAAACCAGTTGCTTGCAAGCAGCCCTCATTGCCTCGTTGTCAATCGATTATTATGGCTGCTTTCAAAATTCATCCTCCTCATACTCTCAACACATGTATTTCCTGAAAAAAGAAAAAAAAAAAGTATGTTGTGATATTGGATTTTGTTATGGTATTCGATATGATTTTGAGTAATAGTTTCTCATAGTTGTGCTGTGATATCGATGTTCCTTTGGTGGGATTATGCATGTACACCTGTCCCATTATACATTTCTGGTCTTATGTAAAGATTATATCTGCTCAGCAGCAAGTACATTAATGTATTATATATGATTTATGTGTATCGATTATACTGATATTATCCGTGTTTATCTACTGAATTAAGTGGATATATATATCTACTGTGTTAAATTACTCATTGATTTTTATTGAATAAGCTATTTTTGCATACATATGCATTTCTAATCACCAGGTATAGGTAGAGGATTACTTACTACTAATTAGCTCATTCCTGTATAATATAATGTTTTTTTTTTCCAAATATAGCTAAATTGTTGAGGATAGTGTCACGAGTTGGTTGTTTCCAATCGATTACACACCCATGTAGCTTTAGGATTTTTGATCTTTAGTCAACCTCAAACACACACACGCACAAACGCAAGGGTCATATGAACAAGAATCAGTGTATATATTTGTGAACGAGTTGAACATAATGAGGGGGAGGACCCTATTTGGACAAGTTTGGGTCTCATCTCATCCATTAATCCTCCCTTTGATCCAATGTTTGAACATGAATCATCATTACAAGTTTGTATATTAGGCTACTCAATGGCTCTAGGCCTTGGGAAAGTCTAGGGTGTGTGTAAGAAACAAGGGCAAGACTAGTGAGGCCTTGGAGTAGGTGAATGGTCACAGGCTTTTGTTCGTATTGCGCATGGGCCGATCGTGCGTTGATCATGGGTTGTTCATGGATCTATTGTGGGCTGCTCATGGGCTGCCCTCCATGCATGACACAGCCCCATCCAATCAGTCTTGGATCATGCTTCATCCGTGGGCCATGTCAATATGCTGTGAGTTGGGTTATTTTCCATGATTGGTGGCATCTCGTGGACGTAGGAGAAGACCATTTGTTTTTATAATAGTGTATTAAACCTATGGACACAATTCCGTTGCATACAAGCCGTCAAGGATATGTGGAACAATTTTCACCCGCGTTTTAATTTAGTGATATAATTGAGGTATATAGTTTAGTTGCTTTGCGTGTGTTTGGGATTATAAAATGCATCAGCGGCGCTGCTGCGCATTCGTTTTGAGTCAGCGATCTGACTCGTCCGTATAGGAAGGGAAAAGCTCTATCAAATTAACTTCAGTTGTGGGGATTAGAAAATTGCAGTTCGGCATGTCGAGAAACAGGTGAAGGACTTGAGTGAAGAAAAAGTTTTAATTAAACCGAGGTGAAAAAGAGCAACCGGTGAAGATTATCATCAAGAAGAATCTTTTCATGGCTTCGATCTGAAGAAGGAAATAAGTAATGAGACTAATATTTGAGAACGGGAGATTTGGCGAAGATGGGTTGGAGCTCTTGTTAACTAAATTAATTAATTTATATAAGCTGGTCCTAAAAGCCTCCATCGCCTGGTTCCATGGTCTAGTGGTCAGGACATTGGACTCTGAATCCAGTAACCCGAGTTCAAATCTCGGTGGAACCTTTTTCAAGCTCTACGCACTGATATATTCCTTTTTTTTTTTTTTTTTTTTTTTTCCCGGGAGTAAAGCTTTAATTTTATGTATTTTGTTTCTCAGGAGACGTCTGGAGCTTTTATTAATTATTTTTTTCTTTCTTTAAAAGTAAGGCACATAATTGGTGCTAACAGTTTTACTTGTGTGCTCACACGCTGCCATTTAAATATTCATAGCATACAAGTAAGAACACAAATTCGCATACATTTTTCTTATTTTGGCAGAACAGAAAATTTAAATTTAGAAGATGTGTTTTTACTGTTCTTTTATTTTAATTGCTCTTTTGAGGAGTGTTGGTATGAAGTTACACCCAAGTAAAGAAGATCAAAGGAAACGATTATGTAGACTCTGAAGAAATTTAACGCAAAAGACATGACCTAATAACAAGTCCAAATCACCACCTTCGAGAAATCAGCATCTAGGCCACTGTACATCATTATTATTCATTCACTTCGAAAGATTTATGTGCAAATTTTCAACACCTAAGAAGAAGATCATAAGGTGCATATTCAATTTCACCACTGTGAGATAAATTGATTTTGATAGGATCTTTTTTCGTAATTATTCGAATGCAAATTGAATCTATCAAATAAATTCGTGGAAAATACCATAGTTGAATATGTAATAGCCACCTTTCACAGGCTTAAATCACGGCGGTTACACTTGCGGATTCATGCTTTACAAGTCCACTAGCATATCGATGGGTTTCCTCTAAACCTTCCAATCACATCTCTACTAGTATATAAAACAAAGAAGAGCTTCAACTTTTAACCGACTATTCTCCTTTTGTAATTTCCATAACATAGTCAATTAGTTATTTTATAGATAATTTATCAATGGGTAAATATGTAAATTAATAATCTTAAACCGATCTGCCCGTGATAAATTTACCACAAATTAATTTTTTAATCACAAAAAATCCAAAACTAGCATACCTTTGGTAAATTTATCACAAACGGATACATTTGTGATAAGTTTACCCTATGTTAGTTTCCGTGTAAACTAAATTGAATGACATGTGGCAATTGATCGATATATTAGTTTTGGAGAAATTACAAAGTTTTTGTGATTTTTTGTAATATTACTCCAAATAACATATGGTATATTTGTTATGAATATATCAATTTAGGATTTTTAGTGGTCAAATAGATTAGTTTGGGGTAAATTTTAGGAGTGTCAATGGGTCGGATTGGGTCAAGTTTTGATGTTACTTGACCCAACCCGAATCATAAGGGTAATATACTATAACTCGACCCGAACAGACCTGAAACACATTAGACCCACATCGAAAATTCGGTTCGGGTCAGGTTGGGTAGGGTCGGGTTTCTAGGTTTTCCTCTCTTTTTTCTTTTTTTTTTTTTCAGCACAATTTTTCTCATTTTGCCCTTGGTAATATCAGCTAAAAAAATCTTCAAAAGACCGAGTAACAAAATTAATTTGAAAAAAAAAAAAAAAAAAAACCTGAAACAACAATATGCGAAGAGCACAAAATTCATGAACTTGAAGATCAAACATCAACTTGAAAACATGAAAATGCGCGTCAAATAGAATCAACATTATATGACTTGGATCCAATTGCCATTGTGGTATCATGATTTTAGTACTACATTCACCATGTAAATAAAAGGAAATGTTTAATAAGAAAAAATTATAACCTTTTTTGCTTGGATTAATTCTTCCAACAACAGGTCCCGTCCAAAGCTACAATTGCATCCACGTCGAAGCTCAATCCTGCAGCACAAAAAAGCATGAGAAGACTAGATAATATAACAATAAGCAGACAGGCCCGAAAGAAAAAGGGTGCATGAAACAGAATCAAAATTACTCTCAGTTTGTTCTACCAAGCTTCCTAGTTTTGGCATCCACATTCCTAGGCATGTGTTTATGGATAATTAAAGACCCTTAACTAATTCAATGAGCCCCGCTCTGCTACGTATAAGTCCCTCCCTATAAACAAGTGATGAGTCTCTACTGGGAGGCTAATGTTGTCACGCCCCAACCCTCAAGCGCATGGCATCCCTCGATCTCTTCAGTCATGGAATTGCGATGTCCCAGGATGAGTTGCCGACCCATTAATTTTATCTTTTGATTATATGCAAGCGGGAGCAAAACAAACATCTCCCAACCATTAACTAACAATATGGATAGTAAAAGGCATACATCATAACATCAAAACCAAATACTTCTTTATAAGGGTTTGTTCGTTTTGCGAAAAAAATACCATCTCCAAAAATATTTTCCTAGAAGTCATTTTCCAGGAAAATGACAATATTTTCTAGTGTTCGATTAAAACCTGAAAATATTTCGTAAAATATTTTCCGGTGTTCGGTAAAGAAAATATTTTCTAAGACTTCATCGCTTAGGCATGCATCACTTATCAACCTATAAATCCATCAAATATGAACTTGCTTTTAAATTCGGGTAAACTTGCTTCATATCTTTGTTTCATTATTATCACCAAACGCTCATCTACTCTAAAAAAATATTTGTATAGATTTTAAAAAGAAGCAAAAGAGAAAATAAGCAAAACATGTACAATCATAATGAGAATTTTCCAGTTGAGTGGCATGTTCTTCCCCTGCATCTATTGTGATATAATAAACAAAAGAAAAACGAAGCAAAGTATGTATAGCCATTTGTTTGAGTAATGTACAACTGCAGAGTAGAGTAAATAAAGAAAATGATAAGCAAGAGTGCAGAACATGAGCTTGAGATCGACGAGCTTGAGATTCGCCTAAAACGGCCGACGACAAGCCAAGGAGAAGTGACTAACTGATGGCTACCAGTTCACCTTATAAATACCGCAACTTGTTCAACAAAGAGCCCATTAAACAACACAACAAATATCTTTACTTTATTGCATTTTAGCTTAGCTTTTCAAGATTCCTATCGTAGATTAAATTCTGACATGTGTCTTTATTCAGTTCGGCGTCATCGATTGATTAAATTCTGACGTTGTGTTTATTAAATTCTAGCTATACGCCTAAAACAAGTTGTCATAAATTAAATTCCGACATAATTTAGGTTTGAAGTGTAGGGTATCTAGCTACTACTTGTTAATTTGTCCTTGGAAGCTATTAGTCTTTGAGTCATTGGAGAATTAATTATCAAGGTTGTACATACAAGTTGAGAATAAAATTTATCCTTTCATTTGACATTCTCTTTTCGGATTAAATATAGAACTTGAATCTCCCATAATAAAATCAAAACACGACGTTTGGTGAAATAAAATCGACGAAACACTATGTCATGGTACATCATTGTGCTATTCCAACTCTTTGCCGATGTGGAATACAGAAAAAAAGAAAAAAGAAACAGAAGTGTAAGAGAGAGTGCCGATCTTTGGTATTGGCTTTCTCGGCTATTTCTTTGCCACCAAGGAGACTGCCTATAAGGTTGGATCATCATCCTTGGCCAGAAAAGTGGCCACGTGGTGATCATGAAGGTGGCAACAGGCGTTTGCATTGGGTTCACCTAAGCTTGGCAAAAGACGACAGTCCCTAATCGGTGGTGACGGCGGCAGCGCCTCCACCGGCGGTAGCTTTCCTTCCCCTTCTTCTCCACTTCGTCTTTTATTTTGCTTTTATAGGTTTTGTTTTCTTTTTTAGTGAAGGTTAAGATGTTTCTTTTATTTTGATTTTTAGCTTTCAATTGTCACGTATAATAACGCTCGGACGTCACTGTGGCACTTAAGAGTAGGAGTGTCACTAACCGAATCGAATCGAATCGAAAAATTCAATTTTTTTGGTTTGATTTTCATTAAAAATCGAAATTTTTCAGTTCAGTTCGGTTTTTATCGGTTAACAAAATCGAATCGAATCAATAAATCGAAAAATAGGACCATTAACCAAACTGGCGAAGGACCAACCCTATTTCTCTCCCGTCTCCTCTCGTCTTGAAGGTGCGACAGCGACGGCAATGGTGACAGGGACGGCGACAAACTGAAATAGCAATGGCAATGTTACTGCACTTTCTTCCGTTTCCGTCGGAAGCTCCAGTGCTGGGTAGTGGGTTGGACGATTAGAAGCTAAAAGAAAAAGAAGGCGGACGGGACAGCGATGGAGGGAGACGCGCTCGCCGAGTCGCTGAACGATCTCTTCCTCAACCTCTCCACGATGGTCAAATCCAAACTCCAGGCACCTCGATCTCGTTCCCTTGTCCTCATCTCAAATTCCTCGAGGTTTTCTGCTCCGTGCGACGAATGAATCCTCCCTCGAGATTTCCGCAATCGATCGCTGGGGTTATCTGATCTGACGGATGATGGAATTGGGATGATGGTGCCTTGCGTCGGCCGATCGGGCGGTCCAGGGCGCGAACAATCAGCTGGAGCTGGTGGAGAAGATGAACCAGAGAGTGGCGGAGGAGTACGTGGGGTTTGGCGACGTGGCGTCGGGGCTGAGGGTGTTCGTGTCAGTGTGGTTCATATTCTGTTCGGTTCAGTTTCGGTTGGATTTGAAAGATTTTTTTAATAATAATTTGGTTTGAAAAAAAATAAAACTGAATCGAACTATTGACACTCCTATTTAAAAGTAATCTAATGGCCAAATTAACATTTATGTTGATTTTTTAACGAAAAAATTAAATCAATTAAAAAAGTATAGAACACAAAAATCAATTAAACCGCCTTAGAAAAAAAAAAGAAGATACAACCGCCTCTTTGGCCAATTCTGATTCATGAGATATTTAACCACCTCGGACGCGTATCTCATTAATCAAAAAGAAAAACAAGAGATAGACGATCTGCTCCTCTCTCTCTCTCTCTCTCTCTCTCTCTCTCGATCGCTCCATCTCCGAACTTGGATTTTCTCTGAATCCCTTCCTACCCAGCTAAGAGCTCGACCGATTGCGGCTTTCCTCCGCGGTGTTGCGCTGAGTTCGCACCGGAGAAATCATGGCGACGGCTTCTGGTGCCTACCCAAACCCTAAATTATTCCAATCCGTCATGCCTGATTTCGTTCTTTTCTTGTTTCGGGGTTGCCCCATTTCGTTGTTTCGATTTCGCTTCGCTCTTCTGCGCCGTGATCATCGTCTTGTTTTGGAGCTTTTCCGGCGTTATTTTGTGCGGTGTTGTTTGATTTCGCCTTGTTTCGGTTGGCGTGTCGCTGAAATTCAATGGCGGCTTTCCTTTGATTTGCAGCAGGGTTGCGTTTTCGTTCCCGTTTGTATTGGAGAATACGTGTATCGATTGTACGAGCTAAGCTTCGAAACTGTTTGCCCTTCAGGCTTTTTGATGGGATGATGTTTTTCTGACACTCGTGTGCCTTTTAAATAGAATAAGTTCTGTAGATTGTGATGAAGAGAACAGATTCTGATCGAATGATGGAGTAGGTTTATGTGGGATTTTTGGTGTTAGAAGACATTAAATTGTATGTTGCTATATTTACCCCCCCAAAAAAAAAAAATGTATGTTGCTATGATTTTTAAAGGCAGCTTATGTTATGGCGTCTGCAGTGGCTTTTAAATCTAGGGAGGACCACAGGAAACAGATTGAATTGGAAGAAGCACGAAAAGCCGGACTCGCTCCAGCTGAGGTTGATGAAGATGGCAAGGAAATTAATCCTCATATTCCGCAGTACATGTCATCTGCGCCATGGTATCTCAATGCCGAGAGACCTGTAAGTTGAGTTTTTGTTTCCTCTTGCTTCCTATAGATGTTCTTATGACTCTGTATGATAGAAAAGGCTGAATGGACTTATGTTTTTTTATGTTGTCAGAGCTTGAAACATCAAAGGAAATGGAAATCAGATCCAAATTACACGAAATCTTGGTACGACAGAGGCGCGAAAATTTTTCAGGCTGACAAGTACCGGAAAGGTGCATGCCAGAAGTAAGGAAGACTCTCTCTCTCTCTCTCTCTCTCTCTCTCTCTCTGTGGGTGCACATTATTCCTTTTGTTTAAGTCCATATGTCCCAGGAGTCACAAACGATGAACTGTTTCTTCGACTTAATTATGATAATGTTTGAGGAGGCTCATGGGCTGACATTTTCAGTTCTTTATTCGCACTTTGTCTCCTCTTTGGATCTACAAAAAGCAAGCTTGTAGTTTTTTTCCTGTGTTTTTATTGCTTAACAAAGTGCAAATATAGGTTCTTCAGAAACTTATTTTAATTCTCAATTTCCTTTTGTTGTTGGTTTTCAATGGGGAAGAGAATCATGAGGTTTTTTGGTCCCTCATGGTGTTTAGTTTAATCTGATCATGGCCTGTACCTTTTTCTATATTGTCAACTGTGATTTGCTTGTCTTGTACCCTTATTAGCTGGAAAACGGTGGCTAATTGCAATTGTTTGTTGACTCCTGCAGCTGTGGTGCCATGACTCATGATTCGAAGGCATGCATGGAAAGACCCCGGAAAGTGGGAGCCAAATATACAAACACACACATTGCACCTGATGAAAAGATAGAGACCTTTGAGCTTGACTATGATGGTAAGAGAGACCGGTGGAATGGCTATGACGCGTCAAGCTATGCTCTTGTGATTGAGAGATATGAAGCTAGGGATAACGCTCGAAGAAAATATCTTAAGGAACAACAGCTGAAGAAATTAGAGGAGAAGAACAATAACCAAAATGGTGAGGATGGTGAGGATGGTGAGGAAGATGATGATGAGGAGGAAGATGATGACGACGACTTAAGAGTGGATGAGGCAAAGGTTGATGAAAGCAAGCAGATGGACTTTGCAAAGGTTGAGAAGCGTGTTCGCACAACAGGTGGTGGAAGTACTGGAACTGTTAGGTAGGTGGATCAGTTTGCTTTGATATTAGCATTCTTTCTTTCAATGTTTTAGGAACATTAGTAAACAACTAAAACTTCTTAAACTGTTAGTATTTATGTGACTATTTGAAGATTTATGAAGTGTACATGAATGAGTCCCCCCCCCCCCCCCAAATTCTTTATCATATTCTGGACAGTACTAAGTTGATTTATTTGTTAGGAACCTTCGTATTCGGGAGGACACGGCAAAGTACCTTCTGAATCTAGATGTCAATTCAGCTCACTATGATCCTAAAACTCGGTCCATGCGTGAGGATCCCCTCCCAGATGCTGATCCAAATGAGAAGTTTTATGGGGTAAGTTCTTTGAAGTTTTTTGGCAGTAACTCTAGCTCATTTCCTTATTTTCTGAGGCATAAATATTTTACTAATCAATCAATTCTTACTTTCAGGGTGATAACCAATACAGGAATAGCGGTCAAGCTCTTGAATTTAAGCAGCTTAATATACATGCTTGGGAAGCATTTGAGAAAGGGCAAGACATCCACATGCAATCAGCGCCATCTCAAGCTGAGTTGCTTTACAAGAATTATAAAGTTATTAAGGAAAAATTGAAGTATCAAACAAAGGATACCACCCTGGAGAGGTATGGCAATGCAGCTGCAGAGGAAGAGCTCCCAAGGGAGCTGCTCTTGGGACAGAGTGAGAGAGAAGTGGAATATGATCGTGCTGGTAGGATCATTAAGGGGCAGGTGGGGTTTCTAGTTAAGGTTTTCTTATTTGTCAAATTCAATCATGAAAGATGCTAAAACTTTCCACCTGAATTGGCTATGTCATTTTCATTCTCCTTGACAATATTGGGGTTGCTTTTCCTGAATCATAAGGATATAACCAATATGTGCGACAGTATTGAGGTACTTAATCAGCTTCTTTTGCTATTTCAGGAGTTAGCACTGCCCAGAAGCAAGTATGAGGAGGATGTTTTTATTAATAACCACACTTGTGTTTGGGGTTCATGGTGGAAGGATCATCAATGGGGCTACAAGTGCTGCAAACAAACTATCAGAAATAGCTACTGTACGGGCGCTGCCGGAATTGAAGCCGCCGAGGCAGTAAATGAACTAATGAAATCAAATATTGCTCGGAAAGGGGCCACAGAAGGTCAGTCCACTTTTTCACCCGAATTTTTCTGCCTTTAGAGGATCATTTGCTGGAAAAAAAAATTTGTCCTCAGTTTTACGTTTCTCAGTCAGCTTTGTTGATTGTTTTGATCAAAAAATTATCAGATGCTTCTTGGTCGCTTGATTTGTTTTGATCATGGCCATTGTAATATCTTTTTTTAAAGTGGAATTTTGATACTATAACCACTTTGCTGATTTTTGCTCTGGCACCGCTTAAATGTGGAAACAGATGTAGCTGCCCCAGTGGAGGAGAAGAGGCTGGCTACCTGGGGAACTGATGTCCCTGATGATTTGGAGTTGGACCAGAAACTTCTTGCTGAAGCACTTAAGAAGGTAACTAGACCATTTTCAGTTCTCTGTCTGTTCTTTATTTTCTCCTTTCCAACCTATTCCCACTGATAATTAAAGAAAGAAGTGGGAATTCATATAGATCATCAACAAATACAATGTTGGAGTCTGGCTACCATTGAAAGTTGACAATGAAATTGAGGGTAGCTAGTCATTGTTGCTCAGAATAAATTTAATTTTTGGTTTAGTCGTGTATAACGTACTGCAGAGGGGAGGCTCAGTATAATAATAGGGGAAAGGTGACAGAACGTTAGGAGTTTGATTTATGGCAAACGCATCTAATTTGGGAAGCAGCGGGAAGGCGACGGTTCAGTCATGGACAGTCCTTGTTTAATTCTGCTAATTCTTGTTTGATTCACTTTTACAGGAGGATATAAGAAAGCGAGAAGAGAAAGATGAAAGGAAGCGCAAGTACAATGTCAGATGGGAGGATGAGGTATTCCTTTCTCTCTATTTTGGAGTACCACAGAAGAACTGGAATTCCACTCTAATTTTTTGTGGTTTATGTGTTGATACAATCACTTGTTACTTGCAGGTTACTGCTGAGGAGATGGAGGCGTATCGGATGAAGAAGGTACACCATGATGATCCAATGAAAGCCTTTTTAAGCTAGGTAGATAGATAGCATGTAAGAGTCAGCTGGTCTACTCGGAACACATATACTATCGATGTTATGTGATCATTTGTGGTGCCTCAAAATAACCATATGCTAGTGTGTTCCCCTAGTATTCTGTATTGAATCCAGCCTCGTGGCATCTGTTGGGAGTTTTGTTTTGTGGCAATTGTTTCTGCTGCAGGATGAATACAAAGCTGAATATTGGGGAATTCTTATGCTTTTTGGTTGTTTTGTTTATTTATTGATATAATGAAAGGTGATGTATTCAATAAAGTCTTGTTTAGTTGCACTTCCTTTGTTTTTCTGTGTTTGGATGGTGCCTCATTTCACCTCCTTTGATTTGTTTGCGCGGCTTGTGATATTTTGCCGAACCTGACAAGAGATATGTCCAGTTCATAGCGTTAAGTGAGACCCATTTTTCCTGAACACTTGCTACTCTCTCCGCTTCTATATCTACTTATGTACATCCATTCCTTCATTGGTTGTATATCCTGTTATTGAGGAGTCCCACGTGACTCCGAACAGAATAGTGGTTATATTTGGAGTAAAAGGAAAAAGGCAATGCCTTTCTAAGTCTGTGCCCCGTTTCATTTGGATGTTGTCTCCCATTACTGAGCCTGATGGATATGGGACGGGCTAGGGATGTCAACAGTCCGGTTCAAGCTGAGTTTTCATGCGACCCGAGCCAAACTAAAGGGGCTCTGAGTGCTTATTTTGACCCAAACGCGACCTGAATCGCATCTGTCTCGAGCTGAAAACACAGGTCGGGGTGGGCTGAATCGATTCGGGCTTTCAAGTTTTTCTTTAGCCCAACAAGAAGAAACGAGAACAATAAGACCCCGCAACAGTGAATCACCATCGCCTTCGAATGCCAAATCACTGGTGCTCTCCAGCATAAACCCTTGCTTCCCCATTCTTCCTCGAGATATCCTCCATGGCGGACGCCAGCAACACCCCCCACAACCATCGCCGGGTCCAATGCCTGGAAAGACAACCAGTCCCTTCTACTCAGCTGCTATGAAGTTGGCAAGCTCCTCGACCGTGGCACCTTTGCCAAGGTCCACCACGCCCGCAATGTCAAGTCCAGCGAGGGCGTTGCCGTCAAGATCTTTGACAATGAGAAGATCTCGAAGGGCGGCCTCATCGCCTATATGAAGCACGAGATCTCAATCCTCCCCTGCAGACGCCACCCAACATCCTCCAGCACCCAACATCATCTAGCTCTTCGAACTGAAAGCGCAACTCCATTCTAATCGTCACGGCCCTCGTCTTCTAAGGTTTGTGGAAGGAGTCGAATTGTTCGGGGTGAGAGAAGAGTATCGCAAATTAATATTTTAGTTTCAACTCAAGTCTTGATAAGGTAATTGTGTTTCAACTCGCCTCAGCTTATCACCAGAACCGAACCGAAACTTTTACAATACACATTTTTTAATCTTTCAATTGAATCATAATGATGTGATCAGAAATAATAATAATAATGAGACCCAAACCAAAAATACCCGAAAATTTTGGGTTGGCCAAGGCCGGGCCTTTTTGACCTCTAAAACAGACAGCTTGTGTACTTCACTTTCCTCGCAGCTGTTTTTTCGATCAGAAGTTTCTGAACAGTCCGTGGATATTGTTCCTGGACATCACTCGAATCGAGGAACGAATGCCTGCTATTTTCACGAGCTAATTCATGCCAAATTCAGGCCATGCTTGATTTTGTGGTGTATTGGAAATCCAGGCTCTATCATGCAAAGTATGTACACAACAGAAGGCCGAGCTTGACGACAGTAATCACAAATCCAAAAGGGGAGGAAAAAAAATAGAAGAAAAAGGAGAAAATATATGAAGTTATCAACTACAAACTCCGTGCCACCCTCTCCTGACGCTCCATTTCAGCTCGGAAGCTGGATATGAACTCCTCGGCTCTCTCATCAATCCTGTGAGTCAGCGGAGACGCCAGCCCTACCGATTCCCACATGTCGTCCGCTTCACACGTCTTTGCACCACTTTCGCCGCGATCCTCGTCATTCTTTCCTGCCTCTGGAGCAGAGCAGTCGATCGTAGCGATGCTGTTGGGACTCGGCATATACTTCACAGGAAGAGTGTCTAGGCAACGGTGCTCTAAGATCCCTTCCAGAGGCTCCTTGAAAAGCTTATCGACAAACATGTGCGCTTGCTGCTTCTTGAACACACGATGCCGAACGTTGAAAATGCCCGGTGCGTGGGCGCGCCGAGGTCTCTGCCTGTGCCGTCGACGGGGTTGCTTCACGACAATGACAGGCTCATTGGCTCCTGAAGAAGCAGCGGTGAGAACTTCAGCTTTAGGCAATTTGTAGACGGGCCTTGGCCTGTGGAGCTTGGGGAGCTTCCGCTGGAGCTTGGAGGTGAGAATCTTCCACGCCTTCTTGGGAGGCGGAAAACTCAGACTCAGGCAAGACATGAGCAAGGAAAAAGCCAAGAAAAAAGCGGATGCTATGGTTTTGGGACTGGGAGTGCATAGAAACGGGCTCTTTATAACGAGAAATTGGGTATGACGTATGAGGTTTTTTTTTATAATGTTTTTCTTGGGTTAGGCGGGGGACTGCAGACTTTATGCGGATGGCTTAGGTTTTACGCTGTGTGATTCCGTGGATCAGCTTGATTCTAACGCTAGATTTCTGCCCCCACTTTGGTCATGGCTTCATATCCCGAACTTAAAGTGCTGTTGGTCCTTCCTTCTAGATTACAATGATGCTTCGAATTTGTAATTCTGTCTCCAGTGATAGCTTTTGGATCACTGAAATCGCAGAACTTTGTTTTAATTGCCGAACCACTAAACTCACTCTTCTTTTTGCAATTGATGCATTTTGATCGAATTTCGACAAGTTTCTAGCAAATTGCCTGTGCGATGGACATGTATATAGTATTCTCTGGATGCCACTTGGATGCCACATCATTTTTGGCTGAAGACTAGGCCGAAACCCGATTAATATGCTACAATTACCAAAAGAAAATTGAAGAAAATTTAGTGCATTTGGCAGTTTAAAAACGTCACTAAATTTTCACTGACCACGAATAAAATTTACGCACGCATTTTGCTGGTTGAGGCACATCTGAGTACAATTATTAGGTGGTCCTGATTTAGGTAAACCCACTTCATAAGGGTGATTTGGTCATATGAAGTGAGATCCATATGATCTAACCATTCATGTGTAGTATGCCCAATCTGTAAAATGAAGCTCGCTTACTCATATTGTTGTTTGTGCATATGCAAAGATGAAGATGGAGAATTTAGAATCAGCCGATGAAATATCCTTGGAATATCCTTATCTAAATGTATATGGTGCCTCTGAGTATTTTATATTCCGGTCCATTGTCCCTATTGTGAGTGGCAACCTCCATCTGCTATCATGATTCTGACCTTGATATGGTGGAACAGAATGCTGCAATGATGGAGTAAAATGGACTGGGGACTCTCGTTTGCAAGAAAAGAATTGGGAAAATGTAATTGGCATAGTGATTTGTTCATATGTTAGGAAATTGTAATGGAATGAATGAAACGGAGATCTCCATATATCTATTAAAGGATATTTATACGTCAATAGCGATTTGAATAATAATCCTTTAATATGACATCATCCTATCTCCATTATTAAAATGGGTTATTATGCTAATGAATCTTGATGGACTGTTGAAGTGGTTATTATTCTATACCCTCTAATTTTAATCGTAAATGTATATTGGGATTTTTAATATTGTTCTTTCTTATCACATATATTATTCATGAAACCAAACGCGGTGTAATAACTATTACGATTTCACTATGTTATAGTTTAATAATTACTTTTACGTTGTAGTTGTATTTCATTATTGCAACCAAACGGATTATAAGGAGTATGAAAGAGAAGGAGAAAGCGTCAGAGAAAGAAAGGAGAGAATTTGGATTTTTTTTGGGTTGTATATTTCGGGCAACACCATGTTTTCCTTCTTTCCAAGTCTTGTAATTAATGGATTATAAATATGAATATCACCTACATCATAATTTTTAGTGTATATGTGAATTATCGAGATATTTAATAAGTTGTAACCCACTAATCAGGGGTATCGTCGAAAGAAATTCCCTTCGATAAGAACAAGTTGTGCGCAAATTAAAAAAGCTAAATAAGTGAAGCCACTAGATGAATATAGTACATGGGGACACTACTGAGTCCCCGGGGATCTTCTACCACCATTCTTGCCCTCCTATGATGTTTCAACCAATCGAAACGTCAATTTATATAGATGTGATCCGTTTGGAAAAAAAAAAACTAGCAACCGAGTACATTAATCAATAAATGGTTGAAATACTGAAACATCAGTGGAATCAAAGCCTAGGTGACGCATATGAATGTCATTAATTAGGCCTAAAGTCTCTTGCATGACAGTTGACAAATCGAAGAGTGACCAAGACAAATGTCAGGACCAAAACCTCTCCCTCCCTCTCTCTCTCTCTCTCTCTCTCTCTCTCTCTCCCCAGCAACACTCGCACTCCTCTCGCAAAGGCCAGGCCGCCGCCGCTACCACACGTGACCAAGAACGCCATGCATGTCCAACACATAAAACACAGTCCCCACGCTCTCCAACCCCATTGCAATGTGGCTTCGCTCCCTCGGCATCACGACAATCCTCCATGCGATTACATGCAGAACCGGTTCGCCACACGGCCACTTCACTCCTTATATAACCACCGCTCTCGCCCCCAACCATCTCTCATCTCGCTACTACTATTTCCCTCTTGGGCTTCTTCTTCTTCTTCTTCACTCTCTCTTGCTCATCGACGTCCATGGCTAATTCAAGACTAGCTTTCCTGGCCGCGACCCTCTGCTTGCTCGTGCACGTGGCCTTCGGGAAGGGCTACGCCACGGCCGGGCTCAGCGAGGCCCAGCAATGCAGGCTCCAGAGGATCAGAGCCACCCAGCCAGACGAGCGCATCGAATCCGAGGGCGGCGTCACCGAGCTCTGGTCTGAGGACGACGAGCAGTTCCAGTGCGCTGGTGTTGCCGCCATCCGCAACGTCCTGCGCCCCAACGCGCTCTTTTTGCCCGAGTTCATCAACGCCCCTCGCTTGGTCTTCATTGAGCAAGGTCATCAATTTTGCGACGTATTTACATTCCCACATATGACCACCGCAAAGGAGGAAACACCATCTTATGCAACAGCAGTGCTTAATCATAAAATTGGAACCTTTAACTAATAATTAATGTTTTCCATTTGTCTTTCATGATCTGGGATTGCATGTGCTTATTCCTTGATATAATTATATGTCATGAAATTTGACGTCGAAATTGTATCGCAGGTAGGGGATTGCTGGGGATAACCTACCCAGGATGTGCCGAGACATACCACTCGGATCAATCCTCTGGCAGCAGCGGCGAAAGAGGGAGGAGATGGCAAGGAGAGGGCCAGCAAGGGGAGGGGGAAGCAGGGACCAACACCAGAAGGTTCACCGGATCCGCCGGGGCGACATCATCGCCATCCCTGAAGGTGCGCTTCATTGGTGCCACAACGACGGGAACGAAGAACTCATTGCCGTCTCCGTCGTCGACCTCAACAATCAGGGTAACCAGCTCGATCAAAGACTGAGGGTAATGACTAATGAACATTCCCAAATTTTATGTCCATTTGAATTGCATGCACAGGTATTCGATTCTAATTTTTGGAAATGCATGTACGTATTGTGAAATTAACACGAAATCACGGCCACTACTATCTATGATCTTACGTGGGACAGGACTTGCCTGACATCAGTTGGGCGGAAGAGTTTTTATATCCACTTTATTGAAAAAGAAATGGAAATTAAGGCAATATTTCTACTTCGACCTATCACAAACTTACCTTGTTCAATTAGCATGTGGCTGACCTTTGGAAACTGAACAGGCGTTCTTCCTCGCCGGAGGCCAAGGCGGGCAGGGCCGCCAACAGGGCCAGCAGAGCCGCCGCCGCCAGAGCGGGCGGTACAACTCCCAGAACATCTTTCGAGCCTTCGACACCGAAATCCTCGCCGAGTCCTTCAACGTTCCGATCGAAATAGCTCAGAAGTTGCAACAGCAGAGCAACAGGGGAATCATGATCAACGTCCGTGAGAGGATGAGAGTGGTAGCCCCAGATGAGGATGAGGAGTACGATGAGGAGTACGATGAGGAGCAGGAGGAGAGGATGCGAAGACGAAGGGGGCCGTTGACTTCGCAAAACGGGTTCGAAGAGACGTTCTGCACCATGAAGATCAAGCAGAACATTGACATCCGAAGGGAAGCCGACGTTTTCTCGAGGCAGGCCGGGCGGGTCAACATCGTCAACATGCACAAGCTCCCAATCCTGCGTTATATGGACATGAGCGCTGAGCGAGGCCGTCTTCTTCCGGTAATGAGACCCATGTGGATTATGCGACTCATACTTTTTAACAAATACTAGATTCTCTGTACTGTCCTAAATCAAGCACGTTGCCTAGTGATAATTAGAGTCCAATTAACTCCCATCTTTTGTGCTGCAGAATGCGCTGTACTCGCCACACTGGTCTATGACCGACCACAGGATCGTGTACGTGACTCGTGGCGACGCGCACGTGCAGATCGTGGGGCAGAACGGGCAGAACGTGTTCGACGAGCAGGCGAGCGAGGGCAGCATGTTCGTGATCCCGCAGTTCTTCACCTCGATATTGAGGGCAGGCAACAGCGGGTTCGAGTGGATCTCCTTCAAGACCTCGAGCCAGCCCATGAAGAGCCCGCTGGCGGGTTACACCTCGGTGTTCAGGGCCCTCCCGATCCAGGTCATCACCAACTCCTTCCAGATGTCGCCAAGGGACGCTCAGGAGCTCAAGTACAACCGCGAGCACCAGACGTTCCTCTTGTCGCCGAGCCGCCAGAGTCGGTCCACGTCTTAATTTTAGTACGGTGTACATTTCGTTGCCTAAGCAGCACGAAGGTTATGGTTAAATTATGGTATGGTAGGGTAGTAAAAAGGGTCACTGAAATGCAAAAAAATCCTTCTTCTAGAGTAAGAGAAGGTTAAATTGTAGGCGGGATTCAGAAGAGAGCTAAGAGCATGTTTATGAGAAACTTTTGGGTTAATCAAATAAAAATAAAGTGGCCTTTTTTTCTATATGTAGATGTGCTTGCTCTGATGATAAAAGGGGCTTGTTTCTTATTTAATGTGCTCTTTTAGTGACAAGTTGTTCTAAGTTGAGCTAGCACACAGTAGATGGGAAATTTGTAGTTTCGAAAATCTGTTTTTGAATTCACAAATTTATATATTTAAGGACGGAACTAAGAGTAAGAGGGGTCGGGTGCCAATCGTGCCCGCGGCCAAAGGAGTCGTGTCCAAACAAATTATGTTAAAACGAAAATTTCCAGGGCACTTCAATTTAGCCCATTTTGGTCTCGTCGAGCGAAGCAATCCAACCATTAGGGTTTGCGCAGTCAGTTGGGTCAGGACTGGAATTTGCGTAGTTAGTCGGGTCAGGACTGGAATTCACCTATTTTTTTTTTTTTTAATTCACCTGTTCAAATATCACAAATTTAATAGGTCTGTGACACTTACAGGGCATCTCATGCGGGGCGTTTGCACCTGTGCTTCTTGGTTACTAAGAAAGTGACAATTACTTTTGAAGAACAATAATTAAAAAGGGGCGGTGCCTCTTTGTTATTAAAAAAATGATAATTAATTTTAAAGAACAAAAATTAAAAAGAAACTTAAAAGTCACAACAAGCACAAGCACACGCTTAACCCTTATCGGGAAAAACTATTTCAAAACAATCGAATGTCAAGAACCACCACTAACTTATACTTTACTCATAGGTAATATTTGGTAGTTAAGATAAAATCCATGTCCTACCATATGTTTGGTTGTTATTTAGGATAGGATAAAATTGGACATAAATGGAATTTAGCTAGAATATAAAAAAATAAAAAATAAAAATCTAGATAAGATTTTTATGTCCAATGATATGAAATTTTTTTTCCAAAATAGTTATACCATGGGGACTTGGATGATTTTGCTCTTACCTCACCTAGTAGTTTCTACAAAATGTTTTGTGTTTTTCCTCATTAGATATGGATCACGATAAAAACGAGAGATAGTATTTTTTTCATGAGCAGCATATAAGGGCACATTTGTGATTTACACCGATACACAACAACTACCAAATAATAAACAAGATAGAATATGGAAATATTAGGTTTTATCACTACAATTTATTAAACAGTTGATGCATATAATAAAATATATAATCTCATTCCGTATTATATCTAGTTTAATCATAATTAGAAATCCAGACAACCACACTCCTAGAATTAAAAACGTCATAAGACTGGAGTATGAATCAATAAGGAGTAAATTTCCATCATAAATCCAACTTCTATAGACCTAATGACTCGATGCAATTTCATTTACCATTTGGTTTAATTGGCTTTTTAGTTTCTAATATACAAGCTATTAGGGTGAAGCACAACCACGAGTGTTAACCTAATTATAAACACTTTTAGGTCGATAAATATGTCAACAAATATTTTTAATAATCCTAATATCACTATTTATGAGAACTCTTTGTTTGTTCAACTTAAATTTTTATGAAATGCTTTTTAATACCTTCTTTTCATTTTGATTAGTTCATTCTTATTAGTATAAATTTGGTGTAATTACTTGAATTGTTTGCAATAGTATGGAATGCTATATATAGTCCACTCATTAATTATTAATCACTTTTATGGTTATTTGCATAAGTTGAGGCAAAACGTGATATACATCCAAGCAAAATTATTATGGATCGTAAAAATTAATTTATACTTCCTTAGAGTTTATGGATTCAAAATTGTTGTATTACAGTCTTGGCTTTCTGGATCGGTTCCTTGACCTCTATTACATTCCATGCCACAATCTGAATTTTGTATACTTTTACGCATCGATGTACGTGGAATATTGCACTAATATATGAAGAGAAGATAATTAGATATTGCCCTTTTTACCCCCTAGAGTCACTATTTTTGTGATGTGCTTAATTTTCTTTCAAATGAACTTTTAAACCTATTTCAAAAAAAAAAAAAAAAATTAAACCTACGAAACTTCATGCATTATTTGATAAATCATGAAAACGTGTATGAAATTTCAATTTTAGCCCTCAATTTGATGAATGCACAAAGATTCAGATTCAAAGAATAATTTCAATACAAATTTCAAATCTTCATACCTGTCAAGTAGAGTACAACACTTTTAAAGTGTGAACTCGTTTTTCATTGTTTGGTATCGTTTAAATGACAAAATTACCCTTAAGGTGTAGAAATTGGTTTAATTTAAAAAGATAACTCCACAATTGATCCTCCAAGTTATAATTTGTCCAATCAAGTCATTTGACATATATGATTAGTCAATCAAGTCCTTTCATCGTTAACATATTGAATCATGCTTATGTGCCTTTTAATATGTCGATTTTTAATATGAAAAAATCGTGGCTTAATTCTTATATTGATCATGAATTGATCGTGGCTTACTCTTGTATGGATCACGGCTCATCAGGACATCTTATGTCCTTGGATCATGCTTGTCTATCGGGCCGTGTCACTTGCATACTTCCGTGGAAAGAGTTTGTTTAGTTTGTTTATGGGTGCAACGGATACGCTAAGTCAATTCACGGTCCCCTTGAGGTTACGTTTGCGCTCCCTACAAATTGATTCTTATTCAATGCACTTAGGCATAGTCATTTGCATTCCGCCTTGGTGATTCTATGCCATTTGTTGGGGCTACAAGCTGAGAGACCTGTATTCTTTATCTCCTTTTCAACGTCAAAACAAAACTATTTGGCCGCCGCCGCCGCCTCCGAGCCTCCGCCACCAGCACCAAGTCAAGCCCTCTCTCACGGATTTGTGCATATAGATAGGTAGTCCAGACAGATATAAAAGAGACCACCAGTTAACCTCTTATAACAGTTCTAGGAGCCTGTTATCAAATTCTGTCAAGAAACCGCGCATATACTATGTTTCCTCCTATACTCGATTATCTAGGATCTACTCTTTTTCTTTTGCCATTGTAACATTTAGTTCCAATTTCTCATAGCCCTCATGTATTTCGTGATAAAAAAAAAAAAAAAAACATACCCATTGAAGAGGCGAACTCTACTGTGCAAAGCCTAGCATATGCACAAGCACAAGACTTTAGATCTTTATTCCTCGTGCAAACAACTTACACGTACAGATACCACATACTCATTATTATGATCCTCTTCTTACTCTTCTAAGTACATAATAACATAATTAAGAGTGGTCTCTCCAAAGGCTTTCGCTGCCTACAAAAAGCATTGCATGCACTAATTCATCCTCTACTTTGGCGCTTAAGCCTCAGCCCTCCTCTCAGAGAAAGAACCGCCGCTCTCGTTGGAGGAAAACACGGTGGTCTCCCTCCGGCTGTACTTGAGCCTCTTAGCGTCCTCCCTCGACACCTGGTATGCGTTGGCGATGACCTCGTCCGGCAACGCCCGCATCACCGAGGTCCGGCCTGCGAGCGGGTTGACCATCGCATTGTCGTTGGTCTTGAAGGACACCCACTCGAACTCCTCGTTCTCAGCCCTCTTCACCACTGCAAAGTTCTGCGGCACCACTACGAGCTGCCCCTCGCGGAGCTCCTCATCAAACACTGTCTGGCCGTCGTCGCTCACCACCTGGATGCGCGCGCTGCCGCGGATTGCATAGACCACGCTGTGGCAGTTGAGGTTGTAGTGTGGCACCATAATTGCATTCTGCACACCACGGCTACCGTTAAAAGTAAACCCAATAAAGATCCCTCCTATACCGCTTAATATTAATTTGAAATAGTTTGATAATCGATTCTGCAGTCCGACATTAGTTCCCTGAAGATCGATTATTCTATCTTGATATTCCTATTCAGGCAATAGCTTTCAAGAAAGCAAGTTAAATCGTAGTGTCGACTCGGATTACCGTGATCTAGAAAGTGACGCAAGTGATGGAATCTTTACTAAAATTGAAGAAGAGACACCTCACCCTGTGTAGATGGCCCTTTTCAGCGCTGAGTTGGAGCCAGTACAGGATGGGCAGCTTGTGGCTGTTGAGTGTGCTAATGTGGCCGGCTTGTTGCGTGTAGACGTCCGCACGCGACGGGTCGCCAATGTTCTCTCGGAGCCTCATAGTGCAGAGCGTCTCCTCCAATCCGTTCACGTCATACCTGCCACCACCGTACCTCTCCCTCTCGCGCTCCTCCTCCCATCCACGGCCTCCGTGTTCCCTTGGGGGCCTCACAACCTGAAGGCCGCCCTCGACCCTCACGATGTTGTTCCTGTTGTCATTCTCGTTCTGCAGCCTCCTTGCTGTTTCCAGATCCACGTTAAACGCCTCAGCCAGGAAGCGCGCGTCAAATCCGCAGAAGACGTTGTTGCATTGACCCCTTTGCTGGCCCTCCTCACCACGCCGACGCTGTTGTGGGCGCCGTCCCTGCGATTGCTGGCCCCCTTGCTCATGCTCGTCTTGCGGGTTGCCAGCCAGGAAGAATCTCTAAAAGCAGGAGAGAGTAGAGAACTTATTCACTCCCAAACTCATCCTAATCATGCATGCAGAAGCTAATCAACTCGATTTTACAAACTGACTCACTCTTGGGTTGAGATCGAGCTGGTTCTCATTATTGGTAACATCGAGGAGGGTGACGGCGATGATGGGCCGATTGCCATCATTGTAGACCCATTGGGCCACTCCGGTGGGCAAAGCAATGACGTCGCCTTGTCGGAAGCGGCTGATCTTCTGGTGCTGATCTTGGAACCGCTGGCCTTCTCCTCCTCTCATCTGTCCTCCTTGTCCAAACTGCGGCCCGAACTGTGATTGCTGAGATGATTGGAATGTCTCGGGGCAACCAGGGATCACGGTCCCCAGAATACCATTACCTGCACTCGACAATCAAGCAAACAATAACTGCTTTTTCCTGGACATGTTTCTCCACTTCTTTCAGGGATGCTAGGAAGTGCAGAGAGGACGACATGCAAAGAATGATTATGACTAACCGGGGCGTGTGGTAATTAAGTACTTTAACAGTTCATGTATTTTACCTTCAACAATGTACGTGAGTTGAGGTGAATTGGTGAAGGAAGGCAAGACGAGGCCGTTCGGCTCGATGATGTGCCGGACCACAGCGATCCCGGCGCACTGGAACATCTCGTGGTTTGGGTCCCACGACTCGACAACGCCAGCCTCGCACTGGATGCGGTTCGTGGGCTCGAGGGCATCGAGGCGGTCGATCCGGCACTCCCCTTGCTCCCGGAGTGAGTGCTGCTGGCTGGCCCCGTACCGCTGGCGGCCGAGGCAGCCGTGGAAGGCCAGGATAAAGCAAAATGCGAAGGAGAGGAGCAAAGGCTTGGCCATGGTTATGGAGAAAGAGAGTGGATTGCGATGGGTTGGGGGTCGTTCTGGAGTGAAGCGGTGAGTGGGGGGCGTTGGGGTTTATAAAGGGGAGGGTGGGGACTGAGGGGACGACATAGGGAGGTGGTTGTGCAAGAATTGTTTTGCCATTCTTCACTTTGCATGGCATGCACCCTTAACACCTCAAGGGGTGTGTCGAGGCAGCTGGCTCCACGGCTCAGAAGGAAACTTACAAAAGCTTGGGAAGGAGCCTTCTTTGTCTTGGCTTTGGCATGAGAGGGGGTTCGTTTCTGTGAGGTTGAGGTTGAGGTTGAGGTTGAGGGTGCTTCAAGATACAATGGTTTTTCCTCCATGTTAGAAACCAAGGTTGCAATGTTCCCCGACTACTTAGAATCGCTTTTGTTTCATTAAAGGTGTTACAGTCACTTGCGTCAAGAGTGATCATCAGAGACATTTTCAATTTATTAACGATACTATTTGTATAATGGTTAAATATCCGAAACTCTTTTAAGTACCCGGCTCATCCTCATTGAGCCTGGTAGTCCCTCCATCCCCTACACATATTAGGTAATTAACAAAAATACACATCCGTGCTCTTATGGTTAGCTGCGAGAGATTGCCTAAAAATGCTGATTCGAGCTTCAAACTTGAGCGCTAACACGAACATGCTTACCACTTTTTGGTCTTCAGCGACCACGAGGTCAACCACATGTATTTCCGATTGAATGAATTGTTGTAGACCCATGTGGATGTATTCTCTATGTTTCTTTAAGGTAGCCAGTTATTAAAGAGCGGACTATTGAGTATCATCTCATTATCCAAAATACCCACACACACACACACACACACACACACACAAAAACCCACGCCTTGAAAATTCCTAATTTAGAAATTCATAATGGTTTAGTATGATTTATCTATTTAACAAAGTTGCATCGTAAGTGAAATCAATTTTCTACACCACTTTTAATATTATATCGTCAAACCCATTATTCAGATATTTGGTACCACCGAATGAAATGGAATATAGAAATTAAATTAAACGGAAAAAAAAAAAAGAGTGAAAATGGAATAACGCTTTCATGTTCTTTGTTTGGTAAAGCTGAGGCAATAGAATAAAACGAGGTTTCTTCTGTTCGGTTGTAACAAAGTGACGTGTAAATGGAATGAAAGTTACGAAAATTTCGATTACGTACTTCTGCATTTTTTCAATAATCGTATTTAACAAAATTATATAATCATTTGAAAAACCTCATTCTCCAATCATAGGAAAATATATTAAAAATCCTAATAACTATAACTAGCATTAATTAATTTTATGAAAAGTCTACATTTTTGTAAATTATCATTAACTACTGTGATAAATTATAATTCCTAAAGTATTAGTTGGCATTTTTTTTAATAAAATGAATTTTCTAGCATCTGATCTCGTACAATTGAAGAATTTAGATGAAGGATATACCTGTCACTAATATAGTCTAGCATGGATATGGATGGAATAATAATGACATAGCCAATTTGAGGATCCCAAATACTCAATTCGAGTTAAAATCATCACAATTCATAAGTAACATATAATTTTAAATAAATATTCAGTTTCATATTAGTATCTAACTAATTATAATAATTTTAAAATATGGTACAATACAATCCAGTGACTAATAATTTACAAATAACGTTATCAGATACTAATCAATCAGTTATATTCTTACAGATTCATTTGATGAACCCCAAATGGTTCTAGCCAAAGAATGGACTTCGTAGTATAATGCCAATTCCAAGAAGGTGGTGGAATCAGCACTCCTCTAGGATCACCATTCCATGTTCTACACGTTGATCCAATCCAAAACTCATTCATGACCAAACATGCCATAAGAAAACTCCTGGAAAATTTGTCCCCAGCTAGATCAAAAAGCACCGTCACGATGCAACGAGCCATAAGCAGGCACACGTCAGTGCCTCTTTCTTACAAAACGATCTCTGCAGCTAATGAGCCTTTCCCCGCCAGTTCGGGATGGCTAAGAATGATCATTATGACATTCTTGAAAAGGAACCCACATTTGTTGAACAATCACTTCCATTGAATAACAAAACAAGTTCATATGCCAACCTTCCAAAGAGCAAATGAACCAAAAGTGTTTCGAAAAGGAAGCACCGTTCTTTTTCTTTAGCCACAACAAAACAGAAGCATGGTGACATTATTATCACGGAAGGTAAAGAGACATGGAGAGGCTGAACAAGACAGTATCTACAATGCAGCAATTAAGCCCACCAGAGACCTACCCACAAAATGCGTACAACCATCCAACGAAGTCAGGAACGCCCTCTATGTTTTGAGAGAGAGAGAGAAAAGAGAGACCTAATTATCGAATTCAAGTAAAAACTAAACAAGCAATAATACAGAGAAAGCTGTCAGGGAAGCGATAAAAGAAAACTAGAGTTTTAAAGGGCAATACAGGGAGAAATGAGAATTTGCAGCAACCTAGTCATAGCTACAATATACAGCTTCTGAAGAGGATATCTACATCGACAGTGAAAACCTTCAATGATCGGTCAAATCTTTCAGGACTCCCGGTATTTGGTCAAGTCAAATGTCAGAGTTCTTGAGCAGCTGCGAAGAGTACAGAGAATACAGACGTTAATCCTAATCATACTTAAACTGTAAAGGGACAAAAGGAAGACTCAAGTTACAGATGGGAAGAGAGCCACCTCCTTTCAGAGTCCCTATATACACCAACAAGAGCTTCAGCCTTATCATAAAAGCTGTCTTTCAGAGATATCACTATGCTCTGGAAACCACAACCCGCATCTGCATCTTGATTAAGCCTGGACCCTTCGCATGACTTCGAGCGGATATATCCAGCCACCTTCGCGACATTCAAATTGTCCAAAGCAGCATCAACTTCATCCAATATGAAAAATGGCGAAGGCCGATAACTGAACCAACCCATAGATGCAAAAAACTAGACTACATTAGTAGTGGTCAGGATGACAAGCAAACTGCTACAAAATAGCTACAGTGTGATCATCCATATTCTTGCCAATAGGCAAAAGCTAAGAACTACAAGTGCAAGAAAATATGAACTGTCACCAGAAAGCGGGAGAAGCCATCTTTTTCTAATGGCTCTTCCAGCGGCAGTCCATTATAAAATACCAAAAGAAAGAAGTCGTTACCAAACTCATAAAAAAGCATTTATACAAAAGGGAAATGAAGGAAAAGGACAAAGTGAAAACCTCAAAAGCTAAGAAATCCGGTCTCAAAGTCATTGAATTTTCAATTAAATAGAGTGGCAAAGAAGAACCATTTGACACAATATGCACACCTGTGGATGGAAAATAGTAATGCAAGTGCAGCAACCGTCTTCTCACCACCAGACAGCTGTTCCATGTCCCGGAAGCGCTTCGTTGGAGGCATAGCTGTGTACTTGATGCCATGAAGGAATGGATCATCCTCATTCTCTAAATTCAAATACGAAGTTCCACCGAGAGGATGTGTTGTGCTCTTTGTTAATTGCTTGTAGATCTTATCAATGATGCTTGAGATATGGTTGAATGCTTCCATAAACAATTCATTCCTATTTTCCCCATAAAAAAGGGTTAACACAAATGACAACACAAGTACCAGCAGAATAGTATGTACATCCACACTCATTGTAGTATGTATATTGATGCTCTAATGCATCTATAGGGTGCATCACATCTTTCAACAATGGGTTAGAGCAATCAAAATAGCATAGAAACTGAAACTGTCCATTTAGCATTCACTAAATTTAATTACATGGTAACCAGAGCCTGACAAATGAAAAAGTAGCACAGCACAGTCCATGGCAAACCATTCTTCACAATCATATCGATCAGTCACTTTCTTGAGACTAACCGAACCATGGCACTCAGAGAGTAGGAGACTGTTTACAAATCATTTACCAGCAAACCCTCCATCTAATTGGATACATCTCCCAACTGTGGAATGTAAATTTTCTTGCTCGGAACCAGCATCATGCACCTGCAGAAGCTAAATTCTAAAGCAGGGTGCAGAATGCAAGGACAAATATCACTGAGGTCATTAATGCCTAGAGTTACTCTCATTCCTTCACCGCCCCTACCGATACTGTTTGCAAAAATCTTCAATGTCACCAGTAATTTGCTGAAAGGAATGATGTGTCTTGCACATGCAAATTGTTAAATATGAAATTGCCTGAGCTCAGCTGGGTATAAAAATTGGCAAACTAGAAATCATAATAGACCACAGGTATTCTTCTTCACGCTGTAAATAAGGGACATGGCACGAAGGACCAAGGACAACAGACTCAGTGACAGCACCTCCGTATTCACACATGATGGATACAGTAACAAAAATACTAATGTGCATAAGATTATAACTACTTTTAATGGATTATTCTGTTTTCCAGGTGATCAGATTGTATGGTCCAAAGTAGTCCCTGAATGGGAACAGATTACACACCACAAGTCTGATTTTATTCTGCAAAAGATCAATTAGAGCTCACGCAAATCATTTTCATAATTGGTTTTCACAATCCTGATGGCCATAACCTTTCTTTATTCCCCTCCCCAACCACCCATCCCCCCACCCCAACCAAAAAAAAAAAAACAAAGAAAAACCTTTCCCAAAAAAAGCCCCCAGGAAGGAAAAGGGAATCTGTAATTCATATATTGTTTGCATCACAGCAGCTTACCTCTTTTGCTTTACTGCATTATACTTGTCAGCAACCTCCTTTTCTTCTTTCCTAGCTGCTTCAAACTCCTCAGTAGCAACTCTTTCCTTTTCTTTTAGAGCTTCATATTGATCAAGAGCCCTCAAATTTGGGGCAGTCCTCTCAATTTCTGATACCAAACCATCAATTTTCTGCTTGAACTCTATCTCATGCTTTTCTCGATCAGAAGATCGCTTATCCTGCAGTAGGGATCTATTTAGTTGGCTAAAATCAAAGACAGGACCTTCTGTCAAGGATTCAGTCTCCATTGGATCAGCGATAGTCGGAAGGCTTATATGTTCCAGTTCACAATTCTCCAGAATTTCCTGTTTCCGAGATATCAGCTGCTCAATTTGCGACTCCTACATGAACAAGATAGCAATTGTGATTATATAAATGCCCTTTTGGTTTCAATTTCAAAATCATGCACCTTAAACAAACCCAAATCCAGGAATGACCTTAGAATTTATCTGACGATTAAGTTTGGACAAGTTGGTGGTAGCATTAGAAGCACGCTTCTTCCACTCTTGCATATCCTTCTCACACTCATCGGATTTCAATTTCCACTCTGCAAGAGGTTGAACCAGTCAATGACATTTCTGATGATATATCCAATTAGAAATGTCCACAGAAAAAGATAAATGCATCGATAGTTGGGTAAACCTTATAAGTACAAAATTTGCTTTTTTAAGTGATAAGCAGACAAAATCAAATAAAAAGAGTCACCCTTACTTCATCGTTAGTGAAAGTAGTGCAGGTGGTAATTAACACTATCGGCATAGTCCATTTAATACACTATATTGACAACGTAATCACAATATTCTGATTTATTCATCAAGATACCAATACAATAATTGCATATATAGGCACATGATCTAGAACATTTTCAAACCACAACAGAAAGAGAGAAACGCCCATTGCATCTTCAGTGGAGGGATAAATTGGATTCAGGAGAAGGATCTCATCTACACCAGCAGTACTCTATATAGTCAGAAACAAAGCCATACCCTGAACTTCTTCCTTCAACCGGTTGATCTCACTGGTAGTTTTCTCTGCTGCTACCTTCGCTTCAGACTCCTTCTTTTGAACATTCTTCAAATTATTTTCCAAAGAATTGAGTGAAGATTCCAGTTCTTTAATACGTAAATCCATGTCCCGCTTTTTCTCATACTCCAACCTTGTCAATGATAGTGATACATGATATTGAAACTTTGACTTCAGCACATAGTAGTTCTCACCAAGCAAATGCCCATATAAATAATGCAGATATAACATGTGCTCATCCTTGTCATATCAGTAGTGGCATTCATGTACGATTCAACTCAATGCAGTTTTTAAAAAGACAAATATCAACATTCATAAATTAACTATTTCAAATGTTAAAAGGAATCACAAGCAAATATACCATAAGTAACTAAACCTACAAACCGACAATGATCAGCTGTTTCGAATATTCACAATCTAAGAAGCAATGCAAACAAGTTTCATATGAGAACTCTTTGCGAATTACTCCAATTCAGAAGTTTTTTTCTATTACTCCTAATTTAATACAGTCAATAAGCTAAAATCCTTGACAAAAATATCCTATACCATCTTTCTGCACTTCAGCACAGAATAATTGGAGGAAGAGAAACATACTGGTATTTCAACTTTGCCAGCTGGTCGCTTACGCTAACCCTTTCTTCAGCCATTTCTTGGGCAGCTTTTAGCTGGTTTTCTTCATACTCACGGATGTTGTTCACCCCAACATACTCACTGAAATCTTTGTAAATTCTATCAACAATCTCATTTATCCTCTTCTCGAGCTTCCTTATCTCGGCACTCCTTTTATCAATTGAATCTTTCAACTGAGAAATCACGTAATAAATTCCCACTTAAATACATGCAGATAAATTAAAATTCTGTTACTTGAGAGGGTAAAACATAATTTTTCGGCTTAATAACTGGAGTAACTAATCACCTTCTTGAGTTCAGGACTTATACAATCGATTTCTCTCCGTATGTTTTGCTTTTCTTGTTTCAAATTGGCAAGCTTGTCCTTGATACTTTGCTGCATTAAGCCACTAAAATTGTCAATTACCAACACAAGCATTACAAGTACAAGATCCACAATTTACATTGGTAGAAGCTAATCAACTAGGACAATAGATCTATATATATATGCAACTTCACCATGCAAAAAGCACCTTTTTAGCAAATTATCGTTGCCAGAAAGAACTAACCAGAAATTTGGAAACTTCAAAATTAAAAAAATATCAGCAAAAGAATCTCAGTACTGAATAGGGAGGTCTTACACAATGACAGTGCAGGTCAGGAAAAGATAATTTCAAAGCCAACAAACTTTCAGGGTGGCCATAGCTTCAATATGAGTTACCAGTCTACCCTAAGAAGTATACTAGCATTGACATGCATAGGTGCAAGCGCAACTGAAGCATACAGACATTTCAGATATTGTCCTGCTGACGTTTTCGTTGATTATAATTCTTTGCATCATAATTACCCAGCCAGGTCTCAGTATGGAAGCTTTTAAATTGCAGTAGGTGGTCACATTGCGATAATTGTAGAATGAGGATTCAGCAGCCTCCGGATAGTGGATAGCGGTCACAGCAGGCATGAATTTTCTTTTACAATAATTACACAACAAAAGGCACAATCATATTTAGTAACTCAAATGCAACTTTAGCAGTGATTTCAGAAGACATTAGAGTATCATTCCAAGCATCAAGAGCACAAAAACATTTTTTCCAGTAATACTTGATTAGAAGGCTTTAAGAAAACTGAAACTTTTTATCATAAAACATATGTTTCCATATGTATACAAATTGGGCTAAAGCATTTGAGCCATTACACTTATGACAATAAAAGTTTTGATCTCTCTCCCATACAGAGAAGACATAGAAAAGAAACAAAGGTGATTTCAGCTGTGTCCAAACATGCTCAGACATCAGTTGGCATAACAAACCTTTCCAGACAACAACCGAGTTTCATGTGGGCCCCTTTTTGTAGCAGATGCCATGTATCAAAATGCTTATGAGTTCTTGAAATGGGGAAGTGTTGGATGGACAGGGACAATCTCGTCTATGACAAGCATTGTCAGTGCAATAGTGCCAATGGTGGTGGCTATGGGTGTGAATTTCTCAACCCAATGGAGAAAGAGGTGGTGGTGCCACCACTATTGACTGCCACTAAAAACCAGCAGCATCCTTTTTATAAGCAATGAGAGGAGCTGAGTAGGCCTAGGTAGATGTGAAATGGCAAGTTCAAGATGTTGTGACAGAGTAGGGCCAGGTATCAAGAGGGAAACAAGAGGCAGTAGAAAATGTGGGTAGAGAAAAAAGAAGTAATTTCCAACAAACAAAGCTATGAAAGGTTTACCACTAAAAACGGTACAATGGCATGAAAAACATTCATGTGGGGAAACTTCTAATGCAGAAAGCTTAATTTGTCATTATCATTATCCCTCCTTTGTCAATAACTCATAGACTTGATAAGCTTTACCTTTTCAATATCAGCATACTGCATCTTCTTCTCAAGTCCACTAATTTTCCCAGATAATTCAGACTCTTTCAAGCGCATCTCTCTTAATGAACCGAGTTCTTCAAGCTCCGACTCATATTGTTCCTTCAATTTTTTAAGTCCTACAAAAAAAGTGCATCAAAGAATTCACAGAAAAGCCAGGTCAAAATTAGTAAACCAAAGATAGTTCCTAATCATCCTGTTCATATGCCAAAGAAGTTTAAAACAATGTTTACAGATATAACCTTCAATCTCCGCATCATCCCATTTTTTAGATCTCGCTTCCATCCCACCACTAGTACCACCCGTCATTGTACCAGACTTTGTGAGGAGGATACCATCAGTAGTGACAACTAAGAAATAACAACATGATGTATTTAGCATAAGAAAGTTTGAGTTCACAAACTATTGGTAGGAAATAACAGAAATATGCACCTTTGAACCTCTCTCCACTCCAGCTTAAAACTTTCGCTTCGTCAAGATTGTCGCAAACTAGAGTATTACCAACAGCATAGAGAACTGCCTTCTCCAATGCAGGATCAAATGTGCCTTTTGTTAAGTACCCAAAAGTATACACAGAAGCCACTCAACATACAAATTGCTTGGGATGTCTAGCATAAAGGCAAAGCGGTAAATCCTCTAAACTGTGAGTGCATGATTTCATCAGTTCGTTCAACCAAAAAAGAAAACATAAAAACAAAATTTCATCAGTTTGCACATGTATGTGCACGCATGGATGAGAGAGAGAGAAAGAGAGAGTTCCAGAATAAGCATGAACAGCAACAATAGTACAGACAATATGCTTTCACGAAAAAGCTAAAATGTTAAAGGAGTATCTAATTGATATGCAATATCCTTATCAACTTTATGATAAACAAGATGGCCACCTCCTTGCCGAAAATCTACCCAACATAAAAGGAGGGAAAAAGCTGACAAGCAACAGACATACACCGAGAGCATTCACACATGTAATAAACACTCAAGCATGTATGGCGACAACCAGCAACACCAACTAGATAAATGATACACTTCACATAGAAAGCTAAAAGTACAGACCACACTGCCATGCAAGCTATTCATCAAGCCTGAAGTACAAAACATAACAATTTCTAACATCAACTAAGATGTTAAGCAGAAGTTTCTGTCATGGCTTTGCATTAAATTCAGTTGACTAAGGTGCAAAATGCATCAAACTGATCAATTATGTAGTTAAGTGCCGCTAGTTTACTGCATTGCATCATGTCGACCAGGTGAAGTTGACATAAGCATTATAAAGTAAAACTACACCTGTTAAACTTTAGGATTGAAACTTTAAAGAGCAATAAGCATAATTTATGTTAAGGGACAATGCTATCAAGGGTAAGTGAAATTTTTTTTCCATGGTCCAAAGGAGGAAACCACAAATTATCAAAATTAGTACTCGTCATTAAGCTACTTGTTTCTGAACCCTAAAAAAAAGCTACTAATCATAATATATAACAAAAAGCATCACGCGATAACAGCACAAATGAAATGTGGAACTACAACATTCCACCATTTTCCCATGCAGCATAAGAAAGAATCACACATTTAACATGCAATTTTAAATATCTATTTTGAGCGAAGATATTTTACATGTAAGGTAAATCAGTTTGCTATTTCTGATAAAGGATATTGAATCACATCAAAGACAAGCTTTGAAGTCCCACCCAAGGTGCGTAGCCTCTCAATAATTGGCTTTACCCTAACCGCTTGAAGTGGTATAAATGTCTGAGGAGGAAGTCTTTGTTCTTTCAAATACTGTACACAAGAAACAGAAGCTCATCAATGATACATGAAGAAATTTCTAGATACCATATACATTTTTCAGATATACAACCTAACCATGCTAGAGTGCATGGGCACTGGTCTCATGTGATTGTAATACACAGAAGCAAGAGAAATGAAAAGGCAAACCAAAAAGGACAAAATAGCCAGCGGCAATTTTCTCCATCGATCCAATTCATAACCAGCTAAATACTCTAACCACCATGAACAGATAAGGGTTTTAGTTTAATATCATTTAAAATTCTGCTTTTCTATCTCTCCACCCAAATCAATACCCTTCATCTACATTCTACAGATTCACAATATGCACAAAAGCAAAAAGGAAGCAGATACAAGTTTTTGTTTCCTCCAAAAAAAAAGCTTAAGGTTTTGTTTGATAAAAAAAATAAAGAACTGTCAGTGAAGCATCTCATTTTCGCCAGTACTACAGTGCTGCATCAGTGGAAATACACCATGCTATAAAATGGGCTGAACTCTGAGTCGCTGCAGTTGTTACTTTTATTTCTCAGGCCCTTGGCGCAGCGGCAACTAGCAAGCCCCACTTTCACATAGGGAAGGTGTGATTAGTGACGATAAGTGACAAGATTGCTTTACTGAAACATGTGACTTGGTAACTGATGCAACCATAATGGAGCTTTTAGAAAATTAATTGCATGTCAAGATATCCATTCTTAGATGCAATATCCCTTTAATAATAACAAACAATAACTTGACAATCCATTCTTTTCTTACTGTATATAGCTTTTCACAGTGGTTGGGGATGGTCAAGGTTACATTGGGTTTTGATAAGGAGACTGCCTTTCCACACGCTATGCACAAAATAGTGTACCACGTGAAGACTAGGCATTCATCTCCTCCAATGCTGGGGAGCAAGAAATGCAGCCTCTACATTCCTCAGATGACAATGGCTCATGAGAGGTTTCTCAATTTCTTCCTCAGAAGCATATCCAATTCTCATCACCATAACAACCAAACAAATTTGCCGTCCAAACCAAAGAAAGAAAAGGAACAAAAACAAAAGCAAAAGGAAAGTGGAAAAGGTCTTGCCAAATCTCAAACACATTATAATTCACTGTCTCTGAAAAATTACGCCTTGGTATGATCAGAGTGTTCTTTTAACATCATAAATGTTACAAAAATAATAGTTCAAAGTCATCTATTAAAAACTGCTTTCAACTAGCAAACTCATCAACATACAAGAAGACAAGTAGGTGCATAATGCACTAATGTTATGCCATGATGCTGTTGTGACCATCAGCCTATCCTCTTAATTATAGAAAAGGTCAGCCGTTATATCACATTAAGGGTCTGAATAAATAAGCAGAATTCTACCAGTTTTACATATGTATCATATTTAATATCATTATGCACATATATCACTCTCCTTTGACAGGTCGATCTACATTTAAATGCTTCCTAAGTATGCTGAACCAAAATGCTTCCATCATGTTGCAGAATAACTGCACAAAAAAGCAGGTTCCTGCAACATTTCTCTATCTTTTGACTAACCGAAACAGCTTTCCACAATAACAACATGAGAAAGTCTTATTACCTGCAGTCCTGTCGCATTTCATTCATTATGACTTATTTCAATACAGCATAACTAGTATGTGGTTCAGCAACTGAAATCAGATAATTCCCACATCCCATCTTCTGACTTTGCATGATTGTTTATTTTCCCCCTTAGATACTGTAATCAATGATCCACACTCGGATGTAATGCACAAAATCATCTTTTTCCAAAACAATTGAGACAACTTAGGTAAAGTGACTCAGAATTTATAGGAATTCAAAGAGCGCAAAACATATCTCCTCTCATTAAGCAAAAGTGGAAGTACCTTGATGCATTCCTTTCCTGTTTGCTCATCTTCAACAACAACTGCATCCATGAATTTACCCATAGCAACAGTAACAGCAAGGTTGTACTTTTTTTGTGTTGGCTTGCAAAGATCAGTGACTCGACCATGAACCCCAGGAAAGAGGCGTCTTAGGGCGTCAACTGCTTGAGATAATCTAGTGTCCCTCTCGTTTTCATGTCTATCAGCCCTTGATTCACTCAATTTGTCCTCCACTTCACTAAGTCTTGATTTCAGATTTTCATACTTACTCCTGCACAGACCATGCAACAAGTCTAAATCAAACAATGCAATAGGTACATATAAAACTACTTCCATTCCAGCAATTCTAACCTAACAACCTTGTTGAGCCTATGAGGCACAGAACACACAAATACAAACTCATGAAGATCCTTGAAATGAAGGAATATATTAAGAATTACCTGGACTTTCGGGATTTATCTTGTAGAGAACGTAATTCCTTATTCAATTCAGAAAAATCGACCTTGTGCTTTGCAGATGAATCCAGAATTCTTTTTAGTCTACTTCGCATTTGTTCTTCCTGTGAATCAAGTTCACTCTCTCGATTCTGCAACTGCTGAAGATTTTCTTCTAAATTCTTTTGAGCTTCCATATCAGCATGTTGTTGCCTATCCAAAACTTCTTTCTCATCTCTGAGCTTCGCTGTTCTTGCCCCAGCATCCGCTTTACTGAAACATTATTTTCTTGTTATTGGAGACCCCCACTTTGTTGACTCGATCAAATGCTAAAGGGTTCAGGCCATAAACTTAAATTCGAGCCAATTTTCAGGTGATGAGATAATATAAAAATGACGACCAACAACAGTTATTCTGTAGACAATGTTTTCCTCAAAAAAACCAACAACCAATCCAAACAAAAGTAAACAGTCAGAGGCAAATAATAAAACCATAAATGGAGTGCCTCTTCAAACCGGATTACCCTTTTCTACAGGGACAAATAGTCCATGGTTACTATACTAAACCAGCTACTTTCCACGCAAAAAAGAGACTTTTGTCCACACACTTAACCACAAAACGAATAACAAGAGGAAGTTGACCTTTCTTCTATCTTCCCAAGTAAAGAACAGTAGTTTATAAGAAAGACTTGATCGAGAGCATCCCATCCTTTTTGGGTCAACTCCAATATGCTCTTTGTACTAATTCAGAGTTGCCTTCTTCAAGGTTTAAAAACCTGACATATTTTCAATCTACCAGCCTAATACCAGGTATCCACCATAGTTTCTTCCATCTATAGTGGTAAGAGCTTAGAGTTGCCTCAAATTTTCTTGCCAATACGTATACAGTTCAGAAAAAAAAAAAATCTAAAAGGAGTTATGTCGCGACCCAGGCGTCAACAAGTTATCAACAACAATGCCAGAGATAAATAGAAGTCCTCAAGGAAAATAGAAATATTTAGAAAGACTACAAGCAAAATTCTTTTGAATCCTGCAGATCCCTCAATGGAGGCTCACAATGAAAGACCAAAACCATACTTCGCTAAAATCTCCCATTAAGTTTATTATCCTTGTTGTGAATTATATACTTTTTGCAGAGAGCCCACCTCAGAAAGCTGTTTCATTACATAAAAAAGTTATCTCAATATCACTGCTTTCAACATATTCAACCAGACTCAGAGGTGACATAGTATACTATTAACGCCACTGTAGCAGGATTTATCGCAAGAAATATTTCTTTAGAAGTAATGAGCAGTCCAAATTATGAATGGACTATCAACTTTTGCAGGAAACTATTCATCAAGGGAACTGCTCTCCAATGAAGACAGTAAATCATATACTTTTGAACTTCTCATGAAACGACTCCTTTCTGGTCTTTGGCTAAGTCAGTCATAAGTTTAAGTGGGTGAAGATTTCAACCCTGTTGAGAAAGAAATAAAGTGTGGGAGGGTATTGCTATATGTCAATGAAGAATATAGTTTGTTTTATTATCCCTCTGGTTTTTTATTGAATGACTTGGAGCGAGAGAAATAGGAGCATCTTTGAGGGAAAGAAATGCTGTGTGTATAATTAGGGATTCTTGCTTTTTTACCTCTAACTTTTGATTTAGTCGTCACACTTCTTTAGACCTATACTAAGCTAGACCTGCAAGAATAACTCTCTTTTTTTAGATAGGTGAAGCTGGAACCCCCTAGTATGAATAATTCTTTATCGTTCAGCATCTCATGGTTCATAAAAAATTGTGCTTACCTATTAAAGAATTCAGCATCGCATTTTAAGCAAGAGTAACTTACATTCTACAATATTGCTCAAGTTCATCTTGATTAAATTGAAGATTCTGCCCACCATCTAGACCTTTCTCACGCAGTTCATCAAGTTTTGCAGTAAGATCCTGTATGCCCTTCTGCAGCTCCTTAATTTCATTGGCATGCTTGTTTTTTTCTTTCCTTTTCCTATCAAGATCTTTCCGGGTACTCTCAATTTTTGACCTGATACGAGACATCTCCTCCTTCAGTTTCAAAAGCTCAGGTTGCTGTCATCAAGTAAGGGACAGAGAAGTATTTAGCCACACTGCACAAAAACTGATAGGATATAACAAAAGGAAAATATCTTTAAACTGTGGATAGCAACAAGTAAGGGACAGAGAAGTAGAAGAGACAATGTAATCAGTTATAATGATTGAGGAGAATGTCACAAAAGGAAGGGAAAAGAAAACTGTGCCAAAGATTGAAAAGAAGATGAATCGGATGAATAACGTTAATGATGACAAATTGTCCTCACATGATAAAAGAAATATAAACAGCACTTTTCTTATGAATCGAACACAAGTATACCAATCTCACAAGTTCACACACTTTAAATGCAGTGAATATAGTAAGTAGAATACAGCTTGTGACTCCCTCCCTCACACATTAGATGGAGGAAGGACAAGCACAGGGGAGGGGGAAAGGGTGCAGGACACTGGAATTACTTCTTTGTTTAATGACACACATAAACCAAACGGTGAGCAAAGGGAACGTCACACTAGTGTATAAGCATTACTGGAAGAAATGCAACATGTGAAGTACATAGCAACTAACATAACGATTTAATTCAAGTGGTAATGGGGAGGTACCTACTAAATATTAGTTATCGCAGAATATTTCAGCAAAACATTCAAAAGCCCCTGAGCATTAACTACTTATCAAAGAGATTCCAATTCCAGTACTCATTCTTGAAGGAAAGAGACAACTGCAATTAGCAGGAGCTTGTGCCCATGACACATGGCATTGTAGAATAACTGTGACTAACAGGAGCATCACTGCTTCTTAAGACTAAATCTGGAAAGTTCAAGAGGAGAGAACACTGTGTTACCATCGACTGGTTCTCTTAAAGAAAAAAGCACTGAACAGGGAATCAGAGAGAGAAACAATTGACAGGTGGAAAAGCAGCCAGAAGTTCTGGGGGTAACCTGCAGTACCAATTAACCAGTTACTGGCCCTCCATTCTCCCCAAATGTAACCCCACCCCCACTCCCCCAACCTCAACGATAAAAAAAAATTCCCCTTTGCCCCTTCCCAAAATCAGCCTATCCAGTGTCCCATTCCATGAGAGAATAGAGTCCCCAGAAGATAGTGAAGCAAACAAATCAAATCGTTATGGGGGAAAAAAAGCCAAAACAATTACTATAGCAGAAAGCCCCTCAGTCATACCAAAAGCCAGTGCCTGAAGAATTCTACTCACCCTGCCAACTGTGTCTTTTTAATTTTCAACTGTCAGTGGAAAGGAATACGTTGACCCAAAAATAAATAAATAAAACAAGTCACTGATTCCCCACATGCAAAGCTTGAGAAAAATTATTGCTCTTGGTTTTCTCCTTTCTTTAACATTACAAGACAGCCTATGCAAAATTAAGTTCATGTATCCTCCAGCTATAATGAAGGATAGACTAACTTTTCAGTAGGCAAACCCACTTAGAGAACCTTCTCGTTTACATCAAACCAACTTCAGTTAGATCACACATTTCCAGCCAAAATTACACCTCATTGTTATCTTGTGCAATGGAACTTTCAGATGGGATCCAATGAACAATCACAGAATTATGGACCATATAAAATGTATAGAAACTCACGCTTTTGTCGAGCTTATTACTTCTCTCAGCAATTTTTCTTTCACATTGTGCAATCTCTTTCAGATATTTGGCTTGCTCTTTCTTTTTTTTACTTGCTTCATGCTCAAAATTTTCTAGTTCGTGAATAACACCTTCACGACTTTTTATTTCAGCTTCGAGGTCCTCATTTGTCCTAGTAACATCCTTCTCAATGTGATACAATTGCCACAAATAGTACTCCTCCTTCAACTTTTTCTGCAAGTACAAATGGGACAAGATTAGATCAAGAACCAAACCCACTGACAAGCACGCACAAAAGCACTTAAACATCAAATTGAACTAGTTATTTCCTGTATTTTGACCTAGTTGTGGGAACAATAGTGCCCAGCAGGACCTAAACACACCAGACAATGTAAAGATTATATGAAAGCCAAAAGCAGAAGTTCAGGGGTTCACATGTCAGATTTCTCAGCATCACACAAGAAATGAAGTAAATATTTTGACTGCAACTTCATAAACGCTGAAAGGAAGAACCCCATAAAGCATACCAATCTATCCTGCAAACGGATATGCTTTTCAGCCTCTTCTTTCTGTTCCTTCTTCTGCTTTCTTTCCAACACTACAGTTCGTTTTTTCTGATATGCAAGAGCAGATTTTTCCTCTGCCACAGCTTTTTCAGCTTCAAGCTGCTCATAGTCTCTCTTGAGTTCTTCAGATCCAGATATCTGCTCCAATAGTCCAGTGAGCTCCTTTGGATTTTTGGATGCAATGGATTCAACATCACCCTACAAAAGGAGAGCCAGTAGAAAATTGAGTCAATCTCTCATCAAAGTCAAAATTACTTGAATCCACCAACAAGTCCATTTACAATGATAATCCTAGCTAAGGTTTGGCCTAGTACAAAACTTAAGTATGTCTCAGTGATGCAAGTCTTCTCATTTTAATTTTGGCTTCTAATAAATTGCCGTGTTATCGTCCTTACAAGGTAACAACACAGATTTTATAGTAATCCTGCTTCTTTTAAAATGCATTAATATATTCTTAGTTTGCAATAACTTTCCTTATTTCCATGATGTCCATTGAACCGTAGGAAAACCTTTCTAAGAACTCCAATCCAGTTCACTAATTTCTGAGCGACCCCCCAACTTGAAAAAAAAAATGATGCAACCCACCCATTGACGACAAAAGATATGTAAAAAAAACAGCATCACCATTCTCCCATCCGAGATCAACGACACAGCAATAGAACGCTTAATTACATTCGAAGGAAGGGATCATTATGAAGGAAAAAAGGAAATCACCTGAAACACCAAAAAGTTCCTCGCACTGACGAGAATCCCGAGCGACTTTAACCTAGCCTTGTACTCGTCCCACGTTACCACCTTCCCGTCGATCCGGTACTCACTGCCTCCAGCGCTGGTGATGGTCCGCGTGAACTGGAGCTCCGACCCGTTCCCCATCTGATAAACCAGCCTGACGAAGGCCCTCCGCCCCTTCTGCTCCTTCTCCCTGTCATCGAACGCGTAGATGAGGTCCTTCAACTGAGCTCCTCGGAGGTGGCCCGTGCGGACTCCCAGGACGAAGCTGATGGCGTCCATGAGGTTGGACTTACCGGCGCCATTGGGGCCGATGATGGCGGTGAAGTCGTAGAAGGGGCCGATCACCTGGTGGCCCTTGTAGGACTTGAAGTTCTCGAGCTCCAGGCGGTGGATTTTGCCGGGGGAGATGAGGGAGGGCATGGCTAGGGCTTTCGATCGAGGCCGAAGTGGGGAAATTGGAGGGGTTGTGATGTGAGTTTGAGCGGAGGAATTAGGGTTTCGGATGTGGAAATTGGAGGAAATCGCGAGGTTGGATTAGAATGAGACGTCAATTCGAGTGGAGAAGGAGGAGGAGGAGGAGGAATGGCGGGAGTGAGCTATTTCGCATTGTCTGCGCGATTCAGCTACAACTATGAGAGAGAGGCTCGCGTGAGAAATTCTTTCTAGTGTTCGAATAATTATTTGCTTTTCCCTTTCCTTTTTCGGTCGGAAGAATAATTATTTGCCTCCTTTAGAGCTGATTCCTAAGGAAAACAAAGGGCTGCATGTTTTTATTCCTCGTTTCGTTTCTGTTTCTGAACACAAAAAAAAAAAACAGAAATGAGAAAAAAAAAAAAAATTATTTTTTGTTTGAAACGATTTTGAAGAAAGCGCTTTTTCTTCTCTCTCTTCTTTTTTCTTTTCTTTTCTTCTTTTTTTTCTTTTTTTTCTTTTGCGGCGATGCGTCGAGGTCGGCGACGCTCGCGGACCCTCGGCGAGGCTGAGCATCGCCGAATCTAAGGCGAAGCTCGCCCAGCCAAGGCGAGGCTCGCCTCGGCGTGACCATGGGCCGAGGGCCGGCGAGCCTTAACGTGGCCGGGCGAGGCTGCCGTCAAAAGAAGAAAAAAATAAAAAATAAAGGAAAAATATTAAAAAATTAAAAGAAACAAAAAAAAGAATAAAATTTACCAAACGTGTTCATTCATTTTTTATTCGCGAACAAGTTTACTTAAACGCGTTTTTTATTCAAAAATTATTAAAACGAAACACTTTTTATTTATGTTCCCTTAAACAATTTTTTAACAGAAACGTTACCAAACACGCCCAAAGAGAACTTTCTCTAGATCCATGTGAATATCTACGTCTTTATATATAATATTAGAAGTTAATACCACGAAAAAATATATAAATACTTTGTTTCACCAAACATATAATCTTATCTACTATGACACAAATATCCCAACTTTTTTTGTGTTACAAAGAAACCCAAACTTATGTAAATCCTCTATGTTAGTTCCATCTAAGTTTATTTTTCACGCTAATATAAGTTCAAGATTATTTTGTTATTACAAAAAAGTTGGATATTTGTGTCGCAATAGGTAAGTTTATGATTTTTAGTGGTGTAAAAAAGTTCGGGGTATTTATATCATAATAGACATAATTTGATCATCCTAAATTGTGCCAAAAAATTCCACAAGAAGACCATACATGCATGTAAGTTATACTATGATCATAAATAATTTATATAGAGTCTAAAAACTTATCACAGAGATACAATAGAGTCATCAAACTTACAAAAATGATGATTAAGGTCATACAACTTATCAATTAGTACAATCAAATCATTATGTTAAGTTTGCCTAATTTAATTAATAGAAAATGCTAACATGACTTTTGGATAAGTCATGCGTTTGTTGAAAAGTGAGGCATCCTTCTACTCAAAAATTAGTGGGTTTATATATTGAGTTTATCATTTGCCTGGTTGTTTTTTCTCATATTTGTAAATATGAAAGTTTCCTCCTTTAGAGTTGCATTCGAAATTCCCTCGCCTATGTCTTTTTCAATGATGTAAAATAGAAGGAAATAGGCCTGTAATGAAGGGCTTATAAATATACTGATGTAATATAGTAGCAATATCCTTTGTATAGTGTTTTCCTAACTGCTTGATTTTTGTTTTGTGGTTTGGTGTCGATGTTGTAATGCTTATGCATGCTCATAATAATAAGATCAAAAAAAGAAACGAGTTGGCAACACACCTAGGATGTCATGAAAATATCCCTTGCCACTCAAGAACCTGGAGATGGAGTCGGGCTTGTGACAATTGCCATCACCCTTGGATTAAGGAAGATTGCCCGATTAAGTTCGGATGCTCGACGAATTCATTGTCACCGTTACCTTTAGATTAAGGGACATTGCCTGATTAAGTTCAAATGCCTGACAAATTTGTTGTCAGAAGATTGCCGTCACATTTGAATTAGGAGACGTGCCCCATTAAGTTCGGATGCTTGACAAATTCGTTATCAAAAGATCGTCGTCACCATTGGATTAAGGGACATTACCCGATTAAGTTCGAAAGAACTTATGGATTTCGCTTGATTAATAAATGAATCCCTTGTACTTAACCTTATAATATTCATGTGCATGTGTTATTTACTCTTGCCTTGTCTTTGAAAGTCACGTGCATATTTTATATGCTATTATTTAGGTCTTGGCCATGCTTGTTTTATAAATAGTTGAAAATTCTCGCATGTTTTAGCCAAAGTAAAGCAAGTGTTTTACTATTAATTTGTTATTGACATATTGATGCGGTTGTATTCACGTGCTTGTTCAACAATGAGGCATCCTCCTATCTAAGGATTAGTAAGTTTACTTACTGAGTCCATGACTTACTCCGTTGTTTTTCAAAATTATAGGCATGGAGATCTCACACGAACTCTATAGCATTGTAGTCTCACTAAATAAGCTAAGGTTTTGTTTTTTTTTTTTTTATCTCAAAATAAGCTAAGGTTTACCTTGACCATTTTAAGTGTAGAACATGTAGTGGTTGTAAATATAATAGCCCATGATAAAGGACTTGTAAATATAACTGATATAATATAAGCAATTGCATGTTTGTAAGTGGTTATTATCCTAGTTGTTTGTTGTTGCATGGATGCTTGTTGTGTAACCACTTCCTCATGCTCTTAATGAAAAGATAAAAAAAATCGGGATGGCGACACGACTAGGACGTCGCAAACATAACCCCCGATGGGCTGCGACCTTGGGACAGGGTTAGGTCATGACAAGATGACTCGAGGAAATTAATGACAAGTGATCTTGCAAGGTTTAGAGTGCCAAATCACCCTTCTAAGCATGCCACCTCTTCTGATCTAAGGTCTTCATTAAAGTGGTAATTCATGGCCTAAGTAGCCCAATAAAAGGAAGGGCAAGTGTCTTGCATTGCAAAACCAATAAGGCGCTAACGCACATTGTAGGCATGCCATCTCTTTCAAATAGGACCACTTATTAAGGTGGTGACTCATGACCATGTGGACCAATAAGAGAGACACAATTGGGACCTTAATCACCTTTCTAGAACTCTAGGCGTCATATGACTAGAGCACCACCTCACCTCTTGCACCCATACCACACAAGATCATCTTGTCGGACCACGTGGAAAGGCCATCATGGAGGTTCAACCTATAAATAGAGGCACTGTCATAACCCTAACTCCATCTCTAGAGTCTTGAATGGCAAGGATTATTTTCACAACATCTCAGGCTCGTCGCCGTCCCAATTCTTTTTATCTTATTATTATGCACATGCGAAAACGTGAATAAACAACTCATTAGACAAACAATAAGAAGATTGAGACATATATCATCCAGAACACACTAATTTATATTATAATAGTACTTTTATAAGCCATTTCTCTACGAGCCATCTTATCTTTTTTACATCATACTAAAGTTTCCACATAAGCTAGGGTAATATCATATCTCCTCTAGACGGGGGAATCCAAATTTTGGAAGGCATCATTGCTAGAGGAGTTAAGGTTACCTCGACCTTGGTGGTTAGATAAATAAATAGATCTACAAAAGGAAAATTAGACTCATAGTTGAGGGGGCTTGTAAAATAGTACTAATATAGTATGATGTAAATAGTATATTTGCAAAGTGTTTTCCTAATTATGTTTGTCATTATTGAATGGGTGTTGATTGTTTTACACTTTCACTTGCGTTTAACAAAAGATAAAAGAAATAAGACGGCAATGTGCCTAGGATGTCGCAACCAACTTGGGATGTCGCAACCATAACCCCATTAGTTGCATCCTTATGGCTAGGGAGTCCGAGGGCATGACATCTCTAACGTCCACAATACTTGTGAACTCCATATTCTACAAACCAACAAATCTTGGAAGATAATAGCTCTAAACCTATTTGTGAAAAGAAATAGAAATGATTATTGTAGCGCATGATTGATTTTTGTAAAAATTGACTATACATGTATATGCACAATTTGAACAAGGAGGCAATGACAACATTGTATCATCCAAATTTTGTTAGGGATATATATGTATTTGTCAAAGGTAAGGGATATGGTTGTTTAGGTGCAATGGTTGTTAGGTTGTGTAGGGGAGTGACATTTCCAAAAATCTTTGGACGTTTAAAGCCCCTTGGGGCAAATTTGTATTGTTTGGCAAAATTTTTTGAAGGCCCATTGTATAAATGCTAGCCTTTTGAAGGCTAAAAGCCCAAGGCAATCACTGCCTTGGCTTCTAGCATTCGAGGCAAGCTACAGTGTGCCTTTAAAAAAAAAAATTCATTGTTCCTTTGTTGCCCTCAAAATTTTACTAAAAATCCCTTTTTAAATAAACACCCTAATCTTCTACTCTTCTTTTCCAAGCAAATACGCCACACCATTTTCCTTCCATTCCTCTCTACTCTTCTCGACTCTTCTTGAGATCTCGCTCCTACCACTCCAAAGCTCACCTCTCGAGTCGTCGAGCTCACCTTTCTAGTCGCCTGCTAAAGCTCGCCTCTCCAATCGCCAAAGCTTGCCTCTCCGATCGGTCGTCGAAGCTCGCCTGTTTGGTTGCCGAAGCTTGCCTCTCTAGTGAATATTGTCTCCACGCAAGCCCTCATCATCGCCATTGCATTTCCTGTCGTCGCCCAGGCCCAGTCCCACGCCCCAACTACCACGCCTACTAGAGATGGTGAGCGGCCCCCTGCCTATTTGGTTGCCAAAGCTTGCCTCTCTAGTGAATATTGTCTCCACGTAGGCCCCGTCATCGCCATTGCGTTTCCTATCATCGCCCAGGCCAGTCCCACTCCCCAGCTACCATGCCTACTAGAGATGGTGACCCCCCCCCCTCTCTCTCCCCTCTCTTTGTGTCTCTTGCATTTGATGAGACTAAGATCTGAAGTTGAGATGTGCGGCATTGTCATTCTTTCTTTTTCATGTTGTGGTTTTTGAGATGAATGGATCTTGTTTAGTTTCTCTAGCAAGATGGCCATTATTTGATGGAGCAATCTGGAGAATGTTTCCCAATTCGTCCCTACATCTAAAAGTTATCCTAGATTTTCATTGTAAATGGCTTATTCCTTTCCAAAATCCAATTTTGGGAAAATGGTTTTATTCTAAATTAAATCATTTTTTGACTTAGAAATTTCACATGAAATGATACATTGATTAATTCGTGTGCTATGACATGATGAAGATAAGATCTCAATGCTTTATGGTGTCATTCTTGATTCTCAAGTTTCAAAACGTGGAATTTGAAAATGGTGCAAGTCAAAGAAGATTTTCAAATTTAAATTTCATGGATAATTTTCTTTTATTCATGAATATTGTCTTATCTCCAAGTCAAAACTATATTTGTGCCAACTGGTTCACCTTTTACATTAGAGGTGTGTGTGCTTCCCTTGTTGCAACTCTTCCTTTGGAGATAGTTTCTACATTGATTAGTAATATAAACAATAAGTTGCTTTCATTTTTTGAATCTAAAGGGAAAGATAATATAAACAATAAATTTCTAAAACTGTGGAATCGAGTATCCTCTAGTGTCTTATTAGTGTTAAGAATTTTTGCCTTTTAGTAGAAGGTATTGGTAGTGGTACCAAATTATGAGTTATTTCTCAAAAGACATTACTATGTGATTTTTTTATTCTTATTTTTATTTATTGTATGATTTAAGGTTGGGTAGTGGAAGGTTATTTTTTTTTTTTTTAGTTTTAAGTGTAGTGGGAGGTTGTTCATATGATATTTTGGCTTTACGTTGACTATTGTGACTTGTACTGGCTCTAACTTCCTACTTGTCTTTGTATGGATCTAAATAAATGTTTGTGAAGATAATCCTTGGAAAAGTAGTACCTTCATTAGTAGTCATGTTGCATGATCACTAATAGAACCCTAGTCAAGTTTTTTAACAGTTTGACCATATTCTTTTGGAGATTTGGGGAATGCAATCTAAGGATGCCTTATCATAGGTATTCTTAATGTTTGTAGTTGTCTATTTTATAATTACTTTTGTTATGCAATTGTTAATTGATCATTTTCATTGATTTTAAACTTGCAAGGTATTAACTGTGAATCTTCTCTGGTGATGCACAATTGAAGCAAATAGACTAATATTAAGGACTTAACATTAGAATTTTATCTAATGCGACAAATGGTTAATGAGCTTTGCTGATGTTAACTAGACTTTTTATCCGCCCATGCAACTGTTAATTATATTATGTTTGGATAGTGTTTGTTAGAAAATGTATTGACTTCCACCAAGAACTTGTGAGAACTCAAATAACTATATTGAGTGTAGCAACATAATTGCTAATATGACTTTGGTAACTCTATGTGAAGTTGACCTATGATTATGAATGGAAGTGGAAGGTACATTTCTAAGGTTCATTCCCTTAGTTCGATTGAGTAGGTTCATTGTCTCAGTTTTTGAATATTGAGTAGTCTCTGCAAAAACAAACTTTAGTGAAACTGGTGTGTGTTTGTGATTCAAGAACTTCTCTAATTTTCTTTGCTTGTCCCTGGGTGCTTCCAAATACATAATTATTCCTCTTTATGGTCGTAACTTATTTTGCACTAATATTATTTTGTTAAAAAATATCTATAATATATGTATGTATGTATGTATGTATGTATAAATAAAGATGGGTGGGGCATTTCTTAGTGGGCTGAGAGATTCTGCCCCTACAGGATATTGAGAGGTATTTAATCGTGCTCATTCCTCGTTGTGATGGGAATTAAGTGAGCTTTTGGTGTGTTAAGAAAAGTGAAAGATTCTAAAGTATATGCCAAGTTTTCCATTTGAAAAGCAAGTAAAAATTGTTATAACAGCAATAATTTTACATAATTATATACGATGAAATGCTGTTAATGATAGACATTTAACAAAAGCAGATTTGTATCCCAATTATGAATATTCAATTGACCTTGATAATACAAATGAGGGGGCCAATATTTCAAATGATAATTTATTTTATGACCTAGCGCGTTTAAGCGATCAAATAACAATGAGTTTAGTAAATACTTAAGAATGCTTGTAAATTTCAATAAAACCTATTTCTTTCTTTGATACATATGTAATCATGTTTATTATAATGAAATTACTCTTTTTTTAATTGAGGAAAAAGTCCACTTTGATGTATTTTTTAACTTATGAATTTGTTAATATATCTCATTAACATTACATCTCAATGCGAAAATATAAAAAGTCATTATTTTTATTTTCAATTTAAAAAAATAAAATAAAAATACTTAAATTGGTTGCGCTAAAAAACTTCCCAAATACGTGTTTACCAAATGGCATTTTCCCAAAGTTGCTTCTCAAGGTGCTTTTCAATTATAGTTTATCAAATAGTTTTTGTATTTCATCAAAACTCTTTAAACCAAAAGTTTTTGCATTTTCTTAAATGTTTTTTCCAAAAGCTTTCTCAAATGCACTCTTAGGATTCCACGTGTAATTTCTTTCAAATTAATTGAAGATGTAGTTGTGTTGTAATATGGTTTAATGAAATAAGTGTTCTTCATTAATTTTTCTCAATTAATTTCTACATTATTTGTAATATTTTAAAACAAAATTAGTTTGTTTTTTTTTTTTTTCTGGACAAAAATGCTTTTTAGCACGGCCCCGGCCTGGTGCTTCTTTCTCCTTTTGGGGGTCATATAAAAGGAGCGAAAATCCTCCCACATCGGAGCGACCATTTTACATGCTTCATATTGCTCTGCACAATCGAAAAAAGGCTCTGCCCTGCGAAATGCACAACCCCAGCTAAACCGCCCCGATACTTCCTGCGCAGCGAACGCCATGTCATCCTCCGTGCACCTCGGTCGGAACGTTTCAGGTGATTTCTCTCTTCCTTCTTCTGCGACAGCTCTAACTTCGTTTTGGTTTCGAAGAAATTGTTGGAGAAAGCGAGAGGATGTTAATGTTTGTTGTCTTCTTGAAACGTTTCGGCTATTTTTTTTCCTTTATCTTCTCGTTTTGTTTGTTTTGCGGCTATGTTTTACTTGATAGGTATTCTCATGCCTGGACATTGAATCTGTGTATGCGCGTGTCTGAAGTAATTGTCTGTGCTTGTTGTGAGAGGTAATTGTTCCCCTTATCGTGCTTTTCGCGTATTCTGGACTTGTTTTGTGAGGATTGGTGACGTTTCTGTCTCTTAAACGAAGGGGGTCGGCATCATATTGGTGCAATTTTCCAATACCAAAGTCTTGTGCTATCTCCTGAAAGATTGAGATGGGTTGAACTTGAGATTGCAAAGCTTTTTTTTTTCCCCTCTTGCTTTTTTCTTCCTTTTTCGTATATTTTCATAAATCGGGTCTCTCAGCATCCATGTCTCTAGCGACAGCAAAACATAGGAGGCAAAAAAGTTCTCGGCTTTCAGGACTTTTGCAGTCACGCACAATCTGTTTGTCGAAATTACTCTGCGACTTTACAATCTTAGACTGGCTGGTGTTGAAATGGCATGAAATCATGCATCTGTACATCATTTGTTTATGTTGATGCAGTGTTAGTTTCTATCATGTTGGAACACTTGGCGGTTAATTTAGTTCTTTGTGGCTAGCACTGTTCACATAATCTTGGGCACATTTGAATCTGCATAGAGGTGTGCGCTCCTGGGTGCACTTGTCATTCTAAGAAATGAGTGTGTTAATGTAACATGAAGCGTGCATACTAGAATTTGGAGGAGGCATTTAGTGAGCTAAGGAAGGCTTGTTCCTGAGCTGCTGCTGTGTGGTTTCAGTGCAAAAAATCCAAGCTTACAGAAACAAAATCTTAATAGTGGGATCACAAATAAGTTATAGCTGGATAATCAGGGAGCAATTATCATACTAGAAAATTACTTTGTTATGCTTTTTGAGTTTTCTAATTCCATTTTTATCCAATGACATAACATAAACATACCAATGACAGCTTACTATGTATCTCCATTTATTAGAACATGTTCGATAGACTCTGAGAATTCTCTGTTGTTGAAAGTCATTCAGTTCAATTTATAGGGGTAGCTAAACTGAAAGTCTGCATCTGTACCGTTAGAAAAATTCAGATGGTATCTTTAATCAGCATTAGAACTAATGGTTAGACGACAAAACCGTATAGTTTTTTACATGTGAGATAGTAGTTTCGTTTGTCTTTTCTTTTATATCCACGAGGTATCTCTTGAATCGCTGGTGTAGAAGTCATTAAAACCCTGGTATGCATCGACAATACTTCATTTCAATGATTTAAAGAAGAGTTCAAGAAATTACTCTACTCAATACAAGTGGTTTTAGCATGGTGAGTCGGGGGTTGGGGGTTGGGGCCGGGGCCGGGGGCAGGTGGAGGAGAGGGGTTGAGAAAGGAGATAATGAGCAAGAAGATGTAGGAGGAGGTGTAGCACAGGAGAGGGGACAAATAAATTGTCATATATATGTATGAAAGAAACTGACGGATGAAGAAAAAGAACCTCTAGGAGGGTTGAGAGAATGTCTGATTTGATGCTTCACAAGGACAAATTCTTACTCTAGGTAGTTCTACCAAGTCTTGGTCAGATACAATTACAATTGCCTGGGAAACTTTTGCCAATAGCTGGCTTGAAACAAGAAATGCAACCTTAATGACAGATGTCACCAATTGATATTTGAGAAATTAGGGGGTAAGCTTTGTTGGAACTTGGAACTGCTTCCTTTATGAGCTAGCACGGGAGACAAAGCTTTGGTAGTACCTATGTCCAGTGTTATTAAGAGTCTCAGGCCATGGGACGATGAGTGGGATACACCTCAGCCATCTTCTGAACTCTGATTTACTCGAACTAACTATTCTTTTGATCGAAATGAGTGATCTTTGTGGAAGGACAGGCTTAGAACCTTTTATCATCAATAAAAAAACTAAAAGGCATAATTGCATATGTTTGTGCTTTCAGTCAAGTACTTGGAATCCTCTCTTTAGATTCAACCTGAATTATTCTTAATCTGTATTTTAAATTCAATATTGGTGCATGAATCTTGTCCTTATATGCTTGAACTGAGAACCTGAGTTTTTCTTCTGTTCCTTTTGGTCTTTAATTATTATTATCATCTTCTCCTTCTTCTTTTTTTTTTTTTTTTTTTTTTTTGGAGTGGGGGTGTGGGTGGGGGTGGGGGAGTTACAGGACACATGATAGCCCAAATGTAACGTGAATGATATTCTGTTGATGGATATGAATATTTGTATGTTACATGTTATCATCATCCATCACCCATGTCCATTTTATACTTTTTGGCAGGTTATGTATCCTCTGATGGAAAACGTCTTCCTTGTTCTGGATTTTCCGGAAGAGGAGTCAGCGTATCACCGTGTTCTTCTTTTGCTGTCTCTAGAGGCCATTTTCAAATCAAATTGACATCTTTAAAGTGCAGTTCTAATAGAGCATCTTTCCTATGCAAAGCAAGTAATAGTGGTCAGAAGAGAAACCCCGACTTCTCAAGGCACAACAGGCATGGTTTCTTTCGTGGACGTAATAGGCAAACGGAAGAAAGGGATAGCTTTGACAACCTTGATGACTCTGAGATGTTGTCTTCAAAGAATGGTCCACTGCTGTCCCTTTCTAGTTCTCCCAGATCTCAGGCCACTGCAGTGCCAGGGCCAAGAGAGAAGGAGATTGTTGAACTTTTCAGGAAGATTCAGGCTCAGCTTCGAGAGAGAGCTGCCCTGAAAGAGGAAAAGAAAAATGAAGCCACAAAAGGGCAAGGTAAAGAGAGTGAAACTGTGGATTCCCTCCTTAAGTTATTACGAAAGCATTCAGTAGAACAGTCTAAAAGAAAAGGCTTTAGTAATGGTAGCAGAGACCTTACTCTGGAGCAGCCGGAACAAAACGTTTCATCCAATGAAGAGAAAGGCTCGAGCTTCTTTGATTCAAATAGCATTCTAGGAGACGAATCTCAAGATTCTAATGCTTCTTTAAGCAGGCCAGCTTCAAAGTTTCAGCGCCAGTCTCCGATTCCGCGAGTCAGGTACCAGTCTATTAACTTTGGCGATGACAGCGATGACTCTACATCAGTTGCCAACTTAAGTGGAGGAAAGAACAAGGAGTATGTAGAGATACATCCCGAGCCTTTATATGAGCCAGCAGTGAATCATGAGCCTGAGCTTAAACTTGAGCCAGAAGCAGAAACTGTTATTTTGGATGGAGGGGTTTCTGATGAAGGGGTGGATGCAGAATCTTCAGATGCTGATGAAGTTGATGACAATGAAACTATGGATCAGCAAGGGCTGGTTGATGAAGCGGATTTGAATGCACTTAAGCTGCCAGAGCTTAGGGCTCTAGCTAAATCTCGAGGGGTTAAAGGATTCTCCAAGATGAAGAAAAGTGTGCTCGTAGAATTGCTCAGTGGGAGGTCGGGCTAAGTCTATTTCCTATTTTCTGCATGAGAGGATAATTTAGAGCAAGTGACCCGTTTTACCTTTTGATACCTGAGATGCTCCTTTTTGTTTGCCCAGTCCTTTTGCGTAGTACTTTAAATTTTCGTGGTTTGGATACTTTTATGATTATTTCCATAGTCCTGGATTCTCAGACCTGGATGGGTTTTGAAGCTCCCCTTTCCAGTTTTTCCTAACCTCTATCCTTTGAAGGTACATTTCATTTCCTTCATTTCATGTAAGGATCAATAGTTATTTTCAGTGAGCAACTTCTCTGTTTTATTTAGCTTAGATCTAAAAAATAAGGCCCCGCGCTTCTTGGTCTTTTCGGCTTTTGTTATTGTAGAAACTTGTGGATTTACTGTCTTATCCAATATATTTCATCCCGATGATAGTATCCCGATTCGAACGGGCTCTGCTTGGGGTCACCTTGGAGAGCTCCTTCCCGAGATTAAAGTTCCCCGGGGGTTCAAGGCCGTCCGCCTCGGGAGTGAGCCAACGAACACAGGCCAAGGCCCATGAAAAGTGAGATGACAGAGATGTGATGAAAACTATGTAGACCATTAAAATTATACATTTAGGCCGTTATAGGTAACCACTGTAAAGTGTAAACCCAAAACAAAATACCGTCCCATTTGATTACAATTGAACATTTATCATGGCAAAAGATATGAAATTTTACGTATAAATTGATAGATGAAAGCTCTCACAAATTCTTCCTTTTTTTTTCTTTTTATATCTAGGAGAAAGATTTGGTTTAATTTCCTAAAAAAACCTCAAAACTTTAAGTTTAATCCCAATTCTGTCATGAATTTTTTAAAATTCAACAATTCTCACTCTAGTACTAGATTTGCTCTTGTTAATCCTCTCTTTAAAAATCGCCTTTGTTTTTCTTAACATTATAGGGTGGATGTTGATTATAAGAGTGTTGATGAAAATACAGGTTTTGATAATGAACCGCTAAATGACCCTAATGTTGATAATTTTGAAAAACACGTGTTAATTGGGGCAGTTTTGGGACTAAAGTGAAAGTTGATAATCTTGTTTAGATAAAATTTCAGGAAAGAATTTGAATTGGACCTAAGATTGTGGTTTTTTTAAGGGAATTGGGCGGGAAAGACATTGGGTGACTACAAGATTGACATAGTAATCAAACTCAAATGCTCAAAAAGTCAAGATTGGCCGTGAATAATATACTTTGTGTTAATATCATTGAAAAGTTCGCCTGCCTACGGAATGATGAGCCCAATGGGCCACTCGTGAACCAAGTCTGCAATATATGTTGGTATGGTCAGTGAAAAGTGGAACTGAAAGAGTCGTTCCCCCTCCGCTGGGCAAAATCCAAATTCTTCAGTTGGGAAGAACGAATGAGTGTTCAATTGGAAACCTTTACAAAACTGTTATGAGCCCTCAAGCTGAAGGTTCTTCCGACAATGAGCGGAAGGATTAGAGAGAAAAACTGTGCGTGCCATGGAAAACTCACATGCATTTACACTATGTTTTGAGTGATACAATAAAGGAAAACCAAGATTAGACAATTTTAGACAATCAATATAGGCATTTACTATTATACCATTTCCTATTCCTAACATTCACCCTCTAGCAGGAGCTTAAATATTATGCATTCCGAACATTTTAAATATATACTTGACCTAGGATTGAATGGTTCTGGGAGAGGATCCAGGTACCCAAAATCTACACAATTAGGATCGATTCCCAACTTTTTAAAATTTGGAACTAGTCAATTCCTTTTTTGTTTTATTTTTATAGCTTTTATTTTGGTTTCATTGTCAAGCAAAATGAAACTTAAAGCACAAACAATAAATGTCCATATATCAATAGCAAAAATCCATAAAAAAAAAATGAACATGTAAAATAAAATAAACAATAAAAAGTTCAAAACACATAACATGAAATCTAAATTATAGAACTTTATTCCTCATTAATCCATAAAAGATTGCTCCAAATTATAATCTCATGAAAATAAAAGAAGCAACATAGTTAATCACTTAACAATAGTTTAAAAATGCAAAAAAAAAAAAAAAAAAAACAATGGTTTTAAATTAAAATTACTCTTCATTAAACTAAGACAATCAATAGAAAACCTTACTGCATATATTCATTTCACTTCAATTCGTAAACTTTATTTATTGGTGGTAATTAAGACAATATGTATAAAATAAGAAAATAAGAGAATAACACCTTCATTCATTAGAAATACAATAAAATTACAAGATAAAAATAAACACACATGATTTACCCATGGTCAATTCTCCAGTTTTTGGTCTAATTCATCTGTTTTTGGTTCAATTCAATTTAGTTCCTACTTGGGAAGTGTGAATCAAATTGCAAAGTATAGGTTCCAAAAAAATTAAATATGGGAATGGAACCAGATCCTAGTAGACCTCGAATGGGATTTGTTCCCATGCTTGGTTTGACTGAGTTCCTAATTCTATATAGGACCTATGCTTACCCCTAACTTGACCCAGGGATCACTGAGAGCATTAGTTTTACATACATCAACTACCTCATCATTAGTTTAGTATATAGTCAAAAAAATTTGAGACTTAGTTCTTTCTGAAGAAAGTGCTAGTAAAATCTATGTGCTCCATTCTTTCATAGAAAATAGGATTTGGAGCAATACTTATGGCAACTTGATTATCACACATCAACAATATCACTATTGCAACTGTGTCATGACCGATCCATTCAACATATTTTTGAACAAATCAACTCACAAGTAGTTATGATTGTAACTCTTTATCCAGCTTCTGCAATAGAGTCAACCTTCTGTTTCTTGCACTTCATGAGGTCAGATTTTCTCCAACGAGCACGCAGTAACCAAGTAGTCGAAGGGGCAACTAGCCCACTCAACATTGATGTAGCCAACAATCTGAGTATTACATCTATTCTAATAGAGCAATCCTCTATTCGGACTTATAACATACTTTATTCAAACCACCAAATTACGATGTCTTTTCTTCGATGCATCCCAAATTTACCATTCAACTAATAGCAAAAGACGTGTCTAGTCTAGTAATCGTGAGATAGTTGAGTCTCTCTTGGGTTGGGAAAAGGTAAATGCCTCAACTGGTAATAATGTGATGTTCGGATCCAGTGGAGTAGCAACAGGCTCAGCATTGAGTAATCAAGTTTCCTGAAAAATTTCGAATCACGAGGTGGAGTGGCAAAGAACTTCACATCCCCATTAATTGCTTCATTTCGCTCTCATGTATTAATTGGTCTAGCATTCAATTCATGCCCATTAAATTGAACGCTGTTTTGTTGGAATTGGATTCTTCCACATTCGTTGTTTTGCATTCAAACGTATTTCTTGCACGCATATACAAGGTGTATTCACTATTCTTTGGCATTGGATTCATGCCTATTTGAGCCTATTCTTTGTTTTGGATTGGATTCATCCATTTGTTTAATTTTCTTTTGCATAAATTGCTCTTAAAAAAAAAAAAAAAAAAATTAGCAAATTACATGAAGTTGTTGGAAGTTTGTTTGTAAAACAAACGTATGTTTCCTTGTCTTACATAGGAAAAGTGAGAGTAAGAAGGCTAGTTAATGAGTGTGGGGTTTCTTTAGTGTATCTAAATAAAAGATTGAGTGTGAGCTAGACCCCACCATACCCTCGTGCGTGTGTACGAATAATTGCACGATTATTAGGCGCACTTAGCACTTGTGCGTCTCGGTTTAATTAGCACTAATCCATTTATTTTTTATTTTATTTTATTTCGTATTGTTATCTTATTAACTTTAATTAGTTCAAAGGTTGTTTTTTTATTTATTAAGAATTTTTGGAAATTATGAAAATTCGAAATTTTATTTATTGAAAAATAAATAAATAATATTTTTTAATTTTTTATTATTTTGAATTTTTTATTTGTGTATTTTCAAGACAACTTTTGAAAATGATACTTGTTTGATTTGCAACCCTTCCCGAAGGATTGCATTTATTCATTTTTGAACATCTTTCGAATGGACACATTTCTTCATTTGGGCAAATTCTTTTGAAATGATACATTCGTTCATTTTGCAATTTTTCACAAAAACTTACCTATGCTAAGACCATTTATATATAGACACACACACACATGTCATTTTTCCAGAGGAACGAATTCATATCAATTTTTTTAATCTTCTTTCAAAACTACAACTATTTTTTCAATTATTTCCTAGAGACTCTGGTGAAATACTATAATTATCTAGTATTCTCCTTTTAAGATTTTATTGTATACTTGAAGATATTTACCAGTGACCATTAGTAACTTTGTGAAGTAAAATAAATCTTTAAAAAAAGTGATATCACACCTCAAAATCTGACTTGATTGCTCTTTTGATTTGAAGTCACATTTTATCCAATAGAAGTTGAGTCGTTAGCCACCCTATAATGTGGCGATTTCACCTAAGGGTAAGTAGTGAAGTTTGTAATTTTTCAAAATTTAAAAGAAAATTATGTGAATATAAAAATTAGGCAATCCAATGATATTGTATGATAGAACTTAGTTAAGGAATTTAGTACCGAAAGGTTGACATGGGGGTGTTGATCCTTTCCCATGCGTAACAGACCCCAAATCTAGATATTTAGTTTTCATAAACCAGTTGATCTTTAGATAATTAGTTGACTTTCTTTCAGAAATGAATCTTGGTTACTCATAAAATGTTATTTCAACAATATGAGAAAACCCCAAACTAGGAAGGGTAGATTATAGACCATAGAACACTTGATGGATTTTTGCCACTTATATTTTCCTTTTCATTTTCAAAATTTGCTTTCTAGTTTTCGGAAACACCAGTTAGTTGGGTAGAGAGGCAAGGTGCTACAATGATTGTTGGGTTGTATTCTTTTCGTACTTTATTTTTTTGCTAAGGTGTACATATTTTTGGCCTTGTTGGTTTGCGGAGATAGTTCAAAAATATAACTATCTGGATTCAATAGTTTGAAACCTTGTAATTAGCTTTGTTGGCTTTTGTTGTATAGTTACCTTAAGGTTCGTCCTTCTATTGATGTACGGCCCCTTTCACCCCTTTTTCCTTGCATGGATTTAGGGGTAGCGGTCTTTCTAAATAATTTTTTTTATATATATTTTTCATTGTTTTAATCGATTTTTACCCTTCTTTATTTTCTTTTCTTTTTTTTTTTTCATACCTTATGCTGATGTGGATCCTGATGGACTTATTGTCAAAGACATAAATTTCGCCGCGACGACCTGAGTTTTCCTCCGCCCAAGCCCCAAAGTACTCTTGTCCCCGAAGTGATACCTACAAATGCCGTCACCGCCCTTTTGACTTATCTTGCATATTAGGATTGCAATCTTATTATGAATTTTTAAATAAAAAAGAAAGTGCATTCATTTAGGTTGTTAGTTTTTATTTGAATTGCATGTTAATTATGTATTAATTTTAATTGCGAGATTAAAGAAAAAATCGAAAAAAATCATTGTGCATATTAGATTAGAATTGCATGTTTCATTTTAAATTTAGATCATCTTTTTTTAGATAAATGGCATTTTAGATTTAGATAATGTTTTAGTTTAAATTAGGATTTAATATGACTTAATCCCAAGTTTAAATTAGATAGAATCTTAATCTAGCTAGGATCATTTTTGCATTTTTAGATTTCGAATTTCATAAAATTTTGTCTTAGGATGAATTAGTTGCAATTTCTAGGAATAGAATGCATTTTTGGAATAGAAAAATCATGTACACGTTATATAAAATTAAGTCCATGAAATGCACGTCATTTAGTGATTATTGTTAGGCTCATTTAATTAGAAATTGCCATCATTAGATCATGTCGTTTAATAAATGTCCGACATATATAGGCTGTTACGTGTCGTTTTATGTTAAATAATTTTGTATGTCATTGCATCGTGATTGCATGTCATTAGTAAAATTAGGTCATGAGGCGATGTTAATTTGCATAATAGACCCATTTAATTGAAACTTGCATATTAATAAGATTAAGTCATTTAGTTAAAAATGCATTTTTATAACGATATGCTAACGAAAGTACTCTAGTGATACCTACAAATCTTTTGACCGTCGTAGCATTCCTATAAAAATATAAAAATAGTAAAAATCAACAAAAAAAAAATTAGATAAATAAAAGGATAAATAAATTAACTAGCAAGTGAAAAGAAAACTTAGAAATACAGTAGAAAAAAATGTTGCTGTTAAAAAGGGAGGCTTTTCTGGTTCGTGGCCCAATTAATTATATAGACAAAATTTCGCTAAAGTCACAAGCCCTCTCAAGCCCGTCGCTTCGAACCCATTTTATCCACCAATTAGGCCTTAGAAGCTGCTGCCCCAGTTAGCCCAGTTCATTAAACATGAGGCCCATGAAAAGAAGCAGCCCATTCATTAAAAGCCCGGCCTTTCTTTGCCCTTTTTCCAGCCCTCGTTCTCTGTTTTATATCTTCAGATGCCGAATACTGAACAGAGAGAGAGAGAGAGAGAGAGCGAGAGCGAGGCCAGAAGGGCGCTCGCGCGAATTGTTTTGCTCCGACAGGTCGAAACGATTTTCTTCGCTACTTCTCTATAGTCCTCGAGTGATAAAATCTTTTAATCACGTGAACATGATATTAAATTATTAAATATAGCGTACTCGAATCCAAATAAATCATTAATAATCCAACTAAAGAGAAAATGTCTTCTCGTGAGTATGAATCTTCACCACTTTCCTTGGTGATGGATCCAACCACGCTCTTTTATGATGATTGTGATGGATCTAACGAGAAATAATATGCTTTTCTATGGATATGAATCTTCACCACTCTCCTTTACAATAGTTGTGAGGGGTCCAACAAGAAAGAAATGTGTTCTCATTGATATGAATTTTCACGACTCTCCTCCATGATGGTTGTGATGGGAAATAACGAAAGCATGATAATGGAAATCTAACGTTCTCCACCAAAGAGAGGTTTTATATAGAGGGAGTAATGGGACTACCTTTAGAGCGGTTAAATTTAAACCTTTCACCGAGGTTTAAGATAAGAATTCTATATGCCTAATTGGATGTCACAAATATATTACCCTGTATCATATATAATTAAATTAGGCATATATCAAATGTTAAATAATTGACCTAATAAATCACACAAATGGGTTGGACCTCGTCAAGTCCAACATTTCCACCTTGGTCGCGCGCTGGTCTTCACTGGAAATAGAGTTCACTGGTTGCCATTTGTCACCACTAGCTCCGATTCTAGAAGATTACAAATCTGACTCTATTTACTCGGCTTTGCGATCAAAGTTCTCGAACTGACGAAATTGAGCTTTAGAATAATTAATTCTCGGTGATTCCGACCATAGGCATTAATCAAAACCCTCGTCCCCTATCTAGTCGCCAATCATAGGTCTGTTTCTACACATTTGCTAGGTAATACAATATTTCCTGTTTTGCCATATTCTCGGCACGATCCTAGGTCGAGTAGTATCCATGAAATTTGTCTGTAATGCTACCGATGATCCATGATGTTTTTTTGTTACATGGCTAGTTTAATCACACATTTTCTCACAAGCTGAATAGCTCCTGATTCTGAGCGGGCCGAAAATGTTTTAATATAAACTTCTCACTTGGTTAACGTTTCGGTTCATATTCAAGTGTCACGGGCCTAAAGAGAGTCGACCCGAGAGGCTCCCAAGTCGCCGTGCGATCACGATCTCAATCGATCAGCCCGTGACACAAGCATAACACCTTTGCTATTATTCATCAAGTCTTCCCACCTCTTTACTCGGTTGTGTCCGGTTTTGTATTTTGGCATGTTTCTGTGGCTATTGATGCTAATTTCTGGTGAGAGACATCCGAGGTAATTGATGGTCATAAATCTTTATTTCAGATATTAATTTCCATGTTTGTTTGCGATGTTTTGTTTATCACGTCTCTCTTATGGTATTTTTCACCTCAGTTTTGGTATGGATGTGGACGTGAACTTTGAATGGATCTGTGATGGATGATGACGGTGATGGCTTGTGGATGACGGAAGTTGATTCATTAAGAAGGGAGTCCTCCATGTTCTAAAACTTCTTTTTGATGTTTTCAGCCATGAGAAAAACGGATGAGTTCTCGTTCAAGAAGAACTCATGTTGAGGAGATGGGAGATTGAAGACTACGAAGAGACGATAATAATCTGGGCTTGGATTGGTTTTTCTATTTTATAGATGAATTCGGGCTTGATTTAACTTGAGCTAAACTAAAGTATAACAAGAGTTGGGCTTTGAGATTCATGTGGTTTAGGCTTAGATGGGTCAATTTCAAAATTGGGCTTGAGACAAGTTTAGTACAGTAAGAATAAAAATGGAATTAACAAGAGTTTTTTTTTTTATGACTTGGGCTTGAATTACCAAGAAGATTGGATTTGAGATGAAAGCCCAAGCGCATCTTTGGCCCAAACCTGAGAGACTTAGTTCAATCCGTATTCGGACCAGGTCCAAGGGCCCAGTCGGAGTCCCCTTAAAAAAACAAAAAATAAAAACCCGTGTGACCACTTAGATGAACAATCCCCCAGCTCATATGTACCAAAAGGACACTAAATAGATGATTGACATAATCAAGTCTCTGGAGTTAGTAAGTTTTTGGTTTTGTAGAAAATGAGACAAAACTCCCATGTCTCGTTTGCTTAAAATGAATTCAATGTCATAACCAACCTTGATAGACTAGTAGCAGTTTTTGTTTAACAAAGAACTTAAAATGAATTCAATGTCATATAGATAAGGGCTTGAGAGAACTTGCTTCTAATTGAGGATTGTATGGTCCACCTTTTAAGCAATATCCCTAAACTTAGGGGAAAAGGGAGGTCGCGACATTCTTATTCAACTTATTGAATAAATATTAAGACTTGAATGCATCATTTATAAATTTTAATATTTAAGTACACTTTTCTATTCAACTCATTGAATAAATATTAAGACTTGAATGCATCATTTGTAAATTTTAATATTTAAATACACTTTTCTTCACATGATTTTTACGAGTCTTAGTTAACTTTGGTAACATGACCGTGCAATTGCGTTAGGGGAGCTTATAATATCCTTTCTTCTGTTTTAAGGAAAACATGTACTTGACATATCTTCAAAATTCATGCTGATTGCGAGGAATCATAAGAATCGAAAAATCAAAAATGAGAACTTGACGTACACGGCAGATCCACGGATCCGAAAAAAAGGGGGAAGATATTAGATTATAATTTTCATTAATGAATGACATTAGTAACATATAATAAGCAGAAAAAAAGTTATCGTAGACCAAATTAAATATATTTGACGTTTGTTTCGAGAATCGCAGCCAACAAAAAGCACGCATTTCTCTTTACGAGGACTCACAAGCTGGGAAGGGAAACCAGCGCGAAAGTTGGTCGTGCGCCGGGCACCGGGCGCCGGTCGTCGTGCGCGTGCATTCCCTTGCCTCTTAGATTACGTGGTACTCAATCTAGCAAAGTTAGGTTCAATTGGAGAAAATGTGATTGGCTTACCCAAATAATTTGTTTCGGAATCAAATTCAAATTGAGCGAAAACCCATATAAAATTAAGCGAATCTCAAATCAATTTATGTTTTAAGTGTTCGCTATCTTATGTAAATAGATTTTTTTGACTTTAAATACGCTCATGCAGATGTAGTTATAAGATTGTAGATTATAATATACTAAATAGTTATAACTCAAACCGATCAACCTCAGTAAATATGAGAGATTCTTGCTAGCACATACATAAGATAAATGTGTTGGTCGCTTGTCCACATCTGAAGTATATCATTTTGTATTCTTCATAGACCTATTCTTATTCAGCGAGAGGCATATTTCTAAAAATTTTGAAAAGTAGCTTTGAACTTCCGAAGTGTTTTGACCGAAGATTTTAATTTGATGATGGTAAAATTTATCATGAAACCTTTTAAGGTAAAATTCTGACTTTTCAAAGCTCAATATCATAGTAACCATCGACTAAAGTCCGAAAATGCTTTAAAGAGTTCTCTTACAAATCACCTTAAGAGATTAACTCCTCAACGCCAAGGCCATGATGGTCTTGTAATGCATGATCAACGGCAAAAGCCGCAAAAAAGTAAAATCACTCGAATTAGTAGAAATACTAAAAGCGAAAGAAAAGGTCCGACTTTTTTGTTACTCTTTTTTTCTTTATCTGCGTTGGCATTTGTCCTTTCTCGGCCGATGTGTCGGCATAGCAAATCATGATGAAAGAGATGCATGTGCTGTTGGATAATGAAACAAATGATTGTTTCTACTCTTATGGATAAGACAAATCTCTAATCTCTCGTTTGACAACCATTGTTGTTGTTTTTGGGTTAGGTAGTGTCTCCCGCACCAATATTTCATGCGAAATTTTTTAATAAGTAATATCTTAAATCATATTAGAGTTGAGAAAGACTGTAAAATGTATAAGTATATATATAAAGAACATATAAATCTTATAACATAGTGATATTGGATATTTTAATTAAAATAACTTGGAATCTTTGAACACAATTCCTTAGATTTTCCATGCGGATTTAATGCATTGTGTGTGCTGATGGCATGCTTAGAATGTAGGGAAAGTGACTGATGATCTCTAAACTTTGGATTCATATTTGATGTTATTCTTAAAATTTTAATTTGTTCAATATGGTTCTTGAATAATTATTAATATTAAAATACAATCCATAAAATTCCAAATTATTCAATCTACTCCCTCAACCCTTCAATTATGTCACATCAGTTCTTCAGTAGTATTTATAAGTTTCATAATTATACTATTTCCCATATTTAATTTTTTGTCAATCATTTTCCTAAATCATTGAAAAATATGCTATCTTTTTATACTTTGCTCTTCATGAATATTATGATACGTTAATTTAAATAAATTTTAGCTTATGATCTTTATAAGAAAAAATTATAACCTTATTTTGAGCTGTATTGAGTTAAAAATCCTGCTATTTTATGTCCAAGTGTTTTCATAAGAGCATCTAGAAACGATATTAATGTATCTATATATATATATAGATATAATATATTCATTCTTATAATAATCTAAATATTTTTCCTTATTTTTATAAAAAGCAAAAGATCAATAATTTTATGAATACAAAAAATTTAGGACCAATTTATGGTTTAATTTATCAATATAGAAAATTAGGAACAAATTTATCAGTAACTTAAGTGCAAGTATCTATCATTAAATTAATGTCATTTAGACTTAAAATAACGGGATTATGAATCCAACAAAACACTTAAACTTTTGTTATTATAGAGATCATCAACTAAATTTTACTTTAATAGAGTTGTGTATTATTTATAAAGATGAAAAAGATAAAACTTTACAAAAATGATAGCATTTTTTTTGGTTGATTTAGGAAGAAGATAAATATTCTAAAATATGGGTAATAGTGTAATTTATGAAAAAAAATATGTTATCTATATTGAATAACTGTTTTGAAATTGTTAAAGAAAGTTGAGAGACACAATCTTGAACAAATTAAAAATTTAAAAACTATATTGAACTTTTATAAATAGTTTGACAACCACATTGAATAAATAAATAAAAATTCAAGGATGACATTACGCATAGAGTCGAAAGTTAGGAACTATAAGTCTCAAGTTCCCTAGAATCTATGAATTGTGTGAGTGAGTCTAAGTTGAGCAATTAATTGCCCAATTATTAGACAATATATATTTTTCTTTTCGTAATGCAAATAATTATAATTTCCAACTTCTTCGAACACACCTCACCATTCACATTAGATCGTGGTAGCCTCCTGGACCCACTGAAACTAGTTATTTTGCACATTTTAGTATCTATGGGATGGCATTGGGGAATTGCTTCGCAAATTGCAGTCTCTAACATTTCTTCTTAATCAATCCCGACAATCCTTGAGGTGAGTTGGTTTGCCATTAAGGTAGAGCATTATGCTATTTTGTATGACTCAAAATTGCAATTTTCACACAAATGTGTTTTTTTTTTTCTTTTATCATGTACAAATCAACCTAGGATAGAAGTCAAAACTTAAAGAGAAACTATTTCCCCAAAATTATTTTCCTACTATCTAGTGATTTAATGATAGAAAACTGATCGATTTATGGAAAATTTTTTCATGGATTGAAAATAACAAATTTTAATTTGGGAAAAATGACGTCCCTTTCTTCTCGGAAGGAAATTAAATTTCTTAAGCAACTAAACAAATGAAAATTTCCATGGAAAATATTTCCTTTTATTGTGAAATTTTCAATGAAATAAACGCATCCTCAATTAAAATTTAAGATTACACATTTTAATGTAATGTCATTGGGCTTATTAGAGGGCTTCTGACTTTTTGCACTTATTCATTGACTGTATCTTCAACCAGAATTTTTAGGAAAAGAAAAAAAAAAGAGAGTTTGGTTAGATGATAGAAGAATTGGGATTTCTCGTGCCTCAAAATATATGGGGTCTCAAATTTTCATTCCCACCCTATTCAATCCTTTGAGGTCGGATCATAAGATGGTAATTCTATGTGAATCTTTTGATTTTATTATGAATGAACTCTTTTTATCGTAATTGAAATAATAAACTTAATTTGGTGTGTGGAAGTCACTTCATTTTATTATCGCCAATCGATCTAACGTTTCTTAACTCGTGTGGCCTTAGGATTTCTCCCAAGCAACCTTTCTCACACTCGACTCACAAGGATCTTTTAAAGATAGAAACTCTAGAGAGAGAAGCTCTGAACTTGTATTTCACTTGTGAATGAGTTAATACAATGAGGGGGAGGAGACTCATATATATATAAGTACAAGACAAATCGTATCCGTAGATCTCTCCTCAATCTAATGGTGGAGATTGCATTTCCTCAACTACCATTTACCCACATTTATTATATAACTATCCATTTACCGTATTGCCCGCCCCTTAAAGTATTCTAGAATACTCAAGAAAACCCTAAGACTTAGGGATAACGGTTGAGGGTTGACCGTTCCAAAAAATGGGTCATGGCCATTGTTTAGAACCCTCTTGGATCATCCCTTCCTTCAAGCCATGACATTCTCCCACACCTAATCTAGCAATGTCCTTGTCGCATCTTCGACATGGAAGGCATCAATCTCATTCTTGAACTGCCAAAGAGCTTTCATGGGTTCTCAACTAGCTTCACTCTTCAGAAGATCCTTTTAGTGGATTAGATATTCTCGTTTCGATGCACAATATCGCTTCCGTATGACACAATCCGCCATTATGCATTCGACTTCTCAGTCATACGAGGTTTTTGCTCCAAGTAGTGCCCGTTGTGACTCTTCTTGATCTGGATCTTTCTCGTCTACTTGGAAAGGCTTAAGTATACTCACATGGAAAATTGGATGTACCTTTAGTTTTAGCGGCAACTCCAGCTTGTATGCGACCTTTTCGACCTATTGTAGCACACGAAATGGCCTCTCATAGCAACGGATCAGTCCTTTGTGCACGTCCTTATATCGGAGAACCGCATGTAGCTTGGCCAACATCAAGTCCCCGACTTGGAACTCCACATGCCGTCGCTTCTTATTGGCCCACATTTTTATGCGCTTGGAGGCCTTGTGTAGACACGCTCGTGCCAAGTCCGCTTACTTTTACCAATCCTTGGCGAACTTGTATGCGGGTGGGCTACTCCTTCGATAACTCGACACAATTGTGCTAAGGGTTTGTGGTTGTTTCTCGATTGCGATCTCAAACTGCTTCGGCCGATGGATTCGCTCCGCTACAAGTTATAAGAGAATTAGGCTACGTTGATCAACTTTGCCCAATTTGCTTGCGTTGTGCTCACGTAATGTCGAAGTTAAATCTCTAAGAGTGCATTAACCTACTCCATTTGACCGTCGGTTTGAGGATGCAGGCTCATAGAGAGGTTCAACTTCGACCCTAGTAGCTTAAAGAACTTGGACTAGAAACGCCTCGTGAATTGAGGATTATGATCATTTGTGGAATTCCCTAATACTTAACCATGTGCTTCATGAATAGTTTGGCCACCTCCTCGGTTGGACAATCTTTTGTCGCAGGCATGAAGGTCACATATTTGGAGAATTTGTCCTCCATGACCATGAGAGTCCAACATCCTTCTGACCTTAGCAGATTCATGATAAAGTCCATGAAAACACTTTCCCATGGACGAGTTGGGATGGGAAGTGGCTCTAAGAGCCCCAACGATGATTGTTGTTCTAGCTCGTCTTGCTAGCACACCAAGCAAGTCTTCACATAAGCTTCAACATCATCCCGCATCTGAGGCCAGTAATATTAGTCTTCGAGGGCCATGGTGCGATGGATCCCTGGATGACCTGCCCATTTCGAATCATGGCACTTGCGCAATATCTCATTCCTCAGCTTCCCATAGAAAGGCACGTATAGTCACCTCCTTTTGGTATATAGGAGGTCTTCCTCACACTAGAATTGTCGGATCTTGCCTTCCCGCGCATACCCGATGAGGGCTTGAGCTCTTTGATCGTGCTTAAGCCCCTCCTTGATACAGTCGATCCAATGACAACTTAGTCAACTCACTGTGTTTGCAAGCTCCATCTTTTAACTTAGCACATAAGCCATGGAGTTAGCCTTCCCCGGCTTGTACTCCAACACATAGTTGAATTCAGCTAGAAAAATTTTCCATCGAGCTTGCTTTGAACTCAGCTTCTTCTGGGTTTGGAAGTAACTTGTGGCCATATTGTCCATCCTTATGATGAACTTGGACCCCGGGATATAATGCCTCCACGTCTGAAGGTAGTGAACCACCACAGTTATCTCATTCTCCTGAACAGTGTACTAACGTTTGGTATCGTTCAGCTTTTGAGACTCGAACGCCATAGGATGTCCACCTTGCATGGGAACAATACTGATAGCATAATCCGATGCATCAATCACTACCTCGTAAGGCTTGGTGTGATTGGACAACACCAGCACCGGCTTCTTGGTCATGGCTTGTTCAACTGATCAAACGCTCTATGGTATCGGTTCGTCCACTCTCACGGCTTGTCCTTCTTCAGTAGGTCCATGAGTGACATGGTGATGCTTGAGTAGTTCTGAATGAAGTGCCGGTAGTACTTCCCATAGAAAGGCTCCTATTCAACGATTGCTTGGATCTTCATCTTGTCCATTCGAACCCATCCGTCCCTGACAATGTGCCATAAGAATAGAACTTCCTTTTGGGCAAAGGCACATTTCTCATGCTTGACGTACAAGTCGTTCTTGCATAAGACTTGGAAGACCTGTCTTAGATGTTTGATGTGCTCCTCGAGCATTTGGCTATATACGGCAATATCATCAAGGTAAACCACTATAAACCGATCTAGAACAGGTGGAGTACCTTGTTCATGAGTGTGCAAAATGTGGCCAGAGCATATGTTAGGTCGAATGGCATGATGAGGAACTCGTATAATCTATACCGCGTCACGCATGCGGTCTTTGACTTGTCCCCCTCGGTAATTCGGACTCGGTAGTGACTCGATTGGAGATCAAGCTTGGTGAACCATTGAGCTCCACCAAGTTGGTCGAAGAGATCCGTAATGAGTGGGATCGGATACTTGTTCTTGATAGTCAGCTTGTTTAGCGCCCGGTAGTCTATAAACATTCGAAGTGAACCATCGTGCTTTTTCTGGAATAAGACCGGCACATCGAATGGAGCCTTAGATTGTTGAATGTACCTCGCATCAAGCAGTTCCTTCAATTGCTTCCTTAGTTCTTTCAGTTTAGGGGGTACCATGTGATAAGGTGCCATGGCAAGCGGTCGAGTATCATGCACTAGCTCGATTTGATGATCCACCTCTTTTCGAGGTAGCAACTTCTTGGCAACTCGGGAAGCATTACGTCCTTGAACGAGTCGAGAACTTGGGTTACTTCAGTTGGGACTTCGCTCCCTTTGCCCTTGTTGTCCTCAACCTTCAAGGTCGCTAGGATGGTTACCTCAGCCTTCCTTGCTCCCTTAGTGAGTTGCATCACTGAGATTATCCTTCGATCATGGTCCGACTCATGATAGATCGGGATCACGCATTAACACCGTTTATCCAACATGCATATACACTCGGCAAAGGGCAATATAATCGCATAGATTTTATCTAGAAATTTTATCCTAATGACAATCATAGTAGTTAAGGAGAATTAGCTCTAGAGTTTCCTTGTACTTCCATTGCTCGATTTGAAGCTCCACATCCCTCACGACATTGATGGCAAAGACCTCCTTGGAGTTCATAGTTTTGAGCCACCCGGCTCCTTTGTCAACCCGCAGGTTTAGTTTCTTCATGGCTTCCTCTGATATAAAGAGATCGGATGCTCATGTGTTCACAAGCGCACTCATCGTGGTCTCTCCGATCCTTAAGTCCACGAACATCAGTCCTTTAGGCTCATTTAGCTTCTTGGACTTGATCGTATTGAGAATCCGCAATGAACCCAACCGTGACTCTTTCTTAAGGCTGTCTTCCTTGCAAAGGGCAACCAACTTGGCTTTGTTTGGGTAGTCTCCTGCCATATGCGGATCATCACAAAAGAAGCCTTTGTAAGTACGCACATTCCTTTGTCCTCCGCCGCTTGACTTCGCATGAGCTTTGGGAGGACCAACCAATGGTCTACCTCCAGTCGGGTGGTTGAATCTTCCCTAATCTCTCCCATCGTTGGCTTTATCCTTCGCATGAGAGTTCGACTTTGTAACATCCTCGATTTCGGCCTCATAATGATTGGCCATAAGGTCCTAAAAGAATCAATCATGAGCCATTGGCCATGGATCGATCGGTTCGATCGGCAAGGAATCGTGGATCGGTCATGGTCCGACCAACCAACCTACCAACTAGTTACGAATTGGTCGATGTGTTGGCCTCAAATTTTCTACTAGCCATACCAATGGGAGAGGATCACTAGCTCATAATATGACTTTTTGATCACGAGAATTGATCACGGAATGATTTTAGATTGATGGATGGTCATGGGTCGATTCGATCGGTTGCAGTTTTTGGTCGCAGGTGATTTCGCTCGATTATGCATTGATACATGGACGATTCGAATTGATCGATTGCAACCATCTTCTGACCAAAAATATATCATTACCTATTTAATTCTTAGTGATCGGAATGAAATCTTGAATTGGTGATGTCCAATCATAGATCGGTAACACACTAACCAAGAACCCTATTAGTGGATCGGATGCCAACAGGAATAAGCCTAGAGATAGACCCGGCTATTCCGTCACTAATTCTAAGGTCCATGAGTTCTTTGGCTTAGTGCTAGGCTATGGGTAGCTTTAGGATTGGCCTCGAACTGATTGAAGGACAATCGACCCTATTGGCCGACTGACCGCTTAAACAGTTTGGGCGAATATGGAATGTAATGGTCGAACCTCGGGTGTACATGATCCGGTTTTTTTTGAGGTGTGCCTAATGATCCCTTCCTCGGCCTTGGAATTAACTTGGACGATAAAATTCTCTAGCTCGCCTTCTTGAGGAAGGAAAGGATAAAGTAAAAGAGGATTCTAGAATCTCTTCATTAAATGAAGGAGGATGAAGTTTTCAAGCTAACTTAGGACCTAGTTGGAAACTTGGAAGATAAAGATGCCCAACAATTAATACTTCTTGACCAAGTGGGATGCCTCCTTTTCCCAACTAAGGTTGCCACCTTTGATTTTTGAAATTTCTGGACCTCCGCTATTTGCCAATTTTACACAGATTTTGTTGTTGTGAATTAAAAGAAACTTTCTTCATAAAATTTGTTCTAATCTTTATCAAGAACATATTCAAATTTAATATTTTTTTTGAGGTGAAATGGTAGGGACAAAGGCCCAATCATTCACCGTTTTGGAACCCGTCCCGTGTAGTGAAAACAGTGACCAGGTTGCCTTTTTGAATTTTTATAAAATTTTCTCTTTCAAATTTATCCATGCTTACTTCATGAAATTTTTTAAGGAAATTCATTTCTACAATATATAGAATTTTAAAAAAGTTTCGTGAAGATTTGGATTTCAAAAGGAGTCTTTCTCTCCGACTATTGAATCTACTTGACGGATGAATTTTTGGGTTGTGTTCAGTGATTTATTGCTCTTTATACAACACGATTTGGACTTGGATTCCTTCATGAAAAATGTTATTTAAGATTTTATCTACAATATATTAAAATTTCATAATTTTTTAAGCCCATTTGATAAGGTATTGATGCTTATTGCGAAAACTGCTCGAAACTATTTTCACCCCTAGATAAGAGGGCCATATGCCCAACTTTGAAGGGAAGGGGTTGCACACCAACTTAAGGAGCAAGTTTATAATATGAAGATACCTAGCATAATGATTACTCAAGATTCAAACATTAAATGGGAGAGGCTTAGTCATTAGCTTAGGCGCCCCCTTAATAACTACATGTAATTATTTCATGATGACTCAACCCCTTAAATGGACCAATGGAAAGGTGAGCAAGAGTTGCCCCTAGGAACTAGACTTGCCACCCATCTCTTTAGCTTGCTACCTCCTCAACCTAGATTGTCCACCTACATGAAGATGATTGGTCTATTTGGAAAGATCATCATGAGGGGTTTGCCTATAAATAGAGGCATTCCCTCTCATCATTTTTATACCACCTCCTCTTCCTCCCTCACTCTCTCGACCTCACCCTCACTATCGCCCTTTCTCTTTTTTGTGGCCATGCCCTCTTGGTTGTTTGCCAGCCTGCACGTTGCTCGGTCACCTAGGCCATCCCTCGAGGTGTGGTAAGTAGAACTTACTAATATTTGGTTAGGATGCTGTGTTATGCTAATCCAAACGTGTGATGAGTCATTGACTAAAGTTGATTGGCTTGTTGTTGCCTGAACTTGTTTGATAATGTTATGATCATTTGTATGTTGTTGATTTATTTTATGATGATGCTTATGCCCATGAGGCAAAGTATGTTCTAAACTATGAAAAGGGAGATTGTTGGTCTTGGACATGCATTGAAATGTAACAGACTAGGCCTTACTTGGTTTCGGTTCGATATTGAGGCATATCGATTCCGAGTCATGTTCGGTTCTAGGTTGGCATTCAATCGTAACAGCTCAAGTCACGAGCCTTGAGTAGTAAGTAGAATTTACTAATATTTGGCTAGGACATTGTGTTATGCTATTCCGAGCATGTGATGAGTTCTTGACTGAATTTGATTGACTTGTTGTTGCTTGAGGTTGGGTTATGATTTTGTTCCTTGATTGAGTTTAGTTCTTGTTTGTTGAGCTTGGCTTGTGCTTTGGCTTGAATTGCTTTGAAAGAAGTCCGATTTGTGTACTTGTTTGATATGCTTCGGATATGCTTCGACTCAAATCGATTTGAAAAGCGTTTTTGTGAAAGTTTGTATTTCCTTACAAAACTATTTTAAACTATTTCACAAGTGCATATACTAGTTCACGCCCCGAGCTACGAAAAAGGGCTTTGTCGACCTTGACCTACGTGGGATCATGATGGATCGGTCCTTTCTTATTCTTGGTGCGATATCAAGGCATATCGTTCCTAAGCCAACTTTGGTGGTACTAGGTCGGTGAACATATCACGACGGTCAGTCCTTTCATGTTCTTGGTGTGGTATTGAGGTGTATCGTTCTCAAGTCAAGTTTAGTACTAGGTCAGTGAACATGTCACGATGGGCTGGTCCTATTATGATCTCGGTGCGATATTTAGATATATCGTTCCCGAGCCAAGTTAGGTACTAGATCGGTGCTCAAACGTGTTGGATCAAGTTGCAATCCTTGATTCATGCTCGGCATGCTTAACATCTTGATTTTAGTAAGTCATTTCACATACTTATGCATGGCACGCCTTCGGGCCCTTGAACTAAAATTGAAGATAAGAATCGGATTGTGATACTTGATGCATGGTCACATGATAGACTAATTTTTAGTCATCGATTGATGGATTTCGGCGACGTTGCCTGACGGACTCATCGTTAGAGGACTGCCGTCACCCTTGGATTAGGGGATGTTGCTCGATTAAGTTCGGTTGCTCGATTAAGTTCGGGTGCTCGATGGACTCATTGTTGGAGGATAGCCGTCACCCTTGGATTAGGGGACGTTACCTGATTAAGTTCGGATGCTCGATGGATTCCGGAAGAGTTGATGGATTTCGATTGTTAATAAATGAACCTCGTGTGCATGAGTTCCTCACATTATGAAGTGGATTTTGGTTATGCTTGCATATGAGTAAGGCATGAGTTTCTCATAATTTGGAATGGATTTTGTTTATGCATGTTATTGAGTGAGACGTGAGTACCTCATGTTGTGGGTGAATATTGGTTTATGCTTGCATATTGTTGATTGAGGATTCCTCATGTTTCACCTAAGACAAAGCTTTTGTTTTGTTATTGATCTACCATCAACTAATATTTTGGATGAGTTATGTGCTTGTTAATGGGCGAGGCACTCTCCTACCTAGAAATTAATGGGCTTTACTTACTGAGTTTCCCCAAATCTCACCACTCATCCTTTCAGTCTTATAGGCATGGAAGTCTCATGTCAATTTTGGGAGTTGTAATCTTGCTAGAGGAGCTAAGGTTTACCCCGATTTTGAAGATGTGGTAGTTGTAAATATAACGGCCCGTGATAGAAGGGCTTGTAAGTGTAATTGATGTAATTGTATATTTGTAAATGGTTGTTTTCCTAGCTACTTGTTGTTGTCTGGGTTTTGTATATACGCTTTCGCATGTGCTTAATGAAAAGATAAAAAAAAAAAAGAGAAATGGGACAGCGACGCGCCTGGGATGTCGCGGAAATAACCTCCGTCGCTCGTGACCCTAGAGATGAAGTTGGGGTCGTGACAGACTTGGATGTGGAAGACGCCCTATATTCCATGAGGGATTCAGCCATGGTTATGGCCATTGTGAGGTCTCCCACGTGAACCACTTCAACTGTTACTTAGTCCATGATTTGAGACCACTCATAAATTGATAATATGTCTATGTTTCATTCATCGAAAGGATTTAATGTAGCAACTCCGAAAACCGCTTGATGTAATCACGTACTCCACTCGTTTGCTCAAGACGCTTCAGCTCGTCGCGAGCTTCTTCCTCCGCATAAGCGGGATAGTAGTTCTATCGGAACTCCTTAACAAATCTACCCTAGGTCATATGATAGAATTCCCACACCTATCATCCGACTAATGATGCTACCCAATGCATTATCAGCTAAGTACATAAATGCAATGTTTACCCGTGATTGGTCGTTGTTGATCCCTATAGCTTGGAAGTACCGTTTCAAGTACCATAGGAAGTTGTCCATGTCTTTTGCCACCGCAAGCCTTTGAACTCTTTTGGCTTGGGTGCATTCGTTCGTGGACCTTGCATGACGATTGTAACATCCTTATTTTTTTGGTTCTAATTAGGAGGCTAAGTTAGATAGGTCAATCTTTTTGAAGAACAAGAGTCAAATGCACTAAATGGAGATAATGAGTGTGGAGGCTTAGGTGTCCTAAGTAATTAATGAAAGAAGTTTACTCATAAGCTTAGGTGTATAGTCATCATGACAAGCCATTAATGAATGAGGTGAATCACACATGTCCATATGTCCCTATTAGATTAGGGTCATCATTTCCTCTACTTTGAGACTTGGAAGATAAGTTATTTCCAACTTTAAATGCTTGATGAATCATCGGCCAAGTAATTAATGAATGATGGTCTTGGAAGACCATTAAGGGCGCCACATCTCCTCTACAGACTTGCCACCTTGAGTTTCATAGGTTTTGACTTCCTAGTTTTTCAAAATTGTTGGACTTTTCCTGCTTTCCAATTTTATGGAGCTCTTTGTACTTCGAATTTAGAGAAACTTCCTTCATGAAAGTTGTTTAAAATATCTTAATCTATAAAATAATTAAATTTCATATTTCTTTAAGGTGAAATGGTTGGGATGAAGGCCGAATTAATTACCGTATAGGACTTGCCCATTATAGTGAAAACGGTAACCAAGTTATTTTCTCGAATTTTCATAAAATCTTCTCTTTCAAATTTGGACATGCTTCCTTTACAAAAATTTAAAATAATATCCATATCTATAACATATTAAAATTTCAAAGAGTTTTGTGAAGCTTTGTATTTTGAAATCGGTCTCTCTCTAACCATTGAATCTGCTCGACGGATGAATTTTTGGGTTGTGTTCAATGATTTGCTGCTTTTTCCATAGGACAGATTTGGCTTGGCTTCCTTCATAAAAAATGTTTTCTAAGGTCTTCTCTACAACATATTAAAATTTAATAATTTTTTGAGTCTGTTTGTTAAAGTAATGGTATTGATTTCAAAAGTTGCTTAAAATTGTTTTCACCTTAGAATGTGAGAACCACATGCCCAATTTGGAGGGGAAGGGGGTTGCATGCCCAACTTGAGAAGCAAGCTAATTTAGAGATTTTTTTTGGCTTAAATATAAGAATGCATTAAATGCTTTTGAACTTTAGTGTGTTAAAGAGAAAAAAACTTGGAGAGCAAGTTGGCTAATGTGAACACATCTAAGTCTAATGATTGCATGAAATCTCGGTAATTAATGAGAGAGGTGAGTCATCTACTTAGGTGTCTCCTAAAATCTTAGGTGAATCGTAGGTTATGATGGCCCTAAATTGTAGCCTTGGTGAACAAGATAAGGACCAACCAATTAGAAAAAAAACATTAGGCATTAAAGGGGTTTATATGTCCCTTAGGTAATATAGGCAATAATAAGCCTAGAATGAGTCTTGGAAAGTAAGTAAATAGGTGGACCAATTACAAGCCAACACCAAAGGATCTAGGCGCAAACTCGAGAAGATAGGTAGGCCAACTCGTCATTTAGGCAAAATCATGAGTTTGCATAAAAATCAAAGAGGAAGAGGCCTATAAATAGGAGAACGCATCCTCTCATTTTAAGGCTTGGCCTTTCTCTCATTTCCTCTCCCTTCCTCCCCTCTCTTTCACACCCTTCTCTTCCAAGCCGCCCTAGATGCCAACCGGCCACCAAAGAAGTTTCTCGGAGCTAGGTCAAAAAAGTAGTAAGTAGATTTTCTAACTCTTCGATAGGGCGATGTGCTATGCTTATCGATTTTAGGATCATGTCATCATTTGCTTGTGTTGCCTTTGTATTGTTATACTTGTTGTGTTTCTATTGCTAGTTGTTGCATTAAGTAAGTTTATGATCCCGCATGAGTGTCGAGCACACCCGAATGCTTGAGTGAATGGTTCCAAGTCAAGGTCATGAGCTTGAATCGCATTCGGCATGAGTTTGATTTAATAAAACACAAGAGTCATTCATTAGTTCATTTTGCATAGCACGCTTTTGGACCTTTCATTCGGCTAAAAATTTAAACATAAAATGAATCGGTTGATGTTTGAAATGCATGGACACACCATGAATTTATATGCCGATGTTGGGGGATGCTGGGTCGTTGCTTGGGATAATGCTCGGGATGCCGTCCCGATATTGAGATTGTGGACGGTGTCGGCCCAGGTGAGGCCGATGCCTGGGGGTCACCCTTGATGCCATCCTATTAATGAGATCAGGATGATGCCGGTTGCCAACTGGGGACCAATGCCTGGTTGTTACTGGAAGAGTTGATTAATTTTGGCTAATATGATACTGAAAAAGAAAAATGAAAGTCCATGTGTGGTCCATGATTGATACATGTGTGATGCTTGCAAAAACTGGGTTTGTTTGATATGTATTGTTAAGTCATTGCATCAATTTGATCATATATTTGAATTTGGTCATTTAAAGCATGTTTGATAACGATTATGTTCCTAGGAACAAATTCTAACCATAAATGATTTTTTTTATTCTGTTCTCGAGAACCGATTCTAAGTAAAAAGAACTCGTTTGGTAACTGTTCAAAATTTCTGATTCTCGTAATAGAATTGCGTTTGGTATCGTGTTAATTGATTTTGTTCCAAATCAATTTCTTTTAATTTTTAAATAAATTTTTTACTTTTTTCATTTTTTTTCCTTTTATTTTTTATTTTTCCTTTTTCTCCTATTCTTCTTTTTTTTTCATTTTTTTCCTTTTATTTTTTATTTTTCCTTTTTCTCCTATTCTTCTTCTTCTTCTTCTTCTTTTTTCTTCTTCTTCTTCTTCTTCTTTTTGAGGGCCGGCGACTTTACTAGAGCGTCGCCGCCCTCGATGAGGTCGGCCCTTGTCGGCCGAGCCTCGCCGGTGGCTAGGGCCGGCCTCGTCGGGCCGGGCGAGACTTGCTTGGCCACCGATGGGGTCGGGCGAGCCTTGCCGGTGGCCGTGCCAGCCTCGTCGAGGCCGGGCGAGGCTCGCCCGGCCATCGGTGGGGTTGGGTGAGCCTCGCCGGGCTCGCCTAGCCCTGACGAGGCCCGCCTAGTCACCGGCAAGGCTTGACTTCGCCAAATCTAGGGAGGCCAAGCCTCACCAGTGGTTGGGCTTGCCTCCAGCGAGCTCGCCGGACTGGTGAATGGCGGTCGCGAGATGGCCAAATGGAAGAAGAAGAAGAGTTGGTTTTTGATTCTCAAATTTTTTCTTGGAACAAGAATCAACTTTTTTTTTCTTAATTCTACTCTCAATCTGTTCTTGTGAACAAAATTTTTACCAAAAACGATTCTCGCTTCAAACCGATTCTGAGAACAAAAAATCAGAATTTGGCCCTGTTTGGATGGATACCAAACAGGGCCTTTGTGCTTGAATGAGTTTCATGAGATGCACGTATCCCTTTTTGTGACAAAAATGATTACAAACCACAAATCTTTGGAAAGCTTGTTCATATGCACTAACTATTTGTCTTTGATTTTTGAAAGCACATAGTTGGTTGAGAGCCTTTCATATGTATAAGCAAGGCAAGACACAAACCTTGCTATTGATTTGCTATTGACAAATGGGTGGTGATCTTGTATCTGACGATCGATGGCGAGACATCCTCCTATAGGAGAATTAGAGATTTTTACTTACTAAGTCATCGATTCATTCTTGTTGTTCTCACAATTTCAGGTGTGTGATGGATGAACCTAGGTCCAAGAAGGGAATGAACCTAGCATGGGGCCCGCTTTTGGGAGTAGCTTGGTAGAGGAGCTAGGTTACCCCAACCCTTTTGATTGACTATATATGAAAATGAAAATAATTAACCTAGGACTAGGATAGACATGTAATCAAAATAGCTTTTGATACATGAATATGTATATGAATATGTTGCTTTTATTTGCTTGGCTTGCATATCTCTAGTCCGACTTCCATGTTTGTTTGTATGGGGATTGTTTATGATTGCTTCCGTATGTGCTTAACTAAAGATAAAAGACTTTTGGGACATTCAATGTTGCTTGGAGCGTTGATGCTAACTCATCGGGTCATGCTCTCGTGCTCGAGGTAAGGTAGGGGGTGTGGTAGCAATCACCTTATTTACGTGTGCTGCTTCCGATTCAGCGAGCTTCCCCTTTAACTCCACTATCTCCACGCACATCATCGCGATCCTGGCCTCCAATGACTTGTCTTGTTGTGCGAGTTCTTCCCTCAGGGTCCCCAAAAACTCGTGTCGGAGCTCTCCCATATCGGCCTTGAGCTCTTGCATCTCAGTCACAAGCTCTTCCTTCCCGGCGTCCACTCCATCCACGGTCTGGGTTAGGTCATCGACCGATCCTTGGACTTCGGTGATGAACAACTCTAGCTTCTTCATCTGATGCTCAAAATCCTCGAACTTGAACCACCACGATTCTTCTTCCCCTTGGTAGTGTCTTTCTTAGCGTTCCTTCCACGATCATCACGTTGCCACCCATGATGAGTGCCTCATCAAATCGTGGATCAGCCATCGCGCTTGGAGCAAACTTGCTTTGATATCACTTATCATGGCTCGATTGATCTAGCGTTTCATAACCTGTGAGGACTTGTGAATGAGTTAATCTAATGAGGGGATGAGACTCCTTTATATACATGTATAAGACATATCATATCCGTAGATCTTTTCTCGATTTAACGGTGGAGATCGCATCTCCCCACCTGTCATCTACTTACATTTATTACATAATTTTACAAATACCGTATCGCTCGCCCCCAAGAGTATTCTAGAATACTCAAGAAAACCCTAAAACTCAGGGATATCGGTTGAGGGTCGCCCATTCCAAAGAATGGACCATAGTCGTCATTTAGAACCCTCTTGAATCGTCCATTCCTACGGATCGTGACAATATGATATAACCACTTCACGAGAAGAATAAGAAGAAAACCATAAAAAGAACATTAAGGCAGAAAATCTTAGATTACAAATATTCTCTATAGTTTAACATTATTAAATTATTTTTTATTAGTAGCAATTATCTTAGAAAGAAGATTGGTTACACTGAATCAATAATGAAAATTTTACCAAGTCTAGTTGGCCTTGAAATCATGTTGATATTTATTGAGTTTGAGGGAGTGATGATTTACATTTCACCGGGCTCATGCTTTCATGGATAATTTCATTCAATGTCATGAAGGAGGATACACGTTAAATTGAAGTTCAAATTATGTATGCAGTAAGATTTAGAAGAAGTGAAAAATTAGAAAAAAATAAAAACCACTCCAAATAGTGGCTGGATACAAAATTTGATTGATGCTTTCACCCTCAGTTGAGGTGGAGAAAATCATGCAAGTATACGATGATTCTAGATAATTCTCCTATCATCGCCCTTTTGAAACTACTGTCCAACTCGGGGAATGATTCTAGATAATTCCTTTAGACGATTTGTGATTGATTAATGGCTAGTAACACTTAATATAAAGAGTATACTCAAACTTATAATTTGGAGATATTTTTTTAATAGTAACATTAAATGTAATTAGTGATTATCTTGTAAATATGTGAGTAACTTTCATCATTATTTATAACATTTGACAAAGGTAAGTAGCACATAAAATGAGAAAAATTGCTCAATGGGTCATATATTTACGAATGTCAATTTAGTTGTAAACTTTTCAATTTTATCAATATAGTCCTAAATCTTAATGCGAAATTCTAATGTAGCCATATAATTAGTTTTCTGGTCATAACTGGCCATCTTATGTGACATACCATCATGTTAGCGGTTTTTAATAAAAATTGGTCGAAATAATTATATTGAAATTTTACGCAAAGATTTATACTTTATTTGGCAAAATTAGAAAACTTATAACTGAGTTGATATTCATATAATATGTTTATAATTGATTGGGTAACTTCCCCAATAGAATGTGATCTGTGCTTTTCATTAACTCGTGATATCTATAGGTTTTTTGGAATTTTCAATGATAAATCTTTCAATAAATTCAGTAACTCTCTAAATGGAAAGACAACGTTAGACATGCCCCTTGATTAAAGTTTTGTACTTATTTTAGCTGACAACCAGCAGTGTGAGTGCTCCGCGCTCTTTCCCTTGCCTTGCATCAGAGAGAATATCACTCGATGCCTTAACCTCTTCTCTCTCTCTCTCTCTTCTCTCTGGTGTCTGGTCTAAGCATTCCCCCAAACATTATTATATTTCCCCCTGGCAAATTTGCATCACTATCATCGATTCTGCTGGTGATTTGATTATTGCTAATTTTCCTTTTTTTTGAATTCGTTAAGCCCACAAAAACCCAACAAATCTGCAACCATAAATCGGGCCCCACGCCAGCCCCCCTCCTTTTCCAATTTGTTTCTGTTCCCCACTTCATGTTCTGTAACTCCATGTTACAGCTTTGCCATAGAGAAGCAGGGGGCCGTTCGAGGGTTTGTACTGATCGTTGATAGAGATCGATGCTAATTTAGCTCGATTCAGGCTTCGGACATCGAAAGTCGCTTGCTTGCGGCTCATCGAGATCTGGGTATGCTCTGAGCATCTCATGGACGCAGGTGGGTTCCGTCCTCTCGGTTTCTTGTTTTGCTAATGTAATAATTAACGATGTTGGCATTTGCCCATCCTTTCTCAATCTCCCAATTCGACCAAGAGTCTCCTCTTTCCAGTTATTAGATGTGAATTGGGAATCTTCTTGCCTTCTTGGAAGAACTTGGGGAATGTGCTTGAAGTAGTGAGCTTTCTCGAAGTGTAGGGTAATTGTGGGGAAATTAAATAGAGGGCAGTTTGATGGTCAGCTTCAGTGTTTGCACAGAGTGTAATGTTATCGTCATTATGCAAAGCTCCATGTTCTAGTGCAGTCTCTTTTGGCTTGCGAGGAACTTGGGAAAGAGAAAGAAATTCTCTCGTATTGTTCAGATAAAAAGCTAATGCGGTATATGGTATTGCAGTGTATACTTCAATTTTGCATGCCTTGTGAGTGGTCTGGATTCGGAAGAAGTGAATGGGGAATAAATGCCCTGTAGTTTTGCAATGCCTGCATGTCCTGTGCCCGAACCTCAGACAGTATGTGCTGGAAGATTTTGGATGGATACTTTGTCACTTTATTTTTTCTCTTAAATTATTAACTGACTGTTCTATATGGTCATTTCTGTGTGCTCACTGAACCCCTGAGGAAGTCATCATGTGGTGAATCACGGATAGATGTTAAGTTAGCAACAGATTGAACTGAAATTGCTTCTGCACTAGCCATAGTAATGCCTCTTGGGTTCAGTTCCTGAAATTGGACAGATGGTTCAACAGTGGGTTGACATCATAGTGATGGATCTTTGTTCAAACTTCATGTGGATTTAAAGGGGATAAGACCATTCCTTTCTTGCAGGTTATTCTAGCATATGTTCACTAATTGGCTGAGTCACTGTCGTAGTATCTTGTGAATATTTCGAGAATTGCATATAGAAAATGTCAAGAACGTATGAGGCTTGCAGACACCATCCTCAAGGATAAATCTGCCCTTCACAAAGTTCTGAAGGTGTGTTGTGGCTATCCTTGTGGATATAAATAGCGTGCACCTCACTATTTAGTTAATGCAAGAACTTCAGAATTTTTTTGATACCACAAGTCTCTCTCTCTAGACACTTGAGCTTGATTGTAAAATTTTACGTGCTAGTGTTGTATCATTCAAAATTTACTTCAACTTAGAAAAACCCACCCATATAACATCGGAAGAAAATCTGACTGCAACATGCATTTTACTGGATGATTTTGTTGGGTGCTCTACCGCTAACAATTTTCTTACATGGCCATATCATCTTGAAAGACTAGTCCAACTTTGCTTCTTCTTCTTGTAGCATGTAATCAAGGCAACTAGCACCAGCCAATCCTTCATCAAATCCAGTTTGCTCATGTGTGAAATGATGATCCATGGCCTAAACTTATGCTTAAGAAGCTAAAAAAAGAAGAAGAAAAGAACAAGTATTTTGGACTTCATGGAAGTTTCTGTATAAAAGAATATAAAAGCTTTTGAAATACCTATTTTATATGACATATCTTTCTCAATTATCTGAAGTCAAGTTGCTAAGCCTTGAGATCATCTCAAAGATGTATAGACATACAACACGGCTTCAAAAAATCTAAGTTATGTCCATACGATAAGGGGAAGTAGAAAAGTTGCTCTGACTTAGTCTGCTATTCACAGCGTTATTCACAGCATTATAACACAACATGTTTGATAACTTGTGTTGTGACATTTGCACCATCACCTTGATGGAGCAATTTACATCTTGTATGTAATTGCCAAGTGTACTTTTCTGCTACTATGTATCTTTAACTCCTCAATTCTTGAACTGAGTGCTTCCTGATGTCTTCAGATAACTACTGTCTTTTGGCAACTTATGACTTTGCAATTAAAACTTCAGATAGGTTAACTGGTACTTTTACTTGGGTTGTTGAAGAAAGAACAGATGTGCATGCCACTTACCCGAGGATTTGCTTGGGATTTTCAAAACTGATCAGCAACTTGGTGACCCGGAATAATAGAGCATTCATTCTTTTCCTACCAAAATCCGATGATTGTTTTTTTTTTTTTGTTGAATTAATGACAGAAAGTGCTATGGTGATGGTTTAACATAAGACTTTCCTACTTCAGATCTTTCAGATTTGCATGGCTTATCTGCTCTAGAATCTGGGTGGTAGATATGTTGGAAAGTATGATGCCTAAGGTTTGTTGGACCATTTTGCACTAACTTTTGCTAGGATCATTGCTGCCTTGTACAATTTCTCTGATTTTATTGTTACTTCTCAGTACGTACAAGTATAGCAGGGTTAACCCCTCCACAAGTGGTTTCCTTGTTAGGCAATGATTATACACAATACCAAGCTCTATATGGGTGCACCAAATCAATAGAATATGAAGTAATATATTATGATATTCTCTCCATGTTTTGCTTTGGCAGGGCAAATGGACACATCTGTAAGCTGTCTTATTAACAGCATTTCTCGGTTTATTCATCTGGTTATGTGTCAGACAAGAAAGTCCCAGCATCTTCAACAGATTTATGGAAAAACAACTGAGGTATTAAAGTTGCTAAAACCCCTGCTTGATGACGTGGTTGAACACACAACGCCAATGTTGGATGAAATCCTATATAAAGAGTTTGAAGAGCTGGACATATCTGTTAATATGTCAAGGGAATTTTTGGAAAATTGGTCACCGAGGATGAGCAAGATTTGCAGTGTAAGTGATCTTTGTTTTTATCTTTGGCAAATTCTTACATAGATGACATAGTTTTTTCAGTAAATGTTCAGTTCAAACTATACAAGAGATATACAAGTTACTTATTTTGGCCTTAGTGTATAACCTTATGTATAAATGAGTAAATCAATTAGTGTCATTCCATAGAAACTCTGGAAAATCATGCTTGTCACTGTTCTGGATTTACTTATTTTGAGTTACTTATTTTGTTGCATTGGGGTTGACGCATTCTGGATTAACATGCTGACCACCATTCTGGTCTTTCCTTCTAACTATGTTTAAATATTACTCTTTTGACATTTGAAAAATTAATGTAAACATGAACCATATGACTTTCCCAAATGTACCTCTTGACCCAATTGGGGAGTTTAATCTTGGACACCTTATGCTCAAACTGAACTGGTCTAGGTTGCACCAAAAATGAGGTTTCAACTTTAGACACTTATTGATTGGTCAGATGGTTTAATTTTGTCTTCTTGCTTATACACAGCCAGTTGTTTTTTCAACAGAAAATTTGCATATGAATCTTGCGAGAGTAAATTCAGCTTCGTTGAGGATTTATAAGGACATGTTTTTACAACGCTAGCTATTCATGCTTTCGTTTGCTTGCAATGCCTTTGGGGCTCTGGTTTCTCCTCTTTTTTTTTGCTGCTTTTGTTTGTGCCTTGTGGCAATAGAGGACCATGTTTTTCTTCCAAATAGGGAATTTACCAGATTTACCCATGGGTACCGAGGACTGCCAATCTATCTTTAGAAAAGTGATTGCTAGATGACACGTCAACTACAATTTCCCGAAAATGCTGCTCTGGTTACAGAGGTCACTCCATTTTCATTTATCTTCATTAGTTTTTTTTTGTAATGGCCCCTTCAATTAGAAGCTGTTTTTCTTTTGAGCTTTGTAGAAAATAGGAGGGTCAGTTCAAAGAGATTATTCGCATGGCACCACAATCTGTTTGGACTTCCTATCACTTTAGCCACAAAACTTGCATAAAGTTGAATTCTCCCAACATGGGTTGCCGAATCCCTGACTCTCTATCTGTGATCCGCTCATGCAACTCCTGTATCTTGTGGATGCTTTGAATAGCTATCTTTTTTGAGCTAAGCAAGCAAGTTGACTCTTCAAGCTTCCCATGCAATAGACATGTTTGAAGGGATGTCTTTGTTACTCAGATAGCTTTTCTAGGATCCATCTTAACTCCATTTTCTATCATTTATAGTCTTCAAGCTCATCATAATAGGACTGTTTCAGTTTAACTTCGTAAAGCATATGGTAGAAGTTAGTGGAAATTGCCTGTTCCAACTCTTGAGCATTTCTGAAAGAGTTAAATATGCAATTTGAGTTTCTGTTAACCCAACTGAAAAGTATGGACATTTAGACCTCTCAATTTGCTATGTTCACTAATCGACTACTAAAAACTTTCAGGTCCTGCAGAGCAAAACATCTTTGATGAAAATTCAAACCTCTTCACTTGAGATATGCCAAATATTATGTAGATTATCACAATCAGGCCAGGCTGGATCTAGCTTTAGTCGCATTCAGGTATAATCAGAGTTATGATCCTTTAATACACGACTCTTGCAGTTGCAACTAGTCTCACAGAAATAGCTCCAGTACTCTTTGCAGGAACTTCAACGTCTGAAGCAGGAAGGAGTAGCAGAATTCATAGAAGAGGTGCTTATAAATCAAAGAGATGGTATCCTTCCTTGTGTTGATACCGTTTCCAAAATTATTGAGTTGCTCAATCTGAGATCGAAACAGGAATTGTTCAAAGAAAGCCTCGCAGTTGAAAAGGAGAGAATGAGGGCTGATGTCAATGAAGTGAGAGGAGAATTTGATGAAATTAACCAAGTAATTCGACTTATGTCATATATACGAGACTTTATGATTGAAACAGACTTCTTGGAAGCAGATGATGGCATGCTGATCCCACCTTATTTCCGTTGTCCTTTATCCTTAGAGCTAATGATGGATCCTGTGATTGTGGCTTCTGGTCAAACTTATGAAAGGGCTTCTATACAGAAGTGGCTTGACCATGGCTTGACCGTGTGCCCAAAAACTCGTCAGCTGCTTACGCATACTAACCTTATTCCTAATTACACTGTCAAAGCTATGGTTGAAGGTTGGTGCAAACATAATAACATCAGGCTGTTCAATAGCCTTGAGAGTCATGGTACCGTTCCAGTTCTCGACTTGTCTGACCATGGCTCCCCTCAAAATTTAGTCCGCACAGATAGTTTCAGTCGCTTTCTTCAGAGTAGCAGTTCCACTTCAAGGTCTTCTAGTGACATTGGTAACAGATTTGAGAAGCAGAAGAGTGATATTTCTTGTAGATCAAGCGGTGAAGAATCCAATGGAGGGTTATGCAGAGAGATTGAAAGGGTTGATATACAATCGGCTGAAAAAGTACATACTCACAGTAGGAGCGAGTCGACTTCTAGTGCCATATCTAGTGTCGATTATATTCCTCAAACTTCAATTGAAGTTTCAACGAGATTGGAGCTTAAAAATTTGAGTCTTTCATCAGAGAAAATTTCCTCGCGACATGGTGTAAATAAGGATTCAGTTTTGTCACCACATGTTTTGAGAAACCAGTCGTCTGGCTCCAATACAAGAATGGTGGTGGGAGGGACTGGTAACTGCAACCAAACTGGAACAGAGTCATCTGGCCTTAATACAAGAATGGTGGTGGGAGGGACTGGTAACTGCAACCAAACTGGAACAGAGTCTTCTCAGTGTCCTAATTCTGCCTATGATCATTTAACTACATATTCTCATGTCAAGATATTGATAGAGAATTTAAAGAACCAGTCAAATGAGGTACACACTAAAGCTGCTGCAGAATTACGATTTTTAGCAAAGCATAATATGGAAAATCGCCTCATCATAGGACAGTCTGGAGCTATCACACCATTACTTTCATTACTCTACTCACGAGTGAGATACACACAAGAACATGCTGTAACGGCGATTCTGAATCTCTCAATAAATGAGGAGAATAAGGCCATGATTGCAGAAGCTGGAGCAATCGAACCACTTATCCATGTTCTGAAATCTGGAAATGAAGGAGCCCGAGAGAATGCTGCAGCGACACTGTTCAGTATCTCTCTTCTAGAAGAATACAAGGCGAAAATTGGCCGCTCTGGTGCAGTTAAAGCACTGGTGGATCTTCTTGGTTCAGGGACTCCTAGAGGGAGGAAAGATGCAGCTACTGCACTGTTCAATTTGTCTATCTTTCACGAAAATAAGGCTCGAATAGTTCAAGCAGGTGCAGTGAAGTATCTCATTGAATTGATGGACCCAGATACTGGAATGGTGGACAAGGCTGTGGCTCTTCTAGCGAACCTGTCAACGACTGGAGAAGGACGTTTGGCGATTGTGAGGGAAGGGGGAATTCCTTTGCTAGTTGAGGTCATCGAGTCTGGATCTCATAGGGGAAAGGAAAATGCAGCCTCAGTACTGCTGCAACTATGCCTCAATAGTCCCAAGTTTTGCACCCTAGTTCTCCAAGAAGGAGCTGTCCCCCCATTGGTTGCTTTGTCTCAATCTGGCACTGCAAGAGCAAAGGAAAAGGTATGCTTTATGGAATATATATTACTTGAGTTCCTAGTTGCAGCATACCTGGGTATCTCTACAAGTATCTTAGCAACTTGGGCATTCGCATGTCATTGATGAACTGCAAGACAAACTATGTACTGGATGAGTCCTTGTATAGTTTGTAGCCTCTGAACCTGCACACAACTAGGTTTATCCTTGATATGAAGTGACTAGTGCTGATATGTCATTCCTTAGTCATATAGTTGATATTGCTTTGATCTTTTCTGAGCCCTGTAGCGAAAACAATGCTCAGGAGTACAATGCATGTACCCTGGAGTGAGAGTACATGCATTGTGCATCTGGATTTGTGTGCTGGGAGGGAGCGATAATTGATTTTGTACCACACCTGGCATACAAGTGATTAGTTTTTCTGTTGGATGAATAAAGTAACCCTGTTGTTCTTTCCAGATTAAGTGAATTTTTTACTTAAAATTGAACCTTATAAGTTGATGTTAATTAAAAGTCATCAAACAAATTTCATCTCAGTAAGTGCTGAATTTTTAATTTTCAGCACTTAATTAGGTTATCAAATAGGCTCTGAGAAATTCTCTTAGTATTAAGTTTCAGACTTTTGTTTATTATGGAGAGTAAATTTACTTTCACCGGAGGTGAAACTGTCTTGATCATGTAAGATGCTGTATCTCATTCACTGGGAGGTTGCGAACTTGGTTTCCCACTCCTAACAAGATCGTCTGAATAGTAGATGATCAAGTGATGTACGTCCTGTGTGATGGAACATTGTGAAAAGAAATTGCACTTAAACTGGCACTGCCGGATGGGGGCAATATAGATGCTGCTTGCCTTGTCTAGATAATGTCTCTGTTTGGGTATATTGTTTGAAGTCTCAGCACAAGAAAGCTGGACTCTGTGGCTTAATGGATCACATAAAGCAAATTTTAACGAATATGATGATGTTTCTAGCCCTTAGTCTGGGAATAATAAACAAAGATTTTCCATTTGCCCAACTAATTCCAATACCTGTAACTTCGCTAATTCTTCGACCCAAAAAAAAAAAAAAAAAAAAAAAAAAAAAAATCACTAATTCAATATTCGGTGACAATAGCACAAGGAGAATTGTTGTAATGATAATAAGAAAGAACAGCTAGACCAGTTGTTGTTTAACTTTTTGCCTTCGCAGGCACAGCAGCTACTTGGTCACTTCCGGAACCAGCGAGAAGGGGCCATGGTCAAGGGGAAGTCTTGAGATGAGGAAATGTTCGGCTTTTGATATTATTTCCATGTTGTTCGCTCTCTTTCAAGAAATCATTCAGGAGGTTTTGATATTTGTTCTCTGCCGATCTGTATATAAGTTAATGTGCTTGTAGATCTTTTTCATTGTGGGGCATGTAATTCTCTTTTGAAGCGACTCTTGGGTTGCCGTCTGTAGTGTGTTTGATGTTTCACTATGAAAAATGGGTCGGGGTTTAAAGTTTGAGATTGAGTCATTGCAGTTCCTTTACATGAAAAAGTTTGGCCAACAGTCTTGTATATTCTTTTGTACATATGTACAAAACGCATTTTGTTATTCAATGAGATTGAGAACATTTTCAATTCCTGTCCATGCGGGAGCGCTTACATCTATTGTAACATTTTTATTTTAAGTAGATCGATGATGACGGACGTAGATGCTTCTAGTTCCACAACCGTGCTTCAGGTTGGATACACATATAGATCTAACTTTTTGGTAAATTTGTCAAATGGGTGGGTTGGGTTGAAAATGGGTTGATCCATATTTGACCCATTTAACTTTGACCATATTTATCTAGTGTAAATCTAGTGATCCATACTTGATCCGACTCATATTGTTAAAACCTATTAATACTCTAGGAAAAGCCCACCTACTATATGTTAAATTAGATTAAAGATTCAAATTAAATTAAAAATAGTAAATAAAATAAAAAAGTTAAAAAACCTATAAATTGAAATATTTATAAAGAATTAGACCATGAATATGCTTCTCTTGTTTGAAGTTTGAGTAATTGAAAACTAAAATATGAGAAATCTTTAACTAAATCTAAGAAAGCTTATTTTTATGATTTTTTAAATAAAAAAATATAGCTAAAACACTTTTATGTAATACAAAATTAATGAAATTTTTTTTATAATTCTTTTAAAAATATTTTTAAAAAAATTATTTAAAACTAATTTAAATTATTTTTTAAATATAATTTTTTAATTTATTTTTTTTTCTCTTTTCTTCTTCTTCGACCGGTCATTGGCCACGACGACGACTAGTGAACAGCCACAGGCGAGCTCGAGCTTACTCGACGCTGGCAAACTCAAGTCTTGCTAGTTTTGGTGAGGCTCAATCTTGCCGATTTGGTGAGGCCGAGGCCCCGCTTGATGCCGGTGAGCTCTAGTCTTGCCAAATCTCGCGAGGCTTGAGCCTCGCCAGTCATTGGCGACCACAAGCTCACGTGCCGGCCATTGGCTAAGGAAGGAGGAAAAAGAAAGAAAAAAGAAAAGAAAAGAAAAGAAATTGAAATATGAAAAATAATTATAATTTTGATTTTTTAAAAATATTTTTATAAAGTTAAAGAGGGAAAGATTGTGTGGGGCTTGTATTAGAAATTTAGAAATGGGTTTTAAGGTTCTAACCCACTTTATATTTTAAATGGTTGGAAATGGGTCACAAATTCTAATCCATTTAAATCAGACTAACTTTTTTGACCCATTTTTAGTTGGGTTTTTAAAAGCTTCTTACCTATATACAACCTATATAAATAAAATATAAGTCCAATAATGGGTCCATGACCTTTTTTTTTTTGGTCAGTATCCATGGTCCATTTTAACACTCCCACTTTTGGGTGTATCGTCTCCTTTCTTTGTCTTTTCTTCACTTGCCAAATTCCTCATTGACATATTGATGTGAAATAGACTTTGCTTGGGGACAAAGTACAGTCTAAGTGCTAAAACTTGGCATGGGAAGACACTTAAGTGCCAAAAGTTAGGAAAGTGGCTTAAGTGCCACTTTTTTTTTTTTTTTTTTGAAAAGTGAGATATTTAAGTGTTATCTCCGACGAACCCCACTGGAATCCTACGTTGCAATTTTTTTTTTCATCTACATGGCTCGCCGGAATTCGACTCAACAAACAAAGGCAAAAACAATGGCGTTTTTAAGTGGATTCAAATGTTAATATAAAAATGAATTTAACTAAATTATAAAAATAAATAATTATTATTTTAATAAAATAATATAAAATAATTAAAAAAAAAGAAAAAAATGGGTGGGGGAGAGGAGGCAGCAGCTAAGGGCTCGGCCCTCGTTGTCGCAGCCGCCACCTCCCCATCGTCGTCGGCCCTCCGTCGCTAGGGAAGGGCTAGTGATGGAGCGGGGGGGGAGGGGAGGGTTAGTCGGGGTCGCTAGCTTTTGGCCGACCAGTGGAGAGGGCTCAGTCGTCTCTCCACCCCCCCCTTTTCAAATATTTGAATTTGTATTTTTAAATGTTTTAAATAAATTTAGTTTTAAATTTAATTTAATTAGTTTTTATATAAAATTTTTACGACATTAGAGACTAAACGACATTGTTTTTGCATTTTTTAGCCATATCAATATGCAAAACGATGTTGTTTTACACTTACCTCGGCAAAAAATCGCTACGTTAGCATTTTAGCCGGATTGACATTTAAGTGATACATTTTGCTTTGATTTTGACACTTAATGTCACTTTCCTAACTTTTGATATTTAAGTGTCCCTCTTTGTCAAGCGTACCTCTTTTGCTTGTGTATTTAAATATAGCTGACTTGTTTAAATTCCAAAGTCTATCGTATCATATCAATTTTGCAGATTGGATAACTGTGTTTCGATTAAAACTAAGCCTTTGTATAATTCTCGGTAATAGGAAGGGCACGATGAGACGAAATGATGATATTATCATTTCTTCGAGATTCAATACAATGAAGCTTGTCTGCAACAAGACAAAATGAGTATCTGTACCGAATGGATGGTCGTATGAGTAAGGAATGCGGAGCCGTTGACAAAAACTAAGTAGCGTGTATTCTGTCCTCCTTGTATGGGCGATTGTTTCGACTGAGAAACAGATCAATTTCCTATTTTGATCGATTAAAAAACATCACCCATCTTGTTGTTACTATATCCAGAATAAGACCATACACCATACACCAACCATATGCCAGTAGGCAAAGAGTTTATAAGACCAACCTTTATTTAAGAAACCTCTATGGAAAGAAACTAGCACGAGACGAGACTAAAGGAAAGAAAATGATCTCTCTCAAGAACATTGCATTTATCTTGCTCGGCTACTCTATATGTGCAATAATATCCGAGGCGAAGCAAACCTTATATTGGGGTCGGGGCTTTGCAATGACGCGTCATTCACTCACCAAGGCTACGAGACCACCGTGGAAGAAGTCTTTCAAGACGTGAAGGATGATACGCCGAGCTTGGGTTTCAGTTACTACAGCCAGATCCCAGCAGACAATCAGAACACCAATTTCTTTTTACGGGCATGGGGCGTGCAACGGGGCAATTACAAAGTCCGAATGCGTCAGTTGCTTGATAGCGGTGATTAACCGCGTGAAGAAAGAGTGCCCATGGAGGTACGGGCTCAGTACCACCTTGTGGACTGTAGACTTAGTTACGAGTTGTACTCATTTCAGGACAATTGATTCTGTAAGGCGCGAGTTGATTTATTTTCGGGAGTCGGTGGTTCAATAAGTTGAGTTGATTGCTCTCTCAAATTGTGGACGGCTATACTTGGACCAAAATGCTCGTTAGACATCTTCACAAAGAGAAATAAGAACACATGCGTGTCAAGATTTATCAGTGCGAAACTGAAAACACGATTTGGAATGAATTAGCAGTTACAAATTGGATGGTCTTGCATGAGATTTCATTTCTTTGTCTAACGGAGTCTTCAATCATTATGTTGAAGAATGGCTCGATTAGGTGGACGCGAAGGAAACATAGATTTTCAATATTTTTAGTGATCATACTACCGTGCGTTAGACTCCTCCTAAGTGCGTTGAATTTCTTCGGACATTGATTTGTTATGAAGGGGAAATTACGAGCGTTAACAACGTTGTTTGTGGGAAATTTAAGTGTAATTTTACTTTGTAGTTTCACTTACGAGAACAAGGTACCATTACCCTAAAAAAGTACGAACTTTTTCTTGGATTTAATAACCTTTTATAGTTACAATGCGCAAAATTGGGGAAAATTTTTTCTAGAAGTGTTAAATCTATTATACGTCGGCAATTTAGTTTTAAGTTTTTTAATTGTGCCAATTTAATCCTAAATCTTTTGAAAATTTACTTGTGTAGTTCAAATTTTTTTAATAACTTGCAAATTAAGTCATTCTAGTTAATTTTGACTAGAAATCACTAATATAGATATTGACCATTCTAGTGATGTGGCTAAAAGTTGATACTTTTTAATGAGACAACAAAAAAATTGGACCAAAATTGAGATTCGAGGTAAAGTCCGTGCTTTTCTTGAAATTTAAAAAAAAAATTATGCCAGAATTGGGGCACAAGATAAAATTGGTGCTCTTTTATGATACAAAAAAGTTTGGGCCATAATTGAGACTCAATCTAGTTTATGTTTTAAAGGGTAAAGTTAATATTTTTTTTAAGAGAATTAGATCTAAACTTCGCCATTAAAAGTTCAGTTTTGGGGATTAAATGTTTGTTATCGCTAGACTAATTAATTTCCTTGCTTAACTTTCATAATTAAGAATCATTATTGAGAATCAACATAAGGAGGAAAAAGCAATATAGTATATCATTCCAAAGTACTGCCCTAATGCATCTAATTTTCCCCCATTTGGTGTTCTAAATTTATATGTTTGATTTTGGGGAAGTTATCTATTTTACGGCTATTACCTCTACTAGAGCATCATGCATCCTTCTGCTTTCATGGTGATCTCCAGTTATAAAAATTTTCATCCTGTAGTTTCACAACATCACAAATTAATATGTAATACATAAATCAACCGCAAATGACATGTGGCGTCTAAAAGTTCTTTTGAATTTAAAGTTCGGTTTAGAAGAAGAATATGTCTCTTATGTTATGCTTAAGATGTGCTCAAAATCAAGATAGTCTTATTTTATAACTTTTACTTAAAAAAATTTCCTACTAACTGTCTATACATCTATGGAAAGGAAAAATAAATTTGGGTGTTTTAATAAATCTACGTCCAATTCAATTTGATTCTGTTAGGATTAACGGATCCCCGAAAACCGGATTCGACACTAAATCGAATCCCTAAATCAATGCGGAAGATGAAGTCCGGGAAAAACACGTATCACCGATCGTAAGGCACACCACGGATTCGAGTGTACCTTATTAGCCACAGATTAGACACCGACGCCGATAAGAGGAAGAGAAACTTGGCCCTGTTCGATCCGATGACGCCTTGAAGGGGAGAAAACAGTGGCCTTGTGCTTACTGTTTTTCTTTTTGAGGGAGAGAGAGCGTTGGAGAGGACGTACGCACGTTATGCGCCAAAAGGGTGCGTCCTCTCTCTCTCTCATCCCTTTTATACCTTCCCCCATCCACGGGCCCTATTCCCGTGGGCCGGGCCTTTTGGGCCCAGCATGGGCGGACGGGCCTTAAGCCCAATACTAATAAAGCCTTCATCTCCCACTCGCACATGGTGGGCCGAACATGATTCTCTTTACCTATTTTCAACATTCATACCGGTGAATAATCCGTGCGACCAGCATACTTTGAGAGCTCGTTGTTATACATTTGTTAGGAATATATAGCAACTTATAATGGGAATCACACACTCTGAGTAGATTTAGTATGCAGTACTCTAGATCGATCGATCACATTTTATATCTCTCTTGATCTCTTTTAAACATGATATGTCTATTGTATTCACAATTATAATTATCACAAAGACAATCATAATTGGTCGACCAGTGAATACAAAACTACAATGTGATTCTTCAAAATCGATCTTCCTCTTTCCTTCAAACTCTCAATTTCAGTTCAGCTTGCTTTTCTAGAAATGTCCCATTAGATCGAATCAATTTATGACCATTGGCAACATCCTAAGATAGCAAACACTAAATAGAAACCTTGAGAATAAGTAAAAGTCATGAGAGCACTAAAATTGAGGAACTCTTTTTCTCAAGAGTCTCACACGTCATAAAAGTTGTGATCAAACTTCTTACCACTCTTATTGGTCGGCTTATGCATACGTAGTATGAAATACATATTACGGTATTAACTCCTTTCCCATGGAGCGTATGTCTACACCTTTTAATACCGTACATATGATAGTTCAGACATACCCAATGTCTAACTTGAGTTTACGTATCTACTCTTTTACAAAATTCATCAAAACTCACATCTGGCATCTTAGATATATAAAGTAAAATATGTGGGGTATTTTACTTTCGGACATAGTAAGTATTATGTCCTCATCTTAACACTCAGTTAAGGCGACATACGTATTTTAAGCTTGAGCTCTCGATTATCACCTAGATAATAAGCTTAAAAACAGTCTCATCTCTATTCATCACACAGTAAATAGAGGCGATTACCCGTGTGAGTGGGCTAATCTTTTATCTGTCCGACATACTTCATCAACTTATACTAATACACTGAGTATTAAGATGCATAAAAATCATACGAAGATTCATAGGCATTAATAATGAAACAACACTAGTTCATAAATGTGAACAACTCAGGAAAATTACAATCCAGTACATCAGACTCTACGCAATCCTAGAGATTTTACATGACCACAAAACACATCTCTAGGTATTGGCTTTGTCATAGGATCTGCTACCATTCTATGCATAGATATGTACTGTAAAGTTCACATCCTTTTGTGCAACCATATCATTGACAAAGTTATACTTGGTATCTATATGTTTGGTCTTGCCATGATATTTTGGATCTTTGGTGTACGCTATAGCTGCTTGGCTATCACAGTTAACCAGCAATGGATTTGCAGCTTTCTCAATAACACATAAATGATCCAAGAATCTCTTAAGCCAAACTTCTTCTTGTACTGCTGCTGATAACGCCACGAACTCAGCTTCCATCGTGGATAAGGTTATGCACGTTTGCTTCTTACTACTCCATGATATGGCGCCATTGCTTAGTAAGAAAGCAAATTCTGAGGTAGATTTCCTTTCATCTAAATCTCCTCCCCAATCAACATCTGAATAGCCTTCAAGTCGCAGATCTTTTCCTTGGTAATTCAACTTGTAATCAGCGGTTCCCTTCGATACCTCTCGTATTCTCTTAACGGCTTTCCAATGTGCTGGACCCGGATTGGATTGGTATCTACTCACCATTCCAACTGCAAAACATATGTCGGGTCTTGTACACATCATAGCATACATCAAGCTCCCAACAGCACTAGCATAAGGAACATGTCTCATTTGTTCCTTCTCTTGTGGAGTCCTTGGACACAGTCTATGGCTCAATCCTTCACCTTTTGCAATAGGAGTGTCTATGGGTTTACAATCTTGCATACGAAATCGTTCAAGAACCTTATTTATATAGGTTTCTTTAACGAAAGAGACAGCGATCTCTTTGAACGATCTCTTGAAATCTTAACTCCAAGAATGTATGCAGCCTCACCCATATCTTTCATCTCAAAGTTGGAAGACAACCAACCGTTGACAAATATGAACAAACTCCATATTACTTCCGGCAATTAGTATATCATCAACATATAATGATATGATCACAAATTGATCCTTGGATCTTTTGATATATACACAATGATCCTCATCAATCATCGTAAAATCATATGCCATTATGGCATTATGAAAACGTATATACCATTGTCTTGATGACTACTTAAGACCATATATCGACCTCAAAAGTCGACATACTTTTTCTTCTTGGCCTTTCACTATGAAACCAACATGTTGTTCCATATATATTTTTTCCTCTAATTCTCCATTGAGGAAAGCAGTCTTTACATCCATTTGATGTAACTCGAGATCCAGACTAGCCACTATTGTCAGAATAATGCGAATCGAGGTAAATCTCACTACAAGAGAAAACGTATCTTCATAATCAATTCCTTCCTGTTGATTATACCCCTTCGCCACAAGGCGAGCCTTATGCCTTTCTATCGAGCCATCAGCCTTTCGCTTTATTTTGAGAACCCACTTGTTCCCAATAGCTTTGCGTCCTTTTGGAAGATCAACCAATTCCCAAAATTGGTTTGATTTCATTGACTCCATTTCCTCTTCCATTGCATGAATCAATTTTTCCTTACTAGGGCAATTCAGAGCCTCATTAATATTTTTTGGCTCATCCTCATCTTGTGGAGCAATCATAAAAGTTTCACCTTCAATGTCAAAACGTCGACGGGGAATACTTTGGCGACTTGTTCGCCGTATGGGAGATTGTACACTTTGCACATCATTTCCCATTATGCTCCCACTTGGATGAACTCCACTAAGATCATTATCTTGATCCAAGGTTTCAAATAGGGAACAATCTTCCCCTATTTCTCCCTTCTTAGGAAATTCATCCTCTAAGAATGTGACATCTCGTGATTCAAACTCAGTTATACTTCCACTTTCCTGCTCACCTATGAACACATGCCCTTTCGAGTGTTCTGAGTACCTTATGAAAATACTCTTCTTTCCTTTAGGACCTGGTTTCCCAAACTTGTGAGAGGACTCATGTGTATAGGCAGCACAACCCCATGGCTTAAGAAAACTTAAGTCCGGTTTTCTACCTGTCCATAACTCATATGGAGTGGAAGTAACTGATTTGGAAGGCACACGGTTAAGTATATAGGCAGCAGTTAACAACGCATCACTCCAAAAGGTAATAGGTAAGTTAGCATGCGCCATCATGGACCTAACCATTTCTAGTAGGGTTCTGTTTATTCTCTCCGCAACACCATTTTGTTGAGGAGTATATGGAATAGACAACTGTCTTTCTATTCCTTTTTCATCACATAATTTTCTGAACTCATCGGATAAATATTCTCGACCTCGATCGGATCTCAATGTTTTTATTTTCTTGTCTAATTGATTCTCTACCAGGTTCATAAACCTTTTGAAACAACTTATTGCTTCAGATTTATGAGAAATCAAATAGACATATCCGAATCGAGTATAATCATCTATAAAAGTGATGAAATAAACAGCCCAATGCCTTCCTCTCACATTCATTGGACCACATACATCAGAATGGATTAAATGCAGAGGAAATTCAGCTCTTTTACCTTTTCCAAATGGTTTCCTTGTCGTTTTCCCTTCTAGGCAATGCTTACAGATGGACAAATCGACTTTTTCAATGTTGCCCAACAAGCCCTCTTTGGCTAGTCTATTCATACGCTGTTGGCCAATGTGACCAAGTCTAGCATGCCGCACATTCACATCATTATCATATGTATTAGGAGATGTGAGAAGGAATAACAAACATTTGCATTAACATAATCAATATCTAATACAATGAAACCATCCAGAAAATAACCACAACCATAGTAATTTGTATCCAAAAACAAATTTACACATCTACTATAGAAGTTCATATTAAAACCTAATTTAACCAACACTAATACGGACACTAAATTCCGCGAATCTCCGGAGCATACAACACATCATGAAGGAACAAAGTGCGTCCACCATGCATATTCAGGTTGGCATGTGCCAATTCCTTTCACTTCAGCTCGAGTTGTTTCCCACATAGATCCACTTAGTTCCAGTTGGTACTCATCGGAATTCCACGAAGGATCCTCTATCCTTCGCTACATGGTCCGTCGCTCCCGAATCCACAACCACAAAGGATTAGACTCAGCTATGAACATAGAACTCAACACAAAAGCAAAGTTCTGAAAAGTACAAGGGGAGCATACCTTCTTTGGCTCACGACAATCGCGAGCATAGTGACCCTTCTTGTCACAGTTGTAGCATTTCACCCTTGCAAGCTTTTTCATGCGAGGACGCTTTCCTCTTCCATGTTGGTTAAACTTGGGTTTCTTCCCCTGAAGGACCTTCTTCCTTGCCTTTCCCTTTATCAAACCAGTTAGGGGCGTTTGCGCTTGAGCTCGAAGCTCCATTTGAGTTAGAACTAGCATGATAGAGTTCAAGATCCGGCTTAGCCGCCAAGATGCGGTCATCTTCCAGCTCAAGATGGCGCATTGCATCCTCGAAGGTTTTGATATTTTCATTATGAGTCAGGTGCACCTTCATAAGCTCTCAACTCTGAGGCAATGAACGAATCACTGCTTGCACTCGCTCATCTCGTGAGGACATGGCCAGCATCTTTCAGCTCATTTATCATGTTTGACATCTTTCTAAGATGTTGCTTTATGGTCTGACCATGAGGCTTCTTATAGGAGTCAAACCTAATACGAGCTCTCTCAGTCCGTCACCGAAGTATGACCAAATCTAGCTGCCAATGCCTCCCACATTTCCTTGGCATTGTCAAAACGCCTAAACTCTCGCATGACGTCATTTTCCATGCCGCTCGAAACGTGATGCGAGCTAGAGAGTTCTTTCTTTCCACGCAGAAAAAGCTTCCTTGTCTCTTTTGTACTGTGCAGTGGTTCCCTCTTCAGTTCTACCATGGTTAGGTTAAGAGCCTCAAGTGCTTCTTGCTCTTCCAACACATACTGAATTTTCATTTGCCAAATTTCATAGTTGTCACAATTGAGCTTTTCACCTTTGTTCAGCTCTGCAACTATGCTCTTTGTGGCTGAAGCCATTGATCTGAACACATCAAACAAATATGCACGAATTATTAATGCCTATTATTTATGCATCCCTATTTGCATAGACCCATCATATTAATGAATAATTTCAAGTAAGGCTTCGAATCAAAATGTCACTATGTTTCCAATCATCATCCAAAAATCCTAACTTAAAACTATCATTAATATGATTGGCTCATGCAAAATCAATTCTATGAAGCTACAAAAACTTCTAAAACTACCCACAACAACCAGTAATAACAGAAAATAACAGATAATTGACATACAATATAATAATGCTTTCATATAATACAACTAACATATAGGTTGCTACATCAACAACAATCAGGTAGTAAGCCTTACATAAGATGTCCATAAAGCACACTTAACTAAGAAAACAACCAATACATCTAACACAAAATCCTTCAATTTCTAACTTAATATTCATTTACAAAATCCATCACAATTTTCTTATATGAAGCAGCTCTATATCATCTATGGAAGAGTGTTTAAAAAATAAATTTGTCATAGGTTCCACATGACCTTTTTTTCCCGTTGAATAAATTAAGTCACCACTCTCCCATCGATGATCCGATTCAATTTGATTCTCTATACATGAACTTAAGATCATATTATAATCCACATAGATTCACATTCTTTTCTTTTTTTGAATCTCTATACATGAACTTAAGATTTCGATTCCCGGCTCGTATCATGATATGGCAACTATTTTGTTGTTTCTTTATGGAAATCATCGATTTCTTTATTGTCACAGTTGGTTTTATATGCTCGGTATGATAGGTGGGTGATGATGATATATTGTCTTTGACAACGAAATGTTAAAGAGAAGTTTGATAAGAGAGAGGAATGAGATTTGTCCTAAAGAGTATACGTGATGGCTGAACTTAAGAATGCAATGATATGGCAACTATTTTGTTGTTTCTTTATGGAAATCATTGATTTCTTTATTGAATCCATACAAACGCCTAAAGAATAACTAGTGGATCACCCATCAATTTTAATGGAGGAAAGTCCAATTAAGGTGGAGCAAGTGTTTCCTCTCTATGAACATAGTGATGATTGACAATCACAAGAGAAGAAAAAATAAGAATAATATAAGTAAGGGAAAAAGCCACCAAAAACCTTAAATTTTGTCCAAAGTGACAAATTTAATTCAAACTTTTTTTTTTGTGATATAAAAAACCCCAAATTTTGATTATCGTAACACATTTACCCAAAAATTTATTACCAAGGGTATTTTCGTCTTATTTTTTCCTTTTTATGTTTTTCCTTTTTTGTTTTTCTTTTCTCTTCCCCATCCCCCAGTCATGGTGGAGGGAAGCCGAACTCAGGTGAGGGCGACCCATGCTGACGTCGGGGAAGGGTAGCCCTCGCTAAATTTGGCAATGGTGGCCCTCGCTTGGGCGGATTTGGCGAGGAATGCCCTCACTCAACGTCAGCGAGGGTTGCCCTCGCCTGCGTTGGGCAAGGGTTGCCCTCACTTGACCTAGTCGAGGCTGCCCTTGCCCGACCTAGCTGAGGGCCGCCCTCGCCCGACATCGACGAGGGCAGCCCTAACTAGCCCAGACGAGGGTGACCCTTGCCCGATGCTTGAGTTCAACTTCCCTTTTGGCCAGCAGAGGGAAGAGAAAAGAAGGAAAAAGAAAAGATTTTTTTTTAAAAAAAAGTAAAAAACGAAAATATCTTATAGTTTAGATTATTTTAACTAAAAACTTATAAATGCTGTTTGATTGATGTCGCAAAAAAAGTTTATAGAAATTTGAAATTTTGATTTTTGGTGTTTTTCCCTATAAGTAATAAACTAATTTACCGCCCTTCATTACTTTGTGGAAATGTGGAAAAACTTTATTATAGAGTGATTTATTAAATTACTAAATGTGGAAATTTAATAGATAAATGGGGTCTAAAAAATTCGAACTCAAGACTTATAGCTCTAATACTATATAAGATTTTATGGGACTATTCCCAACTAATTTAAAAGTTTAAACTGTTAGACGAATGTGTGATTTATTATTTAATTACTCTGACACTAGCTAACCTTAAAGAGCATATATAGGAAGCAGAGAAGTCAAGAAACTTGGAGGGACAAATCGTTTCAGCATAAATAATCCACTCGTGTCTTTCAAAAGCAAGCAGGAGGAGGAGAAGATAGAGGACCATCCATGGCATCTTTTCAAAGAGTTGTGGGTTCATTGTGTTTATTGCAATCGTAATGTTTTGTGGTTGCGGTAACGTGAAATGCGATCCGGACACGACTCTGCTCGAAACAAAATGCAACGGAGAAAAGTATAAAGAATTTAGTCCTTATGGTTATAATGTCGACAAAGTTATCAGGGACTTATACGACAATACAGCGGATAAGGATTATGATTATTACACTCAATCTGCAGATGATGTCTTGAATTTGCATATTTTGGTAGGCGGTAAAAATTGTCCAAAAATTGTAAACCTGTTGTATAGTTACATATTCAGTCATAAATTCTCCAATTTGATAAATATATTTTTAAATTTATTTTATGAGTTTCCAATGTAGTCTATCTAGCCTAAATTAATCGGAAATTATTAATGTGTCAATCCAGTTATCATTAGGATAGCCTAGATTGGCAATATGACATGGACCACCTTTACTCAAAACATCGTTTGAGCATTTATTTTTTTCAAAAAAAGTTTATGATTTTTTTGTTCTTTATTGTTTTCCTTCCTTTCTTTTCCTTTTACTGTTCATCTTCAACCTCAAACCCAGATCTGGGTTCGCGACGCGCTGAAATTGCAAGATCGGCTCCTCCTCTCCTCCGCCATCTGCAACAAGAGATCCAATAAACATCAGCGCAGCATGAACCGATCACGAAAAATCAGACCGCCCCTGAAGAAAAACGAACTTGATGAGCAAACAACACGAGGAGACAAACCAATCAGATCAGAACCGCAAACATGAAAGGGGGTTGCGGAGAAGGATATTTTGAAGGGGGATTACGTGAAGAGGTGGATTGGAATGGGAATTTCTCCACGGCCAAGCAAGAGGTTTTGTACACGAAACCCCTCTGTATTTAGTTTGCTTCTATTTATCCTTTAGGAAAGAGGGAAAGGAACAGAGAAACAACTTTCGAATTGTGGGTTGTTTCTCTTCTTATGGTGGACTGCATACTTGCATCTGCAGGAGAAAGGATTGCTTCGGTTGTTTGTTCTTCAATCGACAATGTTTTCTTTCCCCCTTTTTTTGGTGGGATTTTGGGGATTAAACTAATGGAAAGAGAAGCTTCAATGGGAAGTCCTGATAAAGTTTCGAAGTAAACTTCTTCGGGGTTGCACGCCCTGGTCGGTCACGGGCGAGAAACTGCACGCCGAGGATGAAGTGGAAGGAGATGAAGACCTAAGAAAGAAAATGATTAGTGGATTGGAAAAGAAAAGAAAAGACAAAAAGAAAAACAAGAAAAGAAAAAAAAAATATGGAGAACTTAAAAAAAAATTACAAATTCATGCATTTTCTGTTCATTTTTTTTTTCATATCAGTTACTTGTTATATTAGGTAAGAAGATTAGTACCCACCAGATTAGATTGTCACGTCAATGATTGGAAAAATATTTCCAGCCTTATAATAATTTTTAAGTAGTTTTCTCTTGATAGATTTTCTTTTAGTAAAAAAATCATAAAAACTAGTTTTCACCGTAGTACAAGAAAGCTTTCCCCTCAATTTGACCTAATTTTGGTAACTACAACGGACCTTCAGCACTTTAAGTTAGACACCAATTTGAATCGATGATGTAGCTTCTTATTCTTCTTTTTGGCGAAAATTTACAATTTTCTTTTCAACATCCTTGCCCACGAAACATCTATTCTTTCAATTCTCCGAGTCTCTCACGTGATCCTTCATCTCCACAAGCACCACCACCACCACCACCAATCTCTTCATCCCACTATCCATCTCTATCTTCATGGCGGCTGAAATTGCCATCAACCCCGATTTTTTTTTTTTTTATTTTTTTTCCAGAAAAGCATCTGTGTCCCCTTTTTTTTTTTTTTTTTTTATCAAATAATATCTATTTCATTTCTTTAAAGAAAAACATGATAACAAGATAAAAGGGTTTCGGTACATAATAAGTCTCATGGGGCTAGTGGGGATTAGAAATTTAGTCGTATAGAAGGACGTTACGTATATGAGCTTTGACGGTCCAAGCATCCAATTTAGATCCCCAAAGCGATTGCAATCATTAATATCAAGGAAAAGGTAACACATAAACCCATTTAGATCCACAAAGAATGTAAATGGATGAAGAGGATTACACTTGGGAATAACTGTGGGCGGACCTAATCAAATCTTTGGAGTTCAGACAATCGCATCCGGATGTGAGTCATCTTGGGGGCGAGTCAAAATAGGGTTGACAATTCATGTGTTTATTTCATAATAAGTTGTGTCTAAAAAGTCCTAAACTTATCATCTGACAACTAACTTAAACTTAAATTCTTCAATTTATCTAATTTACTTATAATTTTTTTTGACAATTTATTATTTTTATCATTTTGGAAAAAAATTGATCAGTGTTAACATCTTTGAGTTTAACGTAACACGGCTAACATTAATATCGACGATTTTTATAATTTCTTTAATTTTTAAATTTTTAAATTTATTTAACCCTTAGTCGTGGTTGATGAGGGCTTGCAGGCCCTCAATCCAATGGCTATTTGAGGGTTGCTGACCAATGCGAAGGCCCTGACAACCCTTGCAACCCTTACGAGAAGATAACCAATGAAAAAAATGAAAAGAAAGAAAAACATCTGAAAGATTAAGAAGGAAAAAATAAAGGATGAATTCAACTTTCAAAAAACATTTTATAAAGATAGCTAAGTATTATAAAAATTATCAAATATTATCGGCCGTGCCATGTAGAATGGTCGGTTGTCACGTCAGTAATTTCTAAACAAATTTGGGTAGAATAACTTAAATCATCAAATTAAAAAGTTTATTATTGAATTGACTATAAAAAGTTTAAATTGATAGATGGAAAGAAACTATATGTAACATGAGTGGCACGTAAAATTTGATTAACTTGGGTGAACCCACACTTGAAACAAGCAAATTCTAGCTCCAATATCATATTAGAAAGTCCAATCTAAAAGCTTGAACTTATTGATGGAGGGATACCAATATACATTAAAAGCATGTAAACCTCATTATCAAACAATGTGAGTAAAAATGACACGATGAACTAGTAAAGAATGTGTCTAGAGATATATATATAAGTACCAAGATATGTTTACAACATGGGCATTATGTTAGCCTATTTAATAAATATGACTAAACATAGTGAAATATTCAACTCGCAAAATACATCTGCTAATCATATATAAATGGGTCAACCTATTCATATACGATAATGATTAAACTCATGTGAGCACCCTTATTGTATAGATGAATTGTCTCTCAAATTATTAGTCCTATATATCAGTCCAGAATTTCTAGGCAATTTCTTGCGGAGGCAACTTCGTCCTACATAGGACTTTTCTAAGATACCACCAACTATTCAGAGGATATGCACAAACAAGAGAAAAAAGTACATGTTATCTAGTGAACCCACACTGATTAAGAATAGTATATAAGCCGAGAGCACACGGTCAAATGTTGACTTTTATTTGACTGGAAATTTAAAACTCAGCAAACGCCTGGAGCTTGAATTTCCCGTGAAGACTAAGTGGATATTGTTTATCTTCCAAGTGTCTGTTTGTGTTGTAGCTCATTTGTCAAAATGGGTAAATAAACAATTAGAATCTGTGGGAAGAACTCTTCCAGAAATTCCAATGTCTGTCAAGTGATAGAGATAGAATTCTAAACATTTTAATTGATGCACCATAAATCGGTTACATGATAGCCGAAAATGAGGCATGTATTATAATTGCCACACGGGTGATATTGCAGGTCAAGCTGACCATAGGAACAACTAGAACAAGTTGACTGTTAGAACAACTAACTAATGCATTTTCATCAAAAGATTTATGACTTGATTTCGACATTTGAATGGTCACGAACCTAACTATGATTCATACATGTGGTTTAAGACCTTAATCCACTTTTCTCAACAATTGGTGACAAAGCATTTCCTCTATTCACCAAATGGTGTCACTGCTTTTGGAAGAACTTAATAGCTGCTCCAGATATTCAGGCCCTAGATCCTCTAGCACCACCAAATTCTGCTTCCTCTTTTCCTCATCTTTCTCTTGATCTTTTTTGACCAACAGCCTCTTCCTCATAGAATGCCTCCTCTTTAGTGCCTCCACAGGAGAGCAGCCACCCACACAAGTATACTCCATTCCCTTAAGCGACTCCCTAACCTTTTCTAGCGGGAAATTAAGCACGGCCAAGGACCCCCGCAGTGCGAATGCGGCTTGGTCGTAGGCCAGAGCAGCGGCCTCCGCTGTGTCGAATGTCCCGAGCCAGACCCGGTTCCCATTCCGTGTCGAGTCTCGGATCTCGGCAGCATATTTCCCCCACGGCCGCCTTCTCACACCTCGGTAGGTCTTCCTCTTCGACTTGAGCTTCTCCATCGCAAGGCTTGAAGTGACCTCCTCCTCACCGACTCCAGTCGAGGATGCGGACTCGGATTCGCACGATTCTTTCACGGTTCCTTGTGCTATGACTTCCAATAGAAGTCTATCTTGAGAGTCGTTAAGGTTGAACGGGAGTGAGTTGTGGCTAAAGAGAAGCTCTTCCCAAGAAAAAGACTGGGGGGCGATGAAGGAATTTGGTGGTGATGGGAGTTTTGGTTTCTGGTCGTGGGAGAAATGAGATTCCATTTTTTAAGGTGAAAGGGAACAGTGGGAAGCTAGTTGGTGATAGATTCAGTGGATTAGTGGCAGAGAAGATGACTTATATACACGAGAGCGGAAATTTGATTTGATGGGAGATTAATTGAATATGGGAAGAGTCAAATATGGTGGGATGTTGGAGATAAAAATATTCTAAACTACATTATTGTAGATGTGGGGAGAGGTTATAATACATTGGATTGGACAATCAAAATAGTCACTAGAGAATTTTATACTTGGATGCCCACCTCTTGAGGGCCACATAGCAGTTGAGCACGTGAGTGAAATGCAAGCATGGCGGCTGGTTGTTGGACCAAAATCAAGCCTAGAATGATTGGTATCGATTTTATTTTGCTCACTAATTTCTTAAAATTTAATGAACGAAATGAAGGATTTGATTCCGTTCCTTGATGTCCAAGGAGACATTGCACTCTCCTCTTTTTCCTTCCCTTTGTTCATGGCGAGACCGAGGGAAAAGTCAGCTAGTTCAGTGCCATCCAATCCACAGAGTATTTTGCTTTTCGTTTTTATTAGCAAAAGGGTGAGGGGCACAATAGCGACTCTTTCTTAGCATTATCCCACACTTTGATACGAAATATTCGGAATTAGCTATGTTCTTATAACATTTGATTTAGATAAGAATGCTAGTGTAATTTACAAATAATTAAATTTGAATGAACTTAGATAAAAATTATGGTTGATTTCTATTTGTGGGGGCTCAAAGTGGACCTAGTCTCCTACAGCTTCAACTGATGCAACCGATGTCTTGCTTATTCCAAAGCAAGCCTTGTAAGGTCAACGATAAAAGCGACATTTGTATCGTCACAAAGAGAGAACTGGTACTAAACTAATGATCACAATTCACAATCCATTTCCTTTTTGGAGTGTATGTTAGATTTATTTTTTGCTTCATCTAGAACTTATGCTACAGTTCATATGTATTGCAGTTGTAACAGAGATATGAATGATTAGACATATCTACGTTAACCCAAGGGACACGGTATGCACATGTCCAAAGACTTACCTAACATGTCCAAAAACTAATCTATGACTAATGCCAAAAAACTGCCTTAAGGAATCCAACCTTGCAATGCCTTAATTGAAATGGTAACAATCCATACAAAATCCAAATTATTTCTTAATCTTAGTCAACATTGACAGTCAAAACAGTTCCACTTTCGTAGACTCGGCACTCTCTTTACAAAACGCAAAGAAAACAAGGAGCGTCCTTCGCGTTTTGATTCTCGACAGTGATCAGTCAAGAACAATCAAACCCATAAAGCTGGTGCACTTCAATAAAGAATGTGGAATTTTTCAGTGATTATGACAATTTGGAATATATTTGTTTCTCATGTAAACGTATGTGCTGATTCTAATGATGTGAAAGCTAGGAAAGACCCGTCCATATTTTAATAAATTCCTAACCACTCGATCTTAGGATCCTCCCGCGAAGCTTCACTCGGTGAAAAAGTTCAAATTGACATTTCCGTTGATAGTGGGGAGAGCCACGACCAAAGTGCTTCATGCGACTAGACAAAATAAAAAATCCACAGCCACCATGGCATCGTCACCTTATGCTCAGATACCTGGAAAATCATATAAAAGGAAATCCTAAAGGAAAATATCTATCAATGTATTGAAAGTGCAAGAAGTAAACATTTAAGTATTGAAAATGCTTGAAGTGTGAGAAATAAAACCCAATACTCGTTAGGCAAAAAATATACATGGCTTTGTTCTATGTCCTGATATAGCAATCCTCATGTGCTCAGTTCAAATCAAGTGCAATTTCTTACCTAAAGAGATTAATCTATGAAGACTAAACTCATATTAAAGGTACACACTAAAATATCTAAACTAATATATGTACTAATCAAAAAGAAACTAAGCTTCATCTAATTCCTAACCCACAAACTAGGTAAGGAACTATTTCTAAGTTATTTTCTATTTTTAATTTTTAATGTTTTTGCAATTTTTTTTTTTCGAAAATGGGTGACACTTAGGCCTTATGGGTCAGGGCCCTGCACACAATTGGGCTCTGATTTCTAGCCTGTTCAAAGCAAACGTCCAATCTGACTTAACAAAACAAGCCCAATGTGGCCTAAAACAAATCTCGTCCCCAAAATAACCTTGATCTAGCAGGTCCAAATCCTCTAAAGCCCAAACAAAATCCAAACCCATCAAGGTCTAATTAAGCCGTAACTGTAAACCCAAATATAGCCCAAAGCCTATCTGAGCCCATACTAAACTAAAGAGACAATTAATGCCCTTATTATCGTCTCCACGTGGCCATCTCCAACGTTAGCAGTTCTCGGCCATAACGCCTCCGTTCATCAACCCAGAAACTTCAGCATCCCATATCGATTTCAAAATAAAAAGAATTTAAACCAAGAACAACATATTTCATCGCCAGACGTTTTTAAACGCCCAACCTTTAGCATCAGCGAATACTATCACTAGGGGTGAGCGTGGTTCCCGGGTAGGCGGGACCGGAACCGAACCGGAGGAGGGTCCGGTTCGGTTCCCGGTTCTGAGGAGGCCGGTTCCGGTTCTCGGTTCCTTTTTTTAACCGGCGGTTCTCGGTTCCGGAACCGGAACTGGAACCGAATCGAAACCGGAACCGGAACCGTCCGGTTAGGGCTAAAAGTAAAAACTAAAAAGCCCCAAATAGTCGAATTAGGTCTACAGAAATCAGAAACCCTAAAAGTTGTTCTCTCTCTTCCACACGACACTTTCACTTCGTTTCACGGTTCACTCACGAGACTCACGCGTTCTCTCTCTTCGCTCGTCCGTTCTCCACCTCGCTCGAGTTGACGCCACCGCCGGTCGCCCTCGACGCCACCGCCGTTGATCTGCGCCGAGGGTCGAGGCCACCTCCGCTTGCCCTCGACGGCACCGCGGCGACCCTTGGGCCCCGGCTCACCGTTTGCCCTCGACGCCACCGTTGCTCACCCTCGACGCCACCACTCGCTGATCCCTGCTCGAGGCCACCTCCTCTCGCCCTCGACGGCACCGGTCACCACCGCTGACCTCTGGCTCGCCGATCGCCCTTGACGCCACTGCGGCGACCTCGGCTCGGCGATCACCCTCAACGCCACCGTTGCTCGCCGTCGACGCCATCGTCACTCGTCCTTGACGCCACCGCGGACCACCGCTCGAGGCCACCTCCTCTCGCCCTCGACGCCACCGCCCGGCTGACCTCGGCTCGCCGACGCCCTCGACGCCACCGTTGCTCGCCCTCGACGTCACTCGCCTTCCATTCATATTTTGGGTTAACCTTTGCTTTTACTTTTCACTATATCCAGCTTTTTAATAGCTTTTTGACGAATGAAGCGCTCATGGCATGACGTGGTTTCGGATTTCTTCTCCCTAACACATGCGAGACTCACGATAAGGTTGTTGACCGAGTACTGCACAAATCCAGTGAATGCTTGCTAAATCGTTTATTCTCTTATAGCGCTGTGTTCTCCTTTACTCTTAGTAGGACGGGAGGAAATTTCCTCCAACCAATCTTCTGATTAGTGAGCTATAAATATAGACGTGATCTATGTTTATATTTAGTTAATTTTGCATGTGAGTAATTTTTTGTAACTTGTAACCCGCCAAATTAGTAGGTCGAATTTCTTGGGGCAAAAAATATTGGAAAATTTAAGCCTCTTTGACTATATGATGTTACTTGTTATTGTATATGTATTTATCATAGCGAAAATGAAGAAATATCAATTGGCTTTAGAAGTCAAAGCTAGTTTCTTATTTTACAAGTTGATGTCTGCTTATAAATTTATAATACAGTTGGATGATTTTAATTTGGCTGACGTCATTGTGATGGCGAAGTTAAAATTGTCCTGTTTTTTTCCTGATGTCTTGATGTTTGTGCTCTAGGTTCACATATTTGGCCTTAAATTCTCTTCCCTGCTGTCCCAGAGCAGCAGAGCTGTCATTGACTCAGTTAGGGGCTTTCTCGACACTGTCGGACCATCAAATTTCAACATCACTTGTAGATTTTAGTGAGACAGCTTTGCAATCTTTCTGGTTCAAAGGTAGGTGATGAAATAAAGACTGAAATTGGTCTACTTTCCCATGGTTCATGCTGTATTATGTTTCTATACACCATTGATATGCTGTATTTCAACATAATATTCTTAGTTTATGTATAAAAGTGATGTATTATGTTTCTATACACCATTGATATGCTGTATTTCAACATAATAGACTTAGTTTATGTATAAAAGTGCTGTATTATGTTTCTATACACCATTGATATGCTGTATTTCAACATAATAGACTTAGTTTATGTATAAAAGTGCTGTATTATGTTTCTATACATCATTGATATGCTGTATTTCAACATAATAGACTTAAGTTTATGTATAAAAGTGCTGTATTATGTTTCTATACACCATTGGTATGCTGTATTATGTTGTATTAACATTGTTATCAACTAAATTAATTATATTCTGTTATTGTTGTGTAGTGCAAAGTTAATGAATCAAGATAACACATCAATGGAGGTGGAGGGACATGAGGAGATGAGTCCGATCACTGAATTGGAGTTTTCTGGCCATGAAAATGAAGAAGAGGCACCCCCTACCACGAGTGCCACAAGTAAGGCTAGTTGTCATCTTCCTCTTAATAAGAAATATACATCGGAATGCTAGAATCATTATACTAGAATTAATGATAAGGATGGAAAACCAGATCAAGTGAAATGCATTCATTGTGGGACCATGCTTAAGTATCGTGTTGCTAACGGTACTTTTGCGATGAGGAAGCACTTGACCACATGCAGGAGGTTCCCTGTAACGTAGATAAGAGACATAAGTTCTTTGCACCACGTAATGTAGACGTGGCTGGCAAGTCAGGAGGAGATTCTACTATCGGTAGTGTCTTATCGACATGGGCGTTTAATCAAGAACGTTGTAGGCGGATGCTTGCTCGGTTCATCATCATTGATGAGCAACCTTTTTCCTTGGTTGAGCGAGTTGGATTTCGTGAATTTGTCGGTGAGTTACAACCTCTCTTCAAACATATATCACGTTTCACAATGGCCAAAGATTGCATGAAGTTGTACTTAGATGAAAAAAATTCTTTGAAGAATTATTTTCGACAGATTAATTCTAGGATTGCACTCACAACCGACATATGGAGTTCCATTCAAAATCTGAATTATTTGTGTCTCACTGCTCATTTTATTGATGAAAATTGGAAGTTGCATAAAAGAATCATCAATTTTGTGGTGATGCATAGTCATAGGGGTAGGGAGATTGGGAGAATGGTGGAAAAATGTATTGAAGAGTGGGGAATTGAAAAGAAGGTGTCCACAATCACTGTGGATAATGCTAGCTCGAATGATGTTGTAATTAACTATTTGAGGGATAAATTTTCCAAAGAAAAGTCGTCGATATTGGATGGTAGTGTTTTGCACATGAGATGCACAGCTCATATATTGAATTTAATTGTGAGAGATGGCTTGACTACGGTACGTGACTCTATTGTACGTATCCGGAATGTGGTTAGATATGTAAAGAGTTCTCCCGCAAGAGCCAATGCATTTCAGACTTGCATTAAGAGTGAAAAGATCACTTATAAGGGTTCGGTAGTTCTTGATGTTGCCACTAGATGGAATTCCACTTATCTCATGTTAGACACAACTATAAAGTTCAGAAAAGCTTTCCAAAGAATGGAAGAAGACAATATATCTTTTGCAAGTGAGCTGAACCATGAAACTCCTATTGATGATCATTGGGAAAATGCTATTATTATTTCAGATTTTCTAAAAGTATTCTATGATGCCACCAATCGGATGTCGAGAGAGTTCGTATGTTACTTCAAATGATTATTTTGAAGGAATAGCTCTTTTGTATAGATATTTGAAAGATGCGGTCAATGCTTCGGATCCTAGGCTTCAAGATATGGGTGTGAAAATGAAAGAAAAATTTGATAAATATTATGGAAGCTTGGATAAAGTGAATATGATGGTGTTGATTGCGGTTGTGTTAGATCCTAGGGCCAAGTTGAATTATGTGACTTTCTTGTATGGACAAATCTATGATGATGAATTGAAAGTTAAAGAGATGCATTACAAGGTGAAGGATGCATTGGAGCGTTTGTATGAATTTTATAAGCAATCTTCTCTTGTTTCAAGTGATCAAAATGTTGGTGGCCATAGTTCGGGTGCAAGTGGTAGTGCTTCCAATGTCGATTCGGGTGGTAGTGAAATAATAAAGAAGTATGACGTCCAAGTTTGGAAAAAATGTTTTTATACTCAAATGAACAAGGGTGTGATGACAACAAGTCCGAGCTTGATGAGTATCTTCAAGAAAAAAATGAAAATGATCTTAATCTTGACATTTTGATGTGGTGGAAGACTAATGACTCAAAATATAAGATCCTTTCTTTGATGGCTCGAGATATTTTGTCCATTCTCGTATCTACCGTTGCTTCCGAGTCAATTTTTAGTACATCGGGTTGTGTGCTTGATGACTTTCGAAGTTCTTTAACTCTCAAAGTAGTGGAAGCTTTGATTTGCACTCAAGATTGGTTGAGAGCCGTTCGTGTACCGATTGATGTTGAGGAGTACATCGAGAATGCAGAAAAATTTGAGTTGGGTAAGTGACATTGATTATATCTTTATATATTGTAATTCTTTTTGTATATCTATAAGTAAATATTTTATCTAATCTCTCTTCTTCTGTTTTTTTTAGATATGGATGTTGTTAATGCAGAGATTATGGCCGGTAAATAGAGTTTGTCAGCTAAAGCGGAATGAATATATGTGGTAAGTCCATTAGACTTGTTTCTAAGTACAATCAAATGTTCATGCCTCATCTCAATTGTATTATCTAATGATGCCTACCCATTCCATAGGGAAACAGAACCTGGACTTATCAGTTTCAAGTGAAGTATCGATTGGAGCGTAGCAACTATGATTCTGAACCTATGCTGCGTTCATGCTGTATAACAATTAGCAATAGCTTTACTCAAGTTGAAGGCCGCGTTTACCGGCTCCTAAGGTGCCACTGCTAGTTTCCCTTTTGCATTTTGTTTGCTGGATAAAAAAAAAAAAAAAAAAGAAATTCTGTTTGTTTGCAATGGACTGTTAGACAATCATCTGCTATAACACAAACTTCTGTGGCATCCTTCCCAGCTAAACGTGGGCAATGGAGAGGATTTCTTCCCCCGCAATGGACGGTGGAGCTTTCAGAGTAAGGTTATTTGGATTATCTGCCACCAATTATTGTGTTCAATAAGTCTGTTTATGCTATCTTTTCACTCTTCTACAGAAATTTGTTGAGCCAGCTAAGATACAGAAATGGGCTGTGGTGAACTTCTCTGCTCGGTGTGACATGCGTGGGCTTATAAGAGACCCGACTAGATTAGCTGAAATGAAAGGACTTGTGAGTCTTATATCCCGTCTGCTGCAACATTTTCCTTGATGACCGATAGACACCTTTTTTATCCCCCGATTGCCTTGTTAATTGTGTTTCTTATATCTTGTCCGGTGTCAATTATAATGCAACATCTTCCGATAAGCTAATGAATAGTCCATGACCATCAATGATGCAGCTCACCGAACAACCTTTTGACGTGTTTGAGGAAAGCCCCCAATTCAGAAGAGCCCCTCCTGCTGTTAGAGTGGATAAAATGTTTGAGGAGATACAGGCTAAACTACCTAGGGTGCCGCTCTTCCTCAAAAGACTAAAGTATATCCTTATCAACCCCTGATGCGCATTCCTAATTTGAACGTCAGCATGCCGAGTTATTAAGCTGTTTAGTTATCCTGTGCAGCAAAAGCAGCATGGCTCTGTCACTGTGCGTAAGTAACCCTTCTTAGCATATCTGGAAGTTTTAGTTGTTTGGGTCTTCTCTTTTTTAATTTTGGTGGTGCTAAGTTATGTTTGCTGCTGTTTTCAGCTTTTAGAGATGGGATACTCAATCCAATTGGAGACAGGGTACGTTAGTTCCCAGCACAGCAAGAAACTTTCGATTTGATTAAGGCAAAGATCATTTAGAATGAAGTGTGTCGTTCAAATGATAGCTTGTGATGTATTTTTAGCAATGCGTGAATTTCTCTCCAGTTGTTTTTCTAACTAAAACTGTCATGCGGATGTCGATTTGCAGGCGAGTTCAATATGGTTGTACATAGTACCTCGGGCTCAGAAGTTTAATGAACTATATCAAGACAAAGTACGGAACCCGCCTGTTATTATTACCGAAAATGGTAAGTCTGCCGAGCTTTAAAGAAAAAGGCAACTAGCATACAGATGCTACATCTTTCTGTAATATCTTCGCTGAAGTTGAAGGTCTTCTTAATCCAGTCATGACTTACTGAAGAAGAAAAGATGCTCAAATCTGTTGCCTTTGTCTGTTCTAACTTGGGTCTCTGCAGGTATGGACGACCCGAGCCCGCCGCTAATCAACATCAAAGAGGCTCTCAAGGATGAGAAGAGGATCAAGTATCACAATGACTATCTCACCAACTTGCTGGCCTCCATCAAGTGCATTACGAATGTTCCGTGCGCTTTCTCTCTTTTTATCAGTCGAAACCGAGCTCTTTCTATGTCGTTCTTTCTAACATTTTGCTTTATAACCGAACCAGAGAAGACGGATGCAACGTGAAAGGGTACTTCATGTGGTCTCTGTTGGATAACTGGGAGTGGGCAGCCGGATACACTTCGAGGTTCGGCCTTTACTTTGTGGATTACAATGACAAGCTGAAGAGGTACCCCAAAGACTCTGTTCAGTGGTTCAAGAACTTCCTGAAGTCTACTTAACCAATTAATGAAGATGAAGGAGGCGCCACAGTGGATACTAAAGTCAACAATTCTAATGAGTAATTCTTTTAGATCCTTTTTGTGTTGTGAGTTAACCAATTGATGATGATTTAACCTGTAGTGGTCCATTGCTCGATGATTATCAAACCATACATTTATACCCATACTTTCTTCCTGCAGCTTGGTGGCTTGAACTCTTTGTTCACGGTGGAGCGTTCTTCTATTCCTGTGGTTTCCAAGGTTCCCAGTTCCCACCATGATCCTTGGAATGGATGTGTCTCATGGCTCTCCTGGGCATTCTGATATTCCGTCCATTGCTGCGGTGATGTGCTAATTCAGCTCATGTAATTACTTGACATGTAGCTTGTAGCAGGGGCATAGTGGCTTATAAGATTCTCTGTCAATTACATCTCAAACGCAGGTGGTAAGCTCTCGCCAATGGCCACTAATTTCTCGCTACAGAGCAACTGTTCATACCCATTCCCCTAAAGTAGATATGATAGACTCTCTGTTTAAAAAGGTGTCTGACAAAGAGGATCAACGTATCATAAGGTGAGCTTGTGTTGTCTACTATATTTATATGGGAGAGTGCTTCTACTTAATTTTGAATCATGTGCAAGATCGCATCTTATGACCACATGTGCATCTTCCAATAATTTGTTGCTTTATCCCATATGTCAAGCCTTCTTTTGGTTTCTGATTTCAGAGAGCTTCTCTTGGACTTTTATGTGAGTTCCGGCAAAAGGAAACCTGACCAGATTATCATATTCAGGTCTGTATCTTTAATGATGAGTGTGCCTGATTTAATGCATTATCTATATTACCAATCCTCTTTTAAGAGGACTAGGAGCAATTGAATGCACTCTCCAGAGGGACGAGTGGTGGTGTCTTAGGCCTATGTAAAAGGCACATAAGGTAAAAGGCACATAAGGATATGCATGAGTGATTGTACTTTTGCTTTCACTTACTCAAGTTTGCTCACCCGAACATAAAAGGGACATAATGAGTGTGCTCTAGTATATTTTGGAAACTCTTCCTTCCCCATTTCTCATGAGAAATTTTCGATTTTATTCTCATCAATTGATGGGTAATATTTTGGATTAAAAGTTTTGAGTTGTTCATGAGTGTTTGCAGCAGGATGGCAGGAGTTAAGCTATTCTTCTTATACTTGATTTTCTGCACTTGACTATATTGCATAATGAAATATGACTTTTCGCTGGATATGGTGAGTAAAGCCGAAAAAATGCCTTATGTTACCAAATTGATACTGTCAAGTGGCTTCTTTCGGTTGTCCTTTTGCAAAGTCAATCCCTAAAGGCCCTTGTTATTTCAGGAATGGAGTGGCCCTTGCTGGAGTCTTTCTGTACTCACATCGTGAAGCGCATTAAGCCCAAGCCAAAGACTGCTTGAAGGACCACCAATGCAAATTTTGTCGTTAGCTTGGATTAGGTGATCAATCCGTTCAATCTCAGTTGTACTCGAGAATATCTGGCAGGTCACGCAGGAACCAGATCTTCTGTTTGCCCACTGCACTCTTCTCTTCCTCATTCCATTATTTGTGATTTCATTGATCCAGGAAATGGTACTCAACCTAAAGTTTCTGCTCATATGGAAAAGCTTCATGAAGATTTGCAGGCAAGACATGAAAATCAGAGCGCTGCTTTTCCAAGAGTGGACTATCCTGATTCTAGGAAGCAGGGCTTTGTTGTTGTTCTAGAGCCTTCTCCTGAAATAGTTGTCTAGCAACATTTTATGCCAGCTCAAGCCCAGCCTAAATTGGAGGCCAAGGCTAGCAAGCCAGTTACTGCCGATTCTTGTCCTGTAGGAGGCGAACCTGCTCAGTCATCTGGATTCTGAACACCAGGTTCATGAATTTTCAAAAGAATATTCTCGATTTCCTGGTGTTGAATCTAGAGTAGACAATCTGGACTATTCTATTTCCATGGATCCTGTAAAGCCCATTGATAAGAGAATGGAAAATCTACTGATAAGGCCCTCTGAGATGCCGGCCATTGAGCATGGTAGGTTGCCAAGTGAAGAACAAAGAAAGGCAGAGATATTGAAGCAAAAGGTACAGAAAAATCTGAACTTCCTATATGTTTTCTTAGACTACTCAAGCCACAATTTCCGAGTCCTCTGCCCTTTCGGCACCTGAAGTTCCTTATTTGCGTGATATTTGACCGGTGGAATTCCAGAACATGTCTCAAGCACCTAATGTTGGTATCCCAAGATCAAATTCACAATCCAGGATAGTTGTCCAAGCAGAACCTGAAATTTTAATCATGATACTCATTTTCCTCCTCCAAAACCTACCAAAATTGCACTAAGAAAAGAAGGCCTTGGAGCTAAGGATCAATTCTTGGATAACCGTTCTGCAAAGGTCGGGGACTTGAATGCAGAACTACAGTTGGAGGATGGAGTCCAGCAACCATTCAATAATCTCGCAAACTATGTCAATTCAGAACATTTTCCATCTTCCGAAGGTTGTTCTTTATAGGACCGATATTCTATGTTTCTAAAGTTAGTTTTCTGTTTTTCCCCTTTATATATATATTTTATTTTTTTATTTTTTATTTTTTTATAGTTGTTTAATTTCTCTTCTGAAGGTTCAGCAGAGGATCTCATCAAGCAAGATCTTCGAAATGTTGCTGAGGGTGTAGCTACTTCTGTTCTTCAGTTGGCTCTTCCTTCTAATCCTGATTTAACAGTTTATGAAGGAAATGAGTCCACTCATGAAGCATACCAGGATAAAAATGTGCAGCAAGAAGCTGACACTGAGGTGATTGAGCTCTTTTGTGTTCATGAAGTGTTTGTATACATGAGGTTGCTTTGTCCTTCAAGTGCATTCATTTTGATGATCATGTACATCTGACATTTTCATGTAGGATGCTAATTCTATAGTGGCGAGAGGATGAATTTCGGGTTTCCGTATCGATGGCATTGGTCGCTTGCAAGTGAGAGATTTGCTTCACTATGATACATGTTTGGTTTTCTGGGACTTAGCTCTTAATTTGCTTGGATTTCCATTCTGCAGATAATTAAGAACGGTGATCTTGAAGAGTTGCGAGAATTAGGTTCTGGCACTTATGGGACTGTTTATCAAGGAAAATGGACAGGTACTGATGTAGCCATCAAAAGAATCAATGATATTGATAAGTGCTTTTCTGGGAAGCCCTCAGAGCAAGAGCAAATAGTATGGATCTTCTTGCTTTTTGTTGTTTTTGATATTTAATAGTATTCTTTCTGAATCCTTGGCACCGTTGCTATGCTGAGATAGAGATATGATTTCTGGAATGAGGCAATCATCCTTGCTGACTTGCATCATCCAAATGTGGTGGCCTTGCTGACTTGCATCATCCAAATGTGGTGGCCTTTTACCTCCTCTTCGTTCTCGGTGGAGGGATCATCCAACCATTCCAATTTCCAGCAGAGGAGTGCTGACTATGGCAAAAATCTTTGGGAACTTGAAGACACTTTATCGAAGCTGCATCAAAGCATGAGCTATGAGTCTTTTGTTGATTTAAACAAGTTTTCCCAGGGTATGCCACTTGCATAAAGTTAGTAGGATAGCAGGGAATGCATAATTTTTCCCAAGACACCATTTGATAGAAACGTGCAGGTGAACTTACCTTTATGATTTTATGAATTCTGTGTTCATTATAAGTAGATGAAGCTAAGTCTAGCTCTTATGCCTATAGTACAATTATGGCCATTGTCAGAGCACATTTCATCCATCATGTGCTCGAACTATTGGCTCTTATTACACTCATGAATGTAAAAACAGCTTGTTTATTACTTCTAAAATGCTGTTTGCTGTTTGTGTTATATTATCTTCAATGAATGACAAGTTTGTTTATTATTGCTGCATTCATTTTCATTTTTTTTAACTAAAAATGAAAATAAAAAAAAGAACCTGTTGGAACCTGGAACCGACCCCGGAACTTGTGACAGGGTAGGTTCCGTGTTCTCGGTTTTGACAGTGCGTTCCAGGTTCCAAAAATGAGGAACCCGTACCCGAGGATAGGTTCCAGTTTCCAAGCGACTATCACCACTGCAATTCGCTGGACACTCCCACTGGACCACCGGCCACGACTCACAAGAACGTGATATCAACTCCCAACCTTCCCTTCCGGCAACCGCTTCCAAACACTGGCACCAACTTTCAGCCACCATTATTAGCCAGACCTTAACTCAAAACAATGACTTTACCAATATAAGCTGGGGATGAGAATATGCCACAAAACCATCACAAGAAAAAGCATACTTGAACCCTCTCAGAGAACCTACATACCTAATGTCACACCCTGAATCCTGTAGAAATAGGGGTAATGACACAACTATCATTCCATCCGAAGAGTATAACCTCAAACCATACCCAAAGTTCAACTCCCAAAAGTTTTTGCAATAGCACTCTTACTTTACTGAACTTGTTAATTAAGAGAGAGTAGTTGATAATATTAGACTGGCACTACTTAAGAATATCATAAGGCTATTGAGCTCTCATTTTAAGTTCAAAATTCATCATATTTTTTAATTCAGAAAGGCAATTGGCTTGTTGATATGCTTGTCAATATTGGCATAGCGACACATTGGGATATTACATTCTACTTGTGGCTTCCTAGAGAATTATCTCACGTTTTGTTTAGTGATAAAGTTGGGATTGTAGATTTCAGACATTAATTTTTCTTAGTTTTGTACTGTATATTTACCAAAAAAATAATAATTTGGGTCTGTGAAAAGTAGTCAAACCTCTTATGCCTCATCCTATATAAGGAGTTCATGGGAGGTTTAATCTATTAAAAGTCAAATTTCACATGATAAATGAGAATTTGAAAGAAAAACATTCAAAATCCTCAATAATCAAAAAGCACATATTCACACAAGGAATCTCCCGAGTGCCACATCATCAGCATCGAGCGCTTACATCATAGGCTTTACTAGTAAAGCCATTCTCTTAGACTCTTAGGCCCGGTTTAATAATCATCTTGTTTTTCTTTTTCTTTTTTAAATACTTTTATTCCTTAAAAAAAAAAATCTTTGTGGTAACGTCAATGTATTTTTTCTATTCCCTGGAATTTATTAGTGGCCAAGAAATATATCTAAAACAAAAATAAAAAGTAAAAAATATCTACTTTTTTGCTCCTAGAACTAAAAGAGAAATAATATCATTTTAGAGAAAAATGCTCAACATAAGCTCGTGCTTCATGGATTTCTGACAAAATTTGTTTGAAGATTTGATAAGTTTGTGCAAATAACGGCACCAACTTTAGGATTGCCTCCATCATTAGTTGTTCTTGCCTATACCACCAAGCAACATTTTCTCTTATTCTTGTAGCTAAAAAAGCTCAAAATATGCCCGCTCTGACCGAGATCTTTGGAGATGATTCCATACTACAATTCGGCACCTATTTATTGTAATGTCCAAAAATTTACTTTTAGTATCCTCATGTTACGAGTTATTAACTAGTGGGACTCTCCACTATCATTTCCAGCCATCTTTCTTTGACTAACTATAATGTTGGATTTTTTTAGGCCATCTTAGAATATCTTAATTAATTAAAACCTCCTCACAAAAGTCTAATTTTATCTAAAATGTATTTTAAGTGTCCACTTACATTTTTATAATTAAATGAAAAAAATTGGGAATATAAATCTCAGAGTCATATCAAATGCATTTATGTTCTTTTTTCTATTCTAGGAATATAGATTTTATATCGTTATTAAACGTATTCTTCTTCTTAAGAACTCATACTAGGAATAGAGATAGAAAAAAACTATTTATAAACAAAAATTAGTCTTGAGAATAGAAATATCATCTTCCTATAGTAGTAGCTTTTTAATTTTTTAATTTTTTATTGAAAAGAGAGGGAAAAAGAAACTGACGTTTATGTAATATATGTAGAGATATATATGTGTGTGTGTGTGCGCGTGCACGTGCATATATAGGGATATATATATATAGATAGAGAGAGAGAGAGAGAGAGAGAGAGAGAGAGCTATGTCCTTCCATCTAAGTCGCCTAGGAAACTAGAGATTTATCCTAGCTTGGCTAAAATGATCATGAGCAATAGAGAGAAAGCTGTGTCCCTCTATTTAAGGGTTCGTTTGGTAATGCTTTTATTCTAGGGAATAATTTCTTTCCAGAACTAATTTTTCTCTATTTCTATTCCTTAGAACAATTTTTTAGTAAAAGAGTGCATTTGATAATTATACCAAATTTTTATTCTCAAAATGGAAAAAAGAATAAGAATGTGTTTGGTAAGATCTACAAAATTTTTATAACATAGAATTTATTTTAATTTTAAAATATTTTTTTAAGTCTTTTTTCCTTTTTTTATTTTCTTATTCTTCTTTGCCACCGTCAGCCGTTGGTTGCACTGGCTATTGGCTGTCGGCTGCTGTTGAGGAGCGGTGGTGGGGGGTGATGAGCGGCAAGAAAGAAGAAAAAAAAAACTTGTTTCTAAAAATTGTTCTTAAAAACAATAAGTTACTTTTTTTCTACTTTTTGTTTCTATTCCACATCTATTCTCTGGCCACCTTTCTATTCCTCAGTTGATATTACCAAATAGATTTTTTTTTTTTTTTAGTTTTGAGAAATAAAAAAATAGAAATTGGGAGAAATAGAGAAATTACCAAATGGAGGCTAATCCATTTAAGAAACCAGAGAATTGTCCTAGCCGTCAAATCTACTCATAACAGTGCTGGGGAATAATAATAAAGAAACCTTTTTGACTTTTCTAGCTCTTTGGCTCATTTTTACCGAGACCAGCGGAAGCAAGTGCTGGTCAACGTAATGACCGAAATCGCCTTGGACCTTGATCTCTTGAAAGACTTTGACTTTCCTTACATACCTCCGGATTTATCGATTTGCAAGTTCGAACATTCTTATGTAGATAATTTATGTGTACTCTTTCGACAAACTCAGTGAAAATCAGAGCATTGAAATGCACCTATTTCATCGGTTTTTTTTATCCTCGTGAAAATATTTCACCAAAAATTGCATTTTGGTTTTATTATGAGAGACTTAGGTTTTGTGTTGAGTTTGGACAGAAAATGTCAAATGCAGATAAGAGTTTTATTTATCAACTTGTATATACAACCTTGACAATTAATATTTAGATGACTTGACAACTAACTATCCTTGGGCACAATTTACACTAGCATTTAATCAATGATGCAATTTGGACATTGCCAGCAGACTAATCTACGCTTTGAATTCAAACTATGTCAGCATTTAATCTACGACACAGCTTGTTCCAAGTGTGGAGATGGAATTTAATTAACAGCAATACTCCTAGATAATAAACATAATGTCGAAATTTAATCAATGACGTTGGGCTTATGAAACAACATCGGAATTCAATCGATGATGCTGGACCATATAAAGATACACGCTGGAATTTAATTAATGATGGGAATCTAGGAAATTACAGCTAAAATTCAATAAAGTAGAGATAAAGCAAAGATAGTTGTTGTGTGTTGTTCGGTGTGTCCTTCTCAATGGAGAGCTGCGATATTTATAGGGAGCTGATATTCCTTACTCAGTTGCTCTTCCTTGGGCATTACTCCTCGCAATCTCCACGTGTTTCATCTTTTCAAGACGACCTTATCCTTTAACAACCATTTCCTGACCTGTTGACGATATCCATGTAGCTTGCTCGTCAAGTAAATAACCGTTCCCTATTTTTATGCACATTTCTAGCAGCAATTATTCTCGCTTGAGTTTTAATGCTAATTGCACTTAGTTTTCAAATTTGGTACATAGCTTGACACATGGTCACTAATTACCTTGCCATCAACTCTAGGTTTCAACTTCTAGAATTCCATTGAGGCTCGGCTTGGATAACCTCCACAAAAGTTATTTCCCTATGATTTTATGAACTAAAATGGGGCATTTTCATCCAAAACTCCCTCGTGACTAGCACGTGGTTCGAAGGGTTAATTTGGATATCAACATATGCCCGCTATTAAAAGAAATAAATTTGAATTTATTTCTTTTAAAGAAATATCTTATTTTCGTACAACCTCCTGGTGTGATCATGTCTTTCTATCTTCTGACACCTTTTCTTCGATATGGATTCTCATTCCCCTTGTTATCTCGACACATCTCCTCTAATTTCGCAAGTTTTCTCTTTTTCTCCTTGAGACGGTGTCTTCTACCAGTATCTCTTGAAGGTTTTCATCACTATATTTTGTCTTCTTGCCTTACCCCATTTTCACATTTCCTTTGCAATTCCTTTCATTCACGGTTCGTCACCTGTCATGCCACCCAAGAAATCCTCTGAATATGACTCATCAAACTACATTAGCAATTTGATCACTCTCTAAATAGGGAAGTATGCTAAAGATTGCCGTTTTGGCTTGTTAAACGAGGTCGAGGATGTAATGGGTTGCATCCTTCTAGGTCCTAGCATTATTAACTATAATATAATTTCTATTTCAATCAAAGCTTGCTTTCCTACTATGCATGAGACTTTGGTTTTTCAACACAACTCCTTTCGAGACGTTTAGTGTTCAGCCTATCCTCAGTTCGCAGGTTTTCTTCATTTGAAGCAAATGTCCATATGTTGATACACGATTTTTAGTCGATATGTCAAAGAAAGAAATAAAGTCGAGATTTGGGTTTTTGATAATGACAAAGTCCATTTCTTGGTCAAAAATGTGTTGTTTTTCATTTCTTTTTATTGCATTATCATTATTAAATGATTTTCAAGTCATTTTCATGAAAAATCCAAAAAGTCAAACGGTTGACTTTTGGATTAACTAAAAAGGTTAACCCTTTGACCAAAAGTCAACCTCGGATTAGAAATTGAATTTTTACCTAAAAAGATTTTATTTAGCTTTGATTTTACTTTTATCAAATCAATTTCTTAAAAATTCAAAGGTTTGACAAAAAAATCAACATTTTAAGAAATGTCAACTAAATGGTTGACTTTTGGTCAAACCTTTGATAAAAAAAATTGAAAAAAAAAAATGCACAAATACATTTCTTTTAAATATCAATGTGACTTTTGTGTTGAAAATTTAACAAAATTCGATTAAGAACCTTACTTTTTGATTTTTTCAATTTATGGCTCTAACTCGACCAAAAATAAATTAATTTTATTTTAGTCATAGTTATGTGTAGTTCCTTCTTTGACATTTTGTTTATGGACTATTTTAAATCCACTCGTGCATTCATTTTTGCGAATTGCCCAATCAAAATACAAATTGTTGTTTTGAGCCCTAATCAGGAGACCAAAATCGATCTTTCATGAATTGCAAATGGATAATCGTTCTTCACTCATTTTCTTAAGATAAGTCCAAATTCAAAATTGATTTTGGAAAATTCACATCAAAACTTCACAATTTGAAGAATTTTACTTTCCTAAGCACAAGAAAGTTGTGCAATTAAGCTTTAATTGGCAAAATTTGAGTTGACCCATTCATGGTTATGGTTTAATTTCATAAAGTTAGGTTTAATTTCAATATTAAATCTAGATTCATGTTTGGCATAAGCTCGAGTACCTTAATTTGCGGCCTATTTGGACATGATAAATGATTCTACACATGGGTGGTTCATTAGATGGGCCAATTGTGACATTAATTGAATTTAATTTCAATCAATTTGTAATTTTACTCATTTAATTCCAACTTTGACCATTTTAGTTCTTTAGGCTCAATTCAAAGCACTCATGATTTTGGCTCGTTGTTGTTCATGATAATCGTTTAATTAGATCAACAAAAGAGCCCTATATTACATTCATAAGGTTTGATTAGATTAATTGAATCTCAATCGGCCAATTTCTTCTTAAATATGATAAATTTCCTTTTCAATTTGGACCAAATTGCATAACTTTTGAACCAATAAGGGTCCCAAATGAGCGAAATGGCCATAATTGAATCAAACCGTTTAAGAACCAGTAAAAAATCAGCCAAATTGGATCGAACCAATTTGACCGGCCGATGGCAATTTTGGCCGGTTCAGCTGCTTGTCAGTTGGTTTTGGACCTCCAATGACTGGTTCCGGGATTTTCTTGATGTCAATTTCACTCCTACCTTCAATTTCTCGAAATTTTTCAGATTGGTCCTCGAATATTGTCAAATTGCAAATTAACCTATAATTGAACATTTTGATGCAATTATTGATTTTGGTTCAGGTTTTTGCAAACCAAACCCATTGGATAGATTACCCGATACCTTGAGATCATAATTCAACATTTAAAATCAAATTTTAACCATTGGATTGAAATTTTAACTGTCAGATCGAATCGATTGATGAAATTACATGGTTTGAGAAGAAATTTTAACCCATTGTATATAAACCCATTTTCCCTCCATTTTTTAGGAGAGCTCATTTTGCATGAAAAGTTTCTCTCTCCAAAGGTCTCTCTTTCTCTCTTTCTTCTCTCTAGTTTTGCGCCAAAACCCTCGTTTCTTTCTCTCTTTGTTTAGTTTGGCTGTTTTCTTCTTCCGGCGATCGAATCATTGCCGATTTAGCCTCCACCAATGATGATCTAGCCTTATCAACAATCATATCTCCCTGCTTGGCTTTGTTCAAGTGTTTAAGAGCTAGTTTGGTTCCAATCGGAGATTTTCCTATCAAAAGCTCGAACCATCACCGAATCGGTTCATTGTTGGACTAGTTATGTCTCTTGGCAAATCCGGTGGCCAGCGATGAATTCTCAACCACTGGATTTGAGTAGATCAACCCTTAAACTCACCCTCAACCAAGGTGTGGTCCGAATTAAGAAGGCTAGCCATCAGAACAACTCTGATTAGCCTGGTTTTTCCTCGCCAGTTCAAGAAGTTTGGTTCAATCAGATTGGATCTGGTTTAAGCCCCAAATTGATGGTTTCGCTATTTCTTGGAGGTGTTCCTTATTGTCCAAAAACGCATCAAAGGTATCCTTCTCGATGTCAAACCTTGGGAAGCAAGACTGGATTAATCAATCGGGGTTAAGGTTTAATTTTAGGTTAATATGCTATGTTTAGATGTTGGATTGAAGTATTTGGATGTTGATTTGTTGTGAGTGAGTGTTCCTGATTGATCATGAATGATTGACTTGATTTGGCCTAAAACCTACATTTTTGTATCCTTGGACTAACTAGCTATTTAGGCCAAAATGAGGTTTGAAACAACTTTATCTTAGTTCGAGTTTTTCTAGACTTTGATAAATCATGTCACTAGCTTCAAATCAATAGGTCGTACACCCTGATCGAGTGATGTTTGACCCTCAAAAAACACCTACGAAGTTGCTCGATTTTGCAACAGTTTAGGTCTATTTTGAAATCTGTTCTACTTCCAAAATCTAACTTTGCTATTTTTGTGTTACTCTTTGTATTGATTTTTAGAGGAACTATCCTTCATAAAAATTGTTTGTTATTGTGTAGTGTATGTTTTGTATTTTTTTTTTTGGGAATATTTGGACATGATTATTTAGGTGAAAACCACTTAAATCTGAATATAGGTTAGTTTATTTTGTGTTGATTTTTTATTTTGTCATTTTTATATTGATCTTTGTGTTTATTTATGAAGGAACTTTCCTTCATGAAATTGCTAATAATTATGGGGAGAACACCTTGTAATTATTTTTTGGAATTTTTGCATGTGTTTAACTAGGTCAAAATCGCTTAAATTTGAGTGTAGGACGATCTATCCTACACTAATTCAAATTGCATTTTGGTAAAATTGAGTCCATAAATGAGTTTGTTTGGTCTCAAATACTTCATGGAAGATGGAATACATGCTGTATGTATTCAATTGATGAATGATTTGCAAAATGTTGATGTTGTCTAGTGTGTCAACTGCTTGGATATGCATGTCCATTTTGTGATTTTTGCCATGACTCGTGATTTCATCTAGGTTTCAAACTCTTTAAAAAAAATGTTCATCATTGTTGATTTGCATATGAGAATTTTCGTTCGATTTTTGCATCTTTAGGGGTTCGAAATCATGCTTGTTCGGTGATGTGAGATTAGAATAGAGCCTTACCATATATGTACCTTACCATGCTTGTTTGAGTCATTTAGAGACCAAACCTTATATTATGCCTTCTTGACAATTGAATCGCATGTTACAAGATTTGTAGACATGTTTAGGTCATTTTGTTTAAGTATCATTTCGCATGTTAAACTTGTGTCACAGAAATGTTCATCACACTTAGAATCCCCAAGCATATCATTAGGAATCTCGAATCATCTCATAATGTCATTAAATTGTATGACGTTTTTGCATGCCGACTTAAGGTTAGATGATAATTCAAATTATCTGTCACATCTGATTCTAAGTCTCATGTGATTTCTTCATTTCATTTGTGCATTACTTGATTAACTATGAGGTTCTCTAATACATGCTTGTGTTCTATTTTTCTTAATTACTAACATGCAAACTTTTAGAGATCTTGGTCTTAGAGTGCCAAATTGACCTAATTTGTGAAAGGGCTATTATAAATACCTAGAGGGGGTGAATATGTGTGAAAACAACTTTTTATAAAATGCAGTAAAAATGCTTTACTTTTAAATTGAGTCTGATGACTACAAACTTTGTAGAAGGATTCAGACTTTAACAACTATTTCAAAGCACATAAATACATCACAATAAATAAAATAAAGTAGTTCAGGGAAGAGAAAATGCACAAATAATTTATAGTGGCTCGGCTTAGAGCCTACGTTCACTCTCCACGCTGACAACCTTCTGGCTGGTTTCCACTATGAATCGAAAGAGAATGTTACAGCCTTATGATCTTGACTTTTTAGTAAGGTGATTCTACTGCTCTCACAAAGTCACTCTCTAGAGTTTCTCTCTTTAGAATACAAGTTTAAACACTAAATGATGAAGGACAAGAGATTTTGGAAGCTTCAAACTTTGGAATTTTGCTTTCACTCTCTCTATCAAATGATTTGAAAAACCTCCTTAAATACTCTTCCATGCCTTGTCGACCGTTGGCACTTTTCAAAGGAATTCTTCCAATCAAGGAGATCTTGAGTTGTTTGAAGATTGAGATGAAAGTCTGTCAATCATGGTCGCCCATACAATCAAGATCTTGGTTTCCATAAGTAGATTCTTTCCAAATAAGCTTGCCTTCCGAAATGATTTGATGTTTCCAAATTGATTCCAATAAAGATAACCAATATGGTAGGTGATATTTCCAACCAGAAAGCCTGATGTATCTTGTACGTACTAAAGCTTTGAAGGAAGAAAAATAATCCTGAGTCTGATTAAGTCTTCATTCTTCACTTGCGTTCAGTTTGGAACTTGTCAGAGTGGACAGATTTTTGATGTAAGATAGATTTTGAAAGGCTTACACAGAAGTCTGGTATTATTCAGAATCAAAGTTTTGTCATATTCAAAATCTGATAGGAGTTTTCTCCAACAATCTCTCCTTTTTTATAATGACAAAACTTTCCTATAGATTTAATACTTATATCCTACAAGATACACTTTAGTAGCACATGAAAACTTATAATAACAACAGATTATTATAAAACTAATTTGCAATGATTCTGCATCCACAAAAAACATATTAGTCATGATAATTTAGAGTCTACAAAAGTTCAATCCAAATCCAAATTCTTGTGGAACACAATCATTCACAAAGTTGATATTGCCAAAAAGCAAACACAAAAACATAGGAACATTTAAATATGTTCTCATTCTCCCCCTTTTTGTCAACAACAAAAAGAAAGTTCTCATTCTCCCCCTTTTTGTCAACAACAAAAAGAAAGAGAAAGTTCCTTTTGTTAAAAGGTGTGATACCAAATGGATAAGAGAAATGAGTCCTTTAGGGTTGTCTTGGAACACGAACGAGTCGGAAATCCCCTAGTGACTGCACTACCTCCTCAAGCTTCTCCTGGCACTAATGGTAGACATTCTCGACTTTGGCTACAGTCTGTGAAGCTTGTTGATTCAAAGTTTGAACTTGAGTATCTAGAGACTGTACCTTGCCAGTTAGAAAGTCTGAAGTAGATCTCAAGGCAATGTGTAGCTTCGGAATCTTAACATCCATTGCATATTGCTAAGCTTTTATCTCCAATAGGAGCTCTACTATCTGTGGATAGTTTGGATCAGGTTCTGTTTGAGCACTAGTTTCAGCGAATTGAGTCTGTGGAGTATTTAGAAATGAGGGAACATCAACTTGAACGAGGGCAATTTGTTTTGCACCCTGACTTGGAGTTTCTGCATCAATTTTAGGAAAATGAGATGCGAAAACATCTTCAGCGTCTGTAGGAGATCTACTAATTCCATCACTAGCAGTAGGTACAATGTGAGGAGTTTTCTCAACATCTCTCCCTACTTTGTTGCCTATAGGTGGAGAGGAGACCTCATCTTCTTGTGCCTATTCCTTCCCAACACTAGATCTCTTTTCTTGTTCAGTTTCTTCTTGTTCAAACGTAGCTTTTTCCCTATTGTCTGCAGAGTCATCCGATAGTGGTATTGCACCATTGTCTCTTTCAAAATCTTCATCCTCGTTCTCCTTTCCTGCTAATCTTTTAGCATCACTCACTTCCTCTTCTTCTTGATCTCTTTCTTCTTCTTCTATTGCTTCAGAATCAACATCTTCATCCTTCTTTTCTTCATCACTCTCTTCTTCTGCTTCTGGTTCTCTGTCGTCTTCTTTTGTCTCCTCAGAATTAACAGAACCTTGAAGATTTCGCAAGGCCAGCGTAGATATTGTCAAATCATCCTCCTTTTCTTCGTCTCTCAGGAGGATAGACTCCTTTTTCTTTGAAGTTCTTTGTGCAACATCCTTTCCTTTTCGCTTCCTTGCAACAGTAGATCCTTCTTTGATTCTGCTTGAGGATTCCTTCTTCAAAAGCTCAATGGCCTTAGTTAGTTCCTTCAGCCTCATTTTGGAGATCATCTTCATTCCTATCTTCATAGCACTGACAGTTCTTGAGTAGAGTTGGGAGGGAAACTGGATTTGAAAGTGTCGGAACAATTTTGTAATCAAAGTAGAGTAAGGCAATTGTTCTTTTTCTTTCATTATAGTCCCATACGTATGCAAGAAGATGGCATGCGGCAAAGAAAAAGGAATTCCATTGCAAATAGCTCACATAATCTTTGCTTCAAATCTTAAAACATCGGTTTTGGAGGCTGCTTTGTGTTTGATGCAGTTAATGACAATTTTGTGCAACATAATGTTTGATGCTGGCAATTGAGAATATGTGATATTCCCACTTGGCAGTTTGTCCTTTACCAAAAATCGAGTGGCTTGACTCATGGAGACATTGATTGGTAGAAAACCACTACGTTCAACTCCAAGAATATCAACCAGAGTGTTTACATCCAAAACAAAGACTTTGTCACAGATAGTGAATTGAATGTGAGTTTGATCCAAGAAAGATAGATTAGAATAAAAATATGCTGTCAATTCAGGATAAGCCACAGAAGTCTCAGCACAAAACTTTTCAAGTTGCAAATTGGCTAACCTTTTCCTCAAGTTAATCTTTATTGAGTCAAGGAAGTCAAAATCTACCTTGTGCGAGGGTTCATCACCCCTATGTTCAACATTTAAGCATAAACCCCCTTATGCTCCTTTGAACGAAACAATCTCGTTCTTTCTCCGGGACATTAGCAGCCACACCAATGCGGGGTTGGAAATTCATAAAAATCCTTTCATCATCATCCTTATTCTTAAGCTGACTCTCTAAACTGAATCGAGGATCAAAAGGAAAATGCAGAAAAGTCTCTTCTGCTGAACCTTTTAGTGCCACTCCTAATCTTTCCATGGCTTTTAAGAACAAAGTTTTGTTTCCATGCCTATGACCTTTCAGAAAACTAGTGATAAAGGGACATTGGAGATCAACCCTGTTTCTAAGAGGAACAATAATGCTTGTAAAGAACCTGAGGTGTCAAAACTCTTAGAGGAACCATTTCTTGATCAACTTCCTCATCTATAGGTTGACGAGGAGAGTTCTGTGGAGAGTCTTCACTAGCAAGATCGAAGTGTGTTGGTCCTTTTGGCATGTTCCGAGGACCTTGGCTTGCAATGCGAGAGGATTTTCGCTGGTACACCATAGATGCAGACTTGGAGGATTTTGATGACATGTTTGAGTGAAGGAAAGATGGAAACTTGCAGGGAAATTTTGAGAGTAAAAGTCGAGGGAGAAGAGATTCAGTATTATGGTTTTGAAAGACTGTACTCGAAATGAAATGTTTTGAGGTATTTAAGGAATTTGAAAAAGGGTAAATGAAATGTCACAAAAGAAATGCCTTTTCAGATCAAATATAAAAATGGTAACTGCTAAAAATTTAAAATCGAATTTTAGCAAGAAAATATTAATTTCTAAAAATAAAATAAGCAAGCAATGATTAAGATAAAATCATACATGTTCAAAATTTACATTCTAAAAATAAAAATACCTAGATTTGAGAAAATGTACATACTGAAGTGGCTTCCTTGAGTTGAAGTTATGAGTCGGATCATCTTAGACTTTACTCGAGAGAAGAGATGATATTCAGCTTGTTGCGAATAGACTCAAATAAGCTTTTCTCCAATGGTTTTGTGAATATGTCTGCCAGTTGATTCTTCGAATCAATAAACTGAACCATAATTTCACCATTATAAACATGATCCCTTACAAAATGATGACGGATCTCAAGTGCTTTTGCTCTAGAATGAAGAATTGGGTTTCTGGTGAGATTGATAGCACTTGTGTTGTCGCATATGATCTCAATGCAGGATTCTTCTATTCCATAGTCTCTCTTAGTTGTTGTCTCATCTAGAGAATTTGAGAACAACAACTCCCAAGAGCAACATATTATGTTTCTGTTGTTGATAGTGCCATCGTACTTTGTTTCCTTAAGAACTATGATACTAGCATTTAACCCAACAGTTGACATGCCAGATGTGCTTTTTTATGTCGACTCTACAACCGGTTAAATCATCATTAGAGTAACCAATAAGAGTAAAGTCTCTTTCTTTTGGATACCATAGACCCAGCTTTGGAAAAGTCGCAACATATTTTATGATGCGTTTAATGACACTAAGATGAGATTCCTTTGGATCAGATTGAAATCTAGCATAGATGCACACACTGAATAAATATCAGGTCTAGAGGTAGTAAAGTAAAGAAGATAACCAATCATGCTTCTGTATAGTTTCTGATCTACTTTCTTCCCTCATTCATCCTTGCCCAGTTTTGATGAACTCACATAGGAGTTTCTGTCCTCTTGCAATTCTCCAGACCAAATTTCTTGATGAGATCTTTGGCATATTTCTCCTGGTGAATGAATATACATTTCTTTGATTGTTTGGCTTATAGTCCCAAAAAGAAGGTCAATTCACTCATCATGCTCATATCAAATTCATCTTGCATAAATCTTGAAAATTTATTGCAGAGATTTTTGTTAGGAGAACAAAAAATTATATCATCTATATAAATTTGTACAAGCAAAAAATCTTTTCCTTCTCTTTTTATAAATAGAGCAGTATCGACTTTTCCTTTCTCAAACCCATTTTTTTTAGAAACTTACTCAACCTTTCATACCAAGCTTTGGTGCACACTTTCGAGACTATACAATGTCTTTTTCAGTCTGTAGATAGAGTCTAATTTTTTTTTTTTGATCTTCAATCCTAGTGGTTGTTCCACATAGACTTCTTCTTGAATGAATCAATTGAGGAAAACACTTTTGACATCCATTTGGAATAACCTAAAATTTTTTATAACAAGCAAAAGCAAGCAATAATCTAATCGCTTCTAACTTTGCTACTTGGTGCATAGGTCTCATCATAGTCTATCCATTCTTCCTGAGTGTAGCCTTTTGCCACAAGCCTTGCTTTGTTTCTGATCGCTCAACCTTTCACATCCATCTTGTTTCTGAAAACTCATTTCGTTCCAATAATAGATTTGCCTTTGGGTTTTGAAATTAGCTCCCATACATCATTGATGCTAAATTGTCTAAGTTCTTCTTGCACAACTTCTATCCAGTTTTCATCGACAATCCTTCTTCTACACCTTTTGGTTCTATCTCGAAACAAGTGCTATTGCACTTTGGAGTCTTCTCTTCCTTTGGTTCCTTCATCAATCTTGCCAATGATGAGTTTTTTGGGATAACTTGACTTGTGCTTCCAGTTGCTATTTGATTTGAGAGTTTGTTGATCCTCTGTTTCGTTTGAGTCTTCTTATTTTGCTTGTTGCTGTAATCTAGAAATCTGAACTTCACTAGGGAGGACAAACTTTGTTAAGTCTGGAACTGGTTCAGACTCTTCAAGTTGAACCTAATTTGGTTGAATCTGCATATTTTCTTGAAATCCGACGTTCATAAATTCTTCCATAGATTGAGTCTTTTTGTTAAAGACCCTGTAAGCTTTGCTTGTCAAAGAGTACCCAAAAAAAATTCATTTGTCTAATTTTTCTTCGAATTTTCCAGATCGATCATTTGCATTCTTCAAAATGAAAATAAGAAACAATTGGCTTCTTTCTTTTATATACTTCATAGGGAGTCTTCTTTAGGATAGGTCTTAAAAACACCCTGTTGATAATATAACAGGTAGTAGAAACTGAGTTCGCCAAAAACGAGAGGATATTTTGTTTTTTATCAATAGAGTTCAGGCCATCTTCTGTAGAGATCTGTTTTTCCTTTCCACAACCCCATTTTGCTCTAAAGTTTATGGAGAGGAGAAGACATGCTAAAAACCGGATTCATTACAAAAGTCTACAAAATCCTGATTCTCAAATTCACCTCTATGATCTGTTCTTATGCTAGAAATAACATAACCTTTCTCGTTATGAACTTTCTTCACAAAGTTTGAGAAGTATGCAAAAGTCTCAGACTTGTTTGCTAAGAAGAACACCCAAGAGAAACAAGAATAATCATCCACGATTACTAGATAATATTTCTTTCTGCCAAGACTCTAAGTTCTTGTTAGCGCAAAAAGATCCATATGAAGAAGCTGCAATACTCAACTAGTAGAAACCTGATTTATTGGTTTAAAGGAACTTCTGACCTGCTTTCCTAAGACACAAGGAGTGCATACCTTAGTATTTTTGATAAGCCAAATTAGGAAGCCCTCAAACCATCTTCTTAGAAGAGATTTTGGCAATTTGCTTCATATTTACGTAACGAGCTTTCATGCCAAAGACTTGCTTCATCTTGAATAGAAGTAAGACACAATGTATCTTCTGGATTTACATCTAGAAGGTATATATTGCCATGCTTTTGCCTAGTAAAGGATCGAGAGAAGTCTTAACTTATTCCAGAACAAATGCCTTCTTGAAAGTTTATTATGAAAGATGTATCACAAAGTTGACTTATACTCAGCATATTGTAATTTAAACCTTTCACCAGGAAGACATTATTGATAGTTTGTGGCACCCCTCGATGGCCCCCGATCCGTTAGGGTCGCCATGATTCGCTTACCTTTCACTTTCCCTAATAACATGTCACTCTGATACCATTTCAATTGCAGCGGGTCCATACAACCTGGGGTTTACATCTTTTAGATTGGTCCCTTGTGCAATTCATATAATGGAAGCATATCCAACAACTCCATTCCTTATATTCAGAAAACGATACACACTAACTAAACATCTTATATAAGTTAAAGCCGAACACTTTTATTTACATAAAGCAGATGGACATCTTTAGTTGGTACATCGAAATGCCAAGGTCTTCTACACTCGGCTAAACTTCAAAAGATGACCAACATCTTTTCAAATAGTCGTATACTTAAAGTCCATCGATCAGTGTCGGTGTCCAAAAGTTCATTTCTTTGCTATCCTCCTCCTCGCAGTCACATCCAACCATTTGATCCATCTACGGTGGCAGTGGCAGCAGAGGAATCTTATCTAGTCTGAAATGTTAATCCCCAAAAGGGGTGAGTACAACCACTCAGCAGTAAAGATCTACCAAACTACTCATTGCATCGCACAGAATAATCAAGGCATCATAACAAAGCACGTATCATTCATGCATTCAAGCATAACTTACCTTGCAGCCATGCATATGTCATCATACCATATGTGCATATACCATCATGCACTCATCATCAAGCATTCATTCATAAATCACCATGTCATATGTGCACATACCACCATGCACTCATCATCAAGCATTCATGCATATATCACCATGCCATATGTGCATATACCTCCATGCAGTCATGCATATCTCACCATGCCATCGTGCATATACCACCATGATTCATATCATTCATGCTATCAAGCATACATCACCATGAGATCCATTCATGCCTTCATGATCGCATTTTCAATATCAAATAGCATTAATTTATTTTCATAAGTAGATTATGCATCATGCCATATGCATACACCCATGCACATGATTCATTTTCAATTCTTATCTTTCACAAAGATCTTATCAGTTTTTCTTTCCAAGGACCAATGTTTACATCTCACAATTTATCGCTCGCACCCAACCTGGCATCGCGAGGAACCTCCGGCACACACCTCCGGGCATCCGGCACCCCCACATTCCGAACAACTCGTATCCCAACTAGCATAATGAGGTATCCCCTCGGCACACACCTCTGAGGCTTCCGGAATTACGTACCGCCATACCACCAGGCATTCCCCTTGGAATTATGTACCGTATACCACCAGGCATCTTGAAACTCCCGAGGACATCCGGGCATGTATCGTAATACAACTGGGCATCCGGCACCCCCACATTCTAGGCATCCCGATACTCCCGGGGCATCGTCGGCTCACACCTCCAACGGTATCCTCATTTATCATAATTCATATTCACATTTGTGGCTCATTATCAACATGGCAACATGATGTGATGGCAACAATGTCAATTTCAGCTTTTGATTTTATATGTAATGCCAAATATCATCACATGTGCAGCAAGATTCAATCACTTAAAATAATATAATTCATGGGGCTCATACAAAACAGAATAGTCCATGCATTACAGCTTTTGAAATTCGCACAATCCAGCTTGCACAGTTTTAGAAATTTTTTTAATTAAGTACCCAAATGACCTTCAAAAATTATGAAATTCGAACATGTAATAGTAAAGACATAAAGGCAGGTATTTAATGCAGAACACTACACCAAAAGACCCTCATACAATTCGGTATAGACCATGCATCACAGCACTACTATTCTAACAGTTCAACTTGCACAGTTTTTGAAACATTTTTGGTTAAATAGGCAAATGAACTTCAAAAATTACGAAATTTGAATATATTGTAGGAAAGACATGAAGAGAGATATTTCATGCAGAACACATTTCCAAAAGAACCTCATACAAAATGATATAGTCCACGCATTGCCACTTACAAAGTCCGAACACTTGATTGCACAGTTTTAGAAACATTTCCGATTAAATACCCAAGTGAACCTCAAAATTTATGAAATTAGAATATGTGAGAGACAAGACCATAAGGTAGATACTTCATGAAGACATCGAAGTCAAATTCGTCCTAGATAATTAAATATGGTCGGTTAAAATCTCTATTCCTAGTACCGAAATTTCCAGATCTAACCATCTCCAAAGGACCACGATTTTACCTACCTATTCTTGTTTTTTTTCTCTAAATTTTTTATATGTTAAACCTCAGGATGTCCTTTACAACGTTTGTTAAGAAATCGAAGTGAAATTTCAACAAGAAGGTTACTTTACAGACCACGAAACCACTGAAGGTCATCACGAAAAATTCCAGATCTAGTCTCTCCAAAGAAAAGTCATTTCACTAACCATTTCTTGTTCATTTTGCCTCAAATTTTAGTATGTTGTTCTTCAAGGTGTTCTCTACAACTTTCATGAAGAAATCAAAGCAAGATTCTGACAAAAAAGTCACATGCAGCACGCAAACTCATGGATGGTCGGACTGGTCTTTCCAGAAACAGCATGCATGGCCAACGAATCTCTCTCCAAAGCTCCGAAATTTCATCCCATCTACCACAACCAAGACTTGCCATCTACTACACATACACACAGAAATACAAATGGTAGGCTTTAGGACTTCACTTGCCTTAAACTCAAGGACAAACAACGACAAAATGGCGGGCAAGGCGGTGAAGGAATGGCGGTGAACGACCCTCCTCTTCTTCTCTCGCACGCTCCCTCTCCCTCTCTCGATTTCCCTCTCTCTCTCCCTCGGCTCACCTCCCTTTCTCTCTATCCGCCCACTTCCCCTTTTCCTTTTGGGTTGAATAAAACCCTTGCATGCTCCCATTTTTGCATGTAAGAGACAAGTGTTCTCATGAGGAGAACAAGTGGCAAAATTGAAGACAAGTGTTGGAGGACATGCACTCCCCCCCCCCCCCTTTTGGTTCGTGCGACACCCTTGGGGTGTTTCTTGGGCCTGCTTGGGCCCGAAATCTGGGGCCCAAGAGTCCATAAAATAAGGCCATAATCCCCTTTTCTTTTTATATAACTTAGCATTTTATTTCTACCGAATTTAATTTAATATCCCAAAAATTAAATTGCTTCCTATACAAGTATATACTCAAAATTCTTGCGTGCCGTCCAACATCCTCAAAGTTCTAATTCTTTAATTTCAGCATGCATATTTCTCATGCAAGATCGAATTCCGCCCTTTCGGTTCAAAAATAAAATAAAATATAAATTCAAATGAACAAATACAATTTAATGCCTGTAAATAATGTTAATGCCACAGTTTGATGACCGTCACCTATCCGAGGATCATCTAAATTTTTGGATGCCACATAGTTAGACTTTCAATCTTCAAAGTTCCGCATCCTACGATCTTTCCCTTTGTTGTTCCCACCAAAAGAAATTTTTCTTCTTTTTAGTCTGTCATGCTTTACGAAACAGCTTGAGTCTCCAATCATATGCCTAGAACAGCCACTATCCAAGTACCATTTGATCTTGTTTTTAATAGTGACCTACGATCAGAAGAAGAACTCACACTTTCTTTGGTACCCAAATTTTCTTGGGTTCAAGGGTGTTAGTGTTAAAAATAGTTCTTGCCTAATCTTTCTTAACTGGTCTCCAAATCTTAGGACAATCATTCTTGAAATGTTCTAAACTGTTACACTTAGAACATCTGAAAGCACTTCGGCCAATAGGTTTTACAAACACTTTTTAAAAATGATTTTTATAAAATGTCTTTGCAGGTTTTTGTTTAAGTCTCTCTTTTACTTTAGAAAAATCAATTAAAGGAATAGTCTCATTATTCATACCCAGACTAGACTTGTTAAAATGGAGTATTTGAGCTATGAGAATTTTCTCTAATTTTTATGATCATTTTGAAAAAAAAATTTGAAATATTTGAGATCTCCCTTTTTAAAAAAACATTTTCTTTTGAGAGAGAATTAGAATTTTCTTTCAAATCATCAAAACTTCTTTTCGACTTTCAAACTTTTCTTTCCAAGAAACTTCCTGTTGCCTGAGCTTTGAATTCTCCCTTTTTTGTTTGGACATCCTTTTAAGAGAAGATTTAAGATTGAGGCAAAGTTCATCTATATACATTTTAACAGGAATTTCTGAGTTACTGACCTTGACTTCTTTGTTAGAGTCTGAATCAGTGTCTGTCTCTAATTCTGAGTTTGATTCTGAGTGAGCCATCAAACATATGTTTGCGAATTCTTCTTCACTTTCTTCACATTCGGTGTCACTCTAGGTTTCCGCTTTGATAGCCTTTTTGTATTTCTTAGTCTTCCTTTTTCTTCTTTTCAACAAGGGATAGTTTGGTTTGATATGCCCATTTTTCTTACACTCGAAGCATGTTACATCCTTGTTAGTTTCAGCTTCTTCTATAGGTTTCTTTGGGAATTTTGCGAGGCTTGCTTCTTCCAATTGAGCCTTCTACCTTTTCTGTTTAATCTTCTGAATTTCTTTATCATAAGGGTTAGTTCTTCATTATCTATATCATCTTCTGAATTTGTATAATTAGAATGAATGTTAGATTTTAAAACAATTGATTTCTTACCTTTTGGATCTTCCTCATCATTGATCTTTGTACGACTGAAATGTGCCTATTAATTCATCTACTGATAGAGGCATAATCTTTTAAGTCTCTCTGATTGAAGTCTTCACATGATTCCAGTTCTTTAAAAGTACGCGAAATAGTTTATTGACTTTCATTGGTCCAAAAATTGGTTGTCCTTGATAAGTTAGGCCATTCACAATTTTTGTAAAGTGACTAAACATATCAAAGATAGATTCTCCAGGCTTCATTCTGAATGCTTCATCATCCACCATGGCACCCAAGAAAGCTTCCACTTTTGACTCATCAAGCTACCTCGGCAATTTGGTTGCTCTTCAAATATAGGAATGTGCCAAAGATTGTCGCTTTAATCTGTTGAATGCCGTTGAAGGTGAATCTGGTTGCTTCATTCTAGGTCCCAATCCTTTTTACCACAAAAAGGTCACACCTCCACTCAAGGCATGCTTTACCTCCAAGTGTGAGACCTTAGCCTTTTAACATAATTTCTTTTGAGATATTTGGTCTTTAGCTTCTCCCCAATTTCGAGGGTTTCCTTCGTTTGAAGCAAATTTTCACAACAGATACCTTCAGCTAAAAAATGATAATCCTATGCAACTCCTTTGGATTAGTGCTGGAATTGAAAAGGCACTTGCCATCAACATGTCTTCTTATGACATAAACCAGGGATTAGTTGGGTCTATAGTAAACTTTTGGTCCCCCTTAACTAATTGTTTCTTTTTCCCTTGGGGACTCATGACTATGCACAAAGAGGCCCGAAATGTTGGCCCAGCCCACGGATTTTCCAAAGCTTTAAAAAAGAATTCTAAGCCCATAACTTCCTAGGCCCACGTATGCTTGGCCCACACGCGATTGGATCTACTCAATCCAAATAGGAAACCCTACTCGGTCAAGGACCCACATTCGACCCGACTCAGTAGCCGCAACCCGACTCCTAAAAACCCTACCAAAATCCGACTCGACTTTGACTACGATCTGCTTCCTGTGAGGAACCCTCCCTAAACATTAGCCCGTGCTCGACTGCTTTCCAACCTGGTTTCTTCTCTGCGGAATCGAATTTTTGGAACCCTCAAGTCCGGTGATCTGCAGCATCAAAGGGGGTTGGTTGGGACGTCACCGGGCGGTGACTCAACAGTGGTGATACGACGAACGACGGCTAGGTTTTTGAGGGGGAAAAAGACGGCGATGACGATAGACGGCTGTGGGGTTATTGGAAAGAGCGGCGGCAATGACGACAGTGACTGTTGGGTTCTTAGGGAGTGACAGTGGTGACACAAGGACGGCGCGAGGGGGCTGAACAATGGCAGCACTGGGCTTACCGTAATGACGTTAGAGGCTGAATGGCGGTGGTGTTGGGCTGGTGATGCAATGGGGCTAGATCTTGTGATGACTTAGCACGGCGAGGATAGGGTCGATAGCAAGTGTCTAGACGGGCGATTGCTGGAGAGGTGCGAACTAGCGGTGTCATCGGCGATGGCCCGGTTTGGCAGAGATCTGGCACCACGACAGCGTCGGGGATGGCGGTGGTGGCTCGGTAGGTGACGACAGATGGTAGGGATTCGGGTCAGTGACAGCGATAGGGCAAGGCTTCGGCACAATGACTACGGAAGGGGTTCAGCTCACTCCCAGTCAGCCAGCCACTGGATGGCGATGGCAAGCCCTCTCCCTCTAGATCTGGCACCTAGACGACCCCTCTTTTTCTCTGGTCGGCCTCTCCTTTGAATTTGATCTTCTCCACTTCTTAGCCCGACCCTCTCCTCCGGATTTAACCTTCCTCCTCCGGCGAACTTTCAGATGATGGCTTGCGAGCATTCAGGCCTCCCCTAAGTCTCTTGAGGGAGGGTTTCGAAGCTTGCATCCTTTTGATCTTACTCGCGTCGTCAATGGTTGGAGTTCAAGTAAGCTAGATGGCCACGGGCTTGGCCTATTTCGAAGCGAGGCAACAAGTAGGGGGTCGAGGAAAGCTCACCTTCTTCGGGGATGTAGGCTGGAGGTCGTCGGGGTCGCCGAGGTTGAAGCAGCAGCCGATGATGGGCAGCAGCTTTGCTGTAGTAGACCCGATGGAAGAGGACGGCGGTCCGGCCTTTCTCAGATCCACCACCAAGGCTTCCGGCTTCTCTTTCGCTTGCCTTTCTCTTAGATCTCCAAATCTGAAACTCAAATCTCAACTTGGAACCCTCACTCCGACCATATCTGGATCTCGGGGTTGGCCGGCTCTTGAACCTCCTCCAATGTCTCTCGAGGGAAGTGATTGGAACCAGCTACCTTGGATCCTCTCCTAGCCGTACTCTTGGCCTTCCCCTGATGCCCTATTTATAGGCTAGGGGGAGGCCATTCGACGGAGATCTAGGCGCCAGTCCTTCGCACATCGGACAGTCTTCGCCGGCCAAACCGGCGTCCCATTCGTCGAGGTGGCTCTAGGTAGGCCGCCTTGCATTCAAGACACGTCTTTTCCGCCTGCTATGCTGTACATCACCGTCTGCCCCTCCATCCAACATTGCGCGCGTCGGAGCTCCCTACACGTGTTGCTCATCCATGGAGGAAGAAGACAAGAGGAGAGACAAGGGGGCCGGGCTAGGTCACGCGGGCCGGGCCGTGGGGGGGCATGCAAGAGAAAAAAAGGAGGGGCTGGGCTTGTAGGCCTAGCCCCGGGCTGCTACTTGTTTTCTTTTCTTTTTTTGTTTGTTTTTATTTATTTTTTTTGTTGTTTTTGTTATTTATTGGAAAAAGGAAAAAAAAAAACATAAATAAAGAAACTAAGGCCTAATTAAAAACCTAATCAAAATTTAGGTGTCAACAGATTTACACCGGAATTGAATCAAGGGAAAATCTCAAATAATGACCGAAAGTTAGCTTATTTTCTCAAATAAAGACCCGAAGTAGCCGTCGTCCCAAATAATGACCCAAAGTGGCTAACAAGTCTCAAATAAGGACTTGAACTCGCCGGCCGGGTAGCGCATGACATTTCGGTGGCCGGAATATGGACAATTTTGTCCACAAAAAATATAGATAGAAATTAACAAACCCTAAAAACAAACCCCCCCCCCCCCCCCCCAAAAAAAAAAACTCTTCATCTCGAGTACTCAACCAAGAGACAGAGAACATCTCCATCTCAAGTACCCACATCTTGGGCACAATTCGAATCCACTTCCACGGACCCAACTAAGATTGAGAGAGAGAGAGAGAGAGAGAGAGAGAGAGGGGAGGGTTTGTTAATTTCTATCTATATTTTTCTAGGACAAAATTTCTCATATTCCGGCCATCAGAAATGTCACACGCTCGCCGGCCGGTAGGTTCAGGTCTTTATTTGAAATTTGTTAGCCACTTCGAATCCTTTTTTGAAACAATGATTACTACAAGTCTTTATTTGAGAAAGTAGGCTCACTTTGGGTCCTTATTTGAAATTTTCCCTTTAATCAACGATGGGAATCTTGAAAACTACGACTAAGGTGTGATAAAATAAAGATAAAGTAAATGCAATTGATGTGTTGTTTGGGGGAGGACCTTCTTTTTGGAGAAGCTGCAGTATTTATAGTGTGGACTAATGTTCCTCAGTCGGTTACTTTTCCTTGGTCACTACTCTTCACAATCTCCACATTTTTATTCCTTCTAGATGACGTTATCATTTAACAATAGCTTCTTGACCCATCGACGATACTCATGCAACTTGCTCATCAAACAAATAATTGTTCCCCATTTTCATGTGCATTTCTCGTAGCAGTTATTCTCGCTTGAGTTCTAGTACTAATCCCATATTATCTTTAAATTCGGTACACTACCCTCATATCCTAACATGTGGCCATCAATTACCTAGATGTCGACTCTAGAGTTGGCTTCTAAAATTCCATGGGGACTTAGCTTAAGTAGCGTTCACGAAAGCTATTTTCCTTTAATTTATGAACCAAATTAGGCATTTTATTCAACCAAAACAGGGCATTTCATCCAATATTCTCTTGTGGCTATCACGTGATCTCAGGAGTGATTTTGGGTGTCAACAACGACATTAGTTACGTAAATAATGATGTCATTTTGTGAGACACGCTGGCATTACGTGGGTATCACATGTTGTCCTCGTTGTCGTTGGACTTCTCTCTCTCTTTTGACCATCAAGCTATCCACACCGCAACCCACCGCTGGCTCCATCCGCCGCAATCCATGGACTTAAATGCCGCCACCACCAAACTTGACCAAATCGGCCACCCCCTCACTAATGTCAGCCGCCACCAGCCCCATCCTCTATCTCTATTTTTCTCGGACTTGCGACGCCAATCAAGTTGAGTTTGATCTTTAATCTTGGCTGCACAACCTTGATTCGTGCTTAGAGATCACAATTTTCATACGCGAGACCCTGATTACGGTCTGAACAAAGAGAACTAGTGGGATTCCATCAATGGTGATTAGGGAGAGATGAGCTAGGCTCTGTTAATGTTGGTGATTGAAAAGAACGAGTGTTGTAGGCAGGTCATAGTGACGGAGTGATGAATTTTTGACAACGCGCAATGGGTTTAGATGGTGAATCTATGCAGCCGTAGTCTCTCAGGTGTAGAGGAGGAAGGGCAACAGAAGAAGAAAAAAAAAGTGATAAGTGCATTGAGAGTCTTAAAACTTATCATGAAAGTGCAATTAAGTCATAAAATTTTGAAAAAGTACAATTAAATCTCAAAATTTGTCATGAAAGTATAATGGAGTATTAAAACTAATAAAAAAATGCAATCAAATTCTAAAATTTACAAAATCAATCCAATCAACATTTTGAAATTTTAGAACTCAATTGTACTTTCTTGAAAAGTTTTAGAAATTGATTACATTTCTTAAATATTTTAGGACTCGATTGTGCTCTTGTGACAAATTTTAAAGTTTCATTACACTTTCTAAAATTATTAGGGTTCAATTGCATTTTTCTTGATAAGTTTTAAGACTTTTCTAGTTCATTTATTTATATATATATATATATATATAAGTGTAAAAAACATGTGCGATGGAAAAAGAAAAAAAGAGGTGATGGTCTGCATTTATATTTTTGTCCATTCATCGCATTGGCGGTGCCAAAAGCATGTGACAAAGATGCTTAATTTAACAAGAAAATCATATCAAATCGATTTGAAAAAATTTCAGTGATTAAATTAAACGAAAAGAAATTAGGGATAACTTTAAACCATGAGAACAATTGGGGGAACGCGTGTGGCATTAGCACAAAAACTTACTAAAGTTTGCCTACTGAGCATATTGACAATATTAGATTGAATTGTGGGTGTGTCCCATCTTTTCAAAATCCAAAGTGATTTATCTTGTGAACTAATTTAGTAAAAGGAATTTAGTTCATGCAATATTATTCTTTTCATTTAGCAACTTTTATTGCTCAACAAGAGCCCTTGTGACATCCTGAAATTCGACCCGTTTCGATAAAGTGAAATGGGCGTTTCGTCGACGTGCCTATGGCCCTTTTTTTCTTTGAGCTGATCACTCACGAGTTAACTAACCTATTGGGTGAAACCGTTAAGGGATGTATCGTTGTAAAATCCCTAAAAGCTATCTAATTAGTTGGATTTGGCTAAAATCACGTCGATCGATTTTTAATAACGAAATAGAACTCGATTTTGGAATCGAATTTTAAGCGCGTCATAATTCTTATTTTTAGGATCCTGTCTCATCGCTCGCAAATTTATTGACAGGTCCGAAATTTCAAGAAAAAAATTATCAGATGAAAAATTGAAGCCCGAAAGGAAATAAAATGGGAAAGAGAAAAGAAAAGAAAATAAGAATAATGCTGTTATTTTTATTTTACTTTTTCTCTCTCCCCTCTCTTTTCTTTTCTTTCTTTTTTTCTCTCTCTCTTCTCTCTCCTCTCCCCTTTCCCTCCCCCTCGTGCGAAACCCTCCCCCACCGCCAACCCTCTCTCTCTCTTCCTTTTTGACTGGTCAAGCCTTATCCTCTCTCTCTCTCTCTTTTCTTCTTCTTCTTCCTTCCTCCGCACGTCCGAGCGAGAGAACCAGAAGCCCGAGCAGAAGCTGCAGTCCCGTCGTCGCCCGTCCCGTTGCTGCACCGCCGCTCGCATGCCCGCAACAGCTGCCCGCTCGACGCCGCGCGCCCAAACGTCAACCATCCGCGCGCGCCCAGGCGTGCTTCCCCGCGCGATCCAGCGGTGACCCAGCCCTGTTCCGCCCTTGTTCGGCCACATCCGGCCACCGCCCAGCCCCGCCGGACCTCCCCCGCGTCCCCTTCACCCTCCGCCGGCCTCCCCTCGCCGCCCTAGCCACCGGAGCAGCCTCGGCCAGCCCCATCCAGCAACCCACGAAGTGGGTATCCAGCACTTCGGGCCAGCTTTTGGGCCGTTTTCGGGCCCCGGATCTGTGAGTCGCTTTGGGAAGTTTCGTTCCTCGCATCGCCGCCGTCGGATTGATCCGATTTGCGTGAGTAATCTCACTAATCCAGGATTAGTTGGCTAATTATGCTTAAGGTTGGTTTAGTTTTAATTGATTATGTTTAGGTTGTTAGATTAGAATAAATTAGCAATTATTAGTCAATTGTGATGCGATTTAGATAAATTGATTGCGCAATTAACAAGTAGACGTGGTCTACTAATTATTGGAAGCATCTCGGGATTTTTCCCGACCCTTAGTGGGCTCCAAGTAGGCTTTTCGAGCCTAAGTGGATTTTTTTTTTGTATTTAAATATTAATTTTCGGAATTAAATTAAATAATTATTTATTTTCCGAAAATTCAACTGAGATGGCTCGGGATCGGAAAATTATGCTGATGACCGTGGTGAAGTCCATTTATTTAATCGGGCTTTATTTTGAGCTAAATTGAATTTTTAATATTAATTATTTAATTTTCGAAATTAATAAATTAATTAATTATTTTTCGGAAATTAAGATTTTGATGGCCGACGACCGAAATCTCATGCTGATCGTCGTGGCACAGTCCGTTTATTTATTTGAGTTCCACGTTGTATGGAATTGAATAAATTGTGATATTTTAGGGATTTACCCTAAATTGATTGGAATTGATTGAGATTGAATTGTTGATTGGTAAATGGCCAAGTATGTTATTCAGCATTTATAATGCTTTGTTGAGTTGATTTAATTATTTGTTTGAGAAATTGTTGGGCATTGGTTGTCGGTATTGAAAGTAGATTGGTAATCACTTGAAAGAGGATACGTGGGCTCGGTGAATTGGAATATCACCTTGAGAATGCATGTGAATTCAGTGGTTGAATATGTCACATTGGCGAAAAGGTCGCCTGAGAGAATGCACGTGGCTCGGAGACTCGGTATGTCATCCTGGAGAATGCACGTGGCTCGGTGACAGAGTTTGGCATCTAAAAGGGCACGTGGGCTCGGTGAATTGATGCATCACTTTGGTGAGATAGCACCTAAGAGAAGGCACGTGGGCCCAGGCATCGTAAAAAGGACACGTGGCTCGGTGATTTGATGCGTCACTTTGGTAAGCGAGTACCTTAGAGAATGCACGTGGGTCCAGTATTCGGAAATAACATCTAAAAGGGCACGTGGCTCGGTGACTTGATGTACCACCTTGGCGAAGAGGTCGCCTTAGAGAATGCACGTGGGCCCAAGGTTCGAGGCACGTGGACTCGGAGACTTGGGATGTCGTCCTTGAGAATGCACGTGGCCTAGCTTTTAGATACTCCTCCGTGGGAATTGATTTGTATGACATGTAATCGACCGGTTATTTGTTTGAAATAAATGGGTGCCTATTGTGAATTGTACTGACTTGCAGGTGAGATCTGAGGCCGAGGTAAGTCATCTGCCCTGTGCGTGTTTAGGCAGCCTTTAGTATAATGGTTTACTAATCGGGCTTAGTGGGGTAGAACTCGCTGAGATGTAGTCTCATCCCAGTTTGGGGAAATCATTTCAGGAGCCCGCTAAGGAGCTGAGGAGGAGAAGTCGGAGAAGGATTTTTGGGAGAAGAAGATAATCCTGAGAGGGGCCTTGAGTACGGCCCAGATGGACTGAGATGCTATCTTCTTTGATATCTCCATTTTAATGTGAATAGAGTTTAGAATAAAAAGTTGTGAAGTGTTCTGGTTTATGTTTTGTATAAAAGTTTGGTTATAAGTTTCAATATGAAAAATATGGCCCTGCTTTTCTATCCCATCGTTTTATTGTCTGGGGATTTTAACTACTTCCGCATGTGCTTAAAAATTGAAAGGGTCGGCGATACATTGTCCTGGGATATCGCATTATAAAATCGACCAAATAGAAGGATGTGCACGTGCCCTAGGATCGGGGCATGACATCCCCTTTTTGTGGTATCAGAGCGAAGTTGAAGATTAGAGTGATAAGGAGCGATGACCATGGGATAGTTAGTAGGAAAGGCCTTTAAATTCATGTTGGTGCATGTATGTGTTAGCTGAGTGCAAAAATTGCTTGTTGTTTGGATCGCTCTGTTTCTAATTCGGTGTTGAATTGGAAACAGGTGTTAGTTGAGTAAAGCTAAACCATGAGCGATCAGGAGCCGATAACTCCTGCAAAGAGGACCAGTAGAGCGTTATTCGGGGTAGAGCTCCGACTGGTGTCGGAACCCGAGGCGGATGTGGTCGAGCGCCAGCATAGGCTAGCGCGAGTGGAGTGAATCCACCTGTCGTAGATGTCGGGGTAGTAGCCCCTAATGATCCCAGGGTGGATGGGATCTTGCGTGTTCTGGAAGCGATGGGTACCGGAATGGATCAGCAAGCTGCGACAGTTGAAGCCGCCGCTCAGGCCACCGCTAATGCCGTAGCTGCCGCCGCTGCTTAGGCCGCTCCTGCCGCCGCACCTGCAGTCGCACCTGCCATAGTCCCTCCTGCAATGAACGTTGAAGGTCAGCCAGGAATAGTGGTTGCAGAAAGATTGATAAGTAAGTTAGTGGGGCACTTTCGAAGGCTAGATCCACCAAGGTTTAGGGGTACTGGAGACCCTGAGGCTGCATCACAGTGGGTACAAGATATGGAGAAAGCATTCGCAGTCTTGATGTGTAATGAAGAAGAAAAGGTTATACTAGCTGTGTATCAACTTCAAGATAATGCCAACATTTGGTGGAAAGCCACCAAGGATGCCGTGTTCCGGAAGGAGTACCAAGGGTGTGGAACACCTTCCTCAGAGCTTTTAATGATCAGTATTTTTCGAGTGCGGCTCGAGAGTTGAAGATGGAGGAGTTCCAACGCCTTCGCCAAGGATCGATGACTGTCGATTAGTATGGGGTTAAGTTCGCTGAACTATCTCAGTATGCCTCGAGATTGATCGAGGACCCCGAGGAGAAAGCTCGAGAGATTTAGGAATGGTCTTCGTACGGGGCGAAACAACCTCTATTACCATTGGATTTGGTAGATTATCGTGAAGTCTACCGTCGAGCTCGATGATAGAGAGAGGTATATCGGAGCAAAGCGGCCTCATCTCGGATCGAGGTTTAGCTCTCATAGAGACAACATCCGCCAAGGAAAGAGGCCGATGTTTGGAAATAAATTCCAAAGCCCGCCCAGCAAGAGGAGTGGATTTAATAGGCCAGGACCTATTAGAAATGATGCGTGTCGCTTGTGTGGAAGAAGACACGGGGCAGGACCGTGCCCAGCTAGGACGGGTGCATGCTTCGAATGTGGCCAACAGGGCCACATAGCTAGATATTGTCCAAAGAAGCAAAGAGGACAACCTCAGTTGCTGCCGCCGCCACCGATGAGACAGATAGGAGGGTATGCCCCTCAGAACGCACCACAAGGAGGACAGCAGAGACCTCCAGCTCAGGGCACTGTGTATGCGATTACCCAAGGTCGCGTGCGACTACTCTGGCGTGATCACGGGTACGGTCTTGCTCAACGACCAACCTGCTTATGCCTTGTTTGATTCGGGAGCAACCCATTCTTTCATTGCCGAGCAATATGTTAGGATGCTAGGTTTGAGTCTTGTATTGTTGGAGTCGGCAATTTGCATATCTACACCCTTGAAAGATAAAGTTATTGCTGCTTTGGGATGTTCGGGATGCAAGTTAGAGATTGGTGAGCGAGTGGGGAAAATTAACTTGTTGGTCCTAGCCATGTATGATTTTGATTTGATAATTGGCATGGACCGACTCACCAATCAACGAGCTAAAATGGATCGCTATCGCAAGGCGATTCGCCTTGACCCATTAGGGGTAAGAGCTTCGAGTTTGTCGGGAATCAAGGAGGACCTTCGATTTCCTTAATCTCGTCGCGGAAGCGCTCGTTTGTTAGACGAGGGTTGTCGAGGGTACTTAGCGACTGTCGTGGATACGACAGTTGAAGAGCTGAAAATGGAAGATATTGCAGTGGTACAGGAGTTTCCAGATGTTTTTCCAAAAGAATTGCCAGGGTTATCGCCAGAAAGAGAGATTGAATTTGTGATCGAGCTAGCACTAGGGACAGAACCGATCTCGAAGGCACCTTACCGAATGGCGTTATCTGAGTTGAAGGAATTGAAGGTGCAGATGCAAGAATTGTTGGATAAATGATTTATTCGTCCTAGTGCATCACCTTGGGGAGCACCAGTTCTATTTGTTAAGAAGAAAGATGGTTTGTTGCGCCTGTGCATCGATTATCGACAACTCAATCAGGTAACGATCAAGAACAAGTATCCATTGCCGAGGATAGATGACCTGTTTGATCAACTGCAAGGAGCGTCAATATTCTCAAAGATCGACTTGAGGACAGGATACCATCAGCTAAGAATTAGGAAGGAGGATATTCCTAAGTCAGCATTTCGTACCCGGTATGGTCATTACGAGTTTACAGTGATGCCGTTTGGATTGACGAATGCTCCAGCTACATTTATGGATTTGATGAACAGAGTGTTCAAGGAATATCTGGATCAGTTTGTGATTGTGTTCATTGATGATATCTTAGTCTATTCGAGAAGTAATGAAGAGCATGAGAATCGTCTGAGATTAGTACTTCAGACCTTAAGAGCTCATCAGCTGTATGCTAAGTTTAGCAAATGCGAGTTTTGGTTGACTCATGTTGCGTTCTTAGGTCATGTGATTTCCGGAGAAGGAATCTCCGTCGACCCGAGCAAGATAGAAGCCGTGATCAATTGGCGAGACCAACATCGTGTCGAGATCGAAGTTTTCGGGGTTAGCGGAGTTATTACGTACGGTTTGTGGAAGGGTTCTCATCGATAGCGTTGCCTCTAACAAAGCTCCTGAAGAAAGAAGAGAAATTTGTATGGTCAGACAAGTGCGAGCGTAGTTTCCAAGAGCTAAAAGAAAGGCTGACTACCTCACCTATGCTGATGATTCCATCTGGTCCTGGAGGATTCGAGATCTATAGTGATGCGTCATTCAGAGGATTGGGTTGCGTGCTGATGCAACATGGTAGAGTTGTTGCATATGCTTCCCGGCAGTTAAGACCTCATGAATTGAATTACCCGACGCATGACTTAGAACTCGCAGCCATCATATTTGCGTTAAAGATTTGGAGGCACTACTTGTGTGGAGAAAAGTTTCAGATCTTCACAGACCATCAGAGTCTCAAGTATTTGTTCTCTCAGAAGGAGTTGAACATGAGACAGCGTCGATGGATGGAATTGCTGAAAGACTACGATTGTGATATTCTATATCACCCGGGAAAGACGAACAAGGTCACCGATGCATTGAGTCGGAAGTCTTCAATAGCGCAAATCTTGGTTAAGGAGTGGAACTTAATCGAGAGAGCTCGAGATTCGGAATTCAAATTTGAGGTAGGCCATCTCTCAAGTCTTATGGCCACCCTCAAAATTGAACCGGATGTCCAGGTCAGAATCAAAGAACTTCAACCGACAGATCCAGGCGTGCAGAGGATTCTTCAAGAGGATACCGAGAAAAGAAAAGCTGATTTTCAAGTTTCTGATGATGGGACTCTAAGGTTCCAAGGACGTTTGGTTGTACCTGACGATGTTGAGCTTAGAGAAGAAATTTTATTTGAAGCACATCGTAGCAGCTACAGCATTCATCCTGGAAGCACTAAAATGTATCAGAACCTGCGTCAACATTACCGGTGGTCGGTATGAAGGCGAACATCGCCAAGCATGTGGCCAAGTGTTTGACTTATCGCAAGTAAAAGCCCAAAGATTGCAAACCGGGAGGACTTTTGCAACCTCTTGCGATTCCGGAGTGGAAATGGGAGCATATCACGATGGACTTCGTGGATCGACTACCAAGGAGTCGAGGGGGAATGATTCGATTTGGGTAGTAGTCGACAGGGCGACAAAGTCGGGTCACTTGATTGTAGTTCGAAAAGTCCCGAGATCGGATAGACACGCAGACTGTATGTGCGTCAGGTGGTTCGTATGCATGGAGTGCCAGTTACGATAACATCTGATAAAGACCCGAGGTTTACTGCTGCTTTTTGGAAGAGCTTGTAGAGTGCTTTAGGTACAAAGCTTTAGTACAATACATCGTATTATCCTCAGACGGATGGCCAGTCTGAAAGGACAATTCAGACTCTTGAAGACATGCTAAGAGCGTGTGTTAGAGACTTCAAAGGAAGTTGGGAAGATCAGCTTCATCTGGTGGAATTTGCCTACAACAACAGTTATCAGCAGAGCATCAAGATGGCTCCATTTGAAGCGTTGTATGGCAGAGCGTGCAGAACTCCAGTGTGTTGGAATGAAGTCGGAGAAAGGAAGATAACAGGCCCAGAGTTAGTTCAGCAATCAGTAGATGCCGTGGCAGTGATCGGAGACAGATTGAAGACAGCGCAGAGCAGGCAAAAAAGTTATGCAGATAAGCACCGAAGGTCTTTGGAATTCCAAGTTGGTGATCACGTTTTTCTGAAAGTGTCACCAATGAGGGGAACTTCGCGCTTTGGTAAGAAAGGCAACGAGTCCGAGGTACGTAGGTTCGTTTGAGATTCTTGAAAGAATCGGAAACCTAGCGTATCGTCTTGCGTTGCCGCCAAGATTGGCGCAAGTGCATGACGTCTTTCACGTGTCGATGTTAAGGAAGTACGAGCCTGACCCGACCCACATGCTCAATTTCGAGGAATTAGACGTGGATGACAGTGTGTCATACGTGGAAAGCCCGGTTCAGATTGTCGATCGTAAATAGCAAGTTTTGCGTACAAAGACCATCCCGTTGGTCAAAGTGGTCTGGCAACACCACAACAGACAAGGAGCGACTTGGAGATCGAAGAGTCGATGAGACAGTTGTACCCGCCTTTTTGAGCGAAGTGTAATGGTTTAAATTTCGAGGACGAAATTTTTATAAGAGGAAAGAGTTGTGACATCCTCGAAATTCGACCCCGTTTTGATAAAGTGAAATTGGCATTTCGTCGACGTGCCTATTGCCCTTTTTCTCCGGGAAATGATCACTCACGAATTAACTAACCTATTGGGTGAAGCCGTTAAGGGATGTATCGCTTGTAAAATCCCTAAAAGCTACCTAATTAGTTGGATTTGGCTAAAATCACGTCTGATCGATTTTTAACCACGAAATTGAACTCGATTTCGGGAATCGAATTTTAAGCGCGTCATAATTCTTATTTTTAGGATCCTGTCTCATCGCTTGTCAATTTATTGACGGGTCCGAAATTTCAAGAAAGAAATTATCGGAAGAAAAATTGAAGCCCGAAAGGAAATAAAATGGGAAAGAGAAAAGAAAAGAAAATAAGAATAATGCTGTTATTTTTATTTTACTTTTTCTCTCTCCCCCTCTTTTCTTTTCTTTCTTTTTCTTTTCTTTTTCTCTCTCTTCTCTCTCCTCTCCCCTTTCCCTCCCCCTCGTGCGAAACCCTCCCCCACCGCCTACCCTCTCTCTCTTCCTTTTTGACTGGTCAAGCCTTATCCTCTCTCCCTCTCTCTCTCTCTCTCTCTCTCTCTCTCTTCTTCTTCTTCCTTCCTCCGCACGTCCGAGCAAGAGAACCAGAAGCCCGAGCAGAAGCTGCAGTCCCGTCGCCACCCGTCCCGCCGCCGCACCACCGCCGCACGCCCGCAACGGCTGCCCGCTCGACACCGCGCGCCCAGGCGTGCTTCCCCGCGATCCGGCCGCGACCCAGCCCTGTTCCGCCCTTGTCCGACCACCTCCGGCCATCACCCAACCCCGCCGGACCTCCCGCGTCCCCCTCACCCTCTGCGGCCTCCCCCCTCACCGCCCTAGCCGCCGAAGCAGCCTCGGCCAGCCCCGTCCAGCAACCCACGAAGTGGGTATCCAGTACTTCGGGCCCGCTTTTGGGCCGTTTCCGGGCCCCGGATCCGTGAGTCGCTTTGGGAATTTTCGTTCCTCGCATCGCCGCCGTCGGATTGATCCGATTTGCGTGAGTAATCTCACTAATCCAGGATTAGTTGGCTAATTATGCTTAAGGTTGGTTTAGTTTTAATTGATTTATGTTTAGGTTGTTAGATTAGAATAAATTAGCAATTATTAGTCAATTGTGATGCGATTTAGATAAATTGATTGCGCAATTAACAAGTAGACGTGGTCTACTAATTATTGGAAGCATCTCGGGATTTTTCCCGACCCTTAGTGGGCTCCAATTAGGCTTTTCGAGCCTAAGTGGATTTTTTTGTATTTAAATATTAATTTTCGGAATTAAATTAAATAATTATTTATTTTCTGAAAATTCAACTGAGATGGCTCGGCACCGGAAAATTATGCTGATGACCGTGGTGAAGTCCGTTTATTTAATCGGGCTTTATTTTGAGCTAAATTGAATTTTTAATATTAATTATTTAATTTTCGAAATTAATAAATAAATTAATTATTTTTCAGAAATTAAGATTTTGATGGCCGACGACCGAAATCTCGTGCTGATCGTCGTGGCGCAGTCCGTTTATTTATTTGAGCTCCACGTTGTATGGAATTGAATAAATTGTGATATTTTAGGGATTTACCCTAAATTGATTGGAATTGATTGAGATTGAATTGTTGATTGGTAAATGGCCAAGTATGTTATTCAGCATTTATAATGCTTTGTTGAGTTGATTTAATTATTTGTTTGAGAAATTGTTGGGCATTGGTTGTTGGTATTGAAAGTAGATTGGTAATCACTTGAAAGAGGATACGTGGGCTCGGTGAATTGGAATATCACCTGGAGAATGCCCGTGAATTCAGTGGTTGAATATGTCACCTTGGTGAAAAGGTCGCCTGAGAGAATGCACGTGGCTCGGAGCTCGGTATGTCATCCTGGAGAATGCACGTGGCTCGGTGACAGAGTTTGGCATCTAAAAGACACGTGGGCTCGGTGAATTGATGATCACTTTGGTGAGATAAGACCTAAGAGAAGGCACGTGGGCCCAGGCATCATAAAAAGGACACGTGGCTCGGTGATTTGATGCGTCACTTTGGTAAGCGAGTACCTTAGAGAATGCACGTGGGTCCAGTATTCGGAAATAGCATCTAAAAGGGCACGTGGCTCGGTGACTTGATGTACCACCTTGGCGAAGAGGTCGCCTTAGAGAATGCATGTGGGCCTAAGGTTCGAGGCACGTGGACTCGGAGACTTGGGATGTCATCCTTGAGAATGCATGTGGCCTAGCTTTTAGATACTCCTCCGTGGGAATTGATTTGTATGACATGTAATCGACCGGTTCGATTTGTTTGAAATAAATGGGTGTCTATTGTGAATTGTATTGACTTGTAGGTGAGATCTGAGGCCAAGGTAAGTCATCTGCCCTGTGCGTGTTTAGGCAGCCTTTAGTATAATGGTTTACTAATCGGGCTTAGTGGGGTAGAACTCGGGAGACGTAGTCTCATCCCAGTTTGGGGAAATCATTTCAGGAGCCCGCTAAGGAGCTGAGGAGGAGAAGTCGGAGAAGGATTTTTGGGAGAAGAAGATAATCCTGTGAGGGGCCTTGAGTACGGTCCAGATGGACTGAGATGCTATCTTCTTTGATATCTCCATTTTGATGTGAATAGAGTTTAGAATAAAAAGTTGTGAAGTGTTCTAGTTTGTGTTTTGTATAAAAGTTTGGTTATAAGTTTCAATATGAAAAATATGGCCGCTTTTCTATCCCATCGTTTTATTGTTTGGGGATTTTAACCGCTTCCGCATGTGCTTAAAAATTGAAAGGGTCGGCGATACATTGTCCTTGGGGATATCGCATTATAAAATCGACCAAATAGAAGGATGTGCACGTGCCCTAGGATCGGGGCGTGACAGCCCTCACTTGTGATTTTACATACTTAAGAAGATCCTCTTTTGAAAATCCTCGTAACAGAGAGAGAGAGAGGGAGAGGGAGGGAGGTAACTCGTACTTAATAAAGACTTAATAAGTTAATAGGCATATAACAATATATAATTCATAATACATATTGTAAAAGTAACATTTCACATCGCCTATTATTAATCTTTCTTGAATTGTGGAGAAAGTGTTTGATTTCATTCTAAAATGATTGTTTATATTATTTACAAAAATGAATATAACGAAAAATATTTTCCTTATCCACGAAAATATTTAGATATATATTGTTATGAATAATGAAAATATATTTCACTAATTAATTATTTTAATTGATATAATCTATCATTTTTAGAAAATTATTATTCAAATTATCCATTTTCGTAAAACATACGGAGCCTAAATAATCACCTCTTCGTACATATGTCATAAATCAAGCCTATCATGGCACTAATCCTGTAAAATCCATGTGCACTACTAATCTAGGCAAGAATTCTTCCTCATTATTGTTAATAGAAATGAGTCTGGCGTGTCATTACTTATAGAAAGAACTTTTACGTGATTCATGACGATTGGACGTAGCCGTCAATTTGGAATATCTCATCCTAATATAAACATTGCAAATTTAATTATAAAAATTAAATCGATGAGTCAGTGATTTGATAACTTCAAATGAATGGGGAACTTTGGTCAGCCGCCGCATGCAACGTCAGTCGCCTGTATAACACGAGATCCATGCTTTTTCTTCGGAGGACCAAGAAGGAAAGGTCGTCAATTCAAATCCAATCTGGCCTGCGCATTTTGCCTGGGTGACGTCAACGTGCACGGAATCGTTGATCAGAATTCCGGGGACAGAGACAGAGAGAGATCATCCGGGTTGTTTGCACTTATTGTTGGCCCACAAATCTTTGCACAACGTCACAGAAATCTTTGGGTAGATTTAAGTCTAAAAAGTTTTTAGAGTCAATACATGACATTGAAAATCACAAAAAAAAAAAATCGAATTAATATATCTGTGACGTATTTACCCGATGTTAATTTTCTTAAGATTAAATTAATACAATTAAAAATCACAAACCGATTCATCTGTAATAAATGAAAGGTAAAACTCAAAACTAATACCTATCAACTACCATTTGCCACTAACTTAGCAATTCTAATTGTAAAATTTAACATAAATTAATAAAGAGTAAATTATTCACAAGTGTACCAATTTTCAAAAAATTTATAGTCCAAAAGCTAGTTTTTAGTAAATTTACCACATGTGTACCTATTTTATTTTTAACCCAAAATTTTATTAATTACATGTTACAAAAAACATTAGATTCTGCAAAAGAAAAAAAAAACACAAAATATCATAATACTTTTTATACAACGGTTGGCTTTATTTTCTAACTTATTTCCTTTCCTTTTCCTTTTGCTAGTGGCTAGCCATCGCCAAGTTGCTCTCTCCTATGGGGGCTGAGGCTAGCCTGCCTAGCCATAGCCGTTGGCTAGCCAACGGCAAAAGAAGAAGAAAAAAAAAAAAAAAAAAATAATATTATTAGGATAGACAAATGTTTATATCGGTAAATTCCAATCAAAATCGACCGGATGAATTTAATGGGTAAAATATGAAAAAATTTAGGACTCAGTTGATAAAATTTAAAGATTCAAGATTGAATTTAACAAAAATACAATAAATTTAAGACTTTTTAAATAATTTTCTCCAGTTCAATGTAGTGAAAGATTGAGATAATGATTCCATCTTATTTGGGAGTGCCCCGTCATGGGTGACCAGAGATTTTGTCAAAGGACTTTACTAGTTAAAATGTAATATCATTTCTACGATCCCACAATATTGGAACACGTACTTCTATATTAGAAAAAGGGTTGTTCAAGATGGTCCCACCCCACAGGGAAAATCCAAATGGTCAGCCATTCCTGAGCGTTCACGTCCTCCTCTCCCAAAATCGCTGGACAAAGACGATCACGTCAGGATGGATAAGACTTGCGTCATCCTCGCGCTTATGTTCTCGACCGTCATAGAGCCGTCAGGACATCTAGAAAGTGAGACATTTTTTTATTGATTTCCTTACTCCCACAAGAGCTCACACGTGTCCTTGATTTTCCGTTGGCGACTTATACATGAAACACTTACATAGAGAGGGAGCTATTACATACTAAAAAAAAAAAAAAAAAAAAAAAAAAATCTATTTTCAAAATTCTCATTACACATCGAGATCAATGTCTAATGGTCAAAGGATAACGATGGTGACGGTTGCTTGGCTAACCAGAATGGAAGAGAGAGAGAGATGTTGAGTTAATTTGTGATTAATGAAGATTAGTAGGCCCATGCAATATTTCAAAGGATCTGCTAATTTCTCTGCTATTTGGACCATCCACCTTTTTATTTTGCTGGGAAAGAAAGGTGGGGTTGGGAGACTAGCCCGAATATATTTGATAATGCTATCATAAAGATTCAATATTCGATTTAAAATGTTGGGATGTATTACTTAACATCACTCATAAGTTAGAGGGAACAGAGGAGCATTTAAGTTTTTTTTTTTTTTTATTCAATGTAGCTTTGGCATTTCCAATTTATTGTATTGGTTCGATAACATTGTTGCTGACACCTAAATTTTGGCTTCACCGTTTAGTCATTTATTGCATTAAGAAACTAGGGATTAATTTTAACCCCTAAAAAAATATTAATTAATTAATTAATTGCATAGCATTTAGTTGTAGGTGCATTTATTTTTTATTTGCATTTACTTGGACCGGTGGTGGATGGGTTGAATTAGTGATTTTGGGTTTTAAATTAACAGGCTGGACTAAGCCCATGAAGAAAATTAACCCAAGCCCGTCGTTATGTTTAATTGATTATCTTGTGAAAATTTAAGATTTGATGCGATATTATGATGATTTTTGGAAATTAAAAAAATTGCACTGTAATCTTAAAGTTGGGAATATTAAGGAGGATAAGGAATATTCTAAAATATTTTGTTGCGGATAGAGATTTTCAAAGATTTTAAAGTTGGTTAATGGAGTGAGTGAATTATCTAGAAAATCTTCACAAATTTTTTTTTTTCAAATTATCTTCAATCGGAAGAGTTAGATATAAAATCTTCAAATTGTCGAAATGAGTCGAAATTGGAAGATTATAACACACGATTTTAGTTTTTGGAACCTCTTTTTGGTTGAGCATATCTCGAAGGTAATCCTCAGCGATTGAGTTGTTATGCAAATATTCGTAGGTAGAACTGACTGGATTTTCACTCTATAAATAGGGGACTGGATTTTCACTCTATAAATAGGGGGTTCGGTTCTTGCTTTCGAGAGGGGGTCTTCTTGGGAGATAAAAAAAAATTCAGAAAGGTAGGTCAAGGGAAGTTTGCTTCTGCAGTGAAAAACTGCAGAGAAAAAAAAAGAAAAGTCAGAACGTGAGAGAGAGAGAGGAGAAAAGGTAAAGGAGAAAAGGTAAAGTAAAAAGGCTGATTTGACTCCTACTGTTCATCATCACCCCAAGATCGCTGCCCACGTTGCTGTTTCGGTCGCGACTGCCCAGAGTTCCTTTGTCTCACCGCGTGATTACCGCCGCGCCATCACCGCCCTCTGCTCGGTCCCCGCGCTTGCTTGGAGCCCGATCTACCGCGCCAGAGCCACTCCGCGCCATCGCCGCCGCTGCAACCCGCCGATCCAGCCAGTGCCGCTCTCACCGCACGATTCCGATGCTGCTGCCGAACCGCTCCATTAACGTGACGAAGCCACCGCCTAAGCTAGACCCGAGCCAGATCTGTTAGTCCTTCGCCAGACCCCCATCGCCCGCGGCTGCCGTTTCTCTGTCTGCTGTTGCTGCTGGCTTTGCCATCGCTGTTGTTGCTCAACCAAGCCGACGCCGTCACTTCTCACCGCCTCGACGAGCCGCTGGCTTGATCTCGACGCACTGCTCAACGCGACGCTCTGCTGCCCGGAGCCGAAGCCCTGCGACCCACCTCAGTTGCGACCGCCTCGCTCGAAGCCCCACCGGACGCTGAGCCGACGCCCCTGAAGCGACCCCGCAACACCCGCGAGTCCTCTCGTTGCTCGACCCGACGCCCGTGCCTGCACCTCCCGCGCCACCTTGCCGTCGCTGACCTACAGTACCCAACGCCGGCCACCGTCCATCCAGCGCCCATCAATGCTGCAGCAAGCCCCTCTTTCTTTAGGTGGTTTAGTTTTTTCTTTTTATTTATTTTGTTTTATTTTATCTCATTTTAGTTCATCTATTTAAGTTGTAATATTTGATGTTAATATTTGTGATTTAGTATGCATTATCCGTAGGGATTTTGACCGAAACTAATATAATTATTAATTTGATCCGAGAGACATCGGATCATTTTTCTCATTATTTTTAATTTTCGGGCTTTTTGGTAGAATCTCAATTGTTAAATCATAATAATTATTTAATTTGGTCCGTAAGACTTCGGACTAGATTTTTAATTATTTTGAGTTATTGTGATGATTAGGGTTAGAATAATTGTTAATTTAACCTGTGAGACGACAGTTATTTTTTTCAATTATTTTGATCCTTTATTTAGTGATTATATTAATTGTTTAGATTTAACCCTAATTTAACAATCATTCAACCTAAAAAAAACTAAAAAGAAACTAAAAAATCAAAAGTCAAAATATGAAAAAAAATTACATAAGCATATAGGACATTAGGGTTTAATATAATAGACACGTAGGTTTAATTAATCAAATTTTTAGGATTATATTTCTAAGATTGCATTTTTAGATAATATTTTTAGGACTGCATTTTTAGATATTTTAAAAGAAATAAGTTAGGATTAGACTTAAATAGCCTTTTTTAGAGTCTTAGACATAATTGGCACATTTTCATATTCTCATCCTTTTTTTTTAAATAAAAAAAAACAAAAAAATAGTTTTCTAAGACATAATAGGGTTTAAGTCAAATTAATCCCAAAAATGGATTAGAAAATTACTTTAGATAGCTCAATTAGGGTTTTTATTAGTTTTGAATTTCAATAAAAAAAATACAAAAATACAAAAATCTAGGTGCATGTTAATTAGTTGCATAATATGATCATTTAATTAGAATTTATTAGTAAAGTTAGGTCATAAGGTGCATAATAACTAGTTTGCATAATAGACCCATTTAATTAGAATTTCCACATTAATAAGGTTAAGTCATTTAGTGTTAAAATGCATTTTATAAAAGAATTCTAATTTTTAAGAAAATCCTAAAAAAATGATTGCTTGCTTTGTGTGATGCAATTTATTTATTTGAATGTTTTAAATAATGGATGGACCACATGGTGTACCATATTTGCGTGATAGTAATTTAGATTAAAATAAATCAGTTGCTTGCAAAAAAACATTTTGAAAAATTAAAAAGAAATGGTACCGAAATGGCGTTAGAGAAATCTAGTGTAACCAAGTCCCCGTACCCTCGCTTTACGTTCGTAAGAGTAAAATAAATCTCCATTTATTTTACTTAGGTGTCTAATCGACCTACCATAAACTGATTAGTGGCGACTCCTAGATATTAATCCTTTGCATGTTAAATAATTGAACATTAAGTCGCGAATTGGTATGGGCTTGGGAGAGCCCGAGTTAAGCTTAAAGACTTAGTAATCCATTAACCTAGTTTTAGGTGGTGAACCCGCGAAAATTAGGTCGCGACAACAATTGAGTTAGCATTCTGTAGTAAAAGTCACATGACATCTATTTCAACATGATATGGGGACCCACTACGAATAATTCTAAAATGTTCTATATCTAATTGAACAAAAGGATTGTGCAAAAGTTCAAAAATAATTGATATCATTACCCTAAAAGAAAAGGGAGAACAAACCAATAAGGGAGATAGAAAGCCTTGAAGTACATAAATTGCCACCTTGCCTAAATTTGCTATGGATAAAATGATTTGGATCCTTTTTCTTTTTTCTTTGTCAGAGATTTGAATCGCTAAAGATGTCAGTTTCTTAGGATCTAGATAGTAAGATGTATGAGTCTTATCTAGTATCCCTGAGATTAAAGCATTCAAATCATTAAGTATTGTGGACTAAGTAAGAACTTAAGTGACTCTTCTGAAAATCACAATTAAGTTTGGATAACATGTGGACATATTCAGTATTTTGACATAATATCATGGGATGACACATTATTTGCATTATTTGCATCCCTTAAGTAAGGGATCCAATATAAGAGGACAACGGATGATAAATCAAACGCCAAGTATGAAGTATGCCTGATTCAATAGCGTAGATGCATATTTACCATCACCCCTCTAACTAAAAGGAAAAAAAATCAGGTCCGTGCTCTAATTTGCTACTAATTTTGCTACCTCACCGTGCAAGTCATGCACATTCATGCACACTTACCTGAGTTTTGCCCCCAACCTGGCCCACTGTACATATATATGTGAGTGACATAATAAATAAGTTGAAAAATGAAACCATCGTCCAATCAGAATTCCACAAGGCGACCTGGGCGTCATGTTGCTCAAATCCTTTTTGTCTCTCTCCGAACTTCCTCACAAAAGGACACAAAAAAACACGAATCCCCCGCCGTCAGATAGGAACAACCCCCGCCCGAGCCCAAACTTTTCAACGCGTCCGATCTTGCCTGACCAAACCCTATAACCTACCAACCCTCCATCATTTGTTTGTTGCCACCAAATTTAAAATTGATTATACGAAAATAATAATTTATTGTGAGTCATAAATTTTTAAGAAGTGAATCTCACAACAATTTATAATTATTTATAATTTGATTTTTTTAAATTCGAATAAATTATTATTCTCACTATAAATAAAGGCACCATCGCGCAATCATTTCTCATTTGAAATCCATCTTCTTAAAGTTTACTGAAAAAGTGCATGCACAAATTATCTCACTCTTCAATTAATCATTTGATATTAACTCACTTTGCCATGGAAGGATCTTCTTCAAGAGGTAATCAGAACAGCGAGAACAAAGATGAGATGGGGAAGAAGAGGGGATCACGGTCGCGATGTGATCAAAACAGGTACTGTGCAATCCGGCGGCGCCCTTGGGGCAAGTTTGCGGCTGAGATCCGGGACCCCTTGAGGAACGGCACCCGCCTCTGGCTCAGGACCTTTGAGACTGCGGAGGAGCCGTGCCTACGACCGGGCTGCCTTTGCCTTTCGAGGCCATTTGGCCATCCTCAACTTCCCCAACGAGCAACAATATTTACACTCAGAATGATTACAATGTCTCCAGCGACCACAGTTCTTTCTTGGCATCCCATTCGCTGTCATCATCGTCATTCTCATCAGCAGGTTCGTCATCATCCGCTGTGTCAGCTCTACCGAGCCTTCCAGAGACATGATCGAGTTCGAGTATCTGGACCATAAGTTGTTGGAGGAACTACTGACGTCGCACAGCGACATGTAGGGTATATGCGGGTAGGCAAGTCCATCTTTAGGGTTTCCAAAAATTTTAGGTGAGAAATCTTTCTGTTTCTTGTTTCGATCGACTTCTTCGGTGAGACTTTTCGCTTGAGGAAAGAGATCGCATGGCATTTCAATTGCAGCGTTTCATATTCTGCTTGAATAAATTACATTTGGCAATCATCAAGGGTGCATTTTCACAACGGGGCTTAATATGACTAGGCAATATTGTAATTTGTATTATAACTTCGACCAATATTAGTGGAACAAATGGTTCGTCATACCTATTTCTTTCTAAAGTACTTCTCTGGGTACTTGCATTCAATTTAAGCAGTAGTATTCATACAAAGACAGATTTCTGGGATGCTTAAGTTATTTCTTTTCAATAAACCTTTGCAATATCTCTTAGGTTTCTAATATTAATTACCAAGATACAGTTTCCGAAATTCTTTCGTAGTAATCTAGTCTGGAAGAGCTTCTCTCTGTTTGAGAACAGGTTGATGTAAGACCAGGGTGAGCTAGGGTTTTGCAGTTTTAAGGTGCAATTAATATTTTTTTAATTTTTTTTTTAGTGATTTGGGTACTTTGAAGTAGGGGTGATCCGGTCCAAGGTGGGTAGGTTTTAGACCTAAACTCTGTTCCCGACCCTATTATAACCAATTCGGGCCAATTCCCATAAAAAAAAAAAAAAAAAAACACCAACTTTAGCCATTTTCCCAAATCTCGCCCGAACTATTTTTTGTTCCAAAAAAAAAACCCAAACTTTTAGTAGTATCCCAAATCTGGCCTCCGTTACCATCCTTCCTTAGTCACCGTTAGTCATCTGAGGCATTTCCACGTCACTCAGAAAATTTGTTCCCATTATTTTCCATTTTCTCAAAGATTTTCTGTTCGTTTTTGTTCGGAATCGAGCCGAGAAATCACTGGTTTCTCGTCCCGGCGAGCATGAGGTCATGTTGTGATGATGGATTCTGACGAGGAGGAGGAGATCGAGTTCGAAGAGGACGAGAAAGTTAGGGTTGTGAAAGAGGCCGGTGTCTCCGTCGCCGTCGACGAGGACGGCGAGGAGACGACGAGGAAGAAGAGGAGGAAGACGGCATGCAAAGCCAGGAGGAAGCGAACGGTGAAGGAGATGGGCGCGGCGGCGTGGGCGACGAGAACGATGGCGATGAAGAGTAGGACGACAAGGACGACGGTGGGTTATCGACCCACCAAAGTCTTTTTTTTCGTCTCTTCCTCCTACTTCGACCTTGCTTGTCGCAGCCATGGACGGGGCTTTGTTTCAGATCTAGAGTTGGCCGTCGCGAAGATGAAGACAAAGACGAATAGCCTCGCGAGTAGATTGTGAATTTCTGAATCAACTTTAGCATTCAAGTATGGGTTTCTCTTTTTTTTTTTTTCGTATTCCAGCGATGAGCTGCAATGAATACAAGGAAACCTTTTAGCATTCAAGTTTCTGGGTTTCCTTTTCTTTTTCCCCCAAGATTCCGTAGATTTCCCATAACCCAGCTTCCACAAATTCTGCATAACTCGAGTTGTTTGCGGCCATGTCTTCCATGTTTGGCCAAAAAGACAAGCCAAGAGACCCACTGATTTTTGACCCACGTTGCTTTGTAAACTCCTATAAATATTAGATCTTTTGGCTAAAAAGACAAGCCAAGACACCCATTGCCCCTTCCTTGTCTCAAAGATTTTTCTCTAGATTTTTTCTTTCTGAAGACTTCTATTTTTTCCAGATTTTTGGCCATTTGCTAAGGCCAAAAACAGGTAAAGATGACCACAAAGACAATGGAGATGGAGGACTCCTTTCGGTGAAGATGAAGCTAACAAGAAGGACGACGGAGGGGTGGTCTGGTTTGGACGTGTAGTGTTGGCTTGGACGGGCATCGGCGGTGGACGCGCGGATGTCAAGCTTGGCGATGACTCTAGTCGGAGGATGTCAGAGAGAGTAACTTGATGAGCAGAAGGACGAAGAGAACGCCACTAATGGTGACTATGGAAGGATGGTGAACGGAGGCCAGATTTGGGATGCTATTAAAAGTTTGGGCTTTTTTTTGGAACAAAATATAGTTTGGGCCAGATTTGGGAAAATAGTTAAAGTTGGTGCTTTTTTTTATGGAATTGGCCTAATCAATTCCCATTTTTTGAACCTTGTACCCGACTCTATTTGTACTAAACCTCATTTTAGAACCTACCTATTTTTTTGGTCCGATTCCTGGGTTAAACCTGTTTCCATCGGAACTTAATTTGTAGCCGTCCGATATCTTACACGATTTCAAATTTTACATTAATACGCGAGAAAATAATGTCATCCTCCTAATTTATATCGAAACATTAAGCACATATAATCAATAAGTATATTAACTTTTTGACTAAACGAAACTAAGGATCCATAAGGCTATTTATCATAAACAAATATCATAAGGCAAAATAAAAATCCTATGCGATAGACGGTGCAACCACGAGCCGGCGAGGGAGGGAAGCAAGTGAGGAAGAGGAATGACGAAGGAGGAGTGCCGTGCGAGAGGAAAAACACGGTTCTAAGATTAGAAATCAGGAGGGGAAAAGATAGGGTTTTGGACTTTTTGGCTTACAGAACTGGTACCCAAACCAATCTGGTCGATTCGGTTCTTGGGTGGGTATTACTCGAAGCCGGTTCCCAAACCTGTCTTTTAGGTGGGCCGGTCTAGTTCTTGGGTAGACCTGGTCTCATGGCATATCCCTACTTTGAAGCCAAAACAAAACTTTAGTATATTCCGGAATTATTGGGCTCCTTATTTTGAATAGGACATGATGAAAAAGGCGACTGAGAATGTTGAACTTGTTCTTGATGGTTTGATTCTGACCTGAATTTTCCGGTCGCCAATAATAAGCGGTTTCGCTCATTCACCTTTACAATTTTGTGTGCCTTTTACCAAAAATAAAAATAAAAAATAAAAATTGTGTGCCTTGACCATCAACAGGAAAAGTAAAGGGATCCAAACCAGTGACTGTCACACGCACTGTTGCACCACCAAGTCGACTGCCCCCTAGCTGGACATGGCCTGCATCACCGGCACGCCCATGAGGAGGACCGTGCACAGTGAGAACGCCGTGATGCCGTTGTCGTAGCGTGCCTGGTTGCCAGACCTCCCTCAAAGGGCAAGGATCGAGAGGGTTGCAAGCTTTGACACGCTGTCGGCGGCGAGGAGGCCTCGGGATGCAACTCGAGAGGGGAGATTGTTAATCAATTACTAAATAAAAACATCATCCGCTTGTAAAATTGATCTATTAACTATTCGTGCAGCTTTCGTGCAGCTTTCGTGCAGTTTTCGTTCATTGACCATGCCTATGAATATAAAACTTTTTAAAAGGAATTGATAAATCTAAATGAGAATTTTTAATCGGTTCATAACTCTCTTCGTCCTCCCCTCTTCGACTTTGAATTCACTGCCACATGAAACCCTTTGCCATGAACTTTTGGTTCCTTACTATCGGCGCCCAAAATTGATTTGAATCTAGCAAAAATATGCTTACTGTGTAAAACAAAAGAGGTTCCTCAAAAAAGTCATTTGTATGCTTTCTTGTAAGGAATAAAATGAGGGAAAATTATTAAAAAAATTTTAAACTTGTTGCACGAATATCAATTCAATGTTAAATCTGGAGAACCGGTTTGGGAACCGGTTTGAAGCCCCAAAACACACGAGCAAAACAAAACCTAATCCGGCTGTCTGTATTTCTCCTTTCCTTTATCTCTGCCCGAAACGAAATCCCTAAATCGCGAAGCACCCAAGCACCGACGCTCGCGCTCTCGTCGGTCGTCACCCCCTCGCGCTCGCACCACCGCCGCCATTCCGCCGGTCATCGAAGCTTTGCTGAGCCGGCTGACCCCGCCGAGCTCCACCGGTTTTGCCCGGCCGGCCGGCCCCGCCGAGCTCGCACACGAGCACCGACGCCGCCTCCGTTCGATCGCCTCATCCCACTCCGCGTCGGCATTTGCCTCGCCGACGCCCTTGACCCGCAAATCTCCGTTCGATCGCCCCTCGCCGCGAAGTCCCGCTGACCCTGCAAATCTCGCGTTCGCAAATCTCCTCTGCTGATCTACCGACGCCGAACGACGCCCCTTTCGCTTCTCGCTCGCTGACACCAGCTGAAGCCACGTCCCACCGAGCCCCTTGCTGCAGTACCAATTTGTCTCTCATCTTGTCACATTTGGATCAATACAGAAGCTATATTTAGAATATCGATTTTATGGTTAACTCTATAACCCTAGTATAACAACAGCTTGTTGTTTTAAATCAGATTTGGGAGTGCTTCTGTTCTGTTTTCTGGGATCCAAGCCATTCTGATTGTGCTGTCCATCAGGTAACATTAGTCATTTTGTATTCTTTTTTCACACTAGCATTATTTCTGTCCTTAAATCTGCATCCAACTGTTGCTGTCTTCCTTGATCTTGTCTGCATTCACAACACACTTTTAAGCATTTCATCAGCATCAATAGAGTTTACGGCAGGAAGAGCGTCCTGCTTATCAAGCTTCTTTCAAAAAAGTCATTTGTATGCTTTCTTGTAAGGAATAAAATGAGGGAAAATTATTAAAAAAATTTTAAACTTGTTGCACGAATATCAATTCAATGTTAAATCTTTCAATTTAACCAATTCAATCATAACATGTTGATAATATGCCAATGTAGCCATTTTCACTAGAATTGGATGGAAATTGCTGATGTAGATGCCAGTTGGTGCCAATATAGACAATTTTTATAAAAAAATTTCCTTTTCTTTTTCTTTTGGTCTTTTTTCTTTTCATACGTAAACTTGTTTGAAGTTCAAGCTACCACACCACTATCTATAAGGTCCTCCAGACTTCAATAAATTTAGCGACAATATCAACAATATGTACATACGAAATTTGAAATAAGCATGCATAGGTTATATTTGCACAATCACAAGAGCTCATACATAAACTTGTTTGAAGTCCTCGATACATCAACAACTACAGCAACCTTGTCAATAATATCTACAAATCTAAAATAAGCATGCTTAGGTTATATTCATACAATCACAAGAGCTCATTTGTAAACTTGTTTAAAGTTCAAGCTGGCAAGCCACTTATCTATAACTATAAGATCCTCTAGACTTCGACAAATTCAGCGACCATGTCTTTGCTTAGTAGATGATCAACTGCTCTTAAACTACTTCCCACGAACGAAATAGCCGATCAACAATGGAAGGGAAATCACCGTCCCGAACACCACCCAGCAGAGATTTAAAAGAGAGTTGATGATTAGCAGTAGTTCATCATTCATTATAAATTCTAAGCAATTTAACCCAGCAGTCTTTTAAATGAGAAAAATGTAACTATAGAACGACATGGTTAATCAGAAAAAATTGAGTAGTACTCATGCAATGCTGTAGACTTTCACATGCAATCCATATTCGTTTGCGAACACAAAGGAAGCAATGGTCTATGGATGTGCCGCCTGTATAAAAGAAAAAGTAATAAAAAATTAAATAAGAAATATATTATCAAATTAAAGCATGTTTGGTGAAATTAAAATAGTTGTTTATTGTTAGTTAATAAACAAAATAAACTAAAGTCAACCTTAATAATGGCAAAGCGTAAGGCAAAACGCAAGCTACAGCAAGAGAAGATAGGACCATAGTTGCCCAATTACGACCCTCGACACCACGCCAAAAACTACGGTCTAATTCCGCATGCTATAAGTTTCTCTTGATTGCTATGAATATCCCTGTATCCATATGCACCATACACTTTCATTTATCGTCCAAGCCATAGTGAGTTCAAAAATAAAATAAAAAATATTTTATCACACTACAAAATGTTAATATATAAATTATTATCGATAATGAAAATATTTTTTATTGACTAAATATTTTAAGCAATATGAGTGATGATTTTTATATAAATAATTTTTACTTGATTTATGATAATTGGATGTTGAGTGTGGCCATCAACTTGGAATATCTCGTCGTAACATAAACATCGCAAATTATATTATGAAACTAAATAGATGAGTTATTAATTTGATATATTCAAATGAATGGGGAACTTTGGTTAGCCCCCGCGGGCAACATCAAGTGCCAATATGACACGAGATCAATGCTTTTCCTTCGGAGGCCCGAGAAGAGGAGGTCGTCCTTTCAACTCCAATATGGGGGCGCATTTGCTGCGGGTGACGTCAGCGTTCACGGAAGCTCCAATCAGAATGGAGAGAACCGACAGAAAGAAACATCATTCGTTGCGAGTTGTTGAGTTTGTTTGCACTATATATTGGCCCACAAATACATGTAACTCCTCACGGATACTGTTGGGCGGACTTTAGTCTAAAAAGTTCGTATTAATGTCATAAAAAGGAACATTCGAATCCACTTAGAGCTCCACCAAAAATATAATATATTTTTTTTATATTGTGATTGGCCATGTTCCTATCCCATTTATAAAATTAATCTATCCATCTTCTTAATGAAAGATTTCAAATAAGAGGTCAAAATGAAATCGTTTTCTCAAAAAAAAAAAAAAAGATCTAAAATGGAAAATGTCTCAAATTTTAATATAAACTTCAAATCTTATTCATAAACAGGGGCATTTTCATCCAAGAACGTTTTTTCTTTTATTTTTTATTTCTTCATTTTCACTTTAATTTTGTTTTCTTTCTTCATCTTCCTCATGCCTTCATCTTTTCTCCAAATCACCTTTGACCCCATCATTAGCCTCCCCACAGCGAGCTCGTGAGCTTCACGTCGTCATGTAGGCTCTCATCGATCAAGGTGACACGAAACTGACTTGAAGTAATTTGATGCTGGTCGCCTTCTCCGACAACAAAATCCTAAGTTCCTTAGGATGCATCAAATCTTAGCTTGCCCCTGCTCGATGTAGGGCTCAGATTGGCCTCCATCTAATGATGAAAATGTTGGAATTACTGTCAAGGGTGGTGGCCGACGAGATCGAGGGCTCAAATTGGACTTGCCAATAATAGCAATGTGCAATTGTAGAGGAAGGTGTGGATAAGGATAAGGTCAATCTCAGGGAATTACGAGATTTGAGAACTAAGGTTGGAGAATGTGGAATTGGGAGGAGATCCTGTGATATGTAATTGGTTAATGGTGGTAGATTTTTTATGATGTGCCTGGGGCTTCTTTGGCCATGTGATCGGTAGGTAATAATGTGAAGTTGATTGACAATCAATTTGAGTATGGGTTATCCACTAAGGAGAAGAGTCGCATCAATGAGAATGGCAAGAGTGCGAGTGGATGTCTCCAAACTAGGGATTACTATGAGGAGCCACTTGCATTGCAAAGGAGAAGGATGAGCTTTGAAAGATCAAATTTGCCCAAGTGGGGCAAACTTGAATTTGAAATTGATGAGGCAAACTTGTTGTCGAGGTTTAAATAGTTGCCTACTACAACGAAATTGTTCTTTTGCATAAAATTGTTGATCATCAAGCGAGTGTTAATTGATTGGAGGCTGAAGTCAGCCAAACAAGATGATCTAGCGATGCTTAGTTAATATTGCTTCTCTTGTTGGCAAGCAGTACCAAAACTAGGCAATAAGATTGCAGTTTCTAGGTTGACAACAGGCATGGAATAAGTAGCCGAGAGAACAGATGTTGCTAAAGGGATAAGTTGCATTGCTTGAGAGTTGGATAAGAAGTTGGAGTCTCGGCAAAAGTAGAAACATGTTGCTAATGAAGATTAACCAATTGGTAATATTAGTCAGGGGCTTAAGAGTCATGTGAAATCCATGGTTTGGACCACTGTCTGGGTCATGAAAGGTGGTCTAGCAATTGTTACACCGATAATGGTGATCGGCCATAGATCGATCTAAGGATTGGTCATGGATCAATTGACCCGATATGGAAAGGCGACTAAGAATCAGCTATGTTCAATCGAAAGACTGACCATGGGTCGGCCACGAGATCGATAGTGAATCAGTCCATCAATCACACAAGTTGATTAGAATATTCAATCATGGATAGGTTGTTCGACCATGAGGATTGATCATGGGACAATCATGTACTATCATGGATCGATCAATGAATGGTTATGGTCGATTCCGTGCAGTCATGTACCAATAGTGGATGACTTCACGTGATCATTGTATTGATCATGAATGACTATTGACTAATTTCATGCGATCGTGTATAGGGTCAAATCAATCGACTCCACACGATTACATGACAATCGAGGACCGACCATGGATTGACCATACGCAAACATGGATAGGTCACGAACCAACAATGGAATGTTGTAGGGATCGTGGATCGGCCACAGACCAGTCCTAGGCCTGGTTACTTGGACCAAGAACTGGCCATAGGCCTAGCTGATCCTGGCCATGCCCTGGTCAGAATAAACCACTGACCTAGTTATGCCAATCAGGCTCAGCTATATCCAACCTCGTTCGATCGTGAATTAGCCATAAGCCTTGGTCCAAATATGATAGTTGATTGTGGATGAATGCAAAAAACTCTCACTAAATAATGATGGCGTTTACCTTGGCTTATTTCTCATGATTGCCGTTATGTTCCTTGGAAGATTACAATTTAATGAGGAAGATGACTCATGTGTCCAAGTGGCAAAATAAGAACTTAGCTTATGATTGTATTTATGTCCTTTTGAAGTTAGTTAATTAATGAAGAAGATGACTCATAAGCTTCAGCTTAATGGATATCATTACAAGCCATTAATGAGGGAGATTACTCATAAGCTTAAGTGTTATAGTCATCATTACAAGCCATTAATGAAGGGGGTGACTTATGGGCTTATGTGTCTCTATTAAGGTAAGGTTATTATTATCCTAAGTGAACCTTGAAGAGCAAATTTACCCAAATCATTAATTGCAAGATGGCTCATTATACAAGTGGATCAATGAGAAGATGGCAAGTACTTTTTCAAAGCCTTCAGTGCCACTTCACCATAATAGGTGTGCCACCTCCTCCAAAGAAGGTCTTCTCTAAAGTGGTGACTCATGACTAGGTGGACCAATGAGAAAGACACAAATAAGCCTAAAATCATTCCTTTAAAATTATAGGCGCCACTTAATCTAGGTAGTGCGCTACCTCTCTTTAAATAGTCTTGCCACCTAAAGACAAGCTATTGGACCATTTGGAAAGGCCATCATGGAGGGTTGGTTTATGAATAGAGGCACTACCCATTCATTTCCCCAAGTCTTGGCTCATTTCTCCCATTCCTCCCCTCGCTTGCATGCCCTCACTCTCTTAGTTACTCTTTCTCTCCCTCGACCACTTTTGTCCTTGTCACTTGCTCAAGCCATTTAGCTATCGCTCGACTATGGCCACCGCTTGAGCAATTTGTAAGTAGAATTCCTAACCTTTGACCAAGGCAATGTGTTACGTTATTGGATTTAGTCGTGTGCTCACTCATGTGTAGTCATGTGCATGATGATGATTGATTTTGTATGGTTTGCTAATATCTTGTATTCATAAATACAATCACACCCCTAGTCACAAACGAGTCTCACTCGGTTATGAGATCAGCATTGAGACGTAATGGTTTGAGCCTTACTTGGCTTTGAATGGGCATTGAGGCGTGTCGATTTAAGTCTCTCTTGGCTTTGGATCGACATTTAGGCATGTAGATTTGAGCCGCGAGTTCCATGCCATGCTCGGCACATTAGATTCAAATGATAATTATTTTATTTCTATTCTAGAACTATTTTTCTATTTTATACTTGTTTATGAAATAAAAATTTGTTTGGCAACACAATCTCATTTTTCTATTTCTAAAACACAATTTTTGTCCAAAAATAAGTTTTGAAAAGAAATGAGAAATAAAAAAAATTACTTCTCTCTTTTTGGAACATAAATGAGAAATAAAAATTATTCTTATTACTCGTCCTTACTATTAGCCGGGGCCGCCCACCCGCCGCTATTGCTCGCCATCGATCGCTGCTGATCGCATCCTCCATTGGTTGCTGTCACCAGCCTAGTTGGTCGTTGTCCATCGACTGTTGGCGATCGTTGCTTGCTGGTCACTACCGTCGATTGTCGGTTACCACCACTTGCCGATCACCGACCACCGATCATTGGGTGCTGTCCTTCGCCCAAGAGAGAGAAATTTTGTATTGTTATCAAACGAATTTCTAGTTTGGAAATAAAAATTTTGTATTATTATTAAATGCGTATTTTTACTTAGAAACTCATCTAAGAATAAATAAATTATATTTCTTTCTAGAAATCAATTTCTAGCCACAATGGTTATCATTCTCACCTTTAGTAGTTATGATGTTTTAGGTCATGGTACACACATTTGCATGGCTATGCCTTCGGACCTTGTTTGCATTGGCTAAGATAAAAGAATAATGAACCGAATTGTGCGATGCGTGAGGTGTCGTCCAATAAAGGAAAGATAAATTATGTCAACATGTCTTGGCTATGCCAAGGACAAATCATTGAGGAAGATGGTCTAAGAGCATGCCTCGAAAAGGACAATATTGGGTTGGGATGAGGGATGGTCCAATAGCACACGTTTACCCCCCAAATGATGCGTTTTACATTGCCTCGTTCATGAGAATGGGATGCCCAATGGATTTCAAATGCACGGTGGATTCCAGATGCTTGATGGATTTCGGATGCCCAATGGATTTCAGAAAAACTGATGGATTTTGATTAAGTTAATAAATGAAATTCCGTGTGCATGTTTCTATGTTTCAATTTGATGATTTTGGTAGTGGCTTGCATCACAAATAAGCCGAGTTGTTCACTTGAACATACTCAAGGTAATGCAACGGATTTGCTATTGATCTATCATCAACGCCTTAACGAGGTTGAGATTCATAGGTTGATTCAATGATGAGACATCCTCCTATTTGTAGATTAGTGATTTTACTTATTGAGTCTTTGACTCATCCCATTATTTTTCTCAGATTTCTAGGTATGAAAGTCTCACCCCTTTAAACCTGAGGCCACGCTAGAGGAATAGAAATCCCCTAGTCTACAACTGATAGAAGATTAATGTAAATAAGGAAATGCACATAGAAAATGGCTTGTAATTATATTGATGTAATATAGTATGCTTTGTGTAGTGTTTTCTCGATTGCTCGATTATTGTGTTGTCTGGGAGATGGTTGTTGTACACACTTTCACATGCTCACAAGAATAGTATAGAAACAAAAACAGGTCGACGACACGCTTGGGACGTCGCGACAATGACCCCCATCAAGGGGTCACAAGTCATATGGGAATAACATTGACAATGGGTAATATTAGCAAGAGGCTTAAGAGGAGTCATCTTAGCATCAAGTGATTTGACATATCATGGCATGTTTGGTAATGCTCCAATTTTCTATTTTGCTGTTATTTTGTTCTTGGAATAGAAAAATCCATTTAGTAATCTCAGTTAATTTTTCTATTCTCAATAATAGAAAAGTGGCCCTGTAATAGATTGGGAACAAAAATAAAAAGTAAAATAATAATAATAATAATAATAATAATAATAATAATAATAATAATAATAATAATAATAATAATAATAATAATTGTTTGTTCTCGAGAAAATTTATGAAACAATGTCATTTTTTTTTTCTTTTCTTTTCTATTTTTCCTTCCTTCTTCTTTCTCCTATAATGAGTCGCCAGGCCTCGATGATAGCTGCGGCGACTAGCCAAAGACTCGGGCTGGTGAGGCTCGACCTCGCTAGATCTCGGTGCTCGATCTCTCTAGATCTAGCAAGGCTTGACCTCGCCTAGATCTAGCAAGGTCGAGCCTTGTTGTGGTTGGGCAAGATCAAGGGGTAAGGCTTGACTTTGCCCAAATCTAGTGAGGTCAAGCCGGTCACTAGCCATCGCCAAGGCCCCGTGGCGCTAGAGGAGGAAGAAGAAGGGATGAGAAAAAGATTTTATTTTATTTTTAAGAAAAATCCTAGAGAAGTATTTAAAACTAAAAAAATTCACGTCACAAAGTAATTTTGAGGGTCAACACTTTTTTGTTCCTTTTCTATTCATACGATATAAATTTAGAGTCATACTAAATGTATTTTTCTACTCGGAAACTCGTCTAGGAAATATAAATGGAAAAAAGTTATTTCTGAATATAAATTATTCTCAAAAATAGAAATGTTAACAAATGCATCATTAAAACCCTAGACAAATCATATCGTTGCATTAGAAGGGAAGACCTTCGTAATTATCTATTCTTAAAACAAAATAGACCCATTGAGGCGTTTTAGCGAACATCTTTGAGGCGCGTGGTATGCCTCGAAGGAAGACGCTCATATCAGACCAAAACTTGCAATTGATGTCAGGATGAAGAGAACCTAGTTTTGCAAGCATGTCGCTTGTTTTGGCTCCGTAGAATTGTCTAGGAACCATTTTGAGGAGAAAAAATTAAAATCTTCAACAAATTAGCCTGTGTTGTAATGACTTCAACCGAAGAAAAGCCGGTCGTAATAATACGATGAGATGGCATTGCAAGAGAGAGGGCCTGATGATGGTGTCGAAGGTGGAGGTGATGAAGAGCAAAGGAGGCGTGAGGAAGATGAAGAAAGAAAAAACAAAAACGAAAAGAAAGAAAACGAAAAATTAAGAAAAAAATATTCTTAGATGAAAATGCCATCACCTGTGAATAGGATTTGAATTTTGAATTCTTATTTGGGACTAAATTAATCACTTAAAACTCTTATTTAAGAGTACAATCACTTTAGACCCCCTTTTTTGTGCCAGTGATCTATATAATCAGATATGTGAGCCTTATTTGGTATCCATGGGAATTAAGCACTCAAATCATTAAATATTATGGATTGAGCTTCGACAAGAATTTAACCGTACAACACTATTCTTGCAAGTCATGACCTTACTTTGGATATTGACACTATTGTGCAAGGACTGATTCTACCCACCACATACCCGTTAAAAGAGATTATATATAATTCATGATATACAATAATTGTTATGAAATACATGAATGGATAGAATACATGAATGAATATTCATTATATTCATCTTATCCAATGTACTTATTATGGTACATTTGTATCAAATGTTCTAAGTACATCTCCCTACACAATGAACGTTCGTCTCCCTTATCCTGTACATGTATCATTCGATACATTGATATTAATGATAAGTACATTCTTGTTCTCCTATAAATAGGAGTTTAGTTTTGATGTACAATACACAATCACACAGAAACACGATAGTGAGATACTAGAAATAAAGCTCTCTCATCTTGCTACTATCTCTAGTGTTCACTTGCTTTCTCTTCCTTAATCTCTTCTCTATTATATATTCGCCATGCGATATTTTACAACACGTTATCAGCACGAGGATCTACCGATTGAGTAAGTAACTTTTGCAAGCACGAAGATCTATCGACTGAGTAAGTAATTTTTGCAAGGTGGGTATTCTTATTATTGATCAACTTATACTTCATCTTCTTCTATCAATTCTTCATTTTTATTTCTCTTGGCCCGAAGCCAAACTTTTAAATCTAAAAGTATCCTTCTGCTCCTAAAGTAGCGGTGGATATTTGGAAATCCTTTTAATTAATTTAAGGATTTATTTTTGCAAGGATTATGGCAAATATTGAAAAGCCCAAATTCCACATCCTGGAAGTGAGTGGAAAGAATTATCTATCCTGGCGCCTTGACATGGAAATGCACCTCCAAGGGCAAGGTCTCGCTAATACAATTACAGAGGATGGAACCTCAAATGAAAATAATAAAGTAAATGCGCTGATTTTTATTCGTCGTCATTTGCATGAGAGCCTGCAGACTCAATATTTATCCGTTCGAGACCCGCATATCTTGTGGAGAAGGTTGAAGGATAGGTATGATCATACAAAAACCGTTATCCTCCCTCAAGCACAATATGATTGGCAAAATCTCAGACTGCAAGATTTTAAATCAGTGTCTGACTATAATTCTGCTTTATTTGATATCGTTTCTCGACTTGAGTTATGCGGTATCAAACTCACTGATGCAGAATTGCTTGAGAAAACTTTCTCTACCTTTTATGCTTCGAATATTGTATTGCAACAGCAATACCGGCAACGTCAGTTTGCCACATATTCTGAATTAATTTCTGTGCTTCTTACTGCCGAGCAAACTAATGAATTGCTGCTCAAAAATCATGATCTTAGACCTGCTGGCTCAAAAGCATTGCCTGAAGCACATGCTAACTTTGAGAAAAATACTGGCCATTTTAAGGGCTATAAGCGCAGTCAAGAATATAATCCGAGAAGGAATGGCAAGAAATTTAATCGCCCTAGGAAATCAAACTTTGGCCTGAATCATGGCAAAGAAAAGAAGCAAAAGAATGTGATTAATGAAAGTATTTGTCATCGCTTGGCATGATAGCCTTGGTCACATACACAGCGTACGCTAAAATATTTTGTTGACCTATACCAGGCATCTTTAAAGAATACGGGCAAGCATGGTGAATCTCATGCCATTGAAATCAATCCTACTGCCATAACCACTGTTGAAGCAAATAATATCCCCGTTGGTGGGACTCCTCTTGCTCCTGAAGTAGCAAATGCATCATTGGATGTCTCTGATTTCTTTGAGGACCTCTGATTACTTTGATGGATCATATTGGTGGATAATAATTTGAACTTTGAAATTTATGATGTATTACTTTTTTTATTTTATTGTTCTTTATGAAATACTTATGAGCCTTATATAATATTTATCTTTGAAATTTTATTTGACTATATAACTAATATGCAACTTTTATGATACTTGACACCTGAAATTGTCAATATAAATGCAAATGGAAAATACCGAGAAAAATGAAGATATTTGTTTGCTTGATAGTGCAACAACACATACTATATTTTGTAGTAGACATTTTTTCTCGAGTATGACATTGCGTAAGGCACAAATCCATACAATATCAGGTCCAGGTTTCGATTATTGATGGTTTTGGGAATGCTACAATTATTTTGCCAAATGGTACAATCCTGCATATTGAGAATGCGTTTCTAAGCATTCGATCAAAAATGAATCTGCTCGATTTCAAAGATGTACGCCGTAATGGGTACCATATTGAGACTATTTATGAGCAAGATAAGGAATATATTGGCATTTCCTCTTATAAGATGGGCCTGAAGACCATCCATGAGAAGCTAGAAGCTTCTTCTATGGGTTTGTATTGTGTCATGATTAAAGCTGTTGAAACCTACGCTACCACATCCTGGAGATTGGTAAGTCCTGATCAGTTTGGATTGTGGCATGATCGTCTTGGTCATCCTGGCGCTTCAATGATGCGTAGGATAATTCAAAATACAAAAGGGCACCCTTTAAAGGATATAAAGGTATTGTTGTCCAAAGATTATAATTGTGAGGCTTGCTCACAAGGAAAGCTCATTATCAAACCTTCTATAACAAAGGTTAATTTTGAATCTCCTTTATTCTTGCAAAGAATTCAGGGTGATATTTGTGGACCAATACAACCACCAAGTGGACCATTTCGATATTTTATGGTATTAGTGGACGCATCCTGTAGATGGTCCCATGTTTGCCTATTATTTACGCGCAATGTCGCATTTGCACGTTTACTTGGGCAGATTATAAAGCTCCGGGCACAATTCCCTGATTATCCAATTAAGAGCATAAGGATGGATAATGCTGGTGAATTTACATCAAAGAGTTTTTGATACATATTATGCTTCACTCGGAATCGAGGTTGAGCACCCGGTTGCATATCCAAATCATTGCCCGCACTCTATTATTGAGAACAAATCTTGTTGGGAATGACCGATCCCCTAAAAACCGGATTCGACACTAAATCGAACCCCTAAACTCAAGCGGAAGACAAGCCCGGGAATTCTAACACATATCACCGATCCTAAAACACACCACAGATTCGAGCGTACCTTTTAGCCACAGATTAAACATCGACGCCAATGGAAGAAGAGAAATCAGACTCTGTTCGATCCGAGGAGGCCTTAAAGGGAAGAATTAGAAGCCGTATGCCTACTGTTCCTTTTTGAGAGAGAAAACGCGCGGGAGAGAAAAGACGTGCGTAATTTCTAATTCCAACAGACATCTTCTCTCTCTCTCTCTCTCTCTCTCCCTTTTATACCTCCCCCCATCCACGGGCCATATTCCCGTGGGCCGGGCTCTCTTGGCCCAACTTGGGCGGACGGGCCTTAAGCCCAAATTAAATAAAGCCTTCATCTCCCACTCGCACATGGTGGGCCGAACAATATTCTCTTTACCTCTCTTCAACATTCATACCGGTGAATAATCCGTGCGACCAGCATACTTTGAGAGCTCGTTGCTATACATCTGTTAGGAATATATAGCAGCTCATTAATGGGCGTCACACTCCGAGTAGATTTAGTATGTAGTACCCTAGATCGATTGATCACATTTATATCTCCCTTGATCTCTTTTAAATAATGATATATTTATATTGTATTCACAATTATAATTATCACAAAGACAGTCATAATTGGTCGACCGTGAATACAAAACCACAATGTGATTCTCCAAAATCGATCTTCCTCTTTCCTTCAAACTCTCAATTTCAGTCCAGCTTGCTTTTCTAGAAATGCCCCATTAGATCGAATCATCTCATGACCATTGGCAACACTCTAAGATAGCAAACACTAAATAGAAATCTTGAGAATAAGTAAGAGTCATGAGGGGACTTAAAAAATTGAGGAACTCTTTTCCTCAAGAGTCTCACACGTCATAAAAGTTGAGATCAAACTTTTTGCCACTCTTATTGGTCGTCTCATGCATACGTAGTATGAAATACATATTACGGTATTAACTCCTTTCCCATGGAGCGTATGTCTACACCTTTCAATACCGTACGATGATAGTTCGAGACATACCCAATGTCTAACTTGAGTTCACGTATCTACTCTTTTTATAAAATTCATCAGAACTCACATCGGCATTTTAGACAGATAAAGTAAAATATGTGGGGTATTTTACTTTCGGACATAGTAAGTATTATGTCCTCATCTTAACACTCGATTAAGGCGACATACGTATTTTAAGCTTGAGCTCTCGATTATCACCTAGATAATAAGCTTAAAAACAGTCTCATCTCTATTTATCACACAGTAAATAGAGGCGATTACCCATGTGAGTGGGCTAATCTTTTATCTGTCCGACATACTTCCTCAACTTAAAATAATGCACTTGAGCATTAAGATGCATAAAGATCATACAAAGATTCATAGGCATTAATAATGAAACAACACAAGTTCATAAATGTGAACAAATCTGGGAAATTACAATCTAGTACATCGGACTCTATACAATCCTAGAGATTTTACATGACCACAAAACACATCTCTAGGTATTGGTTTTGTCATAGGATCTGCTACCATTCTATGCGTAGATATGTCTTGTAAGTTCACATCCTTTCGTGCAACCATATCCTTGACAAAGTTATACTTGGTATCTATATGTTTGGTCTTGCCATGATATTTTGGATCTTTGGTGTACGCTATAGCTGCTTGGCTATCACGGTTAACCAACAATGGATTTGCAGCTTTCTCAATAACACCTAAATGATCCAAGAATCTTTTAAGCCAAACTCCTTCTTCACTGCTTCTTGATAACGCCACGAACTCAGCTTCCATCGTGGATAAGGCTATACACGTTTGCTTCTTCTTGCTCCATGATATGGCGCCATTGCTCGATAAGAAAGCAAATCCAGAGGTAGATTTTCTTTCATCTAAATCTCCTCCCCAATCGGCATCTGAATAGCCTTCAAGTCGCAGATCCTTTCCTTGGTAATTCAACTTGAAATCGCGGTTCCCTTCGGATACCTCGGTATTCTCTTGACGGCTTTCCAATGTCTTGGACCTGGATTGAATTGGTATCTACTCACCATTCCAACTGCAAAACATATGGCGGGTCTTGTACACATCATAGCATACATCAAGCTCCCAACAGCACTAGCATAAGGAACATGTTTCATTTGTTCCTTCTCTTGTGGAGTCCACAGACACGATCTATGGCTCAATCCTTCACCTTTTGCAATAGGAGTGTCTATAGGTTTACGAGTCTTGCATACGAAATCGTTCAAGAACCTTATTTATATAGGTTTCTTGCGAAAGAGACAACGATCTCTTCGAACGATCTCTCGAAATCTTAACTCCAAGAATGTATGCAGCCTCACCCATATCCTTCATCTCAAAGTTGGAAGACAACCAACTCTTGACGGTCTTAACAAACTCCATATTGCTTTCAAAGCAATTAGTATATCATCAACATATAATGATATGATCACAAATTCATCCTTGGATCTTTTGATATATACACAATGATCCTCATCAATCATTGTAAAATCATATGCCATTATGGCATTATGAAAACGTATATACCATTGTCTTGATGACTGCTTAAGACCATATATCGACCTCAAAAAGTCGACATACTTTTCTTCTTGGCCTTTCACTATGAAACCAGCGGGTTGTTCCATATATATTTCTTCCTCTAATTCTCCATTGAGGAAAGCAGTCTTTACATCCATTTGATGTAATTCAAGATCCAGATTAGCCACTATTGCCAGAATAATGCGAATCGAGGTAAATCTCAGTACAAGAGAAAATGTATCTTCATAATCAATTCATTCCTGTTGATTGTACCCCTTCGCCACAAGGCGAGCCTTATGCCTTCAATCGAGCCATCAGCCTTTCGCTTTATTTTGATAACCCACTTGTTCCCAATAGCTCTACGTCTTTTTGGAAGATCAACCAGTTCCCAGACTTGGTTTGATTTCATTGACTCCATTTCCTCTTCCATTGCATGAATCCACTTTTCCTTACTAGGGCAATTCAGAGCCTCATTGATATTTCTTGGCTCATCCTCATCTTGTGGAGCAACCATAAAAGTTTCCCCTTTAATGTCAAAACATCGACGGGGAATACTTTGGCGACTTGTTCGCCGTATGGGAGATTGTACACTTTGCACATCATTTCCCATTGTGCTCCCACTTGGATGAAGTCCACTAAGGTCATTATCTTGATCCAAGGTTTCAAATAGGGAGTGATCTTCCCCTATTTCGCCCTTCTTAGGAAACTCATCCTCTAAGAATGTGACATCTCGTGATTCAAATTCAGTTATACTCCCACTTTCCTGCTCACCAATGAACACATACCCTTTCGAGTGTTACGAGTATCTTATGAAAATACTCTTCTTTCCT